>CM058235.1:26227225-26936210 GCA_030180135.1 Orychophragmus violaceus
GATCGATGCCAATCCGGCATCGATCGACACAGGGCGAAAGCCCGAATAAAATTTAGGGTTTTTCGCATGATGTCGATCGTTGCCAATCCGGCATCGATCGACACATGGCGAAAACCCGAATAAAACTCAGTTTTCGCCTAGTGTCGATCGACACAAACCTCGCTAGATTGATGAATCGGTTCAATTGGATTGGACCGGTTATCGAGCTTGGTTAATAATGGTTGAACTCTGTGAATGGTTTAATTGCGATTGGTTTGATTAGGTTGGCATCGACCGATACTAATGTAGCATCGATCGACGCTGACCGGTATTCAAAACCGGATCAATTGGATTGATCGGTTATCGCGGATTGCTTTTGTTTATCCTGCATCGATCGACACTATAGTAGTGTCGGTCGACATCAGATTTGTTGATTAGGTTATTGAGCCTGAAATCACAGAACCAAAGCAAGATGAATCAATTAATTATAAGAATTAAAACATAATAAAACTGAAAGTTTTGAATGATTCCGTTCCTCAATCAAATATCAAGTGATACTTGATGTCTTTCCAATCTTGTCAACTGTCAAGACCCATTTAATTGTGCGATAGACTTGCAGTGCAAGATGTCCACAATTTCATGAGTAAGACAGAGGTAATCGTGTTGATGGACTTGCAGTGCAAGACGTCAACAATTACATGACTGAAAGGATTGGTTTACTTGACTGGGCCATCAAAATAGTTTTGGTCTTAGAGACATCAGGTGGATTGGACATAAGATGTCAATCCACAACCAAGAGTTATATTGGATATAACTAGCAAAGTTGTTGCTTACCTAGATAGCTAAAGTTGAGTGATAGCCAGTGGCTCACTTGAATTTAGTGAAGTATGGGTCTTGGATCATTATATTCATCTGAGGAAACATTGTTTGAATATAATGCGAGTTTCTTAAAAGTTAAGACTTCTCATTTCTTGAACATCATAACTAAACCTTTTACCTTTCTTTGTTCTCAGCTATGACTAACACTCATAATAACTCTTTCTCCCTGCGATCCGTCCTTGAGAAGGACAAGTTAACTGGATCGAATTTTCTCGAATGGTATCAGAACTTGAGAATTGTTCTCAAGAAGGAGAAAAGGGACTATGTCCTGGAAACTGTTCTCCCTGAAAAACCGAGAGCCAATGCTCCACATGCAGAAAGGAGTGCTTGGGATAAGCACTCTAATGATGTGGTCGATGTGAATTGTCTCATGTTGGCTACCATGAACTCGGATTTGCAAAAGCAATACGAGAATGTGGAGTCGCCAGTGGAGATGATCACTAGCCTGAAAAGTATGTTTCAGGAGCAAGCACGAACTAAGAGGTACCAGACGGTTAAATCTCTCATTGAATGCAAGCTACCAAAGGACGGCCCAGTCAGTCCTCATGTCATAAAGATGATGGGTTATATTGATAACCTGGGGAGGCTGGATTGTCCCATTAGCCAAGAGTTGGCTACTGACATCATTCTGCAGTCACTGCCGTCAAGCTATGATCAGTTTTTTATGAATTATAACATGAACAACTTGACGAAGACGTTGACTGAGCTGCATGGCATGCTCAAGACAGCTGAGCCTAATATCAAGAAGGGCACTCCTAATGTACTTATGGTACAAGGGGGTAAGAAGTTTAAGAAACTTGGCAAAGGCAAGGGAAAGGGCAAGGCAGTCCAGGTTGAGAACCAGGACACGCCTGTGCCAGCCCCGAAGCCCAAGTCGGGCCCATCTGAGACTGATAAGTGCCATTACTGTAAAGAGCTTGGGCATTGGAAGAGAAATTGCAACAAATTCTTGGAAGAGAAGAAGAAGAAGAAGACTTTCGAGACTTCATCTTCAGGTATTTATGTTATAGAAGTAAATATTACTACTTCTGGTTCTACTTCTTGGGTATTGGATACCGGCTGTGGTGCTCATATTTGTACAAATATGCAGGGCCTAAGCAACAGTAGGAAGTTGGAAAAGGGACAAGTGGACCTGCGCGTGGGGAATGGAGCAAGAGTTGCTGCATTAACCGTAGGAACATATAACTTGTCTATACCTTCTGGTTTGGTTTTAAAGCTTAATAATTGCTACTATGTACCTGCTATAAGCAGAAATATTATTTCTATTCCTGTTTTGGATGTGGAAGGATATCAGTTTTCAATTAAGAATAAATGTTGTTCTTTTTATTACAATGATATATTTTATGGTAGCAGCCCATTAGAGAATGGGCTTTATGTTTTAAACCAGACTACACCAATCTATAACATTAACACCAAGAGATTCAAATCAAATGACACGAATCAGACTTTTCTTTGGCATTGTCGTTTGGGCCACATAAACGAGAAACAGATCCAAAAGCTCCATAGTGATGGGCTTCTGGGCTCATTTGATTATGAATCATGTGAGAAATGTGAATCTTGTTTACTAGGCAAAATGACTAAGGCCCCTTTCAACAAATCAAATGAAAGGGCCAGTGACCTATTGGGCCTTATACATACAGATGTGTGTGGCCCAATGAGCACAAGTGGCAGAGGAAATTTTCGATACTTCATTACCTTCACTGATGATTTCAGCAGGTATGGCTATGTCTATTTAATGAGACACAAGTCGGAATCTTTTGAAAGGTTCAAAGAATTCCAAAATGAAGTACATAATCAACTTTGCAAAAGTATTAAGGCTCTTCGATCAGATCGTGGAGGAGAATACTTAAGCCAAGAATTCAGTGATCATTTGAGAGATTGTGGAATTGTTTCACAACTCACTCCTCCTGGAACACCACAATGGAATGGGGTGTCCGAGAGGAGGAATCGAACTTTATTAGATATGGTTCGATCAATGATGAGTCTCTCAACTCTTCCATTATCCTTTTGGAGATACACTCTAGAAACGTCTGCGTTTACACTTAATAGGGTTCCGTCAAAATCAGTTGCAAAGACACCACATGAGATGTGGACTGGAAATGTTCCAAGTTTGTCTTTCCTGAAGATTTGGGGTTGCGAAGCTTATGTTAAGCGATTAATTACAGATAAGCTCGAACCCAAATCTGATAAATGCTACTTCGTTGGTTATCCTAAGGAAACCAAGGCATACTACTTTTACAACCAATCCGAGAACAAAGTGTTTGTTGCTCGGAACTGTGTTTTTATTGAGAGAGAGTTTCTTTCCAAGAGAAACAGTGGGAGTAAAGTACAACTCGAAGAAGTTCGAGAGCCATAGAAAACCGCCCAGCCCATTGTGGAGGAGCAACAGTTGGATCTACAAAGAGTTGTAGAGCCAACGCCTGTGGAGCCTGAAATTCGTAGATCCGAAAGGATCCGTCACGAACCCGAGAGATATGGATTTCTCGTAACCAATTGTCATGATTTGTTGATCATTGACAGTGACGAGCCAGCGAATTTTGAAGAAGCGATGATGAGCCCTGACTCCGAAAAGTGGCTGAAAGCCGCTAAATCCGAAATGGGATCCATGTCACAGAACCAAGTATGGACTTTGGTTGATTTACCCGATGGTGCAAGACCCATTGAATGTAAATGGATTTTCAAGAAGAAAATTGATGTGGATGGAAATATTCAGATATATAAAGCAAGGCTAGTGGCAAAAGGTTTCAAACAAATTCATGGTATTGACTATGAAGAAACCTATTCACATGTCGCCATGCTTAAATCCATTCGGATTCTCCTAGCAACAGTTGCTCATTATGATTATGAGATCTGGCAGATGGACGTGAAAACAGCTTTCCTTAATGGAATAACTGAAGAGGATGTGTACATGACACAGCCCGAAGGTTTCATCGATCCTGATGCAGCTAGGAAAGTATGCAAGCTTCATCGATCCATTTATGGATTGAAGCAAGCATCTCGGAGTTGGAATCTTCGTTTTGATGAAGCAGTCAAAAAGTTTGATTTCATCAGAAGCGAAGAAGAACCATGTGTTTACAAGAAGACTAGTGGGAGCGCAGTTGCATTTCTCGTGTTGTATGTAGATGACATACTTCTTCTCAGAAATGACGTTCCGTTGTTACAGTCTGTTAAGACTTGGCTCGGAAGTTGTTTTTCAATGAAAGACATGGGAGAAGCCGCGTATATTCTTGGAATAAGAATCTATAGAGATAGATTAAACAAGTTGATTGGACTGTGTCAAGACACTTATATCGATAAAGTCTTACACAGGTTCAGAATGCAAGATTCCAAGAAGGGCTTCATACCAATGTCTTATGGCGTAAGTCTCAGCAAGAAGCAGTGTCCTGAGACACCTGCTGAGCGAGATCGCATGAGTCGGATTCCCTATGCCTCGGCGTTGGGATCCATCATGTATGCCATGCTCTGTACTCGTCCAGATGTTGCTTGTGCTTTAAGCATGACGAGTAGATACCAATCGGATCCAGGTGAAAGTCACTGGACAGCAGTCAAGAATATTCTGAAGTATTTGAGAAATACTAAGGATAAATTCTTGGTGTACGGAGGAAGTGATGAGCTAGTAGTAAGTGGTTACACAGACGCAAGTTTTCAGACAAACAAAGATGATTTCCGATCGCAATCTGGTTACATCTTCTGCCTGAATGGCGGTGCAGTCAGCTGGAAGAGTTCCAAGCAGGACACTGTAGCAGATTCCACAACTGAAGCTGAGTACCTCACTGCTTCTGAAGCGGCAAAGGAGGCTGTTTGGATCAAGAAGTTCATCACTGAACTTGGTGTGATTCCTACCATTTCTGAGCCAGTGGCTTTGTATTGTGACAACAATGGAGCCATTGCGCAAGCAAAGGAACCTAGATCACACCAGAAATCCAAACACATAGAAAGGAGATATCACCTTATCCGTGATATTGTGAATAGAGGAGATGTGAAGATCAGCAGAGTCCCAACGGATGAGAATGTTGCTGATCCAGTGACCAAGCCCCTCCCAAGGCCTAAGCATGAGTTTCATACTACTGCTGTAGGCATTAGATTTCTTAAGATATGATCTTGTTTTCAGTGGGAGTTATATTTGGTTTTTAGTTGTGACTTGATGTTCGTAAAACATAATTTGGTTATGTTATTTTAATGAAATTGTTTCAGCATTATTTAATTGTGTTATTAAATAATTGTCCCAAAGTAATTTATGACATTTTATAGGTTATCAAGTATGTGACTTGATCATGAAACCCTATAAGAAACAAATGACATAAATTATAAATGGTCCCTAGTCGAGGTTGTTAAAATGGGACACTAACAACCACGTGAGGCTAGTATGTGAGGTGACTGATGACTATGTTTCATGGAGTCATTTAATAAGTGTATTAAAGTCAATCACATAGATATGTGTTAGAGAACACATGATCGGACTTGACCCGTTAATGAGAACTCTACAAGATGTTATATGAGTGTCATAAGAGTTTCTCATTACGACTAAAGAGAGTAGTCCTTAGACCTGAGTTCATCATGTCCTCTCTTATATGGATTGGTTCATCTTGACTTTGTCAAACGTCAGCCGTAACTGGTGATCATAAAGACACTGATTAGGCGTATCATGAGATATAAAAGAGACATGGATGGAACAAGATGGGATTTGTACCTTCTATATAACAGGAGTTAAATATCTCTGGGCCTATCGAAGATTTGATACTGGAAATGCGTGGCCGCGCTCAAACGAGGTGATTGTCAGTCGTTTGTTTTATCAGTACAAATCGGGATTCGATAAACGTGATCTGGCTTAATAAGGATGACACAGTTCTTGCCTTATGCTAGATTGAGATATAGCTACAAAGGGATTAAAGGAATAGATGATTCCAGTACAAGTGGGAGATTGTTGGGAATGTCCTGAAATCTATTGTACTTGCTCTAAGTGAAAGTCGTATAGTCGAGATGAGACAATCACATAACACTAGGTAGTCATAACGCTTTGCTAGAAGCCACTTATGATCAATGAGTTGAGAACTCATTGCTAGTGTTATAGTTTCCTACAGGGTCACACACCTAAGCAAACTGGGCGTTAAAGACGAGGTTGATCATTAATGTAATGATCCAGTGAATGCATATTTGATATGCATTCGATATCAATATTCTGGGGCAGTGTCGATCGATGCAGATAGTGCATCGATCGATGCAACTCGCGGATTAATCAGATTGATTCGGTTTAATCGTTGGTTAATTCCGTTATGGTTTAAGTCGACATATATGAGATATATGGTCGACCTAAACTGTTTTCTAACCTAATTCACAGCCACCAGAATGAGATAGAAACCTCTCTAGAGATTAGATCTCTTACAGGCACTAGCATCCCTCCTGTCCAGTTTGTGTGCGTGTGGATACCAGTAGAGGCACAGCGTTTGAGGTGCTTCGTGATCTCGATTATCTGCAAACCTTCCGCTGCTAATCATCAGGTAAATCTGAGATCTCATAGATTCAATTACTTGAACCTTAGATCCTAGGCTCGGAATTCAGACTAGGGTTGCTAATCCAGATTAGAACTGCTAGAAATTCCTTCAGAGGGATCTTCGGCGAAGAAGCTTCGCTTGTTGTGAAAAAGAAGAAAGAAGAAAGTGTCAGGTCGTGGTCCGGTTTATATGATTTAAATATCAAGTTTTGGGTGGTCGATTGCTTAAAAGAAAAATTGATTCTTTTGTTTGGTTTGTCTTATTATTTTTTCATTTATAATGTGTTTCTCATTGAATTGGTTAGAGCAATAGTGTTTTGTCGTTTTGGGCAAATTTTGAGTCGATTTATTCCCAATCATATAAATGGTTCAGTTAGTAATGTGATATAACCGGGTTTTTTGTCAACCTTATATAATATTAATTGGAAGGTTATATGGTACAAGGTTATGTTATCCAAGACACTACAGAAGGAAAATTACAGAGACGAGCATGAGAAGCTAACTGATCAGCACAACGTTTGCTTGTTTCTCAATTAACTAAAAGTGATACGAAGCAAGGGCAAAGGTAGTGATATCAGTAATGATGCCGAAGAGATCCTGATGAACTTCCGCGGTTGACTTCCATTTCAAAGGTTGAAATAGTGGAGGCGAGTCTCCACAAAATAGTACGTCAATGTATCCAAGCCGCTTCAGTTGAGTAAGTGCCTCCCGCAAAGCAAGAGCTTCAGCTTGTAAGACTGAATCTCGAAGATGTGGATGGAGTAAATCTTTTGTACACAACCGAGTACTTAAACGAACTCAAGGGTTCAGGATTACCAAATCATAAGCTTCAATTGAAAAAGCACGCACCGGTTACAGCTTTGAGAAACATAAACCAAAAAAAGGTTTATGCAATGGTACTAGACTCCTGGTTACTCGATTGAGAGATAGAGTGCTCGAAGCAAAAATTTTGGTTGGGAAAAATGTTGGCAAGAGAATCCTTATACTAAAAATAAATTTGACAACTGCATATACAAATTGTCCATACAAGATGAGAATGAGACAATTTCCTTTCAGAGTTTGCTATGCTATGACAATAAATAAAAGTCAAGGACAAAGCTTGCAGAATATAGGGATCTATCTACCAAAACCAATCTTCAGTCATGGACAACTATATGTTGTCTTATCCAAAGTCACTTCAAAAAAATATTACATATTTAGAATGAATCAATAAGAAAGCAAGCAACGCCAATGATAAAAAAATATTGTCTACAAAGAGATATTCAACAATCTACAAATTACAAAACCGGGTATGTCTAAATACTTTTACTATAAAACACGTGGGATTTTAAAACTAATTAAACAAAAGATGTAGGAAATAAGAGGCAGATGAAAACCGACAAATAACATACATGATAGAAGTGGAACACAAAAAAGAAAGAAAAGTAGAACAATTGAATATATCCATATTTATACATTTGAATTTAACTTGTCTTCTGGTTTTTCAAATAAGCAAAAATCATGGTTTTTAAAATTCTTATTTATCTCCTTTTGTTCTTATTAAACTAATTTTTTTACAAGCAAACCTTAAAATACTGCATTACAACATTTACATACTTTTATTAAAAAAAATACATTTTTTTTAAAAAAACATATTCAAAATATATGTTTTGAAATCATACTCACAATTCATAAGCCCAAAAGCCCACTAGAAATATGAATGAAGCTTTCCGACGGTTGAAGTGGCTTGGAGGAGCGAGAAAACGGAGACGTAGACATCTTTATCTTCTCTGCGATTTTAGGTTTTAAAATTCTAGTCTAGGTTTTGGTAAGGACATTTTCTACTTCCTCTGTAGTTTCAATTCGGATCAATTTTAGATACTAGATTGTTAATTTGTTATGCAGTGTAGAGTGTAGACTTTAGGAGACTTTTAGTGTTACTGAAGATTCTGAGGATGGTGGATAAACATTTCTTCCAGCCTCTTCTTCCTGGCTTCCACAACCACTTGGTACTCTTTCTCTCTCTCATTTCTATACATGTCTCCGTCTCTCTGATAATCTCATTACGAAGGATGCGTCCGGTTTGGTATTTTGCGTGTTCCTTCAGACAGTTCCTGTCGCTTTCTTCTCCAAGTATATACAAGGAAGAAATGAGCACGAGACTTTGGCGAATCTGAGTTCAGACACGTCGAATTTAATCTGGAAAGTGAAGATAGAAGATGGCCGGCGACTCACTGATGGTTGGAAAGACTTCGCTCTTTCACTCGATCTTCGAATCGGCGACATTCTCATTTTCAGACAAAAGAAAGGCATGGCTTTCCACGTGACACTGTTCGGACCCAGTTGTTGTGAGATTCAATATGGATCGTGTTTAGACGAAGAGAACAACCTCGGTCAGTTGTGTTCTGTCTCTTTCTAGCGCTGACACTGAGCTAGACATTTAAGAATAGTTGTGTTCAAAAGTAACAAAGTTTAAACTGTAATTTGAAGCTGATTTTTGTGATATGAAGCTGAGAGAATCAGTTTAACTATTTACCTGTGAGATTAATCTTTTTTTCTTCTTCTTTTTTCAGAGAAGATTCCAAAGAATAAGAACCCAAAAAGAGAAGCAGTGTCCTCTTGTTTTGTGGCCAATGTCACGCCTTCAAGCCTCCGAGATGACATGCTGGTATCTACTCCTAATTTCAACCAAAAACTCTCATTATAGGGTCTGATTTTGATCAAAATTATGTTGTATTGTAATGAATTTCCAGATTCTTCCAAGGAGTTTTGTGAGGGAAAATGATCTAGAAGAAAGACGTGGAGAGATTGTTCTGATGAATAAAAAGGGTACATCATGGACTCTGAATTTAAAAAGACTATGTGGAACTATGTATATCACACGAGGGTGGAGAAGTTTCTGTTTTGCCAATGGACTTAGTGCTGGAAGTTTCTTCACCTTCAAACTGATCAAAAGAGGAGGAACACTGGTTCTACGTTTGTCCCCCAAAGAGGGAGAAGCCGAAGATTGCTCATCAGAAGCTAATGAAATAGAGTCTCTTTCCACAGAATCCGAAAGGGCTGAAGAGGGCAACCACATAAGCTCACAGGAATGTATAAAAAGGAAAGATAAAAAGGGTAGATCGATATGGAAAGCTTCATCTTCAACATCCCAAAACCGATTGGTGACCTTAACTTTCAAACCTTGGGACGTAAAAAACGCTAGAAAGGTCAGTTTTATCATCCAAGCCATTTGTCTTCTTACAGTATAGATTCTGAATCTTTTGTTTGAATCTTTGTTGCAGTATCTTCCCATGCATTTCACGAGGATGAATGGTATCAATGTAAAAACTAAATTGGCTTTTCTGGGTAAAAACGGTGTGAAGTGGTCTACGGAACTGCGGTCTGAGTACAATGGTAAAAGAATAAGAATGATAGGAGGCTGGAAAAAGTTCTTCAAAGCCAACTTTTTGAAGATAGGTGAATCGATCATGTTCAAGCTGGTTTGGGAAGGAAACACAAGTTGTGTCCTTAAGTTATGCTGCAAGGTTTAACAAAAGAAGAAAAAAAGTTGTGCTCCAAGGGTTAACAATATGTATATGAGTTTAATGTTTTGTCTTGTTTGAGTGCCAAAGACATGAATCAATGATTGGCCTTTTTTGTCAACTATTGATTGGCCTTACTAGTAAGATTCAATTGTAGTATGTTATTTTTAAGTACATTTTGGCCTTGTGAAACCTTTGGGCGGCATTACGGTGTGAAATTTGTGAATGTGACTACCTTTAGTCTGAAGATGCTCTCATTTCAAGAAATCTCAACATTAAGGAAATTCAAAACTGGTCGGTGGCATCAACTTAATGCTAAACTTGTAGGGAGAATTGCTAAAAATGCCTCTTAAATTGATTTTAAATAAAAATATACCTCCTAAATTGAATCAAATGTAAATATGTCTTTTCGTCTTAAAGAAATTACCGTGAAGCTCTTATGACCAATCAAAAAAACGAAAACTCCAATTACCATTATAACTTTCGCATGTGTAGACTTTTATAGAGGTCTGAAAATTTAGACTCTAATAGAAGTCTAAACGACTTTATCAGACTTCTATGAGGAGTCTAATACATAATAAAATAGTAAATTTAAATTTTAAAATTATAAAAATATATTTGGACAAAACTTTTATATACATAAATTAAATATAGAAAATTTAGTAGTATATAAATTAAATTTTGATAATATCGAGTCAAATTAAACAATGTTAGTTAAGTATGTTTTCATTCAAAAGACTCAGACTTTTTCAAGAAGTTTAAAGCAGATTACTTTAGTAATTTAAAATTTAAAATATTAAAAAATATATTTTGTTAAAAACAACTATACATAAATTAAATATTGACGGTTGTGAAGTATATAAATTAAATTTCGTAAATTTGAATTAGATTAAAAATATGTAAAGTGGTAGAGTAGGTTCTAAACCTCAGAACCTGCTTTGTAATGGAACATTTTCATATAAATTACATATCTTTAAGGTTAGATTCATGGTTTATTAAATTCACATTTGAAAAAAAAAATTAAATTTGCACGTGTGTTATAATGTGCATATATTAACGAATTTAATGTTTCTTAGGTGTTTTGTTTAAATATTTTCCCTTTTAAGTGGTAAATATTAGATTTAAGGTGTTTCAGACTTTTTAGAGAAGTCTGAATTTTGGGGTTTAAGTGATAAATATTAGTATTTAAGTTGAAAAATTACATTAAAAATAAATATTTTGAACCAAATATATTTTAAATGGTTAAATTTGACTAAATTTTATGTAAGTTTAATTTATATATGTCAAAAATGCTTATGCTTAATTTGAGTCTGAGTCACCATGGTGTCTGATCATAGTCCTCAGACTGCAAATGGAGTTTGGCTTATAGTCTTCAGACTGCAAATGGAGTCTTTACTTTTTTCTCGTACTTGCGTTGAGCTTTTGTTTTTCTTAATTCCAGATCTTGTTTCTCTCTTCTCCTCCGTCGTTTTCCTTCGAAGGTAAGATTCATCAACTCCTCTTTTCGTCAGTATACTTAACATAGCTATTAGTAGCCAGACGGCATATGGTGTCTGACTGTATTACTCAGACTTCTAATGGAGTCTGGATATTCGTTATGGAGTCTTACTTTTTTCTCGTACTTGCGCTGAGCTTTTGTTTTTTAAATTCCAGATATGGTTTCCCTCTCCTCCGTTGTTGTCCTACGTCGGTAAGAGTCATCGAATCTTCTTTTCGTCTATATACTTAACATAACTATTAGTAGTCAGACGGCATAAGATGTCTGACTGTATAACGCAGACTGCAAATGGAGTCTGGCTAGTAGTATTCAGACTGTGTATGAAGTCTGACTATGATTTGAGTGGTTGTTGTTTGATATATCATGGTTTTTAGGACTTTTAACCATGGTATATGTCTTGTTATCGAGTCTTTTAGAGTCTTTTGGAGTCCTTTTATGTGTGTTTACAGGTCTAGGTACGTTTGAAGCGGATTTGGACATTATGGCGCATTCTGGAGCTATTTGGAGCATTTACCAGAGAGGAAGAGTTCACTGTCGATTTCAGAGACTTGTGTCGATCGACACACATAGTGCATCGATCGACACAGACGCGAGTCAGACAATTCTCGGCGGTTTAATGAAGATTTGTGGAATTTTCACTTTTGCCCAAAAGTTTTTCATAATTACAAAGAAGCCCCAGCCGAGTTTCGATCATTATATTAGGGTTTTTAGCCACTTATTTAGGCTACGCTTTCATACGCATTATTTTACTTTGAGAGAGTTAGGGGCTGATCTTGTACTCGAGAGAGAAGGGATTTCGAACCCCATTTTCTTATTCTATTTTATGCTATTTGGTTTTCTATTCATCATGTTTATTGTTATGATTGTCATGTCTGAGTAGTTCTCCAGTTATGTTTAGGGATTCTCACAGGGGATTTCATGGAATTATAGGTTGATCAATCTGTAGGGATTCATATCTTTCTAGTTCTTCATATAGGGTTGTTCTTACTGCTTGATCTGAATTGGCTACTTATATTATTGATGTTAGGTTGGTTTCTTCAACGAATGTTGATTAATTAACTAGAAAAAACCTAGATGAGCAATTTGACTATTCGCAAAGAAAATTGGCTTAGGAGAATTGTGAACGAAAGAACCTGAGATTAATGCTTGTTTATACCTCTAGGATTCGCAACGAAAGTTGGCTTGCTAAGTTGTTAGACATAGATAATATTCGCAACGAAAGATGGTCTGTTATAATTCTGTGATTCTAGTTCTAGAAAAGTTCCTAATTAAATCCCGATTGATTGATTAGCTTGTGTTCCTTATTTCCTGAGAAATCCCTTGACCTGGCGCTTTGTTTGATTGCCTACAAACTGTTTACTTTACTTTCTGCTCTGATTTACTGCTTTCTACTGCTTTACCTAGCTTAACCTGAATTTCTACAATCTATCGCAAGATCTTGAGTCTCTGTGGATTCGATACCCTATATACTACTGGTTCACGTCTGTGCACTTGCAGTGTAGATCTAGGGATTAAAACCTGATCGTATCAAGTTTTTGGCGCCGTTGCCGGGGACTCTTTTGAGTCTTCGATAAATTTGAACTTAGGGTTTAGACTAGGTTTTTCGTTTTTGTTTTTGGTTACTAATTTTTCGTTTTTCTTGCGTTTCAGGTACGCCTAGATTCACCTTGCATCGATCGACACAGTTCTGTGTGTCGATCATCACATCCTCGCGCTCTGCATCGATCGACGCTCTCCCTGCATCGATCGACACACCTGCGTGAACAGAACAGTTTATGTCTGATCGGGACTTGCGAAGTAATTCGGATAAGGAGCTCGTGAATCTCGAACTTGAGGAACTTGCAAAGCTTGAGAGAGAGAACAGGAAATCCCAGAAGCTAGTTAAGATGGCTAACACCAATCGAGTGATCTTAGTTAGGGATATTGAAGGTGTTCTGAGGAATTCGGAGAACCAAGTCTGCAATGCGATTGGTCAGAGACTCGATGAAGAAGGGAATGTCATTCCTGAACCTCAGAGGCAGATTATTCAGCCTGATGGAGAAGCTCAAGGTGTACACGGAAATCCACGAGCTGATGAGCCTCCTAATCCTCCTGCTAGGAGGACACTAGCTGATTACAATCAACCCGACGATTTATATGCCAATAGGTCTGCGATTATACCTCCTGCGTTTCCGCGTAATGAATTCGAGCTGAAGACCTCGTACTACACACTTGTGGGACAACACCTCTTTCATGGACTACCACATGAGCATCCTATGGACCACATAGAGAAATTTGAATCTTTAGTCACTGGGATGAAGCATAATGGAGTGACCTATGACTACCTACACTGCAAGCTTTTTCCTCACTCTCTTGGAGGAGAAGCTGCTGATTGGTTGAACCAGATTCCAGCTGGGACTCTGACTACTTGGAATGCAGTGAAGGAGAAGTTTCTGAGGCACTTTTATGATGATGCTCGGTCTGATCAGCTTAGACAGGATCTCTTGACCTTCAAGCAAGGACCTACAGAGCCTTTTAAGACAGCATGTGTGAGATTTAAGAGATACCAAAGAGATTGCCCTCATCATGGCTTTTCCGAGGTGCAGCTGTTGTGTATCTTCTTCGGACGAGTTGATTTGTGGTATCAGATGGCTTTAGATGCTGCAAGTAATGGAAACTTCTACACTAAATCTCCAGAAGAAGCTATGGAGCTTATTGAGAACTTGGTCACTAGCAATAGTGTCAAGAATGCTGATATGCAGAGGATGAAGTCTGGTGGTAAAGTGATACGATCAGAGTTTTAATCCCTAGATCTACACTGCAAGTGCACAGACGTGACAGTAGTATATAGGGTATCGAAATCCACAGAGACTCTAAACCTTACGATAGATTGTAGAATTGTCAAGTTAAGCTAGGAGAGATTAATTAGAAACTAAAAAGCAAAGCAAGAAAGTAAATCAGTAGCAGGAGTGGTTTGTAAGCAATCAACTAAAAGCGCTAAGTCTAGGGAGTTCTCAGGAAATCAGACAAGCAGATTAACTATCAGTCAGGATCAAATTAAGTCCGGTTCTAGAACTCAAACACAGATATAGAATTAATCAACTTTCGTTGCGAAAATTCTCTAAGTCTAATAGCAGAAACCCAAATTTCTTTGCAATTCCTAACAGATTAAACTAGCCTTAAGTGCAGGTTCGATATGTTCACAATTCAATTAAACCAAATTTCTTTGCGGATAATTCAATTGCTCAACCTAAATAGTTCAGATTCTAAACCACACTTTCGTGTCAATTTAATAACCTAAAGTCTAGATTCTAAGTGATCAGGTTAGAAACTAGTATTAAGCACAATTCAGATTGAAGAACAATTAAGTTATGAATCCTAAACTGATAAATTAATCTAACAAGTCATGAAAACCTTTAAGAGAATCCTTAAACCTAACTATGAATCTACTCAGACATGATCAATGAAACACAAATCAATGAATAAGTAAATTGCATAAATAAAAAGTAAAGAATAAAAGGGGTTCGAAATCTTCTCCAAAACCAGGAAGCAGTACAGGTTCAGATCAGCCCCAAAAGCTCTAAAATCTCTATGCTCAAAGTATGAAAGCGTAGTAAGCGTGTAGCCTAAACAAGTGGCTAAAAACCCTAATATAATGGTCTAATCACGGTTGGGGCTACTTTGTAATTATGAAAAACTTTTGGGCCAAAATGCAATTTCCAAACTCTTCATTAAACCGCCGAGAATTGTCTGACTCGCATGTGTGTCGATCGATGCACAAGATGTGTCGATCGACGCACATCTCTGTTTAGTGAACTCTATCTCTCGGGTTAAACCTCCAAAATGCTCCAGAATGCGCCATAATCTCCAAATCCGCTCCAAACGTTTCTAGACCTGTAAACATACCTAAAAGACTCCAAAACATAATAAAAGACTCGATAAATAAGACATATACCATGGTTAAAAACCCTAAAATCCATGGTATATCAACTCCCCCACACTTAGCCTTTGCTTACCCTCAAGAAAAACAGAGAACTAGAATATGGTGAAGAGGTTTGAAAACTTTCAGAAACTCTTTTCATCTTAGAAGTAACAACACTCAGATTCCCCTTAGAAAGCCACTGAAAGATTTCACCTGGAAGACATCAAGACCAACATGTACTTCCCCCACACTTAGCAACTGTCCTGAGTAAACTCCACAATCAATCCAAAGCATTCAAATTCACCCTACTGGCTTCTATAAGCTATTAAGTGCGGTCTCACCTAAGGATTATCGATCAAAGGGCATATGGATTCTTACTCTGTTAGCTCTAGACCACCATACTATATTTTTTTGGTTCTTTTCTTCTCTTTTCCCTACCTTAGCAACTGATTTTTCCCATTGGATATCATTTTATTTTATTTTTATCAGTGCTCTTCCCGTTATGGGGTGTACTTTGGACACATTCCATGGATGCACAGGAGGTAATAGGGGTCTCCACCACTCCGCGACCACTTCAAAGCTACTAGCTCATCCTCAGTTTATTATTCTTTTTTTTTTTTACTTTACTTTAAGGAAGGGGAGAAGGGAACCTTACTTAGACAGGTTTACAAGCTATGTCAGAACTAACAGAGGAATCCGACTCAAGGTATACTAAGCCCTTAGGTGAGAAAATTAAGTCAAAATTAAGGGTGAAGTCAGTAAAGGATCCTCTGAATACCTGAAGTGATGTGGGTGTTCTCAGTAGGCCGATCTGCATTGGATTTTCTAATAGTCATAGATTGATCCTGCAAACTCATCCCAATGGTTACTTAAGTTCCTGCAAGTGTTGTTAACTTCTCAAAAATTCACTGTTTCCTACTTAAACTGTTTTGACTCGATAAAACAAATTTGGACTGACTCTAAGAAAACAAAAGCGTGCGTCAGTAGTGATAGGTCAAGAATTAATCCCTATACTAACTGCAAGTGCACAATGATGTAGTTGTAGTACTTAGGGTATCGAATCCACAGGGACTCTGGTCAACGATAGATTATGAAACAGTAAAGATTAAACTAGGAAAAGCAATGTGAGAAAGCAGTAAATCAAACAAGCAGAAAAGCAAATAGATCGGTTGTAAATCAGAAAGCGAAGGCGTTAAGTCTAGGGAGTTCTCAGGAAATCAGACAATCAATCAAGCGGGATCTAATTAAGAACTTTTCTAGAACTCAAACACAGATATAGAATTAACCAACTGTCGTTGCGAGAATTCTCTAAGTTTAAGTGCAGCAATCCAAATTCCTTTGCAATTACTAACAGATTAAACCAGCATTAATTCCAAGTTCGATATGTTCACAATTAAACTAAACCAAATTCCTTTGCGAGTAATTCAATTGCTCATCTAGGTTCTTTCTAGCTAATTAACCAACTGTCGTTGCATCAATCAACCTAACATCATAAATCTGGATAGCTACTTCAGATCAAGCATTAAGAACAATCCTAGATGAAGAACTAGCAGATATGAATCCATACATATTTATCAACCTATAATTCCATGAAATCCCCAATGAGAATCCCTAAACTTAACAGGTAATCTACTCAGACATAATCATCGAGACAGAAAACATCTTGAATAGAAAACCAAATAGCATAAAACAGAATAAAGAACTGGGGTTCAAAATCCTCTTTCTTTCAAGAGCAGGATCAGCCCCTCAACTCTCTCTAAAAGCGTAAGTAAAGCGTTGTAAAGCCTCGCCTAAACAATGGCTTAAAAACCCTAATATAATGGTCTAAAGTCGGCTGGGGCTTCTTTATAATTATAGAAACTTCTGGGCTTAAGTTGCAATTCCCAAACTCTTCATAAACTCGCGAGAATGTGTCTGTCACGATCTTGTGTCGATCGATGCACACATTGCAACGATCGACACACATGTCTAATATGGGCAGTGAACGCTTCCTCTCGGCCAAATGCTCCAAATAGCTCCAGAATGCGCCATAATGTCCAATTCCGCTCCAAACGTGTCTAGACCTGTAAACATACTAAAAGGACTCCAAAACATAATAAAAGACTCGATAAATAAGATATATACCATGGCTAAAATCCCTAAAATCCATGGTATATCAACTCCCCCACACTTAGCTCTTGCTTTCCCTCAAGCAAATAAAGAACCAAAGTATAAGAAAATAAGTTTGAAAACACAGAAACTCATTTCGTCCTAGGAACTTTCGCATTCACATTCACATAGTAATCCACTGAAAACTTTCCTACAGAACTCAAGACCACAATGTACTTCCCCCACACTTAGCAACTGTCCTAAGTAAACTCCACAATCAATCCAAGCAATTCAAATTCACCCTACTGACTTCTTAAGAATATTAAGTGCGGTCTCACCTAAGATTATCGATCAAAGGGCACATGGATTCTTACCTTGTCAGCTCTAGACCACCATACTGTCTTTCTCTGGTCCCTTTCTTCTTTTTTCCCTTCCTTAACGACTGATTTTTCCCCACCGGGTATCATTTTATTTTTTTATCAGTGTTCTTCCCGTTTTGGGGTGTACTTTGGACACATTCCATGGATGCACAAGATATGATAGTTGTAGCTACCACTCCCAGAGACCACACTACAAAAAAGTGGGTATTGATAGCACATTATGATAGCACGGTTTTCGTAACTGCTATTGTAGAGGGTATCCTGGATTTTGGTACTCTATTATAGCATTTTAAAAACGCTAAGACGAAAAATCATCAAGCGGGAGCAAAAAATTATGTTTGGAGCCAAATTTTTGTCCTATGCGCCAACACTTAGCCAAATTTTGGGTCTTGCAAATTTTTTGGTCTTGGCGAATATTTTTTTTACCTCTCTTCCACCACAACAAAAAAATATTTAGTCCCCTCTCTATCTTGTATCTGTCTTTTTTTTATTTTTTCCTCTTCCTCCTCTCGCCTAGGTTTGCTTATGGCGACAAATCTTCTCTCCTACTCTCCGCCTCTCGTCTCTGTAGAATCGGTGTCAGATTTATGTGTAGCATCACAAACCCAATTCGAATTTAGCCTCTCGTCTCTCTGATTTTTTGTTAGTTTTTCGAATCTCTCAAATAAATCCTAATCTTACTAATTTCCTCTTCTGAAATCCCAAAACCCTCTCGTAGCTTCTCCGACTGGACTGCATAGCTCGAATCCAAAGAGTAATGGCGAACGACCAAGATATGAGTGGTTGGACTGATCTTCTCCATTTTTCGTCGAAGCTTCTGGAGAAAGCTGCCCCTTCCTCTCAGTTTCCTCCTCTTCAGGTACTTCCGCTTTCAACCGCTTTTGTTTTCTCCTCCGATTTCCCGCTGGTATGTCCGTTTTATGTGAAGTTTCGCAAGCTTTCAACGAAATCCATGGCTCCTAAATCGCAATCATAAGCTTTCTTATTTTTTTCGCAGTTTTGTAGATCTCACCTGATGAAGATGCAAAGTCGTGGCTCTAATAGAGGATAAGATCGACGATGCTCTCTCCGTCATTCAATGGTTATGTTAGATCTAGGATTTAAAAGGTTAGTAGTAGTATACACACTGTAATGCTCAATCTTGTGTTGAATATCGTAATCTCTTTGGGTCTTAAGAGACCAATACAAGGTTAAATTCATGATTAAAGTTATCGTTGTTTGATTGATTCATGAGCAAACTGATAATCTCGTTTACCTGGATACTAAATAGCTCTATGTTTTTTGCAGGTTTGCGTGAAAAGTATCAACAAGATCTAAATATCAGAGACCGATTCTATGCTCGAGTTCTTTCCACTACTGGCCAGGTTTATTAATCTATTACCTATTGCTGCTTTATCTTCTAATGGCTAATACAATAGTTTTTCAGAATTTGAGAAGTCTTTTTGCTTTTGTGATTCAGGAATCAGAGTTTCTACATGAGTTCATGAGTGATGTTAAGCAGAAAATTGGGGAAATTTGTTGGTACAGGTGAGCCATAGGATCGAGTCTCCTAGAAACAATGATTGTTAGAATTACAGCTCCAGTCATCTTGTCTTCAATGACGATATCCAGGTAAGATTTTATCCTTGAGATTGAACTTTTTCTTACGTTTTGGTTGAGGTGTCTGAGAGCTAACAGTAATGACATTTGAGAGATGGAATTCGAGAGATTATGGCTGTTGAAGGAGTGAGTAATGACATTTTCACACTTGTTAAAAAGTCTCTGTTTCTTTGATTATTGTTCTGATGGGTCTTCTTGTATCCTCACAGGAGAATGAATGGTAGAGAGCTGACGGTACTCAAACAGTGATGGGCATCTGTGAGATGAAAAGCTACTGCTCATGGCTTCTTTTATCTCATTGCTTTGTGCACATTCAAATGAAATTCAAGCTAGCCATTAGTTTTGATGGTCTGAATCACTGTTTACCTTTTTCATAGAGCTTTAATTTTTTTTTGCTGCTTGTTATATTTTAATTTGCAGGTCATTGCAGAATGCTTTGTACTGGTCAAGAGAGTTCCAGGACAATTGATCTGGGACTTTGAGGTAACTCTATAAATTGCTCAAAAAACCTTTACTTCCCGAGCTTAGAAAAACTGGTTGATTCAAGCTACGGTAAGAAGTTTCATGTATTACAGATGGTTGTATGTTGTCTTGTTTTGGTTTCTTAATGCAATAAAAATATGCTTAGTGTCTTGATAGTGATCCTGACTCTTGAATTCATATGAGGGTATGATCAGAGGAAGAACTTATAGACTGCTTCAGAACAATTGTTCAAAGTGCGCGGGATACAGATGCAAAAGGGATTAGCGGAGAGAATGAAGAGTATACTGAGAGGCTAAGGTCGAGAAGGAAATAGGAGCTCAAGGTTGTGATTAGTATTCTCTCATGTTTTGATTTGCTTACTGATTTTGTAATGATATTTTTGGTAATGATGTAAGTACATATTGGTTTATTAATGAAAGCATATTTGAAACATTTTTTGAATATTATTTTTTATATAAATTCAATTTGCAACAAAATAGATTTCAATTGCATATTAAATAGCATATTAAAAATTGATACAAAGCTGTATATCATAGCCTTAATAATGAGCTATAATTTAAAGTACTACAACATCTAAAACAAAAGCTATCATAAGGTGAACCAATAATAGCATGTCAAAATACGGCGCTATTATATGGGTCACATGTTATAGCACGTAAAAAAATGCTATCGTATGGGTCCGACCTTTTATAGCTGGGGCAGACATAGCGTTTGATAATTCGCTATCAATGACATATGATAGCATATTTCCAACGCTATGAATGTCCATTTTTTTGTAGTGCCACTTCAGAGCTACTAGCTCATCCTCAGTTTATTATTATTATTTTTTTTTACTTTATGGGGAGAAGGGAACCAAATATGACAGGTTTACAGGCTGTGTCAGAACTAACAAAGGAATCCGACTCAAGGTATTCCAAGCTCTTAGGTGAGAAAATTAAGTCAGTATTAAGGTGAAGTCAGTAAAAGGATCCTCTGATACCTGAAGTGATGTGGGTGTTCTCAGTAGGCTGATCCGTGTTGGGTTTTCTAACAGTCATAGAGGCTCTGCAAGTCTGTCCAATGGTCACTTAGTTCCTGTTCAAGCAAAAAGTTTCCTCGGAAAATCATAGTTTCATACAGATTTTGACTCAATAAAACAATTTTGTGAAAAACAAAAGACTGACTCTAGGAAAACAAAAGCGTGCGTCAGTAGCTTCCTCCCCCACACTTAAACCACACTGTCCCCAGTGTAATCAAGCTCAGGATCGGTGAGAAAGAATAATCAAATTGAAATCAGTCCGAAAAGTTGCAGTACCTGTTGTCGCCCTGTGTCGATCGATGCCACAAGGGTGTCGATCGATGCAAGGCGAATATGCGCACGGTTATTTAAATAACCGGTGTTTGAACCGCAATCGAATCGGCTAACCAGAAATCGCAACTGCGTCGACCGATGCACTATGTGTGGCGATCGATGCAGTGCGATTTTGCATATTTCTCTCGCCTTTGAACACACAAAACAGAAAATTAAAAATACCAAATCAAAACGAAAAACAAAAACAAAAACGAACCTAACAGTGGGTTGCCTCCCACTCAGCGATTGTTTTTAGTCATTAGCTTGACTATGGGACAGAGATTTGGTTCACGGTGGTTTCAACAGAGACTTTGAATGTCTCTGTGAATATCTCTTCATCCAAGGAGGTGTATAGGCTTTCAGATCATGAGGCTTTCCAAGGAATGAATAAACAGAATCAGGGCGGGAGCAAAGCTTGGGTGGGACACTGCGTTTTCCTGCATTCAAAATAATGTGGTCAGGAGGTTTAAGCTTAGGTGATTTATACCTTACCTTCGGTGCAGATCTGATGTTTGGAGCTTTCTGCTTATGAGCAGTTGCAGGCTCTGAAGATGTTAGAGCAGGTTCAAGAGGGACTGCCATCTTCTTCTTTCCACTATCAGATACTGTAGTACCACCAATCTGAGCTTCTTTTTTCAAATGACCATCAGTGGAGATCATCTTCTTTGCATCTCTCAACACACAAGGGTGAACTCGCGAAGCTTCAGCTGGTGGAGTTTCATTCAGCTCCTTATCCATCACTTTCATGCAGTTAGCCACTTCTAGCTCTTGGTTAGACGGTTTAAGAACCTTGGGATATGGCACAAAGGGCTTATAGACTCGAACCTGGAGTGTTGCAGGCTTCTTGTCTCGTCTGCGATCTGTGTCGATCGATGCATAGGGTGTGTCGATCGACACAAGGCGATTATGCTCAATTCCATTAGACGGATCGGGGTTGCATCAATCGACATCAAGTGTGTGTCGATCGATGCATGTCTCAGACAGACAATAATCATCCAGAAAATCCGAGATTATGCTCTCTTCTTCACATAGCAACTCAATTTCATCTCTTAAGGTCACATCTTTGATGGATCTGTACTGTTCAGCTTTCCCAGCTTCATTTTGTCTTTGTATTGCTCCAGCTGTCTGCTGAACTTGGACATCTAGCTTCTTCACACGTGTGCTTAAGGATTCAAACTTCCCATTCAGATTTTCATGCATAGCATCCAGCTTCCTGTCGATGTTTACAACAGTCTTAGCCTGATCCTATAGCAACTGCTCCATCATGGATTCCATCTTGCTCTTATAAGCATTAGCAGCAGGAGGTGTCTGATAAGAATATGATCCATAGGCTCTCTGATAAGAATTACCGTGCTGATTACCAAACCTGTTTCCTTAGAATCCAGAGCTATTGATGTAGTTCAAATCCTCTTCCTGTCTTTTCAACAACTGCTCCATCATGCTCATCATCTTACCAGATTGTTTATTTTGAGGAGGAAAAGGCTGATATGATGGAGATTCATAATTTCTGGTGAATGAATAGGAACCATAGCCTCCGCAGAACGAGTTATTATGCTGATTTTCCAACATCCGTTCCATCATTCCCATCATCTTACGCGATGTGTCGATCGATGCAGAGTAGCGTTGATCGATGCAAGCTCGAGAATGCAACGATCGACACACATGACCGTGTCGATCGATGCAGGGCGATTACAGGCGTAACTGAAACGCAAGAACAGAAAAAAAAAAAAAAAATTAGTAACAAAAAATAAAAATGAAAAACCTAGTCTAAACCCTGAGTTCAAATCTATCGGAGACTCAAAAGAGTCCCCGGAAACGGCGCCAAAAACTTGATAGGTCAAGAATTAATCCCTATACTAACTGCAAGTGCACAGTGATGTAGTTGTAGTACTTAGGGTATCGAATCCACAGGGACTCCGGTCAACGATAGATTATGAAACAATAAATGTTAAACTAACAAAAGCAATGTGAGAAAGCAGTAAATCAGGCAAGCAGAAAAGCAAATAGATCGGTTGTAAATCAGAAAGCGAATGCGTTAAGTCTAGGGAGTTCTCAGGAAATCAGGAACACAGGCAATCAATTAAGCGGGATCTAATTAAGAACTGTTCTAGAACTCAAACACAGATATAGAATTAACCAACTGTCGTTGCGAGAATTCTCTAAGTCTAAGTGCAGCAATCCAAATTCCTTTGCAATTACTAACAGATTAAACCAGCATTAATTCCAAGTTCGATATGTTCACAATTAAACTAAACCAAATTCCTTTGCGAGTAATTCAATTGCTCATCTAGGTTCTTTCTAGCTAATTAACCAACTGTCGTTGCATCAATCTACCTAACATCATAAATCTGGATAGCTACTTCAGATCAAGCATTAAGAACAATCCTAGATGAAGAACTAGCAGATATGAATCCCTACATATTTATCAACCTATAATTCCATGAAATCCCCAATGAGAATCCCTAAACTTAACAGGTAATCTACTCAGACATAATCATCGAGACAGAAAACATCTTGAATAGAAAACCAAATAGCATAAAACATAATAAAGAACTGGGGTTCAAAATCCTCTCTCTTTCAAGAGCAGGATCAGCCCCTCAACTCTCTCTCAAAGCGTAAGTAAAGCGTTGTAAAGCCTCGCCTAAACAATGGCTTAAAAACCCTAATATATTGGTCTAAAGTCGGCTGGGGCTTCTTTGTAATTATAGAAACTTTTGGGCTTAAGTTGCAATTCCCAAACTCTTCATAAACTCGCGAGAATGTGTCTGTCACGATCTTGTGTCGATCAATGCACACATTGCAACGATCGACACACATGTCTAATATGGGCAGTGAACGCTTCCTCTCGGCCAAATGCTCCAAATAGCTCCAGAATGCGCCATAATGTCCAATTCCGCTCCAAACGTGTCTAGACCTGTAAACATACTAAAAGGACTCCAAAACATAATAAAAGACTCGATAAATAAGATATATACCATGGCTAAAATCCCTAAAATCCATGGTATATCAAGTAGCTACCTCCCCCACACTTGAAACACACTGTCCCTAGTGGTGTCAAGCCTAGGATTGGTGAGAAAAATAAATCGGAATGAAACAGACCGAGAAAGGTCAGAACACTTACATGTCGTCGTCCTGCGTCGATCGATGCCACAAGGGTGTTGATCGCTGCAAGGCGATTATGCTCACTGGCAAACTATAAATCGCAACTGTGTCGACCGATGCACTATGTGTGTCGATCGATGCAGTGCGATTCTGTCTGTTTTCCTCACGCCTTTGAACTCACACAAAACAGAGAATCAAAAACACCAAACAAAAACAAAAAAATGAAAACAAAAACGAACCTAACAGTGGGTTGCCTCCCATTCAGCGCTCTTTTAACGTCATTAGCTTGACCGGACGAACAAGATCAGGCTCCTGGAGGCGTCGACATAGACTGTGAGTGCCTCTGCGAAAGTCTCCTCATCCAAGGTGGAGAGTAAGCTGTTTCATTATGAGCTCGTCCAAGGAACAAAGGGATGCTATGTTCTCCTGTATTCGCAGCAGTAAAGTTAGTATAACTGAGCTTGGAAGAAGCATACCTTTGCTTTGGTGAGTTTTTGATGTTAGGAACTTTCTGCTTAGAAACAGTTGCAAGCTCTGAAGATGTTAGAGTGGAATCTGCAGAAACCACCATCCTCTCCTCTCCAGGATCAGAAACTAAAGTCTCACTCCTCTGCGCTTCCTGTCCATCCTCAATGCTAAAGGTCTGACCATCAATCTTTGGCATGTGCAGCATGTCCATCTCAAAGTGTAGAGGCTCATCTCCCAGATGGAGATCAATCAGACCATGCCTCACATCAATCTTCGCACCAGCTGTGGCTAGGAAAGGTCTTCCTAGTATCAGAGCATCATCCGGATCACTGTCGTACTTAAGAACCACAAAATCTGTCGGAACTAAGTAGTTTCTAACTCTCACTGGGACATCCTCAAGAACTCCTTCTAGAATCCTTCTTGACTGATCAGCTAGAGCAAGAGAGGTTCTAGTGGGTGAAAAATCTATCATTCCCAGCTTCTCTGCCACAGAGTATGGCATGAGATTGCCAGCAGCTTCTAAATCACACAAGGAGCGCGTGAAGCTATCCTCAAAGATTAAACAACTCAGCACAAATATACCAGGATCAGGTAGCTTCTTAGGAATCTGAGTTAGCAGCACATCACTGATCTATTTAGGGATCACTATCACCCAATCTTTCAACACTTCGTCCATTGGCAAAATCCTCTCCAAGTATCTCTGCACACAAGGGTGATATGGTGGATCAACAGGTTGTGGGTCTTCTTCCAACTTCTCATCCATCACTTTCAGCTGTCTGGCTTCATCAAGTTCATGTTGAGATACCTCAAACTCCTCAGGGAAAGGTGTATTAGGCTTGTGAGCCTTCTCGTCCGCACTACCAGAAGAAACAAATGAGTCTGCCTCACGACTTGCAACGATCGACGCAATAGGTGCATCGATCGATGCAGCTAATTCTTCACAGATTCCACTCGAGAGTTTTTCTTCAATTTCGGATTTCTCAGGTTCTTCCACGAGTTCAGCTGTATTTAACTCAATTTTTTCCCCTTGGTTTGACCCATCATCAATATAAACTGACCAAGCTTTAATGTGGGTATCCAAAACATTCTTTCCCTTAACTGAGCTTGAAATTCGGTTCACTTGGGTATCCAACTGCTTCACATGTGTACTGAAGGATTCAAACTTTCCATTAAGATCTTCATACACAGCATCTAACTTCTTTTTGAAGTCCACAACATTCTTAGTCTGCCCTTCCATCAGCTATTCCATCATGGCCTCCATCTTGCTCTCATAAGCACTAGCTGCAGGAGGTGTCTGATACGAAGATGATCCATAAATCCTCTGATTACCTTGCTGAAAAGGTTTCTGATAACTAGCAGTCTGTCCAAATCCAGAAGAGTTTTGGTTGCTTGTGAAAGCACTCTTCTGTCCACCATTAAAGAGCATATTACCTTGCTGATTACCAAACCTGTTTCCTTGGAATCCAGAGCCACTAATGTAGTTCACTTCAACTTCCTGAGCAAAGTGGACAGCTTTCTTTCCAGTCAACAAACTATGAACAGTGTCCAGCTTGTTCCTAATATTAGCCATCTCCAGATTATCTATCTTCCCACCAGACTCTTTCCTTCTCCTATCAGCAGTCTTGGTGCTATTACTGCTCACCAAGTTATCAATCAATGTCTTAGCCTGCTCAGGAGTCCTTGTATTGAAATTTCCATTGCTAGCATTGTCCAATGCAGACTGATAGTGGAGATCAATACCTCTGAAGAATAAGCCTAGCAGCGTCACTTCAGAGAATCCATAGTGAGGACAGTCACGTTGGTACTTCTTAAACCTCATCCAAGCAGACTTAAGAGGCTCTGTAGGACCTTGGGTAAAGGTGAGAATATCCTGTCTCGACTGATCAGAGTGAGCATCATCATAGAAGTGCCTCAAGAACTCTCTCTTCACAGTATCCCAAGTAGTAAACTTCCCAGATGGAAGTTGTTTCAGCCAAGCTGCAGCATCTCCAGCGAGAGAATAAGGGAAAAGCTTGAGAAATAAGTAGTCATAGTTTACCCCATTATACTTCATTCCAGTGATGAAGTCCTCAAACTCGTCAATATGGTCCATGGGTTGCTCATGTGGGAGACCATGGAAAGGATTCTGCCTCAGCAGAGAATAGTAGACAATCTTGATCTCAAAATCATTCATCTCAAATCCAGCAGGTACAATTGCTGACCAGTTAGCATGGAACTCATCCGGAAGGTTGTAGCCAGCAAGAGTCCTCTCAGCAATAACCATCTGCCTCTGACCTTCAGGTTCAGGTTCAGGTTCAGGTTCAGGTTCAGGATCAGGGATCACACGTCCCTCAGCATCAATCCTTTGCCCAGCAGCGTTGTACAGGTTATTATGTTGGTCTCTCAGAACACCTTGAGCATCAGGTATCAGAATCAAACGATTTTTCACCATCCTTGCTCGTTGACCTTTTCTGTTTGTTCTTTCTAGTCTAGCAAGCTCCTCAAGTCTGAGATTAACGAGATTCGAGTTCGGATTACTTCTGGTCTCACGCATCTGCATAAACCGTCGGTAATCGCAGTGCAACGATCGATGCTAGGATGCAACGATCGATGCTAGGATGAAACGATCGATTCAACTCGAGTCGCCTTGTGTCGATCGATTCAAAAGAATGCGTCGATCGATGCAGAGCAAAAATCAGACCTGCGCCAGAGAAAAACATAGAAAATTAGTAACAAAAAAAACGAAAAAACCTAGTATAAACTTTAAATTCAAATCTATCGAAGACTCAAAAGAGTCCCCAGCAACGGCGCCAAAAACTTGATACGATCAGAGTTTTAATCCATAGATCTACACTGCAAGTGCACAGACGTGACAGTAGCATATAGGGTATCGAAATCCACATGGACTCTAGACCTTACGATAGATTGTAGAATTGTCAAGTTAAGCTAGGAGAGATTAATTAGAAACTAAAAAGCAAAGCAGGAAAGTAAATCAGTAGCAGGAGTGGTTTGTAAGCAATCAACTAAAAGCGCTAAGTCTAGGGAGTTCTCAGGAAATCAGACAAGCACATTAACTATCAGTCAGGATCAAATTAAGTTTCGTTCTAGAACTCAAACACAGATATAGAATTAACAACCTTTGATTGCGAGAATTCTCTAAGTCTAATAGCAGAAACCCAAATTTCTTTGCTTCCTAACAGATTAAACTAGCCTTAAGTGCAGGTTCGATATGTTCACAATTCAATTAAACCAAATTTCTTTGCGGATAATTCAATTGCTCAACCTAAATAGTTCAGATTCTAAACCACACTTTTGTGTCAATTTAATAACCTAAAGTCTAGATTCTAAGTGATCAGGTTAGAAACTAGTATTAAGCACAATTCAGATTGAAGAACAATTAAGTTATGAATCCTAAACTGATAAATTAATCTAACAAGTCATGAAAACCTTGAAGAGAATCCCTAAACCTAACTATGAATCTACTCAGACATGATCAATGAAACACAAATCAATGAATAAGTAAATTGCATAGATAAAGAGTAATGAATAAAAGGGGTTCGAAATCTTCTCCAAAAGCAGGAAGCAATACAAGTTCAGATCAGCCCCAAAAGTACTAAAATCTCTATGCTCAAAGTATGAAAGCGTAAGTAAGCGTATAGCCTAAACAAGTGGCTAAAAACCCTAGTATAATGGTGTAATCATGGCGGGCTTCTTTGTAATTATGAGAAACTTCTGGGCCAAAGTACAATTTCCAAACTCTTCATTAAACCGTCGAGAATTGTCTGACTCGCGTTTGTGTCGATCGATGCACATCTCTGTTTAGTGAACTCTATCTTTCGGGTTAAACCTCCAAAATGCTCCAGAATGCCCCATAATCTCCAAATCCGCTCCAAACGTTCCTAGACCTGTAAACATACCTAAGAGACTCCAAAACATAATAAAAGACTCGATAAATAAGACATATACCATGGTTAAAACCTCTAAAATCCATGGTATATCATAAAGCTGACAATTCCTTGATAGCTGAGATGAACAAGAAGATTGATTCTGTCCATAGCATCTTACTTGGTAAGAAGGTGGATGTCCAGGAGACTGAGGATGTTAATTATATAGCTAGAGCTGGTTATCAAGGTCAGAGGTATGGAAATCAGCAAGGACAGACTTCAGGTTTTGCACCAAAGTCTGCATTTCAGAGACCTTTCCAGCAGAATATCTCATTTACTAGATTATGGTGCTTCATCATATCAGCCTGTTCCTCCTAAAAATGAGCAGAATAATAAGATGATGGGACTCTTGGAACAGCTCTTGGAAGGACAGCAGAAGAGTACAGTGGACTTCAATGGAAAGATAGATTCTCTGTACCTTGATCTTAATGGGAAGATAGAAGCTATAAGCACTCATGTGAAGAAGCTAGATGTTCAGGTTCAGCAGATTACTGAAGCAGAGCAAAGGCAAAATGGATCAGGAAGAGCTGAACATAATAAATTCGTCCATGTTGTGATCACAGAAGATGAGACTGGCTTGTTGGAAGAAGAAGAGAGCATAATCTCGGATTTTCTGGATGAATATTATCTGCATGAGACATGCGTCGATCGACACACTCTCGATGTCGATCGATACATCCCCGATACATCTGATGAATTTTCTGAAAATCGCCTTGTGTCGATCGACACATCCTATGCATTGATCGACACAGATAGCAGACGGGACAAGAAACCTGCAACAGTCCCAGAACGAGTCTACAAGCTCTCTGTGTCATATCCTAAGGCTCCTAAACTGTCTAAACAGGAGCTAGAGGTGGATAATCGCATGAAAGTGATGGAAAATAAGCTGATTCAGATTTTAGAGAAGCTTCCAGACCAGGAGCCTTTGTGCTAGTATGTTCCATCTCTAAGGACAAATTCAAGCATTCTCTGTGTGACTTAGGATCTGGTGTGAATCTCATGCCATACTTTGTGGCTGTGAAATTGGGAATGATGGATTTCCAGCCTACTAGGATCTCTCTTATCCTAGCTGATCGTTCGAAGAGGTATCCAGAAGGAGTCCTTGAGGACATTCCTGTCAGAGTTGGAAACTACTTGATTCCAACGGACTTTGTAGGGCTGAAGTATAACATCGAGCCAGCTGATCCTTTACTACTTGGTAGACCTTTCTTAGCTACTGCTGGAGCAGTGATTGATGTGAGACATGAACTGATTGATCTCCACCTGGGAGATGAGCCATTGCGGTTCAAGATGGATAAGCTGCAGAAATCCACCATTGACGGACAGAGCTTCAGTGTGGAAGTGGAACCAGAGATTCCTGTTGGAAAAGAGAAGATGGCAGTTCATTCTGAACTTTCTCTAACATCTTCAGAGCCTGCAACAACTCTTAAGCAGAAAGCTCCAAATCTCTTCCATCCACCAAAGCACAGGTATGACTCTTCTAAACTCAAACCTCCTAATCACAAAGCTGTGAATGCAGGCAAACATAGTATCCCACCCTCGCTTCGCTCCCACCCTGATTCTCTTCGCTCTTATCTTGGGAGATCTCATGATCTGAAAGCTTATACGCCACCTTGGCTGAAGAGACATTCACAGAGACACTCAAAGTCTCTGTTGAATCCACCATAAGTCCGATCTCCTTTCCATAGTCAAGCTATTGACTTTAAACAAGTGCTGAGTGGGAGGCAACCCACTGTTAGGTTCATTTTTATTTTCATTTTTCGTTTTGATTTTGTTGCTTTGATATTTCTATTTTGGTGTGTTCAAAAGCATGAGAAACAGGCAGAATCGCACTGCATCGATTGCATCGATCGACGCTGTTGCGATTTACGGTTTGCCGATTCAACTGCGGTTCAGACACTGGTTATCTACATAACCGCGGGCATATTTTCCTTGCATCGATCGACACCCTTGTGGCATCGATCGACACAGGCCGACGACTGGTAAGTGTTCTGACCTTTTTCGGTTTGTTTTCATTATGATTTCTTTTCTCACCAAGCCTAAGCTTGAGACCACTGGGGAAAGTGTGTTTTAAGTGTGGGGGAGGTAGCTACTGACGCACCGCTTTTTGTTTTCTTAGACTCAGTCAAAATATGTTTTATTGAGTCAAATTGAGTAGGAAACAAGGACTTTTGAGGAGATTACCACACTTACAGGAACTTAAGTAACCATTGGATGATTTGCAGATGATCTATGACTATTAGAAAACTCAACACGGACCAGCCTACTGAGGACACCCATATCACTTCAGGTATTCAGAGAATCCATTACTTGACTTCACCTTTAACTTGACTTAATTTTCTTACCTATGGGCTTGGTATACTTTGGATCGGATTCCTCTGTTGGTTCTGACACAGCTTGTAAACCTATCTGATTATGGTTCCCTTCTCCCATGCCTTGAAAGTAAAAAAAAAAGATATAAACTGAGGATAAGCTAGTAGCTTCGAAGTGGTCACGGGAGTGGTAGAGACCCCTATTACCTCCTGTGCATCCATGGAAACATGTCCAAAGTACACCCCAATAAGGGAAGAGCACTGATAGAAAAAAAAAAATGATACCCAGTGGGGAAAAATCAGTGCTAAGGAAGGGAAAAGAGAAGAAAGGAACCAGAAACAACGGTTGAGTGGTCAGATGCTAACAGAGTAAGAGTCCATGTGTTCTTTGATCGATACCCCATAAGTGAGACTGCACTTAAATAGCTTATAGAAGTCAGTATGGTGAATTTGGATGCTCTGAATGTGATTGTGGAGTTTACTCAGGATAGTTGCTAAGTGTGGGGGAAGTATATGTTGGTCTTGATGTCTGCAGGTTCATTTTCATGTGGATTACTAAGGCGAATCGGAGTGTGGTGCTCCTACGACGAAACGAGTTTCTGAAGTTTTCAAACTTCTTCTCCTCATCTTGGTTTTCTGTTTGCTTGAGGCAAGCTAAAGCTAAGTGTGGGGGAGTTGATATATCATGGTTTTTAGGACTTTTAACCATGGTATATGTCTTGTTATCGAGTCTTTTAGAGTCTTTTGGAGTCCTTTTATGTGTGTTTACAGGTCTAGGTACGTTTGGAGCGGATTTGGACATTATGGCGCATTCTGGAGCTATTTGGAGCATTTACCCGAGAGGAAGAGTTCACTGTCGATTTTAAAGACTTGTGTTGATCGACACACATAGTGCGTCGATCGACACAGACGCGAGTCAGAAAATTCTCGGCGGTTTAATGAAGATTTGTGGAATTTGCACTTTGGCCCAGAATTTTCTCATAATTACAAAGAAGCCCCAGCCGAGTTTAGATCATTATATTAGGGGTTTTAGCCACTTGTTAAGGCGACGCTTTCATACGCATTATTTTACTTTGAGAGAGTGAGGGGATGATCTTGTACTCGAAAGAAAAGAGATTTCGAACTCCAGTTTCTTATTCTATTTTATGCTATTTGGTTTTCTATTCATCATGTCTATTTTTATGATTGCCATATCTGAATAGTTCTCCAGTTAGGTTTATGGATTCTCATAGGGGATTTCATGGAATTATAGGTTGATCAATCTGTAGGGATTCATATCTTTCTAGTTCTTCATCTAGGGTTATTCTTACTGCTTGATCTGAATTGGCCACTTAGATTATTGATGTTAGGTTGATTTCTGCAACGAAAGTAGATTAATTAACTAGAAAGAACCTAGATGAGCAATTTGACTATTCGCAAAGAAATTTGGCTTAGGAGAATTGTGAACAAAAGAACCTGAGATTAATGCTTGTTTAGAACTCTAGGATTCGCAAGGAAACTTGGCTTGCTAGGTTGTTAGACATAGATAATATTTGCAACGAAAGTTGGTCTGTTATAATTATGTGATTTTAGTTCTAGAACAGTTCCTAATTATATGATTGATTTATTAGCTTGTGTTCCTGATTTCCTGAGAACTCCCTTGACCTGACGCTTCGTTTGATTGCCTACAAACCGTTTACTTTACTTTCTGCTCTGATTTACTGCTTTCTACTGCTTTACCTAGCTTAACCTGAATTTCTACATTCTATCGCAAGATCTTGAGTCTATGTGGATTCGATACCCTATATACTACTGGTTCACGTCTGTGCACTTGCAGTGTTGATCTAGGGATTAAAACCTGATTGTATCATTGTTGCAGGTTTCATTATGGCAGAGCATGGATTCCCACAAATGATGTTTACACCCAGTTATGAGCCTATTCCGGATAAAAGCATACACTACTTCATTGGTAGGAGAGACCTGATTAATGATCTTAGAGTAGCGCTGTTATCGGGAGAATGGCAAGATCTCCTCGATTCAAACCTTGGGATTTTTTTGAGATTCCATGACCTGCAATTCAAATGGTGTTCAAGAATAGTGCACTACATGCTCTGTTTTCAGTTAGATTGCAGTAAAAAGTATGAGATATGCTCTCTTCTCGGCATTCAGCCAGCTAGGTTTTCCTTGAATGAGTTTCATGCCATAACCGGACTCAACTGCGATTATGTTGAGAATTTGGAGTACCCTGAAGTTGAGTATACAGACCAGATGAGAGTAATGTGGGAGCTTCATGGGGTGGATTTCGAGTTAGGTCCAAGTTATTCGCAATTATATGAAGCTTGTAAGAGATGTGCTGGTTGGGAACCGCAACAACAAATTTGGTTGGGTTATCTAGCCATTTATGTATCCTTCATTGAAGCTCAACACTGGACAACTTCCACAAGGGATGACATTACTAACCTTCTGCTGGTTCCATGATCGCTAAAAACCTATCCACGGGGAAGATTGGCCTTTAAACTTCTGATAGAATCTGTCAAGGATGCAAAAAAACACGTTGAGGGCAAAAATTACCAAATTAGAGATTTTGCTAATGTTTTGAACATTTGGGTATATTGGGCATGTCCCGCGATGGCTACAATTTATGGAGAGCTCTTTCTGAATGCCCTAACCCACCACTGTTGGCATACCAAGGATAAAGGAGTCAGAAGAAAGTCGACGAAACCTTAAGCATACAGGTATTTATTAGACTTGTTTTGAAGTCTGAAATATTTTACCCAGACTGAATTTGAAGTCTGGCATTGCGTACCAGACTTAATATGAAGTCTGATTTGTGTATATCAAACTGAAAATGATGTCTGAAGTTTTGTATATCAGACTGAATTTGAAGTCTGAAATATTGTTTCCAGACTAAATATGATGTCCGATGTTGTGATTTTATAAATGCTTATATTCATATTGCTATGTGACTTGTAACTTGCAGTCCCACGTCAACAACCTTGTACTCAAGGATTTTGATGACATGTTCCCAGAGTGGGACAATAATGATGAAGAGGATGAGAAAGTTGAGAACATTGTGAAAGCAATGCATGGACAGCTTGAGACTGCATCTTGGAGGTGGAGTTCTAATAACTGAAAAAATGAAGGTATGTTCATGATCAAAGTTGGCGGTCCTATTAAGCTTGAGGTTGTTAAGTCTGAGGATGTAGAGGTTAAGGTTAGTCAGAAAAAGCGAAAGGGATTGAGAGTCAAGAGGAAGTTACACTACAAGAAATATCGCCATTCATAGTCCACGATAACAGCTATTATAGGTGTTTGATAGCGTTTTGATAAACGCTAGGACATGAGGAGCTATCTTAGGGGGGTAAGATATGATAGCGTTTCTCGTGCGCTATGGTATGTGGAACGTATGATAGCGCCGTATATGAGATGTGCTGTAGTAAATCTTATTATAGCATTGTATCAATGCTGTCATATATTTTATTATAACACCGAATTCATGCTATATGTTTAGTATTATTCAATTGTTTTGAATCCTGTTTTTATGCATTATTAATTAATTATATTTTTAATTTAATATTTGATTCAAATCATATTTCATATATCTTCAAATAATGTTACATTACAAGTACCAGGGAACAAAATTAACCCAAAAGAAAGTTTTACATCTATACTTGTTTACGTACTAACTAAACAAGTCTCAAAACCAAAATAAAATACTAACTAACAAATGCTTTTACACATGCTTTGTGCACATTCAGCGTGCCATCCATAGTGGTGCGATCACTAACATTTGCTTTGACACTTCTACCTGCCCAAAAACCAATGGAAACAGAGTAAAAGACAATGCAAATATAGCCAATGAGATTATATCTACAACAATTGAAAATCTCCTGACGCTAGCACCGTCTCCAGCTACCATCGTCCAAATGCGACCTTTAGGATTCAAAACAGTGAACTTCAAAGACGCACTTGTCTGCAATAAGTACTACACTCATGTATGATCAGTAAAATTATCACAAAAGAATTGTTGAAAGAAAAGCCAGCCACTTATACCTTCTCATCTAAACCATGGATGAAGCTCTCCGTCGGACTGAGGACCCTTCCAAATGGCAGAGGAAATTCAATGCCTCCCCACTTGAATTGATTGATCTTATCAATCCAATGAGCTCCCGCAGAAAAAATTGATTGAGGATCTCTTACTTGTTGAAATTTTTGAAGGCAGCCGTGTCATCTAATTCCCCCCTCATGTCCAGAGGATATGGCTCTCCATCGACTAGTGTAAAAGGATTCATCTCCATAAAGCTGAAGTTAACAAGCTTCCTTTCTCGTATCCTCTGCAAACTCTCATGCACCTAGTATCAAGTAGTGAAACAAAACACAGCAGAGCACATCAACATACCCATATTAATTAACATAACAATTAAAAAAAGAAACTGAGGAACACGACCCTATCATGGTTTAAGAACTAGTCATTTCTTGGTAATTGCAATGGTTCCACATACCTTTTTTGGATCTGTACTGTACACACCATCAACATCTATCCAGATTGTGAGTGGTGAGATCTAAACATAGCACCCATTATAGCTGCTGCTGTAGAGAAATCACTCCCATCCCTCTTGAGAGTCGTTGGAATGTTTTGTGGTGTATTGGCTATGAATCCAGTTACACTATCTATAGACAAAGCCCATTGCAGTTATATATTCAAAAGATTAACAGGAGAAGCTACAATTACATTTTGACAAACTGTGATATCAGTCACCTGAAAAGGTTGGAGAATTCTCGTCAATATCTTCAGCAATGTGCTTCAAGAAGAGTACTCCATATGTGAGAAACATTATCAAAGAAACATGAGATTCTGAAACAACAACGACTAAAGCAACATCAGAGTAGATAGTAACAACGACTTGTCTCTAACTATACCATCGTGGCCATCAGATGAGTAGGGATCCAGAGCAACATCAGAGTAGATACCAACAGCTGAGCCTTTGCAACCTGTTTGCAAAAAAAAAGGTCATTTTCTTGTAACATGATTGCTTCAAAAGAACCAGCATACAAAGGAATCAAATCACAACACAAAATCCAACCTCTTGTAGGAAATTTGCAGGGGAGATGTCAGTTTCCTGGAAAGCAGCTTCCAGAGTAGGAGAAGCACGTTTACGGCGTGGTCGTCGGTTTAGGTTCTGAAAGCATAAACAATAAAAGCCTCTTAAGCTTCAACCCTTCAGTTCATATTGTTCGATTTCATATATAAAACTGGTAACAAAAACGCAGATGCTCTCTCTCTCTCTCTCACACAGACACACACACACACACACACACACACACACACACACACACACACACACAACTTGAACGAAGAGTTGAGACAAGGACACATATCTCAAAATTTAGATTTTACAACACAAAATCGAAGAAAAAATGAATAGCTTGAACAATTATCCTGAAGAACAAAGCGAAGCAAATAATTATAAAAGAGGATTAAAAGGTCCTAGATAAATCGAGAAGAAGAATAGAGAAAATCTACCTTAGATTAATGTTCCCCTCGGTAAATCAAACACAGATTTGTTTCATCTGATGTTTAAGAGATCATATAGAATAAAGGATGAGAGACAATGGAGAATGATGGAGGTGGAGGATGGTGTAGAAACGTAGGAGGAGGAGAGGAGAAAGAAACGAGAACGAGTGAATTTGTGGGCGGCTGGGATGATTAGGTCTAAAAAAATTCAATAAGTCAAGGAAAAAAGGGGGGAAATAACTGAGTTATCCCGCTAAGGAAAATATTTTTGGGAAAATAACAAAGTTATCCCGCTCAAGTGAAATATTTTGGTTAAGTATTGGCGGACTAAGTTATTATATCTTCCCGCTCATTGATATTGTGTCTTAGCGTTTATTAAATGCTATGATATGATAACCAAAGTTACAAATTTATCTTTAATAGCAGTTTGGTAAATCGTGCTATTACGAAGTGCTATGAATGTACACTTTTTTGTAGTGTTAGTACATTTTCCGAATTATGATGAGGATGCGGAAGGAGAGGTTGAGGTTGTTAATAAGAGACCTAGATCAGGGGGGCTGATCCCGCGCATAGTAATGTTGTTCAAATGATTGAGGGTTTGAAACAATCATTTGATACTCGGATTAATACATTGGAAGACGTTGTTAATGAAGGTTTTCGTCTGATGGGAATTAGAATGGATGATATTGGCAAGGATATTAAGGATTTGAAGGGAGAAAGAGCTAGAGTTGAGAAGGAAAATGAGAAGAAGGCAGATTCTACTAGAGGGAAGGAAAATGAGAAGAAGAAAGGTGGTACTCGAGGGAAGGGAAGTGAGAAGAATAAATATGTTAGCGGTGCGGTTGGTGAATTAAAGAAGGCAGAAGTTGATGAGGATGAAGAAGATCAAGATGTAGATCTTCAAGATCAAGATGAATTAACTGGTGTTGCGGTTGATGAAGAGGGAGGAAGAAAGAAAAAGGAAAGGGCTCCGCGGAACCCGAAGAAAGTGGTACTGAAGATAAATAATCTTGTTGTTGATACCGAACCTGGATCTGCAGGGAAAGGGAAGGAAAAGAAAGCAGTGGTTGCAGACAAACCTGCCGTGCAAACTGAGGCCAACAAACAGACTGCGGCTGATCATGTGGTTAGTCTCCAAAACTCTCAAACTCTGAATGCAAATAAGGAAAAGAAGGATAAGCCTAAGAGAAGCAGCAGACTTATGAATAAAGCCCTTAACGGGAAGTAGACTTGTTATAAGTATGTGTATTCTTGATTGTAAAAACATGAACATAATCGTATTTGTTTTCTTTTCCCTTGTTCTTGTGTTTGTGCTGAACATGGATTCCTGGTATTAGTCTTATATTGATGTGGTGTGATTTTTAATCAGTATTCAGAACATCTCATACATTTATACAAGTCTGATGGTAATGTATTTTAGTTATCAGACTTCTATTGAAGTCTGACTCTGGTGTGAATTTTAAATCCAAATTCTATGTTTAACAAGAGTTGTCAAATTGTATATGTAGGGTATACTCGGGGGCATAGATCCGAGTGTTTTTATCGTTGCACAGTCGACTACTGGCGTAGACTTTGATGCTTTCAGGAGGTTTAAACAGAACATTAAGCAGGCAGCATTTGAAGCGTATATTCATCCGAAGGCAAAACAGGTTAAACAGAAGGAGAAGGTGAAGACTCCAGTTAAACCTGCTGTCCAAGCGCAGGTTACACCGGGATATGACCATTGTGATGCTCTGACCAAGATGCAAGTGACGGCACTTAATGATTATAACAAAAGACAACCGTATGTCTTAACACTCTACCTAGACGAGTAAGTTGTATACCTAATCTCTTAACTCAATGTCTAACAAGCGTATTGTTCTTTGTAGGAGTTACCCGACTAGGACAGTGAACACATCACTCCAATAGTATTATGATCTGCGCACTCCAAAGAAATGGATGCATGACACGGTCAGTATCACTCCAATGGTTTTGAATTCAGACTTCCACTCCAGTCTGGATGTATATTCAGACTTGCGTAGAAGTCTGATTGTATATTCAGACTTCCGTAGCAGTCTGGTTGTATATTCAGACTTCCTTAGCAGTCTGGTTGTGATTATTATTTTTTTATTAACACATTCTTGGCTGAATGCAGTAAATTGATGCTGGGATTGATCTGCTGAGGCTTCGCCAACAAAACCATCCAGAATGGTTCATGAGCGAGAGGTTTTGCTTCATTGACACACTCCTTTAAGCATTGTGGCGTCAACACTATCCAGATTTTATGAAGAGCGGTGCAGAAGAGCATAGTTCAGCCACAACTAGAAGGCTGCCTCCTGGTGTTTGGGATTATTATACTGGTCATCTACCCTTATTCAGCAAATCAATGAAGCCTTGGGGCCTGGAATTGATCATATCTACAATGCACTACATATCGGCGGATGTCATTGGGTAGCAATTATGATTTCTATCCAGGATAGGCAAGTAACATGCTGGGACAACATCCTTGGACCGAGAACTGCTGAGTTGGTCAAAGCGGCACTAACATCGATCTGTGAGATGTTTCCTTATATGCTGCATGTATTGGCCCCAACTGATGATAGGTGTTGTTATCCCTTGAATCGATACACCTATACGATTGTTAGGAGCGAAGATTTTCCCCAAAACAAGCAAACGTGTGACTGTGGAGTGTTCTGCTTGAAGTTCATCGAGCTTAATTCACTTGGAATGGTGTTTCCAAAGTATATTTGTGATAAGAACATCAAGCAAATCAGCGACAGACTGTATTATGACATAATGACTGAACTCGAGCGAAAAAGTTAAGAGAGACGTACCGAGTATGAATTGCAAGACACTTACAATGGGAAATAGAGTTTTCCGATATCTTTTGGATTCTCAAACAATGGATTTCTTGCATATATTTATCTTTTGTAGGTGTAAGAGAAACACATCCATCTTTTGGCTTCTTTTTGCGCTGGTTCTTAGTTATGTAACAAACTCATGACTTGTTCTTAGTCAAGTTTATGTGCTACTACGCTTGATGAAACAGAACTCAAACAATTGAGACAAGTTTCAATATCAGACTTTTGAAATACATCCATTACTACATCAGACTTCAGTAAACCCTAAAATATATCAGACTTCAACAATTTCTTCATTAAAACATATCAGACTTCAGTAAACCCTAAAAATTATCAGACTTCGCTGAACACTAAAACATATTAAACTTCAGTAAACCCTAAAATATATCAGACTTCAACCATTTCTAGTCAGCCTCAGCATCTGGATAATTAGGTTGTTTGTGGCTTGGTTGTCTGCAATTCGAACAACAATATTGTTTGTATAGTTTCTGCGGTTTATTGTCCTCCTTCTTGGAAATTTCTAGCATAGATTGCCACCTCCACTTCTTCTGTCTTCCAGGCTTCCGTCTCTCTTCCGGAAGAAGGACACGTACGGCGTCATGATCAGCTGTGCCAGTAAAATTCTTTGGTAGGATGTTGCGCGAGTATGCAGCATACAAGTAATCCGTTCTGTAAGATGGACATACAAGCGTAGAAATGTGTAGCTCAAGTTCCGGTTCATCGCAAATAGCATGTGAGCAAGGTATCTTTTCGTAATCCCAAACACCACATTCACACTTTTGATGTTCTAAATCGACAATACAATCCCTATTTCCTCCCTTAACAACGATTTATGTCGTCATCATATCCGCAGAATATTCACGAATAGCCCAAAAATATTCAACTCCTCGGGTAAATGTTGTTGTGAGACTCATTGCATCTATCCGCCTTTTACAAAACCACGTCCCTAACTTCTCTTGTATGAACTCTAAAAGGAAAGATATGGGATATCCTTTTGCCTTCATAACTACGAAGTTTATAGATTCGGCAATGTTGTTCGTCTTTATGTTGTACATTTCTCCAACAATTTGAAAGAGGTTAACACAAGTAAGAACTAGAAAGTATTAAGAAAAAATACTACGCTATCAGATTCTCCTGCAGTCTGGTAATAATCAGACTGCAGGAGAAGTCTGAGTAGAAAATATTAATTGTGACACTTATTGCCAGACCGCACACGTACCTGTCTCCTCTGAAATGCACGTGTGACCATAGACTCACATCCGACTCCTCCAAGTAATCAGCAAGTTCAAGATTTACCGCTCGTAAGGAGGCCATGTTTCGGTCAAAATCGTAAATCATATATACGTAAGCCGCGTTTTTCACCAAGTACATAAGATGTTTTCCCCTTAACTTGGTAACTATGTTATTTTGTAGATGGTAATAGCATATCCCTCGTTGTGCCCAAGGAAAACTGATTCACGCGCATTCTTGATCGACTCGCATCTATCCGAGACTATGACCAAAGGATATTGGTCTGAAATGCATTCTTCCAGCTTGGTGAAAAACCACTCACACGAGTCATCATTCTCAGAGTCTGCAATTCTGAAAGCCAACAGAAATATTTGTAAATTTTCGCCTTGTGCGGCCGCCACTAGCATAACACCCCTGTACTTTCCATTTAGATCAGTACCATCCACCACAATGACTCTTCTAAGAAACGTAAACCCATGTATGGAAGCTCCAAATGCTATAAAGAGATATTTAAATATATTCTTCTCATCTACTTCAAGAGCAGTTATTGATCCCGGGTTGGTTTGCCTGATTCCACGCAAAAAATGAAGGCAGCCTCTCGTACCCATATTCCGCTGTTCCTCTCACTATCTTTTGAGCATGTAAAAATGCTCTGTATGCGGTTGTGTAGCTCATCCTAATCCCAAACTGCTTCTTCATTGATACTTTGACATGCTTTGGTGTTATCTGTTCAATTATACCAAAGCATTCAGTAAACAACCAACCAATATAAACTGGAGTATAACGTTTACGCGTAGACATCCGGTCCACCATCGATTACGTATGGGTTTTTGAATAGATCATCACCCAATACTTGTTTGGTTCGCTCTTCACACGACATTTAGCCACAAAACATTTCTTGTCAGACTTCTCTATCATGTATGCGAATTTCTTCATTATCCCCGTCAAACGCAGCTCTCATATTAGGTCTTTCTTGCTATAAAAAACTTGTCGAGAAATATATCCTCGGACGAGTCCCTTTTTCCAACACACCGATTAGCCGTACCCTCCAACTCATATTTCTTATAATCTTCAGCTTCTTCCACATCTACATCTTCATGTTTCACTTTCTCATATAGGGTATAATCAGCATCGTCATAGTAAGCCTCAGTGTGTTTCTTGGAAACATTCTCAGGGACCTCCAAGTTACCAATACCATCATCACCACCACCACCACAAACAGAATCATCCGATACAAAGTCCACATCTTCCTCATTCCAGTCTTCTTCTTTGTCATCTTCGTCTACATCTTCAGCTTCATATTTTTCATCATGATTCACCGCATCTTCATCTTCCATACCGGAACGGCCCGAGACACAAAGATGGATTAAATGCGTATTAGCTAACTCAACCATGCTCCTTACTTTCCTATCATTTGTGACATAAACCGGAGGGCTATCTGGATCCATTTGTTTCAAGAGTGCTTCCGGAAATGGATATGATAACTCCACCAGCTCGGTTTTCTTGCCCAGCATATAATCATCTTATACCATCTCAACAAGTTCTTGATGTGTAGAACCATCGCGCAAAGTGATAAACCGCCCTCCTTTGACCTTATCAACCACAAAATGCCAAATCTGGTCTCTCACAACCCATTCACCAAAATTAACAGGTAACTGAACCATTATATGTATAAACAAACACATATAAACCACATTAGAGATCTTATGGGAAAAGCCAGACTTCTTTGCGAAGTCTGATGTTATTAGATACATTGCCAATATTATTCAAAAATTGATTTAAAAATAATTACCAAACATAAGAATGTAAAACTCATGCATGAGGAACATATACAACTAACACACATTTATAAAAATTAAAATTCACGAAATTAATCAGAAATATACAATAAATGTATTTTTTAAGTTTTTAACATTTCAGACGTCTATAGCAGTCTAATCGTAGTAAAACCAGACCTCTATGGAAGTCTGAAAAATGAGTATTTTGCAATTGAAATCAAAGTGGCAGACATCGGATGCAGTCTGAAAGCCATTAGACACCGTATGCAGTTTGCTTTGAAATTTTTTGACATTTTTGTCTAACAGCATATGAAGTCTGAAAACAAAAGGGGCAGTTTTGCAATTAACTTTTAAATTTGACTTTTTTATCAGTCTTCTACTGCTGTATGATCAAAAAGTAGGGGGTATTTTGGGGATGACCAAGAAAATTTGGGGTTAACTTTTTGTAACATGCTTCTATTTCTGTCTGAAAAGATTTTCAGACAGCCAGGGAAGTCTGATAATAAACTTTGCATTTTTTGGGTATTTTCAGCATTGTCCAAAATTTGATTTTTCAGATTTCTATAGCCGTCTCGCAAAAGTTTTGAATTTCAGACGTCTAATGTTGTCTGATATTTTTTTCCTTGTTTTGAGAAAGATTTAGAAGTCTGATGTTTTTTTCCTTATTCTGGTCAACATCTGAAAATTTGGGTCAATTGCAGTTTCTACCTTTTTATTTTCAAACATCGGATTCCGTGTGACAAAAAATAATGATTCGGTCAAATTCACCTAATTTTTTGCCGGACTACATAAGAAGTCTGACTAAAAAAAATCAAATTTGAATCAATTTCAAAACTAGCCCCTTCTTATTTACACTTCATGGTGAAGTCTGATAGTTTTTTTGTCAAAGGAAATTTCCAGGCTTCAATAGATCTCTGTCAATTGCAAAATTACCCTCTCGTTGACCATATTGAGTTTACGGAAAAAAATAGACTTAAACGGAAGTCTAAGATTACAATTCAGATCTGAAAATCGACGATATGCAAAAATTCTTACCAATGTCCGTTTTCAGTTTGTTTTTAGCCTCGTCGATTGCCCAGAACGTCTAATATCACCGAAAACCCGAAATCCGAGTCGTGTTTTGCTGATTTTATAAGATAAGAAACGATTTCGCTACATTTGAATCGAAAAATTGGAGGCGAAAAGGGAGAAATCGGAAAGGAGAACGTTTGAGCTCTATTCTTGAGCTTTAATGATGGAAACACGAGCTAAAGTACACATTAACTCGGCGATGGTGGTTGTTGTGGTTGTTGAGCATTCATAGCGATGATATTTTCGTGAATATTCAAAATATTTTTGAGAGTTTTTGTCTTTTGGTAAAAATATCAGACTTCATATGAAGTCTGACGATGGCATTACCGTGAATACCCAAATTATTAGGAGGATATATTAGCTAGGCCTGGGCAAAAAAACCGGAACCGAAATACCGAACCGAACCCGAACCAAAAAAGGAACCGAACCCGAATCCGAACCCGAACCGGTAAAATACCCGAATGGGTCCTAAACCTCTATACCCGAAGAACCGGAACCGAACCCGATTCGAAACGAGAACCGAATGGGTACCCGAAATATCCGAACTAGAATTATATATCCAAAATATTACTTATATTTATACTTAATATAACATAAGTATCTAAAATTATAATTACAAGCCTATATATATTGATTAGTTTTAAACCAAAATAGTTAAAATACCCAAAATAAATGAAATATACCAAATTTCTTAGGGAAAAATGCCAAAACAATACCTGAACTATTTCATTCTGGCCAAAAAATATCTGGACTATAGAGCTGACCAAAAAATACCTCAACTTTGATTGATTTTTTAGAAAATATCCAAACTTATGGTTGACCTGGCCAAAACAGCACACCGTTATCTCATCTGTTAAGATGAAACGACAAATCGTTAACGGTTCCGTTAAGACAAAACGACGTCGTTTTATCCAAAGTTTCTGTTTGGGAAAATTACCAAAAAATACATGAACTTTTTAATTTTTGCTAAACAATACATGAACTTTTTTAGTTTTGGTCAAAAAAATACCTAAACTATAGAGCTAGCAAAAAAAAAAACCCAACAAAAAAAATAAGTTTAAAAATAATTCCACACCATAAGACTTCGAACTCATGTTGCATTGAAAATTTGTTTTATCACTAAGCTATCTCGATAATTCGAGTATTATTTAAAACAAATAATATATAAACCTAACCATTCAAATCATATATATAATGACCCAGTTAACTAAACCCAAAATTAATGAGATCTTACGGTATACTTCCCAGTCGACTGTAATACCCTGTCTTGAGATATGGTCAATGAGCAATTCAAATGTCAATGGAAAATCATTAGAGGTCATTTGTGCAATTTCAGGAAGAAGACCGAAAGATATGGTCCACGAGCAATTCAAATGTCAATGGAAAGTCATTAGAGGTCATTTGTGCAATTTTCATAAAGAAGACCGAGAGTTTTGACGGCCCAAGTGACTCTCTTTTTATTTAAAGAAGTTACTTAGAAGACGACGGAGAATGCAGAAAATGGAAGATCTCATTAATTTCGGGTTTAGTTAATTGGGTTCTTATTTATATTTGAATGGTTAAGTTTATATATTAGTTGTTTTAAATGATACTTAAATTATCGAGATAACCTAGTAGTAAAGCACGCTTTCAATGCAACATGAGTTTGAAGTCTTATAGTGTGAAATTATTTTCAAACTTAATTTTTTGGGTTTGTATTTTTTTGCTAGCTTTATAGTTTAGGTATTTTTGGCCAAAACTAAAAAAGTTTAGGTATTTTTTGGCAATAACTGAAAAGTTCAGGAATTTTTTGGTAATTTTTTCAAACAAAAACTTTGGATAAAACGACGTCGTTTTGTCTTAACGGAACCGTTAACGATTCGTCGTTTAATCTTAACGAATGAGATAACGGTGTGCTGTTTTGGTCAGGTCAACCATAAGTTTAAGTATTTTCGAAAAAGTCAATCAAAGTTGAGGTATTTTTTTGTCAGCTCTGTAGTCCAGATATTTTTTGACCAGAATGAAATAGTTTGGGTATTTTTTTGGTATTTTTCCCAAATTTCTTACCATACTTGTCTAAATTTAACAAATTTTTGCTCAAATTAACCAATTTTTATTTTTGTTTTATGATTTTTTGGGTATCCGGAACCGAACCGAACCCGAATGGAACCGAACCGAACCGAACTGAAATTATAAAATACCCGAATGAATCTTATATATCTAGATCCGAAAACCCGAAAGACCCGAACCGAATCCGAACGGGTACCCAAACGCCCAGGCCTTAGCGAAGGAGAGGAAAAAAGGAAAAAAAAAGGTAGTTTTAGAGTTGACTTTAATTTCATGGTAGTTTTGCAATTTCCCCAAACTTCTAGTCAGACAGGATGTACAACAAAATCTAACATTGATGGTAACTTTCTCAATGATGAAATCAATATTGTCTTTAGCAAATTCAAACTAATTTAACCGCAAAATATTAAAGCAGAAGAATATTTTCTAAATCTAAATAGAAAAACTCACTAGAAGTAACATGAAACGATATGAATGTTAGGAAGGAATTAATTTGTGACACGAATGTTCATTAATCCCAGCTTATTCAAAACAGCTAAACTATAGACTATATAGTAGAGTTTAGTAGTGTACTAGTGTGTGTTTGTGGTGAAAAACTGCAGCTCTTTTTAGATTTTCCACTTTAGGTTCTCGGGAGTACTCTTATGAACAAGACAAAACATCTGTACTTCAATAAATATACTGAAAAGAAGAAGCTCTACAATAAATAGGATTTATATTTTATTAAAGATTCCTTGTTTGGCTTCAACCAACTCTGCAATAAATAAGACCATGAAACATCGTCTGCAAGTTGGTTTGTTACATTATTTTCTCTACGAGATAGCCTTCTAGAGTTTGAGAGATTTAGATTTACCGAAGATTCTGAGAATGGCCAAGAAACATTTCTTTCAGCCACTTCTTCCTGGCTTCCACAGCCACTTGGTACTCTTTCTCTCTTGCAGTTTTATGTATCTATCTATGTCTCTCCGGGCAGCTAATTGAGAGACTGGTTTGATTTTGTATTTGCATGTTGCTTCAGACAATTCCTGTAGCGTTCTTCTCCAAGTATATAGAAGGAAGAAATGACCAGAAGACGGCAAAGCTGAGATCAGACGCGTCGAAGATAACTTGGGAAGTGAGGATAGAAAATGGCCAGAAACTCACTGTTGGTTGGAAAGAGTTCGCTCTTGCACATGACCTTCGAGTCGGTGACATTCTCATTTTCAGACAAGAGAAAGACATGGCTTTCCACGTGACACTCTTGGGACCTAGTTGCTGCGAGATTCAATATGAGTCGTGTTTAGAAGACGACCACAACCTCGGTGAGTTGTGTTCTTTCTCTCCCCATCACTCTGAATCTGAGACGGCCGTTTAAGAAATGTGCTCAAGTAACAAAGTTTAAACTGTAACTTCAAGCTGATTAGAGAATGACTATTACATTACTCCTTGGATTGATTTTCTTCTAATTTTCAGAGAAGAAGAAAGTGAAGAAGAATCCAAAAAGAGAAGCAGGGTCTTCTTCGCTAGATCCCTCTTGCTTTTTGGCTAAAGTCACGCCTTCCACCTTAAGCTGTGATTCACTGGTATTCCACTCTTCATTTGAACAAAAGAAACAAAAAAAGCTCTTATACTATGGTCTGAATTAGATGAACATCATCTTGTATTGTAATGAATTTCCAGAATCTTCCAAAGAGTTTTGTGAGGGCAAACAATCTAGAGACAAGAGATGGAAAGATTTTTCTGGTGAATGAAAAGGGTACATCATGGACTTTAGCTTTAAAACAAAGAAAAAATGGAAATACTTACATCAGAGGAGGGTGGAGAAGTTTCTGTCATGCCAATGAACTTAGAGTTGGAAGTTTCTTTATTTTCAAACTCATGATCAAAAGAGGAGGAATTCTGGTTCTACGTAAGTCTCCCTTCTCCATAGAGTCTGAAGATTGCTCAGAAGCTGATGAAATAGAGTCCAACAGCGATGAAGAAAGCAACCAAGATGAGAAAAGCTTCAAGAGGCCTAGATCAATATGGAAACCTTCTTCATCTTCACCATCCCAAAACCGATTTGTGACACTGACTCTTAGTCCTTACAGTGTCAAAAGGTCTATACTGGTTAGTTTTCTCACTCAAAGCCATTGTATTTTTTACATTCTATTGAGTTTGAATCATCTTTCTAAATCTTTGTTGCAGTTTCTTCCGTTGCACTTCACGGATTTACATGGCATCACTGTGGGAACTAAAATGTGTCTGTTGGATAAAAACGGTGTGAGGTGGTCTACGAAATTGCGTTCTGAAGGTAACAGAATAAGACTGACAGGAGGATGGAAGGATTTCTTCAAAGCTAACTGTGTAATGACAGGTGAGTCAGTCATGTTGAAGCTGATTTTGAATGAAGACACAAGTTGTGTCCTTCAGTTTTGCTCCAAGGTGAAGCCATAGATCAAGTGAAACTGTTTCTGAGTTTGATGTTTTGGCTTGTTTTAGTGACAAAGACAAATTGAAATAAATCAATGCTTCTCTTTTTTTTGGGTAAGATTTAACAATGGGTACGTTGTTTAACTTGGATGTTAATTTAAATATGTTGTAGGATCTGAGTGAGACTGTTGGCCTTACATCAGTGAGGTTAACTTTAGTTGACGATACTCTTATTTCATGAAATATCAAAATGTCACCGTAACTAAATAAACCACCAATGATAGCACAGATAAAGCATCATGTTTCAGTTGTTTTAAATCTAATATTTATATATAAACATCTTTAAATGTGAGAAAATGCCATTACATATGTTGAACAAGATCAGTAGGAGGTTGGAAAGAGTTGTAAAATAGCAATTGTGTGAAGACAGACGATCATGTTAAAGCTGATTTGGGAAGGGAGACACAAGTTGTGTCATTAAGTTCTGCATCAAGGTGAAGCTAGAAACCTGTAATTGATCAAAGCTAAAACATGTAAACCAATAGTACAATCATCCTGTTTAAGTGTCAAAGATAAATTGTAAGATTTAACAATGGTTGGGTTTACTAGCAAGTTCTAATCGTAGTATCTGAGTGAGATCATTAGCATCAAACATATCAAAATAGACATTTTGTAAATGGAACGCTCCATTTCAGTTAAAAGCTCTCCAACATTCCAGAGACAACAAAATTGTTTTCATCATCTTCTCTTTTTTGAATCTACGTTAAATTTATTCAAATAGAAATATAAATAGTTTTTGTTTGTTTATTTATTCCTCTTTCCCCTCATTGTGTGTTGTGTGGACATTCAGATGAAGACAGAGATCATTTGTTTCTCCATTGCACTTACTCTCTTCAAGTTTGGCTCCTAGCTTTGCACAGATTGGGTTATCCTTCTCACTCCTTTTTGGACTGGCCCTCTCTTATATCCTGGATGTTGTTGCCCTCAGCAAATCCGCATCAAACTCTGAAGCTATTGGTTGTTCAGAGTGTTATCTATTACATTTGGCAAGAGCGGAATCAGAGAATTCATCAAGGTTCCTCAAAGTCTTCCCAGCAGGTATTTCATGCTCTTGATCGTTGTATCCGTGACAAGATCCTAAGTCAGAATGGGAAGAAAGCTTTTAGGAATATGCTATCCTGTTGGTTTGCATATTACTAGTCTTTGTTTATAATCTTGCTCTTGTCTCCTTTTAGCCTTTTTTAATTTTTTTTTTGGGGCTAATAGCAGATTGTAATGAATATTGATGTACCCTCTTTCCCTTTTGGACAATTAATTCAATTCTTATAAAAAACAAAAAATAGTTTTTACAATAATGCTATCATATTTCGAATCTACACTATTCTTTCAAACAAATTTTTATCGTGAGGCAAACAAAGCTTTCATTGCTGCTCCAAGCTTTGTGATTCCTTTGTTTTTCATTGATGATATTCGATTTAGAATAGCTTTTCCGATGTTGTGGATGATTATTGCTGATGGTGTAAGGTTTTTCCAATGTCTTCTTGAATTCCTTTCATGCCATATTGAGTAAACCGTAACGTGCACAATGTAGCATTATCTCTTCAGGGTTCAACCACTATCTCTCGGATGCAATTCCGGTTAGCGGTGTAACTTGCACCAAATAGCTTCCAAACAAGATTTCTTCAAACTTCTTATGCATAAAAGCATTTGAAGATTAGATGCTCTCGCATTTCCAGTGGACCGGTACACAACTTGAAAGAGGCATCAGCTCCTTCATTTCATTGAAGAATCATGTTTTCCGAAGCTAGTTGATCAAGAGTGGCCAACCATGTTAGAACAAAGAATTTTGGGGTAGCGTACGAAAACCAGATCCTATTGTGCCAATTCACTAACGGTTGTGCCTTTAGCACTTTGCTCCATGTCTTTTTGTACTGAAACATAGCTTGAATACATAAGCTTTACTTCATCATACCCAGATATATCTTCTTCATATGTTAATCCCCTTGTTTCTTAGTTGTTGGCTCATTATCAATCTGAATTAACTTTTCTTCTTCTAAACCTGCTCCATCATAGCATTTATCTTGACTCCCATATCAATATATTAGGACATAATGTCCCACATCGGAAGTTGCAAAGGATCTATATAATATATAGATCAATCCACTTATCACTAATTGGTTTTAGTAGGTTTTAGGTTGGAAGTCCATGTAACTTAATATGGTATCAGAGCCCGATCCATGTAGTCCAATCCGATCCGACCCAAAGTTGGTCCAATCATCGACAACCCATGCCTAAAATTGGTGCCGTCGATCCAAGTCCGAACATTCCGAGATTAATGGTTAAAGAGTTATTATCTCGAATTGGCGTATTAGGACATAATGTTCTGCATCGGAAGTTGAAAGGGATCCTACATAATATATAAGGGATATGAACCGATCTACTTATCATCCTATGTTTCCTATGAGATCAATAATTCTTCCCACTGGAGACCAAACATTGTACCAGGATGACACTCGCGAGCCACTACGCACCGCAACCTTCCAAATTGTCGCAACAATATCTCTTAAGTTTTAAAAAAAAAATCCACATCAATGAGCTTTGGTTATTTGGTGACCAAATTGATCCCTTTCGAACCAGGTATGTCAGATCCACCTTACATAAAGAGAAGAATGGCAAGAGATCACTCTCCAAAATAGATTCAAGCATGAAACCGTATTTGCTTCAGGCAAGCAACACCAGACATCCTTCTTACCGTGGTTTGCACACATATTTCAAAGCTTCCTTGGCCTTCTTGGAATTTAAATCTGGACATGACCACAAGAAATCTGAGCATATTTTATCTATCTCGGTTATGTACTTCTTCGGTAATCATGAAGGTTGAGCTCCAAAAATTATTCAGGATGTGAATAACTGATCCAATGAGTTGCAAACGAGAGGTAACGAGCTGCCCATCAGCTAATAAAAATTTAAATATTGTCTATCAAATGAGAATAATTGTGGACTGACATTCTCTTTGTTATTAATGGTAATCCCAAATACCATATTGTGATATCCTTTTGTTATGTTTCTTTAAACTATGCCGCCATATACATCGTAGGCTTCGCTAAACTGATATGCAGACCTAACATTTGAGAAAAATCTTTGAACATCTTTAGTATACTTTCTATATACCTCTTTTTACCATCCGAAAACTAGTAGGTCGTCTACAAACATAAATGGGTGAGGCTCATGTCCTGATAGTACAATTTGCACCTATTCTTTGATATGAATCAGTCTTTTCTAGGAGTTTAGATATAAGTTTTATACAAATAACACAGAGGTAGGGAGAGAGAAAAACATCCTTGTAAAGGTCTTCTTGAGATTTTAAAATAGCATGCAAGTTTCCCATTTATCAGAACCAAAAATGAGACTAGATTAATGCACCTTTAAATCCAGATAATGTATTTCTCAAAGAACCGCCAATGCGCTGAATTCAAAGCCTTCAAGATGTCAAGTTTTACTGCACAGAGGATACAATGCTCTTGTGGTAGTTATTGACTAACGCAGAAGCCATGAGAACATTCTCCACTAATAGTCGATCTTTCACAAAAATTGTCTGATTATGTGAGATAAACTTAGGGAGCATACTTTTAAGTCGATTGGAAAACAGATTTGAGATAACATTGTAGATCACATTGCTACAAGCAATTGGTCTACAATATTTCATGTGTTTTGTTTCATATTTCTTCAGGATTATTGATAGATCGAATTGTTGAGTTTACTCCTATTAGTAAGAAACAATTGGTTAAGAAAGACTTGATTGCCACTACAAAGTCCTTCCCTATCATGGGTCATGCCATTTTGTAAAACTCGCTTGTGAATTCATCAGGTTTGGTGACTTATTGTTAGGCATTGCAAACATAACCTTTTTATATCTTCCATTGTACCTCACGCTGAAGCATCTCTCTATCCCCCTCGTTGCATTCAAGGTTCAGCAAATTATGAAGTTCCTCCTATGTGGTAATCTCCTACCTGATTTTTGTTAAGTCCCCTTATCAAGTCTTATAAGAGCCTTTAGATTCTTTGAAAACTGATATAGAGTTGATGTTGAAGTAAAGATATATTTTGTCTCATCCCAATTTGTATGTACTGATGGCAGAAAACCGGAGCTTTCCGCCAAGGAATTGATGAACTTAAATGGTCACTTTGGCTGCATAAGAGTTTCTTGATTTTTTTTATCTGACATCTTAAATGATTTGAACATTCTGCTCCAAATACATAATAAGCTTGAGCATAAGTTCCCCATATGCGTCATTCATCAAAATACGATAAAGTTATTTAAAAATCAACCATTTTCCCTTTTATTACACCACATCAATCCTGGACTATCAGAATTCATTTCTAGAAAGGAACAATAGCGAGCTATATCCTGAAATTCAGCCATACCCGACAAGGACACATGGGAAAAGCCATAGTTTGTATTTTCATCCGCTTCCAATATCTTGTTGAAATTACCAAACACTAACCAAAGCTTATTTCTAATTAGTAGAAAGTCTTGATGATTTTTTTAGCTTTTCCTACAACTCTTTCCTCTCCTCTATTGAGTTTTAAGCATAAACAAAAGAGTAAACGAATTTATCTTTCATACTTTCTGATGTGTTGTGTTTTTGAGTGTTTTTAGGCATGATTAAGAGTGTGATTTAGCTTTAGGAAAAGCATTTAGACAATATTATTGTGTTTTAGCTTTAGGATAGTGCATTTAGGCATCATTAGGTTTGGTTTGTTTTGTTTTGTTTCTTCTTTTTGTAGGTGGTGGATGACCCAAAGAAGCACCAAGAAGCAAAGGAGGAGGTATGGACTAAGAACAACAACAAAAAGGTGGAAAAACAGCTAAGGATCGGACCAGGAAGCTACAGCGACGTGCCACAGCCAGGTGACGACGTCGCTGCGGAGACAAAGGCGCGCAGCGGGTTCAGACAGCGACGTCTCGATGTCGCTGTGAGATTATGAAGAAACAATCGTGTACCACAGCGACGTGCACAACGACGTTCACAAGTCGCTGTGGAACGAGAACATTCACAGCGACGTCGTGAAGCGAGGTCCCGATGTCGTTGTGCGATCAACTTTTCACCACATGCTCTTTTCTTTTTTGCTTTCGGCTTGTAGCCCCTCCACATGACTATTGTCAACCATTGTGTTCTATTTTCTTCTATTTAATGGCTCTTGGTGTGTTTAGAGAGTCATATCACTTCTTGTAAACAATTACTTCAAACAATTTAGTTTTCTTGATCTTTTATGCAATTCTAGTTTGTTCTTGAATTCATCTTCTTGTTCTTTCAATCTTGTTTTCTTTAAACAGGTCTTGCTTAGTTATTGTTATGGCTAGTGAGTAGTTTCCTTTAAGTTTCTGGGTTTGAGTGAAGGTAAGGGTGATCTAGATATGGTTTAGGTTGTTTAGAACTTGGGAAATATTGATTCCTTGCTTGTTAGAAGTTCTTAATGCTAGGATTGAAGTAGCTAATCAATTCCTTGATCTTAAATGTTACTAGCACCGAGAGGTGTAGTTTATGTTTGAATCTCTATCAAGTGCTTTACATTCTTAACCAATGAGAATTGATATTTAAGGTGTTTAGTGGTAGTAAAAACTTGATCTTATTGCATATCTATCTTGAAATTGCCAACGAGAGTTGATGTTAATGCTTGATAGGTGTAGGGTTATTATCACGAGAGTGGAGTAACTTGAATCGTTGTTCTTAGCCTAAGGAATTATATCATGTTTGTCTAAATGTTTCTAAGCTATTAGTTGATCACCCGAACCGAAGACTCAACCCAAGGAACTTAGTTTTAATCAATTGTCTTTAACCAACTTATTGCTCTGTTTATGCCCTGTTTATGTTCTGTTTTAAGCTCACCATTGTTTACACTATCAAGTTTAATCATGTTTGGAATTTGGTTATATTGTTAGTTTTTAGGAACAAAACCTACAAACTTATCTGGTTGCACTTAGATTAAGGAAATACTTGCATTCTTAGTGTGTTTAATTTACCCAAGTGGATTGACACCTCAAAACTACAATGACTAGGTTGTAAACTTGCAACCGAAGTAAGTGAAGAGGAACTGATTAATTGCTTATCAAGTTTGGCGCCGTTGCCATCTTGGGTGTTAATTAAGCCATTAGGATTTGGTGTTTGCTTGAGACTAAGTCTTTTGGTTACAGTGATACTAACCTTCTCTACTTTGTTTCTATTTGCAGGTGAATGAACTTGAGGAGCAGGGGACAACCAAACCTTGTACAACGAGTTGAAGATATCAAAGCATTCGAAAGGGAGATTTCAAGGAAAAGAAGAGAAGAACAAAGGTTGACAGGAGAACAAATCAGTATGGCCGACCAGGGACACCAACAACATGGAGGTGAAACAAACAACGAAGGACGAAGACCACAACATCAACCAAGGGTGACTAGAGCCATTGGAGCCTATGACGAACCTAGCATCAACGACTACAATTCTGGAATCATTCCACCAGCAGTGGAAAACAACAACTATGAAATCAAGGCAAGCATCATCAACATGGTGGAAAGAAACAAATTCCATGGCCTACCTATGGAGGATCCACTAGACCACCTTCACAACTTCGACAGAGCTTGTAGAACAGTCCGCTTCAACGGGATTTCTGAAGATGCAATGAAGCTCATAATGTTTCCATTCTCACTTGGAGATAAAGCCCACCTATGGGAGAAGAACCTTCCACCAAACTCAATCACTTCTTGGGATGAATGCAAAAGAATCTTTCTATCCAAATTCTCCAAATCAAGAACCGCAAAGTTGAGGAATGACATTTCAAGCTTCAAACAAAAAATAACAGAAAACTTTGGAGAAGCTTGGGAGCGATTCATGAGCTACACCAACCAATGCCCTCACCATGGCTTCACCAAGGAAAGTCTACTGAGCACACTATACCGTGGTATACTGCCCAAATACCGGATGATGTTAGACACTGCTAGTAATTGCAACTTCTTACAAAAGGATGAAAGAGAAGCATGCAGCTGGTGGAAAACTTGGCAGTCAGTGACACTAACGACGGGGAGGACTATGACTAGACATACAGAGAAGGAGGAGACAAAGATGATCAAAGGAGAGAGATAAAGCACTTAACGAGAAGCTGGACAAGTTGCTCAAGGCAAATCAAAGGAATGTTAACTTTGTGGGAGATTTTGATCAACAACAAGGTTTCTTTGAAGATGAAGCTGAGATGAATATGGAGGGGCATGCTGAAATGAATTACATTGGAGGCCAAGGATTCAATAAAGGCTTCAACCAGAACTACAGGAATCATCCCAACTTTTCATACCGCAGCAACAATGTCGAGAACCCTCAGGATCAATCTTGCCCTCCATTCAAACAACAAAGACAAACGACACTACAAGGGAACTTCCCAACGAAACCAGCCTACAACAACAATGGGAACTTTCAGCCAAGGCAGCCATACAACAATCAACAAGGAAACTACCAACAAAGACAGCAGTACAACAATCAGGGATCCTATCAAGGAAACCAACAATTTCAGGGACAAGGAAGTTCAAACAACTATCAAAGAGCAGAGGATCAATCACAACTGATGAGGCAGTTTATGGAGACTACCAACAAAGCCATAATGGACATATCAGCAAAATATGACAGCCTAGCATCGGATCTTGAAACACTCAAGCAGCAATCCAACAAAGCCGGACCTTTTTCAAACAGACCACCAGGCTTCTTACCAGGAAAACCGGAACCAACCCAAAAGAGTACATCAATGCCATAACACTACGAAGCGGAAGAGAGCTACCTACAAGGAAACTCATTGAGGACAATGAGAATCAAGGTGGGGGGATAAGCTTTGAACCTGAGAAGGAAGCCATTGAGGAAACTGAAGAATCAAAAAAGGAGACAAAAGACATTAAAGGCAAAGGAAAGATGCATGAAGAAACACAAGAAAATAAGAAACCTGATGCAGCCTCAACATCCAAGGAGAAAGTTTTTGTACCACCAGCCTATGAGCCCAAGCTAGCTTTTCCAGGAAGATTCAAGAAGCAACTCTTGGAGAAATATAGAGCACTCTTTGAAAAACAAATGGATAAAATTCAGCTCACAATGCTTTTGATGGACGCATTCATGCTAGTGCCGCAATACAGCAAATTTCTCAAGGATGCAGTCAAGGAGAGAACGAAGGAGATGGAAGGCATGGTTGTCCTAACCCACGAATGTAGTGCTATCATTCAGCGAAAGAACACTCCAAATAAGCTATAGGATCCAGGAAGCTTCACCTTACCATGCGCTTTGGGGCCTCTCTCCTTTGAAAGATGCCTTTGTGACCTTGGAGCAAGTGTAAGCTTGATGCCACTTTCCATAGCCAAGAAGCTTGGTTTCACACGCTACAAGCAGTGTAGGATATCTCTTGTGTTGGCTGATAGGTCAGTAAGATTTCCTGTGGGCATGCTCGAAGACATTCCAGTCATGGTCGGGAACTACGAGATACCGACAGATTTTTGTGGTTCTAGAGATGGATGAGGAACCTAAAGACCCCCTGATCTTTGGAAGACCTTTCTTGGCCACTGCTGGAGCCATCATTGATGTGAAGAAAGGAAAGATTGACTTGAACTTGGGAAAGAACCACATCCTGAAATTTGACATCAACGAAGTCATGAAGAAACCAACAATTCAAGGGCAAGCTTTTTGGATTGAGACGTTGGATGCTCTAGCTGATGAGTACCTGGAAGAGCTTGCTATGGAGGACGCCCTGGAGACAGTATTGACCACCAAGGAGAGCATGATTGAGCTGGTAGACAAGGAAGTGCAGGAGTATGCAAAACTTCTTGACTCTCGCAAAGTGTTGGAAGAGGACAACCAGTTCCTGGAGCTACCCCAAATAGTCCACGACATCAAATCTATGGAAGGAGACAAAGTGACCAATCCAGCCACAACAACTGACCCTAGCCAAGATGATGATTGGAGTGAACTGAAGGCACCCAAGGTAGAACTTAAGCAACTCCCGGATGGGCTCAGGTACGCTTTCTTAGGACCTAGCTCATCATACCCTGTCATTGTGAGTGAGAACCTTGATGAAAATGAACCGAATTTGCTCATAAATGAACTGAGGAAATATAGGAGAGCCATAGGGTACTCACTAGATGATATAAAAGGACTGTCACCTACACTTTGCACCCATCGAATCCACTTAGAAGATGAAACTATGACTTCAATTGAACACCAAAGAAGACTAAACCCGAATCTGAAAGAAGTCGTTAAAAAAAAAATTCTGAAACTCTTGAATGCTGGCATAATCTTTCCTATTTCAGATAGCACATGGGCATCACCTGTTCATGTAGTTCCTAAGAAGGGAGGAATAATTGTTGTTAAAAATGAGAGAAACGAACTAATCCCTACAAGAACTATAACTGGACATAGAATGTGCATTGACTATAGGAAATTGAACTCAGCCACCAGAAAGGACCATTTTCCTCTCCCATTCATTGACCAAATGCTTGAAAGACTTGCAAATCATCCATTTTATTGCTTCCTTGATGGGTACAGTGGGTTCTTCCAAATACCCATTCACCCTAATGACCAGGAAAAGACGACATTTACATGTCCCTATGGCACCTTTGCATATCGAAGGATGCCATTCGGTTTATGTAATGCTCCAGCAACCTTCCAAAGGTGCATGATGTCGATCTTTTCCGACCTAATTGAAGAAATGGTAGAAGTTTTTATGGATGATTTCTCTGTATATGGTTCTTCGTTTGCTGCTTGTTTGTCTAACTTGTGCAGGGTACTTCAACGTTGCGAGGAGACAAACTTAGTGCTGAATTGGGAGAAATGTCACTTTATGGTGAAGGAAGGAATAGTTCTTGGGCACAAAATCTCAGAGAAAGGAATTGAAGTGGACAAGGCCAAGATAGATGTGATGATGGGGTTACAACCTCCAAACTCAGTCAAAGGGATCAGAAGTTTCTTAGGACATGCTGGTTTCTACCAACGGTTTATCAAGGACTTTTCAAAGATCGCAAGACCTTTAACAAGGCTGTTGTGCAAGGAAACAGAGTTCATTTTCGATGAAGAGTGCCTAGAAGCGTTCAACAAGATCAAGAATTCACTTGTGAGTGCACCGATAGTGCAAGCTCCAGACTGGGACCTCCCCTTTGAGATTATGTGTGACGCAAGTGACTATGCAGTTGGAGCAGTCTTGGGCCAGAGGAAAGACAAGAAGCTCCATGTGATCTACTATGCAAGCAGAACTTTGGATGACGCTCAAGTCAGATATGCAACTATGGAGAAGGAGCTCTTGGCGGTAGTGTTTGAATTCGACAAATTCAGATCATACTTGGTGGGATCAAAAGTGGTTGTATACACAGACCATGCGGCTTTAAGGCACTTGTTAGCCAAGAAGGAGGCTAAACCACGACTGTTGAGGTGGATATTTCTATTGCAGGAATTTGATCTTGAGATACGTGACAAGAAAGGTATTGAGAATGGAGTGGCAGATCACTTGTCAAGGCTGAAGATTGACGAGCAAATACCGATAGATGACTCTCTACCAGAAGAACAACTTCTCATGATTCAGAGCTTGAGAGAAGGATATGACATGGCCTTGAAAATGGAAGAAGTGAACAGCTTAAAAGAAGATCAGTTGCCTTGGTATGCAAATTTCGTCAATTACCTAGCATGTGGAAAGGAGCCCCCAAATCTCAGCAGCTATCAAAAGAAGAAGTTCTACCGCGATGTTACTCGATACTACTGGGATGAGCCATACTTGGTCAGAAGATGTTATGACGGGCTCTACAGAAAATGCGTACCAGAAGAAGAAATGGAAGGAATCTTATATCACTTCCACGGTTCAGAGTATGGAGGACACTTTGCATCCTTCAAAACTGCTACAAAGGTGCTACACTCAGGTTTTTGGTGGCCCAGCCTGTTCAAAGATGCTCACAACTATGCTTCAAGATGTGACGCCTTCCAAAGGAAAGGCAACATTGGGAGGAGAAACGAAATGCCACAAAACCCCATCTTGGAGGTTGAGATATTCGACGTATGGGGGATTGACTTCATGTGACCTTTCCCATCTTCCTATGGGAACCAATATATCCTGGTAGCAGTGGACTATGTGTCCAAATGGGTGGAAGCTATTGCATGTCCCACCAACGATGCTAAGGTGGTAATTAAGCTATTCAAGTCTGTCATATTTCCACGGTTTGGCATCCCAAGAGTCGTAATCAGTGATGGAGGCACACACTTCGTTAACAAGGTGTTTGAGAGTCTACTACAGAAGTATGGGGTGAAACACAAGGTTGCTACACCTTATCACCCTCAGACTAGCGGACAAGTTGAAGTGTCTAACCGACAGATAAAAGCATCTTGGAGAAAACCGTGGGAAGCTCTAGGAAGGACTGGGCTAAAAAGCTAGATGATGCACTCTGGGCATACAGAACAGCGTTCAAGACACCTCTCGGCACTACACCATTCAACCTCTTGTATGAGAAATTATGCCACTTGCCAGTTGAAATGGAGTACAAGGCGATGTGGGCAGTGAAGTTATTGAACTTTGACCTCAAAACAGCAGCTGAGAAGCGACTCATCCAACTCCATGAGATTGATGAAATCAGACTGGATGCATATGAGAACTCAAGGATCTATAAAGAAAGAACCAAGGCATTTCATGACAAGAAGATTGTCAAGAAGGAATTCAAAGCAGGAGATCGAGTACTATTGTACAACTCCCGGTTGAGACTGTTTCTCGGGAAACTCAAATCAAGATGGTCAGGTCCATTCTCAGTCAAGGAAGTAAGACCTTATGGAGCAGTCGTTCTTCTCAACAAAGACGGAAGCGAATTCAATGTGAACGGACAGAGGCTCAAGGTCTACTCGGCATCAAACCCCGTGGAAGAAGAGATATTGATCCTTCTCACGGACCCAACCCCGATCTAAATCAGTAAGAGAGTCAAGCTCGTGACTTAAAACAAGCGCGCTTGGGAGGCAATCCCATGATTATCCCTTGTAGATATTGTGTGATTTCTTTTTGATTTGTTTGATGTGTTTTTATGTGTGTTTTAGTTTTGTGTGTGAGTTTTCAGGCATGAGGGAACAAGCAGGAGCAAATATGGAGATTAGACATTGCGGCCAAGCAAACGGAGAAGCTGCAGGCAAAAATAGACTAACAACGAGGAGGCACAGCGAAGTCAACATGTCGTTGCGGACAATAAAAGCCACAGCGACATCAGACAGCGACGTCTCGATGTCGCTGCGGGCCAAATGACGAAAAACAATCGGATAGCACAGCGACCTGCACAGCGGCGTTCACATGTCGCTGTGGGGAAAATATGCCACAGCAATATCAGACAGCGACGTCCCGATGTCGCTGCGGGCCAGATGACCGAAAACAAGCGTTATGTGCAGCGACCTACACAGCGAAGTCCCGATGCCGCTGCAGCTAAGAAAACTCACAGCGACATCGCACGGCGGGGTCTGCATGTCGCTGTGAGCCAGGTTTGACCCGAAATCTTCCTTTTGACCGCGTAAAAAAAAAAAAGAGAGAGGCTTACCTTTCTTAAACTCACGACCCTATTCTCTCTTTCATCTCTCACAAACAAAAACTCCATTGCTCTCTCTCTCAAATCTCAAAACACTTAACTCATTCATACCTTCATCAATTCTAACGATTTCTCTGTCCATTGTTCACGATTTTCACTCGTAATCTCATCTAGGATTGGTATTCATCAATTAATCACTCCAAGGTATGAATTCCAAGACCCTTGTTCTTCATGGTGATTTTTTTATTTAGGGTTTTAAGGGAATTGTTGGGTCAGTACTTGTTCATTTGATGATTATAGACACACCCATACTATCAATTTAAAGGACTATCGGTTAAATCTTGCTGAAATTGAAGTTTCAGATTCTAGGGTTCATGATAAAATATTTTGGGGAAAACATGATTTGATTGTTTCTATGTCCATGATAGGGTAATTAGAACATATTTTTCAAAAGAAAAAATATCAAATTCGCAATGGATTGGGATTATTTGTGAAAAAGTGAGTAAACCATGAAAATAATGGGAAATCAGATTTCTGGAATCAAAGAAGAGCTTGAATGCTTGATTGAACTTTACTTTATAAATGCCTAAATGAGAACGATTGAAGCTGCAGTGATGAAGATTATCATTTTCAGACTTTAGGCATTTTATCGGTTCAATTTCTTGTGTTGTTAATTGAAAGATGGTTTGATTTCTTCCACTTATGAATGTGCAGCTGACAGGAAGATCGAGAGCAGAACGGTTGCAAGCTAGAACACGATAGCAAGACGAACAAACTCATCGTTCGGGAAAGGAACCGGCAACTGAATATGATGAAGACGATGAAATGATTGACTTCCCGAGCAGTGAGGAAGAGATGGAGCAACCGAAAAAGAAGAAAGGAAAGAGCAAAAAGCCTGCAGAGCCAAAGAAGAAAACGCCGAAAGCAGCTACATTAAGGGAGGTTAAACTAAGGTTGAGACCATTTACCTGGAGCGGAACTAAGTACGGGGATCCTGAAATGTGCAGGAAGCTGGTGATCTATGATGATGTGATGGCTATACTAAAAGGTCTGAGTTTAGAAAGTCTGATGGGGGAAGCACATCCAGTGTATGAGACGCCATGCTACCAGTTCTTGTGTACATTTCAGACAAAGGAGTTTATGGATGAGCCAACTGAGGAAGATGGATGTGGTTATGTGACCTTCAGCTACAATGGGGCCAAGTACAAGATGGGATACAAGCAGATATCACAACTACTTGGGTTTAAGGACGCGTGGTGCAACCGGCTGCCGGATATTGATCTTTTGCCAACAGTTGTGTGGGGGACTATAGCAAGGGCGAACTATCAGACTAGAGAGATGAATAACACAGACATCGCCCACCCTGCGATTCGGTATGTTCATAAAATGCTAGCACAAACCTTATTTGCTAGAAGGGAGAACAACAAGGTGCAAGAAGAGGAATTGCGGTTCATGGCTATGGGACTCCAACCGGTAATAAATCAATTTGAGGTTCCAGAAGTCAACTTTGGGAACTATCAAATAATGGGAGTGGTTGGCTACTTCATGAGGCAGTTGAACATATTCAGGAAAAAGGCGATGACATCAGTGGATAAGACGCCAGTGTTCAGATTCGGAGGACTGCTCACACCAATATTCCAAGCAATAGGAATTCCGCTGAACAACGGGAAATCATCATCCCGACTGGATGAAGCACACCTAAGGAAGTCACTCTACCTAGCTGGAAAAGTTGAGGAGAGATATGCTTACACATTTCGGGTTAATGGGCATCAAATGGCGAACGTCCTTCTACCAAACCCCTCCATCACATCATTTCAGAACCGAGCCAACATCCCATTCTTGCTTGATCCCCGATACTATCACATCACGGTTATGGAGCCCTTGGAATCGCTGAGGAAGAAGAAGAGAAGGGCTCCTGAGGGCTCATCACAGGATGCTGGTACAAGTGCAGGTACTGCAACAGGAACAAGAGGTAGCCCGGATCAGACCATGCCAGAGAGTCCAGTCTACGGGACTGCACGTTATCGTCTACACGCTTCCGATGAAGTGATTCAGGGAGCACAACTGAGGAGAGCTCATAGCTACATCCGAAAGTTGGAGCGCTGGAACAAGATTCAAGACCGCACCATTGGGAAATTGGTGGAAGCTGTAAGAAGAACGAAAGCGGTCTTGAAGAAGAAGTATAAGGAGAAGACGAAGGCGCTTGTTCAGCAGGTTAAGTACTTGGGTTATATGCTGACAGGGAAGAAGGGGGCAGTGCAAAAGCCCAAAGGCTACTCGACAAGCGAAGAAGAAGCAAGCTCAGAGGACTATCCAAGGAGACACTCCTATCACGGGGAAGCCACCAGCTCGTCCAGCAGAGCATCAGGTTGTGCCTCCCTCGATGAACGACGCCGCAGAGCCCGACGCCACATCCCACCTCCATCCCTCGGATCAAGCAACGAGTCCCTGTCCTTAGGAGAGAGCGAGGATGACTCTGCACCACCAGCTTATGGAGGTACCACCACCACTTTATACATAGTTTTAGTTTCTCTTTTATTTTATTTTACCACCTTTAGCTCCCCTAAATCTGCTTTCACACCGAGACGGTGTGAAGTAAGTTTGGGGGGGGGGGGGGGGTGATCATTTAACCACATTTATGTTTCTTTTCTCTTGAGTCTTTTACTTTTGTGTGCTGCATTGTGAATAGTTATGATTTTGAAAAAACCAAAAAAAATTTGAATGCATTGTGAATAGTTATGATTTTGAAAACACCAAAAAAATTTGAAAAATTTGAAAAAACATAAAAAAGAGCATTTAGTTTCGTATTTCTTGCTTTCTTAGGATCGAGTCTAGTAGAATTCTAGGAAGCATTTGCATAGGAGACAATGATATAATTGCCTTGCAAGGAATCTAGATTTGGAACTCAACATGATGCCCTTGTTAATCATACCATGTTGCTTAAACAACTCTTAAAACACTTGTAAATTTCGAGCTTTGATCACACCACTCCAATCTATTTGTCAAGTAGGATACCCTCAACCTTGAAACCAACTCACTTATTGGACTTAAATGAATTTAACCTTCTCACTTATGGTTTTTAGATTCTTGATCATGGTCACTACATACACACTTGGATTATCTTTACCACATTCTACCACTCTTTGTTAATCCAAGTGGACATTCTCACTCTTAGAATGGTTTCTCAACCAATGAACCCTTCCCTTTCCTTCAAACCTTCATTAGATTAATTGAGTGAGGCCTCTTTTTGATAATGCTAACATGTGCAAAATGTTAAAAGTATGGGAACGACAATGATTAGCTCTCATAGGCTAGTCTAGGAGTTCACATATTGGTTTAGCATTTGGGGTACTAAAAATGGGATTGGGGAAAAGAAAAGAAAGAGTGAATTGGGGAGTAAAAGAAACAAAAAGACCAAAGGCTTGTAAAAGAAAGGGGAAACACTTGGGAAAAGAAAATGAAATGAGAAAAATCTAAGTGTAAAATGAAAATGAAATCAAAAAGAAAAGAGTTTTGGAAATTAAAAGATTTACTTCTCAAGACCCAAAAATGAAAAAGGTCAAATGGTTGAGTTTGGGAATGAAGGGAGATTGACTAGGATTGGGAAACACTTTGGGTAAGACTTTGAGAGCTGAAAATTATATGCATAAATTGTTCTTGTCTTGCCACATTTTACATAATGTCTAGCATTCCTTTTCTTGAGAGTTAGCCACCAAAATGAGAGTTAAAAGCCTTCCTCTAAAAACCATTTGAAGCCTTTTTAATGCCAAGCCAATTGATTGAGATCAAATCCCCATTTGTGAGACTTCACCTTGATAAGATGAATGAATGTAAGAGTTGGTGGAATGTTGAGTAGGTTGAATCTTGGCAATGTGCCTAAGAGAATAAAATTTGGTGTGTTGATAAGCCTAGAGAAACTAGAGTGGATTAGAGAGTTTTGTTTGTGCAACATGTTATTATTTCCTAAGGACATCATGTTGAGGGCTTGCTAGATTTCTTTGGTTATGAGTCTCCAACTTCAAACCTCTCCCCTTTGCTCTCATTGTTGGTTGCTTGAGGACAAGCAAAGAAACAAGTTTGGGGGAGTTGATGTGTTGTGTTTTTGAGTGTTTTTAGGCATGATTAAGAATGTGATTTAGCTTTAGGAAAAGCATTTAGACAATATTATTGTGTTTTAGCTTTAGGATAGTGCATTTAGGCATCATTAGGTTTGGTTTGCTTTGTTTCTTCCTTTTTGTAGGTGGTGGATGACCCAAAGAAGCACCAAGAAGCAAAGGAGGAGGTAGGGACTAAGAACAACCAAAAAGGGGTGGAAAAACAGCTAAGGATCGGACCAGGAAGCTACAGAGACGTGCCACAGCGGGGTGACGACGTCGCTGCGGAGACAAAGGCGCGCAGCGGGTTCAGACAGTGACGTCTCGATGTCGCTGTGAGATTATGAAGAAACAATCGTGTACCACAGCGACGTGCACAGCGACGTTCACATGTCGCTGTGGAACGAGAACATTCACAGCGACGTCGTGAAGCGAGGTCCCGACGTCGCTGTGCGATCAACTTTTCCCAAGTGTTTCCCCTTTCTTTTACAAGCCTTTGACGTAGTTGTGCGATCAACTTTTCACCACATGCTCTTTTCCTTTTTGCTTTCGGCTTGTAGCCCCTCCACATGACTATTGTCGACCATTGTGTTCTATTTTCTTCTATTTAATGGCTCTTGGTGTGTTTAGAGAGCCATATCACTTCTTGTAAACAATTACTTCAAACAATTTAGTTTTCTTGATCTTTTATGCAATTCTAGTTTGTTCTTGAATTCATCTTCTTGGTCTTTCAATCTTGTTTTCTTTAAACATGTCTTGCTTAGTTATTGTTATGGCTAGTGAGTAGTTTCCTTTAAGTTTCTGGGTTTGAGTGAAGGTAAGGGTGATCTAGATATGGTTTAGGTTGTTTAGAACTTGGGAAATATTGATTCCTTGCTTGTTAGAAGTTCTTAATGCTAGGATTGAAGTAGCTAATCAATTCCTTGATCTTAAATGTTACTAGCACCGAGAGGTGTAGTTTATGTTTGAATCTCTATCAAGTGCTTTACATTCTTAACCAATGAGAATTGATGTTTAAGGTGTTTAGTGGTAGTAAGAACTTGATCTTATTGCATATCTATCTTGAAATTGCCAACGAGAGTTGATGTTAATGCTTGATAGGTGTAGGGTTATTATCACGAGAGTGGAGTAACTTGAATCGTTGTTCTTAGCCTAAGGAATTATCTCATGTTTGTCTAAATATTTCTAAGCTATTAGTTGATCACCCGAACCGAAGACTCAACCCAAGGAACTTAGTTTTAATCAATTGTCTTTAACCAACTTATTGCTCTGTTTATGCCCTGTTTCTGTTCTGTTTTAAGCTCACCATTGTTTACACTATCAAGTTTAAACATGTTTGGAATTTGGTTCTATTGTTAGTTTTTAGGAACAAAACCTACAAACTTATCTGGTTGCACTTAGATTAAGGAAATACATGCATTCTTAGTGTGTTTAATTTACCCAAGTGGATTGACACCTCAAAACTACAATGACTAGGTTGTAAACTTGCAACCGAAGTAAGTGAAGAGGAACTGATTAATTGCTTATCACCTTCCATCATTATTGAACATGTGATCATTTGGATACATTTAAAAACAAGGTGTTACCCTCACTTTAGAGCTCCAAACAACTCAAATTCTTCACAGCCTATTGTACTCATAATTTGAGAGAAACGACAAATCTCAAAAATTTGACTATACAATGTGCGTAGCGTTAATTTTTCGAATCTTGTTTCCAATATGCAACCAAGTTGCAGAGAATCTTCTTTAATCCATTTACAAATCACTGTGTGCTTTTTTATTTATTTAGACCTTGAGTGTTCTAAAAAACCTGACATTTAATAGTTTTTGCGGGTAGTTCTTTTGTTCAAAGTGCATGGACCAACGGTAAATTAAAACCCTGGTAAATTCTAAAAGTTGTCCTTCAGATGTTGAAATCCCAAAAAAAATCATCATCTTTGATTATTCTACACTGGTTTCGGTATTGTTCACGCTCGAGGTTTGTTTGGAGCTCGTGACGATCCACAATTTTGGTGTGTTTTAGATTCGTTTTTGCTTTTATTTTGTAAAAACGAGTTTTTAATCTAATATGGAATGTCATGGCTTTATAATTAAGCAATTTTATCAAAGATAATCTTGTTATCAAGAATTCTAATTTTATTTTCAGCCAAATTTACATCATTAGAAAACCAAAACACTACATTGAAATGTATGTATAGAACATAAAAACTTAAAAACAATACTTTCAAAAGACTAGAAACTTAAATAACGAGAGTGATGTCGGCGAACCCATGGTTCCTTTTAGCTGCCTATGTCTTCATTTTTGTCTCCCTTCGGCTGTCTTCTCAACCTCCTTAGCCCTCAATCGCTTGACCCCCCCCCCCCCCTCTTACCCTTTTACCTTTCTGCCTTTCCTCCTCTTTCCCTGTTATCTTCTACTCGTCCTCCTAGATCAGTTCTCTCTTCTTCTACTGGTTCAATGGCTTCCACAAGCCTCTGCTCATCTGCTACTACTTCTGCTTCCAAGTAGTCTCACTCAATTAGATATGTTGTATCCTACTCGACAGTTGCAACTAGTGAAACTACCATCAGAGCCCTTTCTCTTATATTCTATGAAACACATTTCAAAACTTACTGACTCACTAGAGGGAAGAATTCATCCTATTGACCGAAACTAAAAGACTCCTATTTTTTTTCACAATCGCCGATCAGCCGATCATGTGTTAGGAATTAATTTCAGCGAGAAGTCTCTTTTGGCCAAGACACAAGAGTTCCAGTGCGGAAGTAATACAATTTGTCTATTAATGAAAAAAATGAGTTTGTACTTTGTTATTTGCTTCTTTTCTTAAATTTAAATTTGAATATTTTTTTTAAAAAAATACTTCATAAATAGTTTAAGATGATTTCTATTTTAAGTTAATTTAGAAAGAGATATTTACTTATTTATTTGTTAATTAATTTTTACCCTAATACTCTTTTGAATTATGTATCTAATTATCAATTAAAATTAATTTATACAGTGAACCTCTTTTATAAAATAGTAATTGTTGTGCAACCTGTAATAATTGTAAATTAAGTAAATCTAGATTAAAATAAATAAAAACCAAGAAGTAATAAATGTAATTAAGTAAGGCCCTCATGTCATAATAACAAGAGGTAAGAGGCCCAATTAATTCTCTAAACTTATAAACACAGACTATAAAAAAAAGCAGAGGAGATTCTCTCGGCATCTCCGAATCGAATCTGAGAAAGAAGAAGAAGCCAAATTATCTTCGAGATCGATGTTCGAGGAAAATAGATGCATGAAGTTGGATTGACGTGGGATCTCAATTTCTTCACGCAGCTTGTATTGACACTCTTCTTCCTCTCCATCAGTCTCCTCTTCTTTGTCAAACGAACGGCGGCCAAGTACTTCGAGGTCGGAGGCGCCGGTGGTTTCGACAGCGACCACCGCCGAGATTTCATGGTTCCCGACAAGGATGAATGCTCCGTCTGTGGGAAGCTCACCACCAAGAAGTGCTCTCGTTGCAAATCAGTTCGATACTGGTATCACCTCCTTCTCTTAGTAGCTCCAAATTAGGGTTTCTGAATTCAAAGATTCACAACTGCTAGTTTTGATATTTAGGTTATTTTGTTTGAAAGAACCGGTCTTTGAGCTATAACTCATCCTCTAGATTATCAGTGTTTTATAATGTTTCTTCAGAACAATCTTGTTGGGATATTTTAGTGCATCTGTTTTTTAAATTGGTTTCCTTTTTTCTTTTTGTTATTTGTAACTAGCTCTGCGGAGTGCCAAAAGTCAGATTGGAACTCGGGGCATAAACGAATATGCAAGGTGTTTAAAAGTACTGGCTCATCACCAGTGAGAAGGGATGATCTCGATTTCAAAGCTTCTCTGTTTGGGAATAAGCCTGCGTCTAAGATTGCATTGACATCTAAGCTGAGCCAAAGCAAGGCTATCATCAAGCCAGGAGACGTAATGTTTCATCGTTTACTCATATGATGTTGACATTCTTATTGATAGTTTTGATTGTGCAAGTCTGATCGATTCTATTTGCATTCTTCTGCAGGTTCTTTTCCCGTATGAAACTTTTGCTCAGTATTTTAACTGGGACAAACCTATTTTGGCTCCTTGTGGGCTCACCAATTGTGGAAACAGGTTTTTGTTCATCTGGTTTCTAGTGTAGCTTTTAAAGCAAATTGTTCTTTTTGTATGCTTCAGTCTGATTTTTTTCTATGCTTTTATGTCAATCCTGTTTCAGTTGTTTCGTTAATGTGGTTCTACAATGCCTTTCATGGACACGCCCTCTTGTTGCGTACCTACTAGAGAGAGGCCACAAAAAAGAATGTAAGTTTCTCTTCTAAGGGAATGATAATGCTTCACAACTCTTCAACTGGGTTTTCTGTATGTGCTTCAACTTTGCTTCTATGGTTTGTTTGACAGGTAGGCGTAATGATTGGTGCTTTTTCTGTGAATTTGAAACTCATCTCGAAAGAACAAACATAAGCCGGTTTCCTTTTTCACCAATGAACATTATTTCTCGGTTACCTAACATTGGTGGAAATCTTGGGTATGGGAGACAGGAAGATGCTCATGAGTTGATGAGGTCAGCAATTATTACTTGTTTGTGTTAGTCTAGGGTTTTCTGTCAATCTACCAACTAATGCTTTTATTAACTTCATGTAATTTAGGTTTGTAATTGACATGATGCAATCTGTTTGCCTTGACGAATTTGGTGGAGAAAAGGCGGTGCCTCCCCGTGCCCAAGAAACAACCCTTATACAATATATATTTGGTGGTCTCCTTCAGTCACAGGTGATGTTTCCTAATCCCAGTAGCAGGTTCAATAACACGATGATCTACCTGTTAGATTTAATACAATAAAGATGGAATGAGTGTCAATAAGACATGCTAATGTTAGTCTTATGTTAGTGGGTTACTAGGTAATAAGTTTGAATCAGGTTAGCCTAGGGGCTGGATTGAATCTATCTCATCTGAGATTTATTTCCGTATCCTAGGACAACGATGACTCAAAAAATGAAATTCATGTTTCGTAACTATAGTCTGTGTAATCATTATCTCAATTGCCTTTGTACTCTTTCTGTCCCAGCGCCAGCTGGTTGGTTTAGTTGTCTTATTTGTCCAAAAAATCTCTTTTTGTGATATATTCATCTTGATAATTTTCCTCTTTTTGTAATGATTTGACTCATTTGCAGCACTTTTTTATTTAACTTTTGCAGGTTCAGTGTTCTGTTTGCAGTAATGTTTCTGACCAGTACGAAAATATGATGGATCTAACCGTTGAGATCCACGGGGATGCGGTATCATTGGAGGAATGTCTCGATCAATTCACAGCTAAAGAATGGCTTCAGGGAGATAACCTTTACAAATGTGATAGGTATTTTTATATTCATTCTGCAGTGTTAGTTTTTCCTCAACAGAAACATGATTGATAGTTCATCTTGTAAATGGACAATGTTTCTAAAAGTCGTGTCTCTTTTCCAGATGCAATGACTACGTGAAGGCATGTAAGCGCCTTTCAATTCGTTCTGCTCCTAATATACTTACAATTGCCTTAAAAAGATTTCAGGTTTAAGCTTCATTCCTCTCACATTTGCCCCAGTTAGTCTCCTTGCATCTGCCTATTTCTCTGATGTTGGTTGTCTAATAAATCTAAAACTATGTACAGGGTGGGAGGTTTGGTAAATTGAACAAAAGAATTAGTTTTGCCGAGACATTTGATCTTGGACCTTACATGAGTTGTGGAGGAGAAGGATCAGATGTGTACAAACTCTACGCTGTAATTGTCCATTTAGATATGTTGAATGCCTCATTTTTTGGCCACTACATTTGCTACGTCAAGGATTTCCGTGGAGACTGGTTTAGAATTGACGATTCTGAGGTAGGAAACATCTTTTATCAACTCTTGTTGTTAAGTTTGCCTATTATGAATATCGACATAAAGTTCTAATCCCTTCTCAAAATACTCGCAGGTGGAAAAAGTTGAACTAGAAGATGTCCTTTCTCAACGAGCATACATGCTCCTCTATAGCAGGTAGAGCCTTTCACTTTTTTAATCTTTTTTGTTGGCAAGGAAAATATATATATGATTTCATGATGTTGGGTTGTGCAGGGTTCAGACCAGACCATCAAGTCTTAGATCCGAAGAAGTTCAAGATGAGAAGAAATCAGATACATTGAACACAGAATCTAGCCAAGATTGCTCTGTTGAGAATTCCAGCGTGGAAACAAATGACACCAGTGTGTCCTCGCTGTGTAACGGCATCATCTCACATTCAGAAGACCCTGAATGCAAAAGAGACTCATCATCGTCATCCGTAACTGTCTCTGAAAACGAAACGGAAGTTGCCGAAAGGATTGATACAGTAGATTCTGAATCAAACCCTTCTATTGACATGGAACATGATTCTGGAACAGATCATCAAGAAGCAGCAGCAAATGGGAAAGAAGATCCAACGGTTGAAAATCTGGCTGTTGATCCTCCTTGTTCGGACACTACTACATCTCTGTCTGCTGCTACGGAGTCCAAACACCTGGAGAAAGAAGATTCAGACACCGAGATGATCGACAATGCTCAATGAATCCAAAAGGATGGTGAAAATCACAACATTTTTCATGGCTCTTGAAAATCAACAAGGGAGCTTCTAACTTAACAATAACGGTGGCAAATTTGTTTTAGACGCTGCGACTTCTGGTGCCTGAAGGATATATATTTAGAAGAAATGTAGTGTTCTTACAGCTTACAGTGCCCAAGATTGGTAGTTAGTCCTATTTGAGATAGAAACTTCAGGATCCGGACTTACGTAGTAAGTTATTCTTTTTGACTTTTATTTGCCTGTTAAAATAGATTTTACCATTGAACCCGAAACGCTTGTAGCAAGAACGATTAATAGAGGAAGAACACAGTGATAACGTTTGTGCTTATTTTGGTTTGGAAAATACAGAAATCAAACTCAATTTGATTGTTGGGCCGGTTTACTACGGTCTCTGGTTTTGATTTCTTTCATCTCTAAACATCCCTAGACAGAGGGATGTGTTTTGTCTCAATTCGCTTTTGATTTTTCTGTTATAGTAATATTTAATTTGAACATCAATTAGGCTATTAACTTGGTTTGGAATGGAATCAGTTAAATCGATTTCTTTTTTCTCATCTCATTTGTTCAAAGAAAGTGCACAAAGGGGTACATGCAGTATAACTTAAATGGATTAATATTTGATTAATTAATATTTTAGTTAATTAATAAAAATCAGTTTTAAATTAAAATGTTAATTTAATTAACAAATCAATAAATTAATAAAATATCATGATAATTTATAAAAGTTTTAAAGGTTTTTAAGACATCTCCAAGAGCATAATTAATATTTCTGGTTTTCAAGAAAACTTCAAAATTTAATTTAAAGATCGTGAATAGTGTAACCTCAAATTTGAGTTTTTACTATTCACAACTTCATCTTTTTATTTTAATCCCTATAAATTTTAGTTTTACAAATCATTTCGTTAATTGTGTTTATTTATCATTATAGTTCAAAAATTATATATTTCATAAAAAAATTATGAAATTAATTACCACACATATAATTATACATAAATTTTAAAATTAATATAAAATATTAATAACAACAAATTATCAAAACAATAAAACTAAGTTTTACACAAAATAATATTACATAAAAATTTCATACAACAATATTATTACATTAATAAGCAAATTTAATGGAAAAATAAAGTAGCACAAGAAAATAATTATATATGAACACATAAATATTACACAAATTAAAATACTGCAACAATATAATATAGATATAATTTTTTAACATTCAATAGAAATATATTTACATCATAGAAATCATACATACATTCATAAAAATTATACATAAATTATTATAAAGTGAATATGTTTCTAATCTAATGAATGGTGATGTGTGAAATCGCATATATCTAACCTAAACTCAATTTATACATTTATTATTATCATATATACGTTTATATATAACATATATATGTCCATATAAATTATTTATACATTCATTATTATCAAATATACGTTTATATTATCATATATACGTTTTCTGTTTGTTTAGTGACAATACCAAACGAGATTGATCGCACTTTGGGGTGCTTTTCACAATAAAACAAAAATCAAAAATAGGACTAATAAGCAAAAGCTCTCAGGCTCGATTTAAGCCGCCGACTGTTCGTTTTCTCGTCTTCTCCCCGGCCGGCGAAATCTGCAGTCGCCGGGGAGGGTTCACCGACGACCGTCTTTTATAAGTTGTAGTCTCATCACTAGCTCGTCCGACCATCTCCAATGGTTTTTCAGCGCCGACTTCTTGCCGTCTTTGCTCTTCTTGCCTCTGCCGCTTCCTCTGCTCGTCGTCGTGCGTCGCTTCCTCTGCCTCCTCTGGTGCTCTTGCTTGCCGCTTGTGGTGAGTCCGTGCTTAGTTTTCATTCAAGGAGTTCCGGTGTTGTTGGCGTTAAATAGAGGTCTGTGGCTCGACATATCGGTAGATCTGTGGGTTGGTTAGTGGGTTCGGTTTAGCTTTATGTCTCGTTTGGTGTTGCTCTGGTTTATGGTTTGGTTTAGAGATGTGGATCTTTCGGTTTTATAAGAAAAACTCTAGTTACCTCTTCTATTCAACTATCGTTGGTTCATGGTTCTGTCTTAGTCATCTGAACTTGCATTTTGTTGATTTGTGTGGGAGATTGTTGTGGGTGCTTTCTTATCTGAATTTATTTCCGGGTTTTGCTTGAATTTGGGGGTAGTTTAGGTTGGTTTGGATTTGGTTGATTCAAATCTTGTGAAATTTGGGTTTTATTTAGGTTTCTATTTAGGTGTTTATGGGCGCATAGTGTTGCGCCACAGTTGTATTCGAAAGAGTCTTAGTGGTCCTTGTAGGGGTCCTTCTTGTCAGGTTGTGGAGTCTTGGTTCTTTGAGTCTGAGAGAAGGTCTCTCGTTGGTGGGCCGTGGGCAACAACGATAAATCTCACTCAAGCATCTCCTCACCGGTCAAGAAATGCAATCTCGGTATGCCATTGATTGGCTTTGGACTTTATCGATTGTTTTCTGTTATAAATGTAAGTTTTGTTTCCGGGGATATCCTTGTATTCCGCCGGCTTAGCTTATCTTTTTGGACTTAGTTTCCGGAGAAAGTTTTGTTTTCTACCGGTTTTATATTCCAAAAACGCATTCTATCTTGTTTAAATAATATAATTTCAGACAAAAAAAAAATCAAACGAGACTGATATATTGGCAACATGGACGAAAGAACCCGTCCAGAAAGAGGTTTACCGATAGGTCAGCTTTAGAAATTAAAGACAGGATAAAAGTTACCTTCGTTTGTTTTGGGCCTTGGCATTTGGAATTTCAGGTTCGGATCAGGTTCTGGATCCAATAGATATACAAAATATAAAATCCATTTAAAGTTCTAGTTATTTTTGGGTTGGATCTAGATAGGTTCCTCTCGGATTTTTTTCTGTTTATGCAAAAATATATAAAAACTATAGGTCCTATCAGATTCTTTTAGATTTTATTGGATCATACGAGTCATATAAGATTATATCAGATCTTATCGGATCAGTTACTAATAGGTTCTATCAGGTACTTTAGATCTATGAATGATTAGATATCTAGGATTTGAGATATCCGGATCCGGATCCTTATCCGACAGAACCGTAAAATTATTATCATTATCCAGATGAGGGATTATCGGATATCCATGTTTCGAATATCTGCTTAAACAACATGATGTTTAAGTGGATATTCGGATCCGTTTAAAAATAACAAAAAAATAAAAATATTAAAATGTAATTAAGTATAATTATAAAAAAAATATTTTATATAATATTTTGAAATTAAAATAAAATATACGGTAAAACATAATTAAATTTAAAATTTATATCTATATTTTTATTTAAAATAATACAAATATCTATAAATTATATATATATATATATTAAATATATTTAATGGCTTGCATCCGAATCTGGATATCCGGATCTCAATATTAAAATATCCAGATCCGGTTTAGATGGATCTTAGATTTTACTATTCGGATCCGTCCCTTCGGTTATACGGATTCCAGAGCGGGTCAGAACGGACCATGGATCGGATCTTGTATCTCGAATAATAGTTTCACTCTTAATGTATTTAGTATATTACTTATAAGTTATAATAGGTACCCAAAAGATCCGTAGATAAATCCCGGATCTGAACCTATATCAGTGAGTCTTCAATCATAATACTTAGTAGGTTTATTTCTTTGGACCCGGATCCGACCAGACCCAAAATTTCCAGGTCGGTCCCGGATCGAATTTTTGGGTCCAGATTAAATTGCCCAAACCTAGTTTCTTTTTCATTTTCTTATTTTTATGTGTTTTTTTTAATTTATTAACATGACTTCAACGTCAGTGTATGAAGAACCTAAATCACTGCATATTTTTGGTAGAGGATAGAAAAAAGAGCTAAATGCGTGCAAAAGCGATTCTTATCATTGAGGCTTTATTTCTAGAATTAACATAATTAATTAGATTTTCTTTTTCACAAAGCTTTTAGAAATAGTTTTGTTTGAATTTAGCTTCGGTATTCTAGACTTTTGATGGGTGATCAGAATATAGTTTGTGTTTTTCAATCGATTTTGGTTAAAAAGGAACCTTTTGGAAGGTGAATTTGACGGTGGAAGGAAACTAGACCATGTGTTAGATATAACATTAATGCGATCATGGGATACCTAATTATGAAAGTCAAATCACAAGTTAACCACGTGACTAGTCGAGAGAGTCGGAAGATAGAAAGCATTCCACGGTTTAAGATGTCGTCTCGTTTGGTAAAGCTATTTTGGGTGAAAAAGTAGAACAACTGCTTTTTCCGAAAGCTTTGACGTGCTTTTCAGAGATGGTGGCCATCCAAATGTGAATTAAACAGAAAAATGTGTATATTTTAGGCCCTATTTTAAATGTATCAATCAAATATACACTCTCTTTCCTTTCGTCAACCACAACAATGGATGATTTTAGCGTACGTGAGACAAAGAAAAGTTGTTTATAACCTCTTAAATTAGTTAACTCATCTTTGATTTACAAGTTAGAGATTGTGGTTTTACTGTTTTCTTTGTAATCCATATGTCCCATAGTTGTGTATAGAAGCTAATTCATTTCACACATGTTCTTACAAAATGAGGATATCTAATGCCAAAATTATGCCATTGTTTTAGAGATTTTTTTTTTGTTTTATAAAGGATAAGTCGACTTTCCTCCACAAATAACAGCATACCATGCCTTTTTTTACGGACTCTCCAACGTTAGAAGTCAATAAAACAACTAGGAAGAATCACGATATTGATATACATCGGAAACAAGAAATGCGAGGAAGGGTGGTTAGGACACCGGGTCCTAAAGAAATGATATATACTTGCTAGTTATGTCGTTTTAAAGTGCATTCGAACAAAAAATGGAAAGAGTGACCAAAATGGCGAGAGACGAGGTTTCAAAACTAAATAGATTAATAGTAGAAAAGAGAGACTAAATGTTAAATGTATTTAGATAGAGAATAAAAAAATGAGTAGGTTATCGATCCCCTTAGTGGAGAAATCAATGTTTTATTTAGAGAATATATGAGCCGAGTTTTGTATACTGAGTTACAGTAGTGGATATCCGTCTGGTCAAGTCAGGACTTAAGTGCTTCACACCGACTTAATTTTTTTACTTACCATTTAGACGACATGTTTTTCCTTAAAAATTACAGGGTCCAAAATGGTTGTGGTGTCTAGACATGTCGCGAAGCAGACATGTTGCATTGTTCTACCAGATCGCATGGCTGAAATGATGCATGCAGCTGACATGGTGCAGGATCATCAGAGTTTTGTTGCAATCATCTATTCGTCTTGTCCTATTCACCTATTGGCTGATAAGTTGGTCACGACGCACGTGGAGTTGTAGGTAAGTATGTGCTATGAGGTCCACATTGTTTGGGTCTTCCGAATCCTTGCTGCAAATTATCGTAGTACTTCCTATGATTTTCATCTTTTTAAGTGCATGAGACAACTGCTTTCACCTATGACATGTACAACGAAAAGATTAGTACCGTTTGACTCGTTTACTAAGAATGAAAGATGTACATATTTAAATATTGAAAACCCTAGTCCTCTTAAAGATATTTAAATCTTTAAGAGTGGGAGAAATTATAGATTAATAACTTGTGATTCAAGAATATAAAAGAATAACTCTCTTTTATTGAATGTTTAGAAACTCTCTCAAAACTAAACAATCTCTCAATCACCTTGTATCTCTCATAAGATTGTCACAACTCAACAACTTTATTTATAGGCTTAACACAACTTTGTTAACCTAATGAGAAAAGGAAAACCTAATAAGAATAGATAACTCCTACTCCTAATAAGAATATCTCCTAAACAACTTAATAGAAGATTTCATGTTTCTTTCCAATATTGAAGCTTATCCAACAATCTCCCTCTTAAGCTTCAACTCAAGCTTAGATAGATTTTGAATTCCTATGAGACTTCTCATCTCTTTGAACTTGATTCTTGCCAACGCCTTTGTCAAGATGTCCGTCTTTTGTTCCACTCTTGGTACATGCTCCACATCAACTTGCTCTCTTTCAGTACATTCTCGTATGAAATGATAGCGCTTATGAATGTGTTTGCTTCTTCCATGAAACACAGGATTCTTAGTGAGTTCGATGGCTGACTTGTTATCAATCTTGATAAGCACTCTTTCTGATTTCCAGCTTGTGATCTCACTAACTAAATCTTGTAACCATATGGCTTGCCGAGCTGCTTCTGTTGCTGCCATAAACTCGGCCTCACACGAAGACAGGGCCACCATGTTCTGCTTCTGTGAAAACCATGTGATACGTGACGAGCCTAGATAGAACATGTGACCCGTTGTACTTCTCCTATCGTCTGGATCAATATTGTGACTGCTATCACTGTATCCCACAAGCCTTTTAGCTGTGTTACGCCTGAACTTCAGACCATAACCAATTGTTCCTCTTAGATACCTTAGGATCTGCTTTATCACCTCTCCATGTGATTTCCTTGGACTCTGCATATATCTGCTAGCAACTTCTACTGAAATGCTAAGTCTGGTCTTGTATGCAGAAGGTATCTTAGGCATCCAATGTTTCTTCTATATGTAGTTGGATCTATATCTTCTTCCTTTAAGGCTTTAGAGACCTTCAATCTGAATTCCATAGGAATTTGCGTTGGATTACATCCTTCTAATTCGGCTTCCTTTAGAATTCTTTGAGCATAGCCTTCTTGCTTAATCTCAATTCCATCTTCTCCTTGGTATACTTCAATACCTAGATAGTATGTGAGTTTACCAAGATTTGACATCTCAAACTTAGATGACATACCTTCTTTAAACTCCTTTATCACCTTGAATGTATTTCCTGTTATGAATAGGTCATCTACATAAATTGCCACATTGAGAAGTGAATTCCCATCTTTCTTGCGATATGATATATCATGGTTTTTACCGGTTTTATGCCATGATATAATTGTGTTTTAGTGTTCTTTTGTGTTCTTTTAGAGTCTTTTACATGTATAATCAGGTTTGGAGCAAAATTGGAGATATTGGAGCATTTTGGGGATTTTTGGAGTGCTTGGCCGAGAGATTGAGCTCACTGTCCGATTTTGAGATCATGCATCGATCGACACACCTTTTGTGTCGATCGACACACTAGCGAGTTGGGCCAATTATGGCGGTTTAATGAAGAATGAAGATTTTGCACTTTGGCCCAGAAGTTTTCAGTATTTACAAAGAAGCCCCAGCCGAGATTATGCCTATATAATTAGGATTTTGGTGTTTATTTTAGATACGCTTTCATAATTAAGAGCAGAGAGTTTTTAGAGTTATTGGGGCTGATCTGATCCTGTACTTCACTTTATTTTGAAGAAGATTTCGAACCCCTTTATTTATTTAATCTCTTTTATGCAATCTATTAATTCATTGATTATGTTTACATCTTCTATGTCTGAGTAGATTCATAGTTAAGTTTAGGGTTTCTCATTAAGGATTTCATGACTTGCTAGACTTGTTTAAATCAGTTAAGGATTCACATGAATAGAATGTTCTTCGATCTAAATTGAGTTTAATGCTAGTTCTAACCTGATCAATTAGAATCTAGATCTTAGGTTGCTAAATACGACACGAGAGTGTGGTTTAGAATCTGAACTATTTAGGTTGAGCAATTAAATTATTCGCAAAGAGATTTGGCTTAGTTTAATTGTGAACATATCGAACTTGAAATTAATGCTGGTTTAATCTGTTAGTAATTGCAAAGAGATTTGGATTACTGCACTTAGACTTAGAGAATTCTCACAAAGAGATTTGGTTAATTCTATATCCGTGATTTGAGTTCTAGAACTGTGCTTAATTAGATCATGACTGATTGATTTGTCTGCTTGTCTGATTTCCTGAGAACGCCCTAGACTTAGCGCCTTTAATTAACTGCTTTCACCACCAACAATCTGCTACTTGTTTACTTTCTAGCTTTGCTATTTAGTTTAATACAAATTGCTTTCTTCTTAGTTTAAATTCCTACGGTTCTTTATCTATCGAGACCAGAGTCTCTGTGGATTCGATACCTTATATACTACAATCACTTAACTGTGCACTTGCAGTAGAATAGGATTAAAACTAGACCCTATCACGATACACAGCAGATTCCTTTGTGCATCTCTTGAATCTCATCTCCTTTAGGATCCAATCCATCTTTGTGTACCAAGCCCTTGGCGCCTGCCTTAGGCCATACAAAGCTTTTGACAACTTATACACTTTGTGTTCTTGACCTATTTCCAAGAAACCTTCAGGTTGCTCAACAAAGACATTTTATTTTAGATCTCCATATAAGAAAGCTATCTTTACATCCAAGTGGTGGATTTCCCATCCATGGGAAGCTACTAATCCAATAAGTAGGCGTATGGTCTCAAGTCTTGCTACTGGTGCAAAGACTTCATCAAAATCTACACCTTCTTCTTGAACATACCCTTTAGCCACAAGTCTTTCTTTGTACTTATTGATTGAACCATCTGCATTCTTCTTTATCTTGAATATCCACTTTAGACCAATGACCTTCATGTCATCTGTTCTATCAACAAGGTTCCATGTCTTGTTCTTATTGGTAGAAACTATCTCCTCCAAACATGCATGATATATCATGGTTTTTACCCACTTTATACCATGATATACTTGTGTTTTTAGAGTCTTTTGTATTCGTTTAGAGTCTTTTACAGGTTATATCGAGTTTGGAGCTAATTGGAGATATATGGAGCATTTTGGGCATTTTGGGACGTTTTGGCCGAGAGCTTTATTCACTGTTCGATTATTTGATATTGCATCGATCGACACACATTGTGCATCGGTCGATGCAGTCGCGAGATGGGCCTTACGCGTCAGCGTGCCAACTTATGAAGATTTGCAAAGAAGCCCAAGATACTTCCAGTATTTACACAGATGCCCCATCCGAGATTATACCTATATATACTAGTTTTTGGCTTTTATTTTAGAGAGGCTTTCATACTTAGAGCTAAGAGATTTTTAGAGCTTTCGGGGCTGATCTATTTCCTTGTATTCATTTATTTTGGAGAAGATTTTGAACCCCTTTGATATTTTAATTTCTTATATGCAATCTATTTATTCCATGATTATGTTTTCATCAATCATGTCTGAGTAGATCCATAGTTGAGTTTAGGGTCTCTCATTAAGGTTTGATGACTTGCTAGACTTGTTTAATTCAGTTAGGATTCATATGATTAGAATGTTCTTCAAACTAAATTGTGCTTAATGCTAGTTCTAACCTGATCAATTAGAATCTAGATCTTAGGTTGCTAAATACGTCACGAGAGTGGGGTTTAGGAATCTGAACTATTTAGGTTGAGCAATTAAATTATTCGCAAAGAGATTTGGTTTGGTTTAATTGTGAACATATCGGACTTGAACTTAATGCTTGTTTAATCTGTTAGTAATTGCAAAGAGATTTGGGTTACTGCACTTAGGCATAGAGAATTCTCGCAAAGAGATTTGGTTAATTCTATTATCGTGATTTGAGTTCTAGAACTGAGTTTAATTTGATCCTGACTGATTAACTTGTCTGCTTGTCTGATTTCCTGAGAATACCCTAGGCTTGACGCTTTTAGTTTATTGCTTACAAACCGATTCCTGCTACTGTTTACTTTCTTGCTTCGCAATTTATTTCAATCTTTCTCTGCTTATTTCTAGTATTCATTCCCTACAGTTTGATCCTCTTGAGACCAAGTGTCCCTGTGGATTCGATAACCCTATATACTACATTGACTATACTGTGCACTTGCAGTTTTAGAATAGGGTAAAACTTAGAACCTATCAAGTTTTTGGCGCCGTTGCCGGGGACTCTTTGAGTCTTCGCTAGGACCGAACTTAGGGTTTCTACTAGAAATTTTTCGTTTTTGTTTTTGTTTTTCGTTTTTTTTTATTTCGATTTTACTGATTCTTTTCTCTGTTTCTTTCTGTCGCAGGTACGAAATTCGCCTTGCGTCGACCGTTGCACACCTTGCGTCGATCGACACTAGGCGATTCTGAGATTGAATCGGTCGTTGCACTGAAAGCATCGATCGTTGCTGGACGATTACAGACAGTTTATGCCAACGCAGAACACTAGAAGTAATCCGAACTCAAGCTTGATTAATCTTGGACTAGAGGAACTTGGACGTTTAGAAAGAAAGATCAGAAGAGAAAAGAGAGAGAGAATGGTACAAGAACGCTTGATCTTGATACCAGATGCTGATGGAATCCTGAGGGATCCAGAGAACAATCCTTACAATGCTGCTGGGCAAAGGATTGATGCTGAGGGACGAGTGATCCCTGATGAAGTTGAGCCACAAGGCCGGATGGTTGTCCATGAAATGACATTAGCTGACTACAACAGACCTGATGAGTTTCACGCAAACCGAGCAGCTCTAGTGCTTCCTGCTTTTGAAAGAAGTGATTTTGAGGTAAAGACTATCTACTACCAACTGATGAGACAGATGGCTTTTCATGGTTACCAATCGGAGCAGCCTATGGATCACATAGACAAGTTTGAGGACATAGTTACTGGCATGAAATATGAAGGAGTATGCCCGGACTATCTGTTCCTTAAGCTATTTCCACACAGTCTTGCTGGAGACGCTAGTGTGTGGCTGAGACAGCTGGTCCCTGGACAGTACACCACTTGGGCAGCTTTAAAGAGTGAGTTCCTGCTTCATTTCTATGATGATGCACGATCAGATCAGGCCAGACAGGACATACTCACTTTCTCCCAAGGAGCTGTGGAGCCTTTAAAGACTGCATGGATCAGATTTAAGCAGTATCAGCGTGACTGTCCGCATCATGGATTCACTGAAGTTCAGCTGATTGGTATTTTCTTCAGAGGAATAGATCTTCCGTATCAACAGGCGCTGGATAATTCCAGTAATGCCAACTTCAACACCAGGACTCCTACACAGGCTAAGCAGTTGATAGAAAATCTGATTGGCAGCAACAGTTGTAAGACCATGGACGAGAGGAGAAAGAAAACCGGTGGAAGTGTTGATCTCTCTGAGATGGCTGAATTGAGATCCAGGATGGATAAAATCTGCACTCTTCTAGGTGAAAAGAAAGCTGTCCATTTTGCACAAGAAGTAGAAGTGATTCAAACTGAGGAGGACACTCAGGAAGAAGATGTGAATTTCGTTGGAGGATCTGGTTTCCAAGGAAACAGATTTGGATATCAGCAGGGAAACCGGTTCTTCAACCAAGGACAAAAGAGTGCCTTCACAGGCAATCAGAACTCTTTTGGACAGACTAGTAACTTCCAGAAGCCTTATGTGCAAGGAAATCAGAGAACCTACGGATCTTCATCCTATCAGACTCCGCCTGCAGCAACTGCCTTTGAAACCAGGGTGGAAACAATGTTTGAACAGATACTGGAAAGTCAGAATAAGATTTCTGCAGACTTCGACAGAAAGGTAGATGGTGTCTACGAGAAGCTGAATGGAAAGTTTGAATCCCTGAGCACCCACGTGAAAGAGCTTGATGCTAAGGTTGCAAGAATTGCTGGACATGCTCAAAGAGAAGATGGATATCTTCCAGGACGAACTGACACCAATCCTAAGTACCAATGCAATGCAGTGACTTTGAGAAGTGGTAAGGAACTGATACCTAAGCAAAACAGGCAGCTGAGCGTTGAAGAACTCGTAGAGGTTGAAGAGTTGGAAGATGAAATTCGTGACATTCGCAATGCATCGATCGATGCCACCAAGCAACGGTCGACGCAGAGCGATGACGTAGAAACAGTCGTCGCGAAGTCGCCCAGCAACGATCGACACAAACCCAGTGGCGGTCGATGCAAGGCGACTACTGAGGATTCAAAACCAGAGAGCTCCAAAGAATCGACTGAAAGAGTTTATAAGCCTAAAATTCCCTACCCAAAGAATCCCAGAAAGGCTAAAAGCGAAAGGCAGTATGCCAAATGCAAGGAGTTCATTAAAAAGGTGAAAGTCGAAGTGCCTTTGCTTGACTCCATGGATACCTCGCCTATGATGAGGAGATGCCTTAAAGATATGATTGCTGGAAAATGGACTGATGAAGAGAGTGTGATGATGATCAGTGAGGTATGCAGTGCAGTGATTCAAGGCAGAACTCCTGAGAAATTAAAAGATCCTGGGAGCTTTGTATTGGATTGTACTATCTACAGGGAGAGATTCGAAAGATCCCTATGTGATCTTGGTTCCAGTGTGAACCTTATGCCCCTCTCAGTTGCTAAGAGACTTGGTATGACTGATTTTAGACCCACTAGGATATCACTGGTTCTAGCAGACAGAACGGTCAGGATTCCCGAAGGAGTATTAGAGGATGTACCTATAATGATTGGCCAATGCGCGATACCTACTGACTTTGTGGTGCTACAATATGGACAGGAACCAAAGGATCCACTAATTTTGGGCAGATCTTTCTTAGCTACAGCTGGTGCAATGATTGACTGTCAGAGAGGTAAGATAGTTCTGAATGTGGGTGATCTAAGGATAAGTTTTGATATGAACAAGCTGGTAAAGAGACCGACCATCGACGGACAGACTTTCTATGTGGACACACTTAGTGAATTAGCTGCAGAGTACTTTCACCAGTCACATGCTGAAGATCCACTGGAAAGAGCTTTACTGAGCTCTATAATGGAGTTGGAATACCTGCAGGACGAGCCAGCAATGTGCTACAGAAGACTGATGGATTCTGTTGAAGTTGCAATGCAAGTTGAAGTATCTGACGCGACGATGCAACGATCGACGCCTACCAAGCATCGGTCGTTGCAAAGCGACGCAGACTGGGCAGAAGAAAAGGCTCCGAAGGTAGACTTGAAACAACTTCCAACCGGGCTAAGGTACGCGTTTCTTGGACCTAATTCAACTTATCCAGTGATAGTTAACGCTAGTTTGAACAACGCAGAGCTCACTTTACTGCTAAGCAAGCTGCGCAAGCATCGCAAAGCTCTTGGCTATTCTCTTGATGACATTTCAGGTATCTCACCAAAGCTGTGCATGCATCGGATACATCTTGAGGATGAGTCTAAGACATCTATTGAGCATCAGAGAAGGCTTAATCCCAATCTCCAGGAAGTGGTTAAGAAGGAGATTATGAAACTCCTAGACGCTGGAATCATCTATCCTATTTCAGACAGTGATTGGGTAAGTCCAGTTCATGTAGTGCCTAAGAAAGGGGGAGTTACAGTTGTGAAGAATGAGAAGAATGAGCTAATACCTACCAGGACTGTAACGTGACACAGGATGTGCATAGATTACAGGAAGTTGAATGCTGCAACTAGAAAGGATCATTTCCCCTTACCCTTCATTGACCAGATGCTGGAGAGGTTAGCAAATCATCCTTACTACTGCTTCCTCGATGGATACTCAGGTTTCTTTCAGATTCCTATCCACCCAGAAGATCAGGGAAAGACTACTTTTACTTGCCCATATGGCACATTTGCTTACCGTAGGATGCCTTTTGGACTCTGTAATGCTCCTGCTACTTTTCAGAGATGCATGATGTCCATATTCACTGATATGATTGAGGACTTTATGGAAGTGTTTATGGATGATTTCTCAGTCTATGGATCATCTTATAATGAATGTCTAGATAATCTGTGCAAGGTGCTGACTAGATGCGAAGAAAAACACTTGGTCCTTAACTGGGAAAAGTGTCATTTCATGGTCAAAGATGGAATTGTTCTTGGACATAAGGTGTCTGAAGCAGGGATCGAAGTGGATCGCGCTAAGATTGAGGTAATGACAAACCTGCAAGCACCTGATTCTGTTAAAGCAATAAGAAGTTTTCTTGGACATGCTGGTTTCTATAGACGGTTCATCAAAGATTTCAGCAAGATCGCTAGGCCACTAACTGCCCTGCTGTGTAAGGATACAAAATTTGAGTTCGATGCAGACTGTAAGACTGCATTTGAACAAATCAAGCAGGCTTTAATGAGCGCTCCAGTAGTCCAGCCACCAGATTGGGATTTACCTTTTGAGGTCATGTGTGATGCAAGTGATTTTGCTGTAGGAGCTGTTCTAGGACAGAAGAAGGATATAAAGCTTCATGCTATCTATTATGCTAGTAGGACACTAGATGATGCGCAGAAAAACTATGCAACCACGGAGAAAGAGCTGTTAGCCGTTGTCTTTGCTTTCGAGAAATTCCGCCCCTATCTTGTTGGTTCTAAAGTGATTGTTCATACTGATCATTCAGCCCTGAAGTATCTGATGCAGAAGAAAGATGCTAAGCCAAGACTGTTGAGATGGATTCTGTTGCTTCAGGAGTTTGATATCGAAGTAAGGGACAAGAAGGGAGTTGAGAATGGAGTTGCTGATCATCTTTCAAGGATGCTGGTTGAGGAGGACGTGCCCATAAATGACTATTTGCCTGAGGAAAACGTCAACATGGTTGGTACAGTTTCTGAGATGGATTTCGAAGATGAGTTGCAGAACTGTGGGGAAAATCGCCTTGTGTCGATCGATGCTGCATTGGCAACGGTCGATACAAGTATCGGGGAAGCAACGATCGACACATGCTCGCGCAACGGTCGATGCACACCTGATACGAACCAAGAATGTTTTAAGATCAGAATTGGGAATTATGACTTCGAGATCTCTGCTGTGGCTACCTCTGATCGACCCTGGTATGCAGATATAGCTAACTACCTTGCCGCTGAGACTGAACCAGATGATCTAAAAGGCTATGAAAAGAAAAGGTTCTTTAGGGAACTTCGAAGATACTACTGGGATGAGCCTTATCTCTATAAACACTGTTCAGATGGACTTTACAGGAGATGCATTGCTGAATCAGAAGTTCCAGACCTTCTATTTCACTGTCATGGATCAGATTATGCTGGACATTTTGCTACATTCAAGACTGTGTCTAAGGTTCTACAAGCAGGTTTCTGGTGGCCTACAATGTTCAGAGACACTCATATTTTCGTCACTCAGTGTGATGTTTGTCAGAGGAGAGGGAAAATCAGCAAGAAGCATGAGATGCCTCAGAATTTCATTCTGGAAGTTGAAGTTTTTGATTGCTGGGGCATAGATTTCATGGGTCCTTTTCCCTCATCCTATGGGAATAAATTTATCTTGGTTGCTGTGGACTATGTGTCTAAGTGGGTTGAAGCAATAGCTAGCCCAACTAACGATTCTTCGGTGGTTATTAAGCTGTTTAAGACCATCATATTCCCCAGATTTGGAGTGCCTCGTATAGTGATTAGTGATGGAGGGTCTCATTTTATCAATAAGGTCTTCGAAAAGTTGCTGAAAAAGCATGGAGTTCATCACCGAGTCGCTGCTCCTTATCACCCTCAGACCAGTGGACAAGTTGAAGTTTCTAACAGACAGATCAAAGAGATCCTTGAGAAGACAGTTGGAAAAACAAGGAAGGATTGGGCAGCAAAGTTGGATGATGCATTATGGGCTTATAGGACAGCTTTCAAGACACCACTCGGGACCACTCCATTCCATCTGCTATATGGAAAAGCATGTCATCTGCCAGTAGAACTTGAGCACAAAGCAGCATGGGCTGTGAAGCAGATGAATTTTGATCTTAAGCCTGCTGCGGAAAGGAGACTGGTGCAGCTTAATGAGTTGGATGAGATTAGACATTTTGCTTATGAGAACTCAAAGCTGTACAAAGAAAGGACTAAGGCATATCATGACAAGAAGATTGTGTCAAGACAGTTCGAGCCTAATGATCAGGTACTTTTATATAACTCTCGTCTGCATTTATTTCCAGGTAAGCTGAAATCAAGATGGTGTGGCCCTTTCACAATCAAGGAGGTGCGTCCGTATGGAGCTGTGGTTCTAACTGGTAAGGATGGTATTGAATTCACTGTGAATGGACAAAGGGTGAAACATTATTGGGCGAAAGCCGAGATTCCAGAAGGTCAGATTCTGCCTCTGGATGATGTACCCTCTACCTAGATCAGCTGAAACGTCAAGCTATTGACGTTAAAAGAGCGCTGAGTGGGAGGCAACCCACTGTTTTTGTTTTTGCATTTTGATTTTAGTATTTTTTCTAGATTTTACGTTTTTGTTTCTGTTTGGTGAGTTTTTCGTTGCAGGGTTCGATGACAATCGCAATGCGTCGATCGACACACATTTGTGTCGATCGTTACAACAGAAATTCGCACAGCAACGGTCGGTGCACCTAGTGCAACGATCGATGCCTGACAGAGGTAAAACCCGAGAGAACTAACCATTCAATCTAATTTTTCTTTCTTTCTTTTAACCAATCCCTTGCTTGACACTACTGGGGACAGTGTGTCTTAAGTGTGGGGGAGGTTCTACTAATTACTTTTCTTTTGTTTTCTTATGAGTCAGTTAATTTTAAAATTTTGTTTTTCGAGTCAAAATTGGTTTTGTTTTTCGAGTCAAAATTGGTTTAAGTAGGAAACAATGACTTTTTAAGAAGATTAGCAGCATTTGCAGGAACTTAAGTGACCATTGGGATGAAGCTGCAGATCTATCTATGACTATTAGAAAACCCAGACACAGATCAGCCTACTGAGAACACCCACATCGCTTCAGGTATCAGAGGATCCTTTACTGACTTCACCTTAATACTGACTTTAATTAATTTTTCTCACCTAAGGGCTTGGAATACTTTATGTCGGACTCCCTTGTTGGTTCTGACACAGCCTGTAAACCTGTCCTATTTAGTCCCCTTCTCCCCTTCTGTAAAAGTAAAAAAAAAAATAATAATAAATAAACTGTGGATGAGTTAGTAACTCCGAAGTGGTCATGGGAATAGTAGCAAACACTATTATCTCTCATGTGATCCATGGAATGTGTCCAAAGTACACCCCATAACGGGAAGAACACTGATAAAAAAAAAAAAATGATACCCAGTGGGGAAAAATCAGTTGTTAAAGAAGGGAAAGAGAAGAAAGGGACTAGAGAAAGATAGTATGGTGGTCTAGAGCTGGCAAGGTAAGAATCCATGTGCCTTTAGATCGATACTCCTTAGGTGAGACCGCACTTAAATACTTGCAGAAGTCAGTAGGGTGAATTTGAATGCTTGAATGTGATTGTGGCGTTTACTTAGGACAGTTGCTAAGTGTGGGGGAAGTACATGTTGGTCTTGATGTCTGTAGATTGATTCTTTCATGTGGATTACTAAGGGGAATCTGAATGCTGCTGCTTCTATGATGAAATGAGTTTCTGAAGAGTTTTCAAACCTCTTCACTGCATTTTAGTTCTCTGTTTTGCTTGAGGGCAAGCAAAGGCTAAGTGTGGGGGAGTTGATATATCATGGTTTTTACCCACTTTATACCATGATATACTTGTGTTTTTAGAGTCTTTTGTATTCGTTTAGAGTCTTTTACAGGTTATATCGAGTTTGGAGCTAATTGGAGATATATGGAGCATTTTGGGCATTTTGGGACGTTTTGGCCGAGAGCTTTATTCACTGTTCGATTATTTGATATTGCATCGATCGACACACATTGTGCATCGGTCGATGCAGTCGCGAGATGGGCCTTACGCGTCAGCGTGCCAACTTATGAAGATTTGCAAAGAAGCCCAAGATACTTCCAGTATTTACACAGAAGCCCCATCCGAGATTATACCTATATATACTAGTTTTTGGCTTTTATTTTAGAGAGGCTTTCATACTTAGAGCTAAGAGATTTTTAGAGCTTTCGGGGCTGATCTATTTCCTTGTATTCATTTATTTTGGAGAAGATTTTGAACCCCTTTGATATTTTAATTTCTTATATGCAATCTATTTATTCCATGATTATGTTTTCATCAATCATGTCTGAGTAGATCCATAGTTGAGTTTAGGGTCTCTCATTAAGGTTTGATGACTTGCTAGACTTGTTTAATTCAGTTAGGATTCATATGATTAGAATGTTCTTCAAACTAAATTGTGCTTAATGCTAGTTCTAACCTGATCAATTAGAATCTAGATCTTAGGTTGCTAAATACGTCACGAGAGTGGGGTTTAGGAATCTGAACTATTTAGGTTGAGCAATTAAATTATTCGCAAAGAGATTTGGTTTGGTTTAATTGTGAACATATCGGACTTGAACTTAATGCTTGTTTAATCTGTTAGTAATTGCAAAGAGATTTGGGTTACTGCACTTAGGCATAGAGAATTCTCGCAAAGAGATTTGGTTAATTCTATTATCGTGATTTGAGTTCTAGAACTGAGTTTAATTTGATCCTGACTGATTAACTTGTCTGCTTGTCTGATTTCCTGAGAATACTCTAGGCTTGACGCTTTTAGTTTATTGCTTACAAACCGATTCCTGCTACTGTTTACTTTCTTGCTTCGCAATTTATTTCAATCTTTCTCTGCTTATTTCTAGTATTCATTCCCTACAGTTTGATCCTCTTGAGACCAAGTGTCCCTGTGGATTCGATAACCCTATATACTACATTGACTATACTGTGCACTTGCAGTTTTAGAATAGGGTAAAACTTAGAACCTATCAATGCAACTCTCCATTCTTTCAAGCTTTCAGCCTCCTTAAAGTTCCTTGGCTCATTGTTAATTGAGAGTAGCAACATCTCGCTCTCAACTGAAGCTTGATATAGGACATAATCATCGAGGTGACTGGGTATATTCACCATTCTTGTAGATCTCTTTAGAGGCTGTTCTTGTTGAGCTTATTCCTCTACTTCGTCATGATCATCGTTGTCTTGCACAAGATCATTCCCTTGTTCAACGTCACCTTGCTCGTGATTGTTGAACCCATGATCATCTTCTGCTTCGGTTTCGTGCTCTGTTTCTTGATCATGCGTGACTACTATAAGACCCTCTCCTGCATTTACAACAGTTCCCCATCTCATATGAAACATCCCCAGACTCATACTCGAATCTCTCCTTGTTTCATTGATAGGTTCTAAGTTTTACCCTATTCTAAACTGCAAGTGCACAGTATCGTCAAAGTAGTATATAGGGTTATCGAATCCACAGGGACACTAGGTCTCAATAGATCAGAACAGTAGAGATTAATACTAGAAATAAGCAGATGGTGAGGTAAATAAATTGCGAAGCAAGAAAGTAAACAGTAGCAAGTTGGTTGTGAAAGCAATAAACTAAAAGCGTCAAGCCTAGGGTGTTCTCAGGAAATCAGACAAGCAGACAAGTTAATCAGTCAAGATCAAATTAAACTCTGTTCTAGAACTCAAATCACGGAAATAGAATTAACCAAATCTCTTTGCGAAAACTCTCTAAGTCTAAGTGCAGTAACCCAAATCTCTTTGCAATTACTAACAGATTAAACTAGCATTAAGTTCAAGTTCGATATGTTCACAATTAAACTAAACCAAATCTCTTTGCGAATAATTTAATTGCTCAACCTAAATAGTTCAGATTCTAAAACACACTCTCGTGTCGAATTTAGCAACCTAAGATCTAGATTCTAATTGATCAGGTTAGAACTAGCATTAAGCACAATTTAGTTTGAAGAACATTCTAATCATATGAATCCTTAACTGAATTAAACAAGTCTAGCAAGTCATCAAACCCTAATGAGAAACCCTAAACTTAACTATGGATCTACTCAGACATGATTGATGAAAACATAATCATAGAAATAATAGATTGCATATAAGAGAATAAAATATAAAAGGGGTTCAAAATCTTCTCCAAAATAAGTGAATGCGGGAAATAGATCAGCCCCAAAAGCTCTAAAAATCTCTTAGCTCTAAGTATGAAAGTGTAAGTAAATTAAACACCAAAATCCTCTATATATAAGTCTAATCTCGGCTGGGGCTTCTGTGTAAATACTGGAACTATTCTGGGCCTCTTTGCAAATCTTCATAACTTGTTAAACCGACGCGTACGGCCCATCTCGCTAGTGTGTCGACCGATGCACAATGTGTGTCGGTCGATGCTTGATCAATAAATCGGACAGTGAGTTAAGCTCTCGGCCAAAACGTCCCAAAAGTCCCAAAATGCTCCAAATATCTCCAATTAGCTCCAAACCTGATTAAACCTGTAAAAGACTCTAAACGAACACAAAAGACACTAAAAACACATCTATATCATGATATAAAATGGGTAAAAACCATGATATATCAACTCCCCCACACTTAGCCTTTGCTTGCCCTCAAGCAAAACAGAGAACTAAAATGCAGTGAAGAGTTTGTTTGAAAACTCTTCAGAAACTCATTTTGTCGTAGAAGCAGCAGCATTCAGATTCCCCTTAGTAATCCACATGAAAGAGTCAATCCACAGACATCAAGACCAACATATACTTCCCCCACACTTAGCAACTGTCCTAAGTAAACGCCACAATCACATTCACGCATTCAAATTCTCCCTACTGACTTCTGCATATATTTAAGTGCGGTCTCACCTAAGGGGTATCGATCTAAAGGCACATGGATTCTTACCTTGCCAGCTCTAGACCACCAAACTGTCTTTCTTTAGTCCCTTTCTTCTCTTTCCCTTCCTTAACAACTGATTTTTCCCCACTGGGTATCATTTTATTTTTTTATCAGTGTTCTTCCCGTTTTGGGGTGTACTTTGGACAATCCATGGATCACATGAGAGAAAATAGTGTTTGCTACCATTCCCATGACCACTTCGGAGTTACTAACTCATCCGCAGTTTATTATCTTTTTTTTTTTACTTTATGGAAGGGGAGAAGGGAACCAAATAGGACAGGTTTACAGGCTGTGTCAGAACCAACAAGGGAGTCCGACATAAAGTATACCAAGCCCTTAGGTGAGAAATCTAAAGTCAGGATTAAATTGAAGTCAGTAAAAGATCCTTTGATACCTGAAGCGATGTGGGTGTTCTCAGTAGGCTGATCTGTGTCTGGGTTTTCTAATAGTCATAGATAATCTGCAGCTTCATCCCAATGGTTACTTAAGTTCCTGAAAATGCTGCTAATCTTCTCAAAAAATCATTGTTTCCTACTTAAACAAATTTTGACTCAAAAAACAAATTTTTTAAAATTTAACTGACTCTAAGAAAACAAAAAAAAAGTAATTAGTAGAACCTCCCCCACACTTAAGACACACTGTCCCCAGTAGTGTCAAGCAAGGGAGTGGTTAAAAGAAAGAAAATAAAAAAATTTAATGGAATGGTTAGTTCTCTCGGGTTTTTACCTCTGTCGCAGTCAGGCATCGATCGTTGCACTAGGTGCACCGACCGTTGCTGGTCAAATCATAATTGATTTTCCGGTTTAGTGCATACCTTAATTTTGCAATTGAACCAATTGCAGCGACCGTTGCTTGTGAGCAACGATCATCACAAAGCGATTACCCCTCTTCGTCAAATCTCCTTGCAATGACCGGTGCACAAGTGCATCGATCGTCACACATCTCCAGACTCGAGTTCTGCATCTGAAACTTAGCAAAAACAAAAACAAAAACGTGAAATCCTAAGAAAAACACCAAAAATAAGAAAGAAAAACAACTAAACCTAACAGTGGGTTGCCTCCCACTCAGTGCTTGTTTAAGGTCATTAGCTTGACCGGACGCACAAGATCTTTCAGGCACTAAGAGAACCTGACAGAGACCTTTTCTGTCTCTGTTCAAGTCTCCTCATCCAAGGTGGAGAATAGGTTGTTGCAGAATGTTCATGTCCAAGAAAAGATGGAGTAAAATGAGCTCCAGGATCTAGAATCACAGTGTCATCCGGCTGCTCATCATCTGCATCCATGATTGTGAATGTCTGCCCATCTATCAGTGGTTTTCGCAGCTTCTCCATCTCATATCGCAGCGGCTCATCTCCTAGGTGGAGGTCTATTAGACTCTATCTAACATCAATCACAGCTCCTGCTGTAGCCAAGAATGGTCTTCCAAGCAGCAATGCTTCATCAGGATCGCAGTCATACTTCAGCACAAGGAAGTCTGTCGGAACTAAGTAGTTTCCAACTCTCACTGGAATGTCCTTTAAGAGTCCTTACGGAACTCGTATAGACTGATCAGCTAGGACAAGAGAGGTCCTAGTGGGAGAAAAATCCAGCATCCCCAGCTTCTCTGCCACAGAATAAGGCATCATACTTCCAGCAGCTCCTAAGTCACACAGAGAGCGTCTAAAACTGTCCTCGAAGATGGAGCAGTTAAGCACAAAGACTCCAGGGTCAGGCAGCTTCTTCAGGATCTTGTTCAGTAGCACCTCACTAATGTGTTGGGGAACTATAATCACCCAGTCACTCAGCTCTTCATCTAAAGGCAGCATCCTGTTCAAATACCTCTGCACACAGGGATGATAAGGTGGATCATCAGACGGTGGAAATTCTTCCAAGTCTTCACCACTTTCTTCTAGCTTCTTAAGCTCTTCAATTTCTTTCTTAATCACTTCAGATACTGAGGAGTGCTGTCTAACAATCTGTGCGTAGATCTCCTGTTGAGTAACCTCAGAGGCTCCAGTGAATAAGTGATCGAGGTCCAACTCTGCATCAATGCCATTATCATCCGGCAAGTTTGTCTGTCTACGAGTTGCATCGACCGACACTGGATGTGTGTCGATCGTTGCAATACGATTCTCACAGTTTTCACCCGAGAGTTTTTCTCCAAAATCCGAGAATCTTCTTTCTCCACCAACTCAGCTGTACTTAGCTCGAATTTTTCCCCTAGGTGAGATCCATCATTAACGTACACAGACCAGGCCTTAATGTGAGTGTCTGCAACTCCTTTTCCCTTCATAGAACTGGAAATCTGATTCACCTGAGTGTCCAGCTGCTTCACATGAGTGCTCAGAGTCTCAAACTTCCCATTGAGATTCTCATAAACTGCAGAAATCTTGTTCTGGCTCTCCAGTACCTGTTCCAACATCGTTTCCATCCTAGTCTCAAAAGCAGTGGCTGCAGGAGGTGTCTGATAAGATGAAGATCCGTAGGTTCTCTGATTTCCTTGTCCATAAGGTTTCTGAAAGTTACCAGTCTGTCCAAAGCTTGAAGAGTTCTGGTTGCCTGTGAAGGCATTCTTCTGTCCTCCACCGGAAAATCTGTTCCCAGACTGATATCCAAACCTGTTTCCTTGGAAACCAGAACCACTTATGTAGTTCACATCTTCCTCTTTGTTTTCTTCATCAGCCCCCAGAATCTCTACTTCTTGCGCAAAGTGTACTCCTTTCTTCTCAGCCAGAAGATTGCAGAGAGTGTCCAGCCTAGATCTCATATCAGCTATGTCAGAAATCTCTACACTTCCACCAGATTTCTTCCTCCTCTCATCCATAGTCTTGCAACTGTTGCTGCCTATTAGATTCTCAATCAACTGTTTAGCTTGTGTAGGAGTCCTGGTGTTGAAGTTAGCATTACTGGAATTGTCCAGTGCAGACTGATATGGAAGATCTATGCCTCTGAAGAAAATGCCAATCAACTGAACTTCAGTGAATCCATGGTGTGGGCAGTCACGCTGATACTGCTTAAATCTCATCCAGGCAGTCTTTAAAGGTTCCACAGCTCCTTGGGAAAAGGTGAGTATGTCCTGTCTGGACTGGTCTGAGCGCGCATCATCATAGAAGTGACGCAGGAACTCACTCTTTAAAGCTGCCCAAGTAGTGTACTGAGCAGGTTCTAGCTGCTTAAGCCATGCACTAGCGTCTCCAGCAAGACTGTGCGGAAAGAGCTTAAGGAACAGATAGTCCGGGCAGACTCCATCATACTTCATGCCAGTGACTACGTCCTCAAACGAATCAATGTGGTCCATAGGCTGCTCCGTTGGGTAACCATGAAATGCATTCTGTCTCATCAGCGAGTTGTAGATGGTTTTGATTTCAAAATCGTTCCTCTCAAAAGCAGGAAGCACTAAAGCTGACCGGTTTCTATGAAACTCATCCGGTCTGTTGTAGTCAGCTAAAGTCCTCTCATGGACAACCATATGTCTACCTTGGGCCTGTCCTTGGGCTTGCGCCTGCGGTTGTGGCTCAGGTGGTTCAGGGATCACGTTCCCTTCAGCATCAACCCGATGCCCAGCAGCATTGTACGGGTTGTTATCTCGGTCCCTCAGGGTACCTTCAGCATCTGGTATCAAGATCAGACGTTCTCGTACCATTCTCTCTCTCTTTTCTCTTCTGATAGTTCTTTCTAGACGTCCAAGTTCCTCTAGTCCGAGATTAACTAAGCTCGAGTTCGGATTACTTCGAGTTTTCTGCGTTGGCATAAACTGTCTGTAATCGTCCAGCAACGACCGATGCTATCAGTGCAACAATCGATTCAATCTCAGAATTGCCTAGTGACGATCGACGCAAAGGATGCAACGATCGATGCAAGGCGAAAGTCGTACCTGCGACAGAAAGAAACAGAGAAAAAGTTAGCAGATTATAAAAATAAAAACGAAAAACAAAAAGAAAAAGAAAAATTTCTAGTAAAAACCCTAAGTTCGGTCCTATCGAAGACTCAAAGAGTCCCCGGCAACGGCGCCAAAAACTTGATAGGTTCTAAGTTTTACCCTATTCTAAACTGCAAGTGCACAGTATCGTCAAAGTAGTATATAGGGTTATCGAATCCACAGGGACACTAGGTCTCAATAGATCAGAACAGTAGAGATTAATACTAGAAATAAGCAGATGGTGAGGTAAATAAATTGCGAAGCAAGAAAGTAAACAGTAGCAAGTTGGTTGTGAAAGCAATAAACTAAAAGCGTCAAGCCTAGGGTGTTCTCAGGAAATCAGACAAGCAGACAAGTTAATCAGTCAGGATCAAATTAAACTCAGTTCTAGAACTCAAATCACGGAATTAGAATTAACTAAATCTCTTTGCGAAAACTCTCTAAGTCTAAGTGCAGTAACCCAAATCTCTTTGCAATTACTAACAGATTAAACTAGCATTAAGTTCAAGTTCGATATGTTCACAATTAAACTAAACCAAATCTCTTTGCGAATAATTTAATTGCTCAACCTAAATAGTTCAGATTCTAAAACACACTCTCGTGTCGAATTTAGCAACCTAAGATCTAGATTCTAATTGATCAGGTTAGAACTAGCATTAAGCACAATTTAGTTTGAAGAACATTCTAATCATATGAATCCTTAACTGAATTAAACAAGTCTAGCAAGTCATCAAACCCTAATGAGAAACCCTAAACTTAACTATGGATCTACTCAGACATGATTGATGAAAACATAATCATAGAAATAATAGATTGCATATAAGAGAAAAAAATATAAAAGGGGTTCGAAATCTTCTCCAAAATAAGTGAATACAGGAAATAGATCAGCCCCAAAAGCTCTAAAAATCTCTTAGCTCTAAGTATGAAAGCGTAAGTAAATTAAACACCAAAATCCTCTATGTATAAGCCTAATCTCGGCTGGGGCTTCTGTGTAAATACTGGAACTATTCTGGGCCTCTTTGCAAATCTTCATAACTTGTTAAACCGACGCGTACGGCCCATCTCGCTAGTGTGTCGACCGATGCACAATGTGTGTCGGTCGATGCTTGATCAATAAATCGGACAGTGAGTTAAGCTCTCGGCCAAAACGTCCCAAAAGTCCCAAAATGCTCCAAATATCTCCAAACCTGATTAAACCTGTAAAAGACTCTAAACGAACACAAAAGACACTAAAAACACATTTATATCATGGTATAAAATGGGTAAAAACCATGATATATCATTCATTCCAATTCCATCCTGCTTTCTCATCAAAGATGACATCTCTGCTTACCACAATCCTTCTTGTTGTGGGATTGTACAGTCTGTATGCTTTGGATCCTGGCTCGATCCCTAGATGTACAAGCGTTTGTGATATATCATCTAGCTTCTTTAGGTTAGCTCCTTCTACCTTTGTATAAGCTAGACAACCAAAAACTCTTAGGTGCTCCACATTAGGTTTTACTCCTTTAAAACACTCATATGGAGTTTTATTCTCAAGAGCTCTTGTAGGTACTCTGTTAATGACATAAGTGGCATGTCTTATAGCTTCACCCCATAAGTAGTTTGGTAATTTTGTTGCTTTAAGAATGCTCCTTGTCATCTCCATCAAAGTCCTATTTCTTCTCTCCATAACACCATTCTGCTGTGGTGTGTAAGGTGCTGTGAGATGGCGTTTGATGCCATTGATCTCGCAGAAATTATTAAACTCTTTTGATGTGAACTCTCCACCTCTGTCTGTTCTTAGAGTCCTGATTTCCTTTCCAGTCTCTCTCTCAACAACACTTTTGAATCCTTTGAATCTCTCAAATGACTCACTCTTCTCCTTTAACAAGATAGTCCACATATATCTTGCAAAATCATCAATGATCACAAATATGTATCTGTTTTGAGCAATGCTAGAAGGTGTGAGAGGTCCACATAAATCTGCATGTAAGAGTTCCAATACTTTTGAAGCTCTAAACATCGTTGCTTTTGAAAACACTTGGCGAGTTTGTTTCCCTACCAGACAAGATTCACAGAGCTGCTTCTCTTCCTTAATCTCTGGTAGTCCTCTAACCATCTATTGTTTAGACATGGCTATAATTTTCTTGAAGTTTACATGACCCAACCTCGCATGCCATCTCCAAGTCTCTTCACCCAACTTTTCTTGCAAACATACAAGTTTCCCAATCTTGAGACTAATCTTGTAAAATCGGTTTTGAGACCTTATGACTTTCGCTATTAGTCTTCCCATTGGATCATGTAAAGTCAAGTAATTATCCTCATTATAACATCACAACCAGCTTATGTGGCTTGTACTAAACTCAAGATGTTACTCTTTAGTTCAGGAATGTAATAGATGTCTGTAACAAGCTGTTGCTCCTCTATTTTTCTTTGAAATAAGATGGATCCCTTTCCACCAATTTCTATGCAAGATCCATCTCCAAACTTCACCTTTCCTTTGATGTTTTCATTAAGTTCAGAGAAGTAGTGCTTGTTACATGTCATGTGATTACTTGCTCCATTATCCAAGTATCATATACCTTCTTCTCCATTCTCGGATTTATACTTGTTAGGTATGATACTTTCTTCATTCAGAAACACAATCTCATGCATGTAAAGTGATTGAACAGCAACCTCTGTCTCCACTTTATTTGCTTCTTGAGTCTTTTGGGACCTATCAGGGCAGCTAGATGCATAATGTCCATACTTATCACATCTGAAACAGATGATCTTAGAAAGGTCCTTCTTTTCTTTTGTATGACCTTGTGTGTTAGACGAACCTTCTTGTTGTGTAACACGTCCTCTGCCTCTCCCTCTTGCGCTATGTCTACCTCCCCTGCCTCGTCCTCTTCCTCTGTTTTTCCCAAAACTCTGTTCTGAGCTAAACAACAACTTCCTTTGTGTTTCAGATTGTGTCTCTTCTTCACTCACTCGATCTTCATAAGCCTTTAACCTCCCTAATATGTCCTCAAAACCCGTGGTGTAGGTCTAGGACTTGTTCTAGAGAAGCTATGATCTGAATATACTTGCTTCTAGGTAAACTATTCAAGAACTTCTTCACCAGCTTTGGTTCCTCAATAGCTTCACCTAGGGCAGTGGCTTTTGTTGATATTTCTGATAGCTTCACAGCGAAGTTATCGATTGTATTTGACTCCTTCATCTTTAATCTATCAAACTCTTCCATTAGGGTTTGAATTCGCGCCTCCTTGACTCGATCAGCTCCCAGATGACGAGCTTTGATAGCTTCCCAGATGTCTTTAGGCGATTCTTGCTCTCCCATCTGTAAGATCATCGACTCCGGAATGGATTGAAATAGAAACACTATTTCTATATCCTTCTTATCATCATCTCCTTTGTCTATTTCTACGGTTTCCCACACCTTGTGAATCCGCAACAGAACGTTCATCCTCATCTCCCACACTGTGTAATTCGTGGTTGTCAACATAGGGCATTGGATTGAGACTCCTTTCTCTAGTCCTTTACCCGCTCGTTCTGTTGGGAATGTCCTGAAATCATACTTGTAATCACTCTAGAGATAGTTGTGTTGTCGAGATTAGACATTCATATGATACTAGGTGATCATAATTTTTTGCTAGAAACCACTTGTGATATGTGAGTTGTGAACTCATTACTAGTATTATATGATCCTACAGGGTCACACACCTAAGAAGACTGAATATACTTCATGTGGGAATAATCATTAAAGTAATGATCAAGTTAATGTGTATTTGATACACATTAATATACGAGTTTTGAGAGTGTGTCGATCGACACAAGTGTTGTGTCGATCGATGCAAGGCGGAGATCGAAACACTGTTTCGATTTAATGACTTAATTAATCTCGGTTCGGTCCGGTAATTAATTAGGTTTTCCCAGGTCTATATATATATATGATATAGCACGACCTGGAGCATAAGTTTCAGCCTAATCGCAGCCACCTCTTAGAAACAGACGTATCCCAAAGAGATCCGATCTCCCGGCACTAGCATCCCGGCGGATTCCAGTTTGTGTGCGTGTGGATACCAGTAGAGGCGCTACATAATCTCGATTACTTGTTTATCTTCCGCTGCCAATCTCCAGGTAATTCGAGATCCTAATGATTCAATATAACATGAACCCTAGATCCTTGGCTTAGAATTTGTACTTAGGGTTGCCTAATTGGATTAGGAACTGCTAAAAATTCCTTCAGTGGTATCAGAGCCTTAGGGTTTATCCTATTGAATCTAGCAGCATGATATTCGAATTAGATGAATTTGAATTGATATATGTGATATATGCATGCTAGATTGTGTTTTGTTCAAGGAAATCGCGTTTTAGGGTTCTTGTTCAACAAACGATTATGTGGTTTCTCATAGTGTCGATCGACACCAATCTGGCACCGATCGACACAGTATGGAAATCCGAATAAAATTTAGGTTTCGACCATAAATATCAATGTTCCTGATGCCCTAACGCATCGATCGACACAAGTGTTGTGTCGGTCGAAACGGACCTTGCGATTGGTCTAATCGGTTCAATTGGATTGGACCGGTTATCAAGCTTGGTTATAATTGGCTAAATCGGTTTTGTTGGATGAATCGGTTCAATTGGATTGGACCAGTTATCGCAATTAGTTTAAACCGGTTTGATGGGTTAATTGCGGTTTGATTGAATCGGGTTGATGTCGACCGACACATATGTTGTGTCGATCGACACTAACCGGCTATCAAACCGGTTCAATTTGATTGACCGGTTATCGCAATGGTTTTGGTTTGGTAGTGTCGATCGACACACGGAGGTGCATCGGTCGACACACCACTCGGGATTTTGGTTATTGAACCAGAAATCGCAAAAAACCGAACCAAAGACTTAACCCATTTCTTAGAATAATTAAAACTCAGTTAGATTAGTTATTTTAATTAATTATAATCCTTCTAAGATACATATATGATGTGTATATTAGATTAAAAAGTTCCGTTCCTCAACTAAATATCAAGTATGTTTAGATGTCTTTCCAATCTTGTCAACTGTCAAGACTTGTTTCATTGTGCGATAAACTTGCAGTGCAAGGTGTCCACAATTACATGAGTAAGACAGGAGGTAATCGTATTGATGGTTTTGCAGTGCAAGGCATCAACAATTACATGACTTAAGAGATTGGTTTACTTGACTGAGCCATCAAAATCGTTTTGGGCTCAGAGACATCAGGTGGATTAGACATAAGATGTCAATCCACAACCAAGAGTTGTATTGGATATAACTAGCAAAGAGTTTCTTACCTAGATAGCTGAAATTTGGGCGATAGACAGTGGCTCACTCAAGTTTCAGTGAAGTATGGGTCTTGGATCATTATATTCATTTGAGGAAACATTGTCTTGAATATAATGCGAGTCTTCTTAATAGTTAAGATTTCTCATTTCTTGAACATCATAACTAAACCTCTTTTGTTTTCAGCTATGTCTAGCACAAACCATCATAACAATTTCTCCCTGCGATCCGTCCTTGAGAAGGACAAGTTAAATGGATCCAACTTTCTTGAATGGTATCGGAACTTGAGAATTTTCTCAAACAGGAGAAGAAGGACTATGTCCTTGAGAAAGTTCTCCCCAAGAAGTACCAAGGCAATGCCTGGCAGTCAGAGAAGGATGCTTGGGATAAGCATTCTAATGATGTGGCCGATGTGTGTTGTCTCATGTTGGCTACCATGAACTCGGACTTGCAGAAGCAATATGAGTACGTGGAGTCGCCAATAGAGATGATCACTGGCCTGAAAAGTATGTTTCAAGAGCAGGCACGAACTCAGAGATACCAGACGGTTAAGTCTCTAATTGAGTGCAAGCTACCAAAGGACGGACCATTTAGTCCTCATGTCATTAAGATGATGGGTTATATTGATAACCTGGGGAAACTGGATTGTCCCATTAGCCAAGAGTTGGCTACTGGCATCATTTTGCAGTCATTGCCGTCAAGCTATGATCAGTTTGTTATGAACTATAACATGAACAACTTGACAAAGACTTTGACTGAGTTGCATGGGATGCTCAAGACGACTAAACCTAACATCAAGAAGGACACCCCAAATGTCCTTATGGTACAAAAGGGTAAAAAGTTTAAGAAACTTGATAAGAACAAAGGTGATGGCAAGACGAGTTCGATTGAGAATCCAAGCGAGTCTAACCATGCTCCTAAGGTTAAACCTGGTCCTTCTAAAGATGATAAGTGCCATTATTGTAATGATAAACCTGGTCCGGCTGTGGTGCTCATATTTTGTACAAATATGCAGGGCCTAAGCAACAGTAGGACTTTGGAGAAAGGACAAGTGGATCTACGCGTGGGAATAGAGCAAGAGTTTCTGCATTAGTCGTAGGAGTATTTCATTTGTTTTTCCTTCTGGCTTGGTTTTAGAACTTAAGAACTGCTACTATATACCTGCTATGAGCAGAAATATTATTTCTATTCCTTATTTGGACATGGAAGGATATCAGTTTTCAAATTAAAAATAAGTGTTATTCATTTGATTACAATGATATATTTTATAGTAGCAGTCCATTAGATAATGGACTTTATGTTCTAAACCAAAACGAGACTAACTATAACATTAGTACCAAGAGATTCAAGTCATATGATACGAATCAAATTTGTCTTTGGCACTGTCGTTTGGGCCACATAAATGTGAACGGATTCAGAAGCTCCATGGTGATGGGATTTTGGGCTCATTTGAATATGAATCATGTGAGAAATGCGAATCTTGTTTATTGGGTAAAATGACGAAGGCCCCTTTCAACAAAAGGTAGTGTCGATCGACACAAAAGGTGTGTCGGTCGACACAAGTCGCGAACGAACAAAATGAAAGGGCCAGTGACTTATTGGGCCTTATACATACCGATGTGTGCGGCCCGATGAGCACGAATACTAGAGAAATTTTTAGTACTTCATTACCTTTACTGATATTTTCAGTAGGTATGGTTATGTCTATTTAATGAGACATAAGTAGGAATTTTTGAAAAGTTCGAGAAGTTCCAGAATGAAGTACAGAATCAACTTGGCAAAAGCATTAAAGCTCTTCGATCAGATCGTGGAGGTGAATACTTAAGCCAAGATTTCAGTGATCATCTGAGAGATTGTGGAATTGTTTCACAACTCACTCCTTCTGGAACACCACAACGGAATGGAGTTCCCGAGAGGAGGAGTCGGACTCTATTAGATTTGGCTCGATCTATGATGAGTCACACAAATCTTCCATCATCTTTCTGGGGATACGCTCTAGAAACGTCTGCGTATAAACTAAATAAGGTTCCATCAAAATCAGTTACAAAGACACCACATGAGATGTGAACTGGAAATGTTCCTAATTTATCTTTCATGAAGATTTGGGGTTGTGAGGCTTATGTAAAACGTTTAATCTCCGATAAGCTCGCACTCAAATCTGATAAATGCTACTTCGTTGGTTATCTTAAGGAGACCAAGGCATGTTACTTTTACTCCCATCGATCAAATTAATGGGTATTTTATACACATTAATATACATGTTTAGAGGGTGTGTCGATCGACGCAAGTGTTGTGTCGATCGATGCAAGGCGAAGAACGACACAATTGACTGTGTTTTTCTTGGGAAAGATTTTCTTTCCAGGAAGAACAGTGGGAGTAAAGTACAACTCGAAGAAATTCAAAAATCACAGGAGACTGCTTAACCTGATGAGGAAGAGCAGCAGTTGGATCTACAAAGAGTTGTAGAACCTACACCTTGATGCCTGAAGTTCGCAAATCCGAGAGGATTCGTCACGAACCCGAGAGATTTGGATTTCTCATGACCAATTGCCATGATCTGTTGATCATTGACAGTGACGAGTATGCGACTTTTTAAGAAGCAATGATGGGCCTTGACTCCGAAAAATGGCTGAAAGCCACTGAATCCGAAATGGGATCCATGTCACAGAACCAAGTGTGGACTTTGGTCGATTTACTCGATGGTGCAAAAGCCATTGAGTGTAAATGGATTTTCAAGAAGAAAATTGATGTGGATGGTAATATTCAAATATCCAAAGCTGGATTGGTGGAAAAGGTTTCAAGCAAATTCATGGTATTGACTATGAAGAAACCTATTCCCCAGTCACCATGCTTAAGTCCATTCGGATTCTCCTAGAAACCGCCACTCATAATGGTTATGAGATCTGGCAGATGGATGTGAAAATAGTTTTCTTTAATGGAATTCTGGAAAAGGATGTGTACATGACACAACCTGAAGTTTTCATTGATCCTAATGAAGCTATAAAGGTATGCAAGCTTCATCGATCCATTTATGGATTGAAGCAAGCATCTCGGAGTTGGAATCTTCGTTTTGATGAAGCAGTCAAAAAGGTTTGACTTCATCAGGAACGAAGAGGAACCGTGTGTTTACAAGATGACTAGTGGGAGCGCAGTTGCATTTCTGTTATTGTATGTTGATAACATACTGCTTCTCGGAAATGAAGTTCCATTGTTTCAGTCGGTTAAGATTTCACTCGAAAGTTGTTTTTCGACAAAAACCATGGGAAAAGCCGTATACATTATTGGAATAAAAATCTATAGAGATAGATTGGACAAGCTAATTGGATTGTGTCAAGATACTTATATGGATAAAGTCTTGCACATGTCCAGTATGCATGATTCCAAGAAGGGCTTCATGCCAATGACTCTTGGCATTACTCTTAGCAAGACGCAATGTCTTTCGACACATGCTGAGCAAGAGCGTATGAGAGTCAGACTTCTGCTACAGGCATTAGATGTCTTAAGATATGATCTTAATTTTAGTGGGAGTTGTTGTTATTGATTTTAGTTATGATATGATGTTCATGTAAACATAATTTGATTATGTTAATAAAATCTGACATCAGTATTATTTAATTATGTTATTAAATAATAGTCCCAAAGTAATTTATGATATTTTATAGGTCATCAAGTATGTGACTTGATCATGAAACCCTATAGATAATAAATGACATAAATTATGTTGGTCCCTGGTCAAGGTTGTTTAAGTGGGACATTAACAACCGCGTGAGACTAGTATAGTATGTGAGGTGACTGATGACTAAGTCTCATGGAGTCATTAATAAGAGTATTAAAGTCAATCACATAGATATGTGTTGGAGAACACAGGATCGGACATGACCCGCTAATGAGAACTCTACAGGATAGTTATATAAGTGTCATGAGAGTTTTCATTACGACTATAGAGTATAGTCCTTAGACCTGAGTTCATCATGTTTTCTTACATGTGAATTGGTCCGCTTTAACCTTGTCAAACGGCAGCCGTAACTGGTGACCATAAAGGCATTGATTGGGCGTATCATGAAGAGTGTGAAGGAACAGGGATGGAACAAGATGGGATTTGTCCCTCCTATATAACAGGAGATAAATATCTCAGGGCCCGTCGAAGATTTGATACTGAGAAATGTGTGCCCGCACTCAAACGAGGTGATTATCAGTTGTTTGTCTAGTCATTATATATCGGAGTTCGATGAAAATCATCTTGGCTTAATAAGGATGACACGGATCTTGCCTTATGCCAGATCGAGATATAGAGACGAAGGGAATATGGGAATACATGATTCCAGTACAAGTGGGAGATTGTTGGGAATGTCTCGAAATCATACTTGTAATCACTCTAGAGATAGTTGTGTTGTCGAGATTAGACATTCATATGATACTAGGTGATCATAATGTTTTGCTAGAAACCACTTGTGATATGTGAGTTGTGAACTCATTACTAGTATTATATGATCCTACAGGGTCACACACCTAAGCAGACTGAATATACTTCATGTGGGAATAATCATTAAAGTAATAATCAAGTTAATGTGTATTTGATACACATTACTATACGAGTTTTGAGAGAGTGTCGATCGACACAAGTGTTGTGTCGATCGATGCAAGGCGGAGATCGAAACACTGTTTCGATTTAATGACTTAATTAATATCGGTTCGGTCCGGTGATTAATTAGGTTTTCTTAGGTCTATATATATATGATATAGCACGACCTGGAGCATAAGTTTCAGCCTAATCGCAGCCACCTCTTAGAAACAGACGTATCCCAAAGAGATCCGATCTCCCGGCACTAGCATCCCGGCGGATTCCAGTTTGTGTGCGTGTGGATACCAGTAGAGGCGCAGCACTTGAGGCGCTACATAATCTCGATTACTTGTTTATCTTCCACTGCCAATCTCCAGGTAATTCGAGATCCTAATGATTCAATATAACATGAACCCTAGATCCTAGGCTTGGAATTTGTACTTAGGGTTTCCTAATTGGATTAGGAACTGCTAGAAATTCCTTCACGTTCACCCTCCATGGCTTAAGGCGATTGGCTATTAGGTTTTAGGTCTTCTTGATCAAATCTCTCTTGATCGGAATCGAACCAAAACTCTCTTTTATTGAATGTTTAGAAACTCTCTCAAAACTAAACAATCTCTCAATCACCTTGTATCTCCCATAAGATTGTCACAACTCAACAACCTTATTTATAGGCTTAACACAACTTTGTTAACCTAACGAGAAAAGGAAAACCTAATAAGAATAGATAACTCCTACTCCTAATAAGAATATCTCCTAAACAAATTAATAGAAGATTTCTTTTTTCCTTCCAATATTGAAGCTTATCCAACATAAATTAGTTGGTTTGGGTTTTTATGTTGGGACCGAGCTATGCAATGCATGCTTTTGTCATATCACAAAACTCAGCAAAAAATAAAACAAAAAAATTGGGCTGGAAATCCGTGGCTCATACAAAAAAAAATCCTAAGATTTCCCACCTTTTTCTTATATAAGGAAGTGACCACCAAAAAAAGAGAATAAAAAATTGTAGCGAAACGAAGTTCTGTTCGTATCCGAGCAACCAGCCACCATCTTCTACAGCTACTGTCGTTTCATCAAGGAGGAGCCTCCTTGTGTTGTAAAAAAAAAAGAGACGCCTTTCGGATTTCTATCATACATTCTGAATGTCACTTTGTGAGGCGATTTTTTGGAGAAATGTGTAGAGGCACATGAGGAGTACTCATTGGAAAGCTCTGATTTTTCTCTTTCCTGAAAAGTAATGCTCTTCTAAATATGAGTTACGTGATGAGAATATGGATCCGGGTGCACCTAAACCAAAGAAGATCATTGCACCATTTGTTCCAAGTGAGCTGATGACTATGAGCAAGACTAAGAACATCCAACACTCATTCAAATTATTCTTGGAGCAGCTAGGATCAGAAGCTAACACTTCAAAAGACTCAAATGCACCAGGGCTCATCTCTAGGCTAGGAGATTACCCAAATGGAGATACATGCCATTTTTCAAATCAGATGAGCAATGGAGCCATACCAAATATAAAAATGAATCTTATTGATTCTAAAATTCAGAACCAAGAAGAATTAGACCAAACCATCAATGGAGAAGACCAGGCCGGTTCACCAATGAAGACATATCTTAGTTATTTCCAATATGTGTAAAGGCTTGGCCGCTTTTAAATCACAAACCAGAAGCTAACCTTTCGTGCATCAATCTTGTACCATTGACTATACATTTTTCTTGTAGAATAGTTTTATTCCAAGTGGTTTTATATACTAAAGTTTTTAATGATGTAGCTCGATTTTAGGTCCCACCCACCAAAGAGCTCGGATTGCACTTTTCTTTTTCTTTTTCACCATGTTTTTTAAGACTATTTCCTTTCTTTCTTGCTAGAGCTAGTATATATAAGCCAATATTCTAACCTTATCTCATTTTCGCTTTTTACCTATTAATAAACAAGTATCATTCAGCTTCTAAGCCACTGAGCCTCTTTTTATTTATCAGTAGGATTTCACACCTATTGTGGTTCACCCCAATCTCTCTCAGTTCCATCATATCCTAGATTTATTAGAAAGAGCCTAATTGCCATCTAATCCTTCAACCATTCGTGGTTCCAATCTTCAAAGCTTGTGACGCCAAACGTGTATCATTTTTTGGCATCAAAGCTGAAGATTCTGACCAGGTTGTGTATACTTCATCTCTTTCAATTTGATTTGCTTATGTCTTGTTTAATTTTATATTTCAATTTCTTGTTGGTCTTAGTTTTTGTTTCGCCGATTTCTTGCTTTTATACAAACTGAAAAAGTTGGATCCTTGTGTTTAATCTTGTGAATAATTATGTATACTAACTTATGGAGTACATTCAACCTTCTTTTTACTGGAGAATTCGGCTGAGTGAAACAGACAAGCTCATAATAATAGTTTATTTTCTTTGGTCTAGGGTTATGCCGAATCTTCACTTTGAAAATCAAAGGATTTGTGATTTCTCTTAACTCTTGCAGCTTTTCTGTATATTAAGTAAAAGAATACAACTAGCATAAGAAATTCTCTTAGGAAGGACGGCTGGTTGAGACATAAAAGGCTTAAGATGAGACTCTGATTTTTAACCTTTTTACTTTTTGCTTTTCAAAATTGTTCCAACTCGATTTTAATCATATTTTCAAACAAAATAGAAACTCATTCAACATTTCTTATATTTTTCTATTATAAAACCAAGATCATTCACTTATTTGTGTCTTTTGTAGGTCAGAAACGATGAAAGACAATCATGCACCCGATCCACTAGCAGTCATGATGCTCATGCTCATCAATATGAAAACTCAATTCAAAACCAGTTCCAAACACTTGGAGCACGGGTTGATAGATTGGAGCAACCAGCAGCTGCACCATCACCTACACTACTAGGCAACCAAGCAGCTATTGGACAAGGGCATAGCCATCAACCTCAACATGAAGAGCCTATACACCATCAACGTCGTTGGAGATGACCAAGGAAACCAGGATGGTTAGATGAAGATGATGATTTGGATGAGAAATAAGGACAGAACAATCATGGTATGAAGTTAACCCCACCTCACTTTCATGGTCGAGTGGATCCAGAAGCTTACCTTGCATGGGAGAGGTGCATAAACCATATCTTCACCTACTACATCTACACTAAGAAGAAGAAACTGGCTCTAGCAGTAGCTCAACTTACAAAGCTTCCTCTATCTTGGTCGGATAGAGAATTATTGGAAAGAAGGAGAAACAACGTATTATCCACAATTCAACTCATCGACCGACATGAAATTCCACATGAGAAGAAGGTATGTCCCACCTGATTTTTATAGATACTTACAAAGAAAGTTTCAAAATTGTTTCAGGGATAAAAGAGAAGAGTACTATGAGTTTGAGAACTTGCGCAATAGGCTCGGTTTATATGAAGATGCTGAAACCTTGCAGGCACAATTCCTTGATGGGGTGAATGAGAGAATCAGCCACAAGGTGGAGTGACTTCCCTACCACCATGCCATTCAAGCTGAGCAACGCCTCAAAAAGAAGGGAAACAATTTTTCTAAACTAGCTCAGCTATGGAACAACAACAACACCAAGACCTATGTAGCTCCTCCAAAACCAATGGACAAAGGCAAAGCAGTGATAGTTGACAACCGGTTCAACCCATTAACTAGAACTGGGTGAAGAAAGGTAAGTCTTCTTTCTCTAATCAAGCTATAATGTGTGATATTACTTGTTTTAGATGCATGAGCAGAGGACATATGTCAAGAGAATACCCAAACCAAAGATTTATGATCCTCACCTAAATTAGAGAGTATGAATTTCAAGATGAGGAGGAGAAAGAACCTCAAGAGGATCCTAATGAGATAAAGTATCCAGAATATGTGGAATCTCTTGTAATTAACAGAGTTTTCAACCTTACAATTCATCCTAATGTGTCAGCTCAAATAGAAAACATCTTCCACACTAGATGCACCATCTAAAGTAAGGTATTTAATCTAACTATTTATGGAGGATCTTGTGCCAATGTGTCTAGGGACTACATGGTCACTAAACTCGGCATATAAAGAATTAAAAATCCTCATCCTTATAAGCTTAGATGGATTAATGACAAGTCTGAGTTGAATATCTCTGATCAAGTAATAATGTCATGCAATGTTGGTCATTATTCTGATTATGTCTTATGTGATTTGGTTCCTGTACAAGATTGTCATATTCTCCTTCAGCTTGATAAGGATACTATTCACTATGGACGCACCAACATGCATTCCTTTATGCATGATAAGAAGAAGTATAATTATGCACTTTTAACACCTACACAAATGCATGCAATTCGAGTTAAGAGGCTTAAGGAAAATGAATCATTATCTAGGCCTAATATTTTGATTCTAGGCCTAATATTTTGATTAAATCAAACTATGTATGTAGGGTAATTACTTGTAAAGTAATGGTATTACTTGTAGAGTTAGATCACACGGTTTCGGTGGAGACAAAAGAGTGCTTGAACATTTTGATGATGTCTTTCCTGATGAAATTCCACCAGGACTTCAATCTATGAGGGGAATAGAGGACCAGAATGATCTCATACCGGGAGTATCCATGCCTAACCGACCAACCTATAGGGTGAATCCTGAAGAGTCTAAAGACCTAAAGAGGCAATTTAAAGAGCTGCTATCAAAGGCTATGTTAGGGAAATCTTTAGCATGTTTGTTGTACATGTCCTTATAGTGCCCAATAAGAATAGAATTTGGAGGATGTGTGTGGATTTTAGAGCCATAAACAATATCACCATCAAATACCACAATCCAATACTAAGGTTAGATGACATACTTGATGAGTTAAGTGGAGCTAATGTGGTTTCTAAGGTTGATTTTAGGATGACCACCACTAAGTGCTTATGAAGGAAGGTGGTGAATGGAAGAAAACCTTCAAAACCAAGCAAGGACTATATGAATGGCTTGTGATGCCATTTGGTCTCATCAATGCACCAAGTACTTTTATGTGTCTCATGCTCCATATTCTTATACCATACATAAGTAGGTTTGTCGTTGTTTACTTTGATGATATTCTTACATACAACAAATCATTATCTAACCATGTATCATATCTTGAGAAAGTTTTGATCACTCTTAGACAAGAGGTTCTCTTTGCCAATCTCAAGAAATGAGCGTTTTTCACTAACCAACTTGGTTTCTTAGGCTTTGTTGTTAGTTCACATGAATTATAGGTTGATGAGAAGATAAAGGTTATCCGAATGGCCAATCCCAACCAATGTCAGAAAGCCCAAAGCTTCCATGGCTTTCCTAGCTTCTACATACGGTTTGTAAAGGATTTATGTACCTTGGCTGCCCCTCTCACGTCCATCAACAAGAAAGATATGGGGTTCAAATGAGAGAAAACCCAAGAAGAAGCATTTCAAAGCTTGAAGAATCGACTAATCAATATATATATATATATATATATATATATATATATATATATATATTAGTTCTTTTTTACTTTACTAAAACATTTGTAATTGAGTGTGATTCCTCAGGTTTAAGGACTAGAGATTTTCTAATTGATGGCTCATAGCCTTCGTCACTGAGAAGTTGAATGGTGCTACCCTTAATTATCGGACATATGATAAGGAGTTATATGCATTGGTCTGGACCGTGGAAGCTTTGCAGTATTACTTGGTGGCTAACGAGTGTTTTATACACACTAACCATGAGAACTTGAAGCACTTAAGAGAGCAAAACAACTTAAAGAAGAATCATGTTTGTTATTTACCACGTCATCACATGTAAATAAATCCGTAGAAATTAAAAATAAATTTGTTACAAATCATATAAATTTGTTACACTTCAACACTAATTTATAAAAAAAAAATCAAGATCTATTCGGTGTTGCATATTTACATAAATCTGTAACAAATACAATAAATTTTTGACACTAAATTATAAATCTGCAAACTAAATCTGAAAATTATATTTTAAAAACTGAAAAATCATGTATAAATCTTCGACAATTATAAACAAATCTTCAAATTAAATCTGTAAACTAAAATAAATCTGCAAACATAAAATTATATATGTTACACTATAAACAAATTTGTGATACTACATGCTAATTTAGTAATTTACCTCTATTTCTTTGTTGCTGGTTTTTGTAAAAATCTGCAACAAAACTATTAATCTACAACAAATATATTTAAATTTGCGTTAAAAAAAATCGTAAGCAATTAAATATGCAAAACAAAACCAAAAAAAAAAAAATCTTCAACACATATTTACGGATTTTCTAAAAATAATCTGCAAATTTATTTGGTTAGAAATGTGGCATTTTCGTAAATAGTTAATTTTTTGTTGATGTGAGAAAAAAATAATAGCGATTTTCTAATATATTTTTCTATCAAATGGTTACAAGGGTATTAGAAGCACAAAAATACTCATTTTGAGGGTAAAAAAACAGTACTAGACTAATAATCTCTCTATGTTTTCATACTAGTTAAGTTTTCCCCCTTATTTAAATCATTTAAAATATTTAGATTGATAAAATCCATATTAGTAAAAGCATGTTTACTAACATAAAATAATATTTCCATTTTGATATAAAATCATTAATGTACTCTGTAAAAATAGACTTATCTATGACTATAAATTTAATTTGTTATCTTTCTATATGAAAGGTTTTTTGGGAAATTATCCTCATCAAATAAGTTATGGTACTAAACTGATGATATGTTAGACAATCTGGTAATTTTGCCAATACAACTTCCATTCAATATTTATTAAGGTTTTGAATAGCATTCACAACAACAACAACAAAATGTATAAGGAACGAAACAAATGGAGAACAAACGTTGAATGATAATTCGAAATGGTACGAAAATATCAATTACTATCGTTTAATATTCAGATCACTGAAACAAATTTTATCTCTCCCAAAAGAATCTAACTCACAATTATTTGTTTCTTTCAAATTTGTTTGTTTTTCCACCTGTCTTTTCACCGTAGTGATTTTGGTTGGTTTTGTGCCCACATATAATGGTGTTTGATGAACAGTTTGTTTATTACAATGTGAATTTGTCGATCCATAATTTTCCCTCTTTCTAGCTTTTCTTTAAAGAGATTTATTTTTTTTTTCAAATACTTCTCTATAAGGATTCATGATCATGACTGTTGAAATTCTCAAAAAAAAAAAAAATTCGGAAAAGGAACTGAATTTGCATCTTGAAGCCATCATTGAGGTAGCTCAAGCCGAAACATTCACATGAAAGTGGAAGGGATCTTAGATACCTTTCTTCTTCTGCTTCTCTCTCTCTCTTTCTCCCACTGCCAAGTATCAATCTTTCTCTCTCTTGCCCAAACCACTCATTGTCTTTACTCTCTCGCAGGTCGCAAGTCATTATTAATGACCCCTTTGAGCTGTTACTGCTTCTTTGTCTGTTTTTCAAAAATGGGTCTTTAGATATTCGGGTTCTTGGATCTGTGTTGTTCAAATCTCTCATTTTTACTCACTCAAAGCTACTCCATTTTCGTTTCTCGAGATGGGTTTTGCTTAATCTTCAGCTTCGAGATTTGGGTCTTCAAGATTAGTTTGGGAAGAAGCAAAAATGGCTCCAAGGTTTGGTTTTTCAGATTTGTGGGCGAAAGAAACGAGGAAAGGTACACCAGTTGTGGTGAAAATGGAGAACCCAAATTACTCAATCGTTGAAGTAGAGGAACCAGATGGTGCGTTTAGACCAATGGAGAAGAGTAGAGGCAAGAACGCTAAGCAAGTTACTTGGGTTTTGCTTCTTAAAGCTCACAAAGCCGTTGGGTGTCTCACATGGCTAGCAACAGTGTTCTGGTCTCTCCTTGGTTCGGTCAAAAGACGGCTCAGTTTCACTCACCGACTTGGTTCTGAGAGACTTGGCAGAGACAGATGGCTATTTTCAGCCATTAAGCTCTTCTTAGCTGCTTCATTGGCGATTCTTGTGTTTGAATTAGTTGCTTATTACAGAGGATGGCATTACTTGAAGAACCCTAACATTCGTATACCGACAAGCAAACTTGAGATACAGAGCTTGTTACATCTGCTCTATGTTGGTTGGTTGAGTTTAAGAGCTGATTATATCGCTCCCCCAGTCAAAGCTCTATCCAAGTTTTGTATTGTGCTGTTCCTTGTACAGTCTGTAGATCGTTTGATTCTTTGCTTAGGCTGTTTTTGGATCAAGTATAAGAAGATTAAGCCAAAAATTGATGAAGAACCTTTCCGAATTGATGACGTTGAAGGATCAGGATCTGAGTATCCTATGGTTCTTGTTCAGATACCAATGTGCAATGAGAGAGAGGTATGTAAAACAAAGTATAAATCTTTCTCTTGTTTTCTTGACCTTCTTACATCAATGATATTACTTAATTTTGTGTCTTTTTGTGCAGGTATATGAGCAATCTATATCTGCTGTGTGTCAGCTTGACTGGCCAAAAGATCGAATGCTGATTCAGGTTCTAGATGATTCGGATGATGGAAGCATCCAGGAGTTAATTAGAGCTGAGGTTACTAACTGGAGCCAAAAGGGTGTCAACATTATTTACAGGCATCGCTTGGTTAGAACTGGTTACAAAGCCGGTAACCTCAAATCCGCAATGAGCTGTGATTACGTGAAAGCTTACGAGTTTGTTGCGATTTTCGATGCGGATTTTCAACCTAACTCGGATTTCCTTAAACTAACTGTTCCACATTTCAAGGTCTGTAAGATAAATTAGTTAATCTGTTTGGTCGTGTTATGAGCAAAACCAATTTGGTGAAGCTTCTAACTTGCAAATGACAATGTTGTTTCAGGAGAAGCCTGAGTTAGGTCTGGTTCAGGCTAGGTGGGCGTTTGTGAACAAAGACGAGAACTTGTTGACTCGTCTCCAGAACATCAATCTGTGTTTTCATTTTGAGGTTGAGCAGCAGGTTAATGGTGTGTTCTTGAATTTCTTTGGTTTCAATGGAACTGCTGGAGTTTGGAGAATCAAAGCCCTTGAGGAATCTGGAGGTTGGCTTGAAAGGACAACCGTCGAGGATATGGACATAGCTGTTCGGGCTCATCTCCATGGATGGAAATTCATATATCTAAACGATGTCAAGGTACTATTATTGTCACAGTTTCATGAAGAGCCTTATGTAAAATTTAGTGAATTAAAAACAATCTGTTAGGTTCTTTGTGAAGTTCCTGAGTCATATGAAGCATACAAGAAGCAGCAACATCGATGGCACTCGGGACCCATGCAGCTGTTTCGCTTGTGTCTTGGAGCAATCTTGACCTCTAAGGTATATAAGAGATATGGTTATGCAATGTAATCTGATCATTTCAATGATTTAATGGTTTTTTTTTTGTGCAGATTGCAGTGTGGAAGAAAGCAAATCTGATACTTCTGTTCTTCCTTCTAAGGAAACTCATACTTCCTTTCTACTCATTCACATTGTTCTGCGTAATCCTACCCATCACAATGTTCGTTCCAGAAGCCGAGCTACCTGTTTGGGTCATCTGCTACGTACCGATATTCATGTCACTACTCAACATTCTTCCTGCTCCAAAGTCATTCCCTTTCGTTGTTCCTTACCTCTTGTTTGAGAACACAATGTCGGTAACCAAGTTCAACGCAATGGTATCTGGTTTATTCCAACTCGGTAGCTCTTACGAATGGATTGTAACAAAGAAAGCAGGAAGATCATCAGAGTCTGATCTTTTGGGTCTCACCGGTAAAGAATCCAAGAAGATGCCGCCAAACCAAATGCTTAAAGGAGTTTCAGACAGCGAGCTCTTAGAGATGAGCCAAGTTGAGGAGCAGAAGAAACAATCAGTTCTTGTGAAGAAAACCAATACGATATTCCACAAAGAACTCGCTCTGGCTTTTCTTTTGCTGACAGCAGCAGTTAGGAGTCTCTTGGCCTCGCAAGGAGTACATTTCTACTTCTTGTTGTTCCAAGGTCTCACCTTTCTCCTTGTGGGTTTTGATCTCATAGGCGAGCAGATGAGATGAGAAACCGAAAGAAGGAAAAGCCTCAGCGCTGCAGATAATGATGACTCAAGGTTCAGTTAAACTCTGCGAGTGTCCTTCTATTTCCTAATGTTGGAGCCATAGTTTGTACTTTTTTGTAGGATATTTAATGATTTTAATTTGGCTATATCTCTCCATTGTGAATTGTGATTAATCATTGGTAGGTTAGAGTTTAAGCTACATTTACCTCTCTCTCTATATATATTTATAGTATCTACAATAGTCAGAAAATTGTTTCTTAATGTCTGATATTAGAGCTTTGTTCTGTTTTTTTCTTTTTTTCTGATTCAAATTCATTGCAAGCAATACATTATTGTTACATAGTTATATCTTAATTCCTTTTTCATTCTCTGAAACTGTAAAAGAAACTAAATAACACCAGTTTCTGATCTGACAAAACTAAAAACAAAATAAAAATTATTCTTGTCTGAACTTGAACTCATTTGAGGCTCTGTCATAACGTGGAGAGCAAATTGTCGGCAGAAACAGAATAAACATAAAGCATTTTTCTTTCAGAGCCAGAGATGTCTGAATCTCAATAATGGCATCAATTCAATGATGTGAAAATTAATGGGACCAAACGAAAATGATCTATGAGCACGTTGATTATGATTATCAGATGGAACCTAGTGATATGATCTTGTCTGAACCAAAAAAAAAAAAAAAAACGGTTCTGGAATCTGAATAAAAGTAGTCAAATGTATAGTCTGTATTTATACAAACTGCTGAACAGTTTTTGAAATTAACTTCAAGCAGTAAAGTTTTGATTTCTTTTTTTAAAACTGATTTTTTTCTAACTTAAAAAGAGATTATATAAAACGGGTTAATCTGCATCCACCGAGAAATCTGGCTCATCCGGTTTAGGAAGCATCGGTAACTCGACCTCCTTCAACTTATGAGCCGTCCTCCTCGTGTTCTTAGCAAACCTGGAAGCTAGTACCGTAGCAGCAAAATGTGGTTTCCCAATAGAAGTATGATGACGCGATGGAGTGCTCTTTGTCCCTCCTAGATGACTCATCTCCTCGGTTGCAGCAACCGCAACAGCTTCTTCTTCTTCTTCATAAGAAGAGTATGACTCAGCCAAGCTAAGACTCTTAGCCAACATTCTACTCTTATACCGTCTCCAAGCGACTTGTACGAAACAAGCAGCCCAAGTTCTCCACTGGTGAGAGTAATAACGGAATGTGTGTTGTAGTTTCTTGCTATGTAAACGCCTGAATTGATTAGCCACAAATTTGAGATCCTCTGCTTTTAATGCAAAGGCTTCAACTTCTTCCAAGGCTCGCACCGTTCTTGTTGAGGATGGTAAGTTCACTTTTGATTTTGGAAGTAATGCCCAAGCAAGAAGCTCTTCTCCACAGAATTCACCTGGTCTGAGTGTGATTGAGTTGAAGAAACCAGTTCTGCCTCCATTAGTAGTCGAGCTATCGAGCTTTCCGCGGATTATGAAGAGCATTTCGGTCACTGGATCACCTTCACGTACAATGTAGTTCCCTTGTGTGCTTAGAGATGACACTAACCGTTCACATATCGCGTCTAGTAATTGATCATCCATTTGTGCAAATAGAGGTACCTGAAAATAAAAAAAATCATTGCATGCAATACACTTATACCGATGGCCAACAACTCTAGTTCTTGGTGTTTATTTAAGTGATGAATACACTTACACGACGAACAAGGTCGAGACAGAGATGTCGTTGGATATCTCTTCGAAGATCTGCTGGTAAAGAATGAAGAATGGTTTCTTCATCAACTCCTCGAGTTGCTAACCATTTATACTGAACGAAACGCCTCACTCTTTCTCTGAGATTCTGCGGTAGTTGACGATGTCCCATCCATTCTTCTGTGTCTCTTCTCTTTAATCTCCACTCCTCAAGCCTCACCGTGATCGATTGCAAATACGTCTAAATACATTAACCCAAAACAAAAGTCAGCAACAATATAACATATTTTCAATCTTATTTACCGATAACAAGAAAGAAGATTCACATTTTACCTGCATGTTTCCGATTAAAAGAGCAAACAAAACCAGACCAAAGATAGCCACTAGGATAGCAAACATTGTCTCAAGAACAGAAGTGCTTGTATCTAGATTCTGTCCGTAAGAACTTCAACAAGAAAGATCTGTAAGGAAAAGGCAAAAAGAAATCAAATAAAGAGGAATGAATGAGTAAATATACCTTAGATTCTGCAATCCAAACCATAAGCAATACAAATATTTCTCCAAGAAGGGCGAAGAAACCACGTTTTTGGTGAGAGCATCCGCGAAAATTCCGAAAGTGAATTTGATATCATTGGAAGGATCACAATTGCTGAAGACAACTGTTATGTTCTGCCAGTTATTCCGATCTGGTCGGTGCAATGTACCACAGTCAAAGAAATCTGTAACACATTGTAGAGGCGCAAATTCTTTATGACATTCTGCTTTCCAACACGTTGCTTGGCGTTCTATCGACAATAGATACCACGCCGCACCTAGAATCTACACAACAACAAAAATGTGAATGCATAAGAATAACATAAATAATGTGTCTACTTGAAGGAAGCTCAGTGTCTACTATATAAATATAATTAGCCTATGAATAAATGTAGCAGAATTGAAGCTCTTGTGAGTTGCTTAGAGAGAGAGAGACTCACATGGCTAGCAAGCATATACTGAAGGAGATTGTAAGCAGCCCCGGCCCAAGCGGTGGTTGTAACGACTCCGGTCGCTTTGATAATCTCTGCGCTTAGAGGGAAAATCAGATAAAGCCTAGGAATGTATTGAACAAGAACAATGAGGACAAGTGCATTTGTGGTATGATCTGAGTGAGAGCTTCTGATTGATGGCAAGATAAACCAACTAACAATCTGCAAATCAAAAGGAGACATCATTTTTAGTTAATTATTTATATATACACATTTCAAAACTCTAATAGAAACAATTCAAAGATTTTTCTGAGGAACCAAGTGGGCCATTTGCTTTATACCTTGTGGTGGGGCTTGCTGAAAACTCCTTACCAAACAAAAAAAAAAACAAAGATTTGTTGAGTAGTAATACCTGAGGAAGAGGCAAACAAGCGATGAGGTCAACGATGAAATCTGATCTCAGGTATCTTCTAGCAATCAGTTTAGGATCTTTCACAAGTTCTCCACGACCAAACACTCTTGAAGTACGAGAGACATAAGCTGTTCTGAATTTGATGACAATGTGCAAGACATAGAAGAGATCCGCGAGTGTTCTGAAGAAAGTAACGACGATTCCAAGATTCAAATCTGTGGTCATACAAGAGGAGCGACCAGTGTGTTTGACTGAAGATAGGAAGAAGAACAAAGGGTCTACGTAAAGAGCAACGAGACACCAAAACAGGAAAACTCTGTTCCATTGAAGCACTACGTCACCACCAGGATCTAGAATCTTGTCTCTCTCGATCTCGAAATTCTCGGGGAACACTTTGAATCCTCCGAATCTAGGGATCTTGAAGAGACGGGTTTTGTTACCCTTCTTTGGGTTTCCTAACTCTGGTTTCAGAAATGGAGCTGTTGATGATTTAAACATTGGCAGTGGCAGACGCTTCTCTGTTACTTCTAGGGTTTGTTTCTCGTCTCCATAGAATCTGTGTTAGACCAAACAGCAACAAGAAGAAAAACTGGGGTTTAACAATGAGATCAAGAAGATGATAATGAACAAGGAAAAATAAAACAATAATCAGAGACAGTCCATTCCAATGCAATGTAGGACAAAACTTGTAACAAAGGGCTTGAATGGTATGTCAGATGAATAGCAGAATAGCGGAATAACTGAATAATTGTTGGCGGGATGAACTGAACTGAATCAAGTTTCTGCAGAAAAATTTGAAAACGCCGAAACACTAGTTTTAGTAGATTAATCACGTTTTGATTTTTATAGTTATATTTTTAACACGCTAGTTGTATATAGCGGAATCACGTTTTCAAAACGTGAAAACGTGAATAAGTGATGAATGTTACGAATGGTAAAAAATAGCGGAATCACGTTTTCAAAACGTGAAAACGTGAATAAGTGGTATACCATTCATCACCAAAAGAAAAAGAAAAATCAGAACTTTATTGATTATTATATCGAAGATGGAAAAAAGATCAAAACTTTATTGGGATTGCCAATTCAAAAATGTCAACTTTCCATCATTGAGAAGCCAAAAATCCAGAAAATTTTACTTTCTAAAAAGTTGATTTTGATGAAAATCAAGAACCTGACAGTATTGTCTCTTTTGAACTCCATGCTTGAGAAGTAAGAATAGCTTCTTCTTCTTATTGTTATTTAGGCAGTGAGAAACGAATCAGAGGATGAGATATTGAGCTGACTTCTTCATGTTCAGAAAATGGCAGAGAGAGAGAAAGAGATCATGGCTGTAACAGAGTTATTGAGTTTGACTTCACGTGAAACAACAACAACAAAAATTAAGGGAGGGAGAGAGAGAGAGAGAGATTAATTAAACAGCTCATGTTATGCTCTGCCTAGGAGATGTAGAACGAGTGAAAGACTACTGCTACTACTTGTTGTTTTGATTAATTTAAATGTTTTCTTGGAAATCGTAAGAGAGAGAAGAGAGAGAGAGAACGTGCGTTCCATTAACATTTTCTGCAGAAGACGATTCTCTATAGTAGCAAGCAACACTCGTTTTTTTGTGTAGAAGATCCATGAATCACTCAAATGAAAAAACAGTAGAATATAAAACCATTTGTATATAATATGTAACATAAATAAATAAAGATATATATCGGTAGAGATATGAGATCAATTCTGAGGGTTTTCTGATGCCTTTAGATCTCAATTATCTTTTTAGAATTTTCCTTTTTCAATAGTTTTAATATTTGCACCAAAGATTAAATTAATACGATGACGCGGTTATAACATACTAAACAGATTTGATGTTATTTTATTAAATATGGTGACAAAAGGAAGAATCGTATGTGCTCACTATTTGTGATAGACTCAATGTATTTGGACTCTTATGGTCTCAAACCCGGATGTTGGCCGACCTTTACTTCAAAAGTGAGTGAGCTAAGTTTAAAGCTAATTATTTCATTACAAAGAATGGCAGTTTACATTTATAATTGGTCAGAATGGAATGATAGATATGGTAGAGTAAATAGTGTCATTCATATATGAGACGCTGATAATTGGTCTATCAAATATCAATCAACACGATTGAGACTCACTCTAAAAAAGTGGCAGTTTGAGTTTTCTTTCCCAAATTCGTTTCTCATATACCAGCCAGCCATGTGAAAATACCGATTTGCTAGCCAGAAAGGCGTGAAAGAGGACAAAATATACGTTATTTTATATTTGGATCCTTATTATTTCAATGATACCGAAAATGATTTTTTTTTTTTTAAAGGAATGAAGTGCATTTGTTGTTTGAAAAAAAAAACATGAAACCACTTGAAACATATGTAACAAAGTTTAGTTATATGAAGAGGATAAGGCATTTAAATATCCGTTCGGGTTCAGATTAGTTCATTCAGGTTTCCAGTGTTTTAATATTAGAGGTTTATGTTTGGAAAATTATCCCAAATCTTTCATGTGATAAGATAGAAATTAGACAACTAGAATTTATAAGAAAGAAAGAACTATTTTTATTAGGAAAGAGATTATTACAAAAGTACTTTTTGTGAATATTTTTATGTTTTTTATGGATGTTAGAATGACACATCACTTCTATTTATATTAGTGATAATGTAGATGTTAGCTTATTTTAGAATGATCTATAAATATCATCATAATTAATGTGCATCCACTATTCTAGAACATTAGCTTGCCTTTATAAATTAATCTAGATAATTGCTATCTTAATTCTACAATATTCTATAACTCTCATATTTGATAAATCTAGATAATTCTTTTGCGGTTCGCATGTGTCTGGAGGTCTCTCCGCTCTTCGGTGTTTCCTTGTTCTTTTGTCTAAAGAGTTTTAGCATTTTTACATTTATTTCTCTTTTTCGCATTCCCATTTTTTGAAGAATTTCGCATGTTGATTGTGTTTTCAAATTGTTTTTAATTGCATGTGTGTAGGTTCTAGACTACGGAAGTTTGTTCCTTGCCGTCCTTGTTACCGGGTATCCTTTTGGGTTTATGTGTGTTAGTAGGTTGTAACCCCTGTTCAAAAACGCGCCGTCTAGGGTCGCGTAATCGCCGGATAAGCTTTGGTCGGCCGGGAACTGCCGTGCCTTGAACCAAGTCGGAGATAAAATCGTTGACAGTTCAAAAAGATCTTATATGCTTCGTTTCATGCTAGAAGTCGAAAGAAAAATGACAGATCTACACAAATCAAGTAAAAATAAGATGATAATCAAAGGAAAAAGAAGAAAAAACGAGTTTAACAATGGCGGCTCAGGTTTTAGGGTTACAGGTCGCGAGTTTTTGGTGAAGAAGAAGATTGTCCAATGACGTTTTACAAAACACAAGCTGGACATTTTACCACTTGAACTCGCGACCTGTGAGCATATAAAAGCTGCTTAACCACCCAACCAACTTAATGTTTTGGTATATCTTAACATTTATTATATATAAAGGCATGTACTAATTAAAAAAATACTTTAAAATTAGACTCCGATTAATCCCCGCGTAATCTCCGATTTTTCGGCTAGGCGCTAGGTCCATCCCAACCGCCCGATTAGCGCCTAGCGAGTATTTAAACAAGGGTTGTAACTAGTGTTTGATTCATTTTGAATCCATCAGATATCAAATAAAAAAGTGGTAATGCAAAAATTATAATTTTTCTTTAAAAAATATTTAATTTTGTTTATAAATAAATTCTTTATTTTATACCATTATTAATTAGTACTTAAATATGTTTTTCAATGAAAAATTGATTTTAGTGCAACTAAGCTCTACATATTTATGTTTTAGTGATATGTTTTTTTCTGCAGATTGTGATCATAATATTATATTTTTTTGCTAAAATCTGGTGCAATATATTATGATATGTTAGGAAAATATGTTTAAAATGAAAATAAGGCCACACTGTGTGACAAGCATAAAATACATAAGCTTGACCAGTTTTTGGCTTTTTATTGATCCTCTCACCAGTGGTTAGGCGTAGTGGTCTAGACCGGTCGCAGGCAGAGCCGGCGTTGGACACAGTTTTTTAATTTTTTTGAATGGAGCCTCCATTTTCAAGGGCCCCACAAAAATATATGTTTATATATATATATATATATATAAATATGTAAAAAACAAAAAATGTAATAGAGTACTAAATGTAAAAAACTGTTTATATATATAAAGATACAAATTCTGTTTTTTTTACATCAACACATAATTCTGTTTTGTATTTTTATTTTTATTTTATAACAAATATTATTTTTATATTATTAAATATAGTTTTGAAAATATTTTTAAATACGGCCCCTAAATTTCTAGCTCCGGCTCGCAGGAACATATCACATCGTACGATGCATACGAACATTGTAGTCATTTAATTCTTAGGTGAACTAAATTTTATCCCAGTATGTAATGTTTCTAGTGGAATTTATTATGTTGTAATAGATGTGTCATATTATCAAAGAAAAGTATTTTTAAAACGAGAAAAATGCCAAAAAATATATGAACTATGGAGAACTGGCAAAAAAAAACACAGACTAAAGAGTTTCCCAAAACAAACCCAGACTAAACGTTGACTTCTCAAACAATACCTCAACTTTGAGTTGACCTCGCCAAAATGATACACCGTTAATTAATTTAACAGATTATTTAAATGACATTAACTAAACCGTTTACTGGTTCCGTTAATGTTATACGACGTCGATTTGGCTGTTTAAAACGAAAATTAAAACCAAGCATTAAGTTGGGTTCGAACCTAGCTTAATGCTTGGTTTTAATTTCGTTTTAAACAGTCAAAACGACGTCGTATAACGTTAACGGAACCAGTAAACGATTGTTTAGTTAAACGTCATCTAAATAATCTGTTAAATTAATTATCGGTGTACCATTTTGGCGAGATCAACTCAAAGTTGGAATATTGTTTGGGAAGTCAATGTTTAGTCTGGATTTGTTTTGGGAAGCTCTTTAGTATGAGTTTGTTTTGGCCAATTCTGCATAGTTCAGGTATTTTTTTGGCATTTTTCTCTTTTTAAAACGGAATATTATCATCCATTGAACAAGAAACAAAAAGTAAACATGAAGTTATCAGATTTAAAAAATTAAGCAACTAAACATAAAAACCGAACAAACCGAAAAAACCGGTTATGGAGATTCAACGAGCAAGTCGTAGTGCCGACGTGGAAGATGAAAGTAAAGTAGTAAATATTGCAGAAGCAAACCAACTTTTACTAGAAGACATGGGCCAGACTTGGTCTAAACTAGAGTCAATGGCAGTAAAAGAAAACTCTTTGCACCTAAACCTGTAGAGATCAGGCTTAAAACAGACCAAAGAAATCGTGGAAGCTAATGAGCAAAAGCTATCATACTTTCAAAGAATACGTCTGGAAGGTAATAATTACCTGCAAATGAAGCTTGAAGCTGCTTAGAAACTCAAGTTCAAGAAAAGAAAGGCCAGAGGAGTTTTGAAGAAAATAACATCAGAGCTGATGAAGTTTTCAAACATACGAGGAAACGGAAGCAGAAGCAGTAGCAAAATAGAGACCCACAACGTGGTAAACTATTACGAAGATGCCATTGCGGGTCAAACAATTAACGAAGAAGCCTCAGGGCTGTGCAGAGAAGCAGAGATAAGCAATGAAGCAGTAAAAACCCGAAGACACAAGTAGGGATCCACATCGTAGTAAACTGTTATGAATATGCCATTGTAGTTCAATCAATTAACGAAGAAGCCTCAGAGCAGAGCAGAGCAGAGATAAGCAACAAAGCAGTAGAGACCCGAAGAAAACATTCGGATCCACAACTATTATGAAGCAGCCATTGCAGGTCAATAAATTAACGAAGAAGCCTCAGGGTAGAGAGAAGAGAAGCAGAGATAAGCAATGAAGCAGAAGAGACCCGAAGAAAACATTAGGATCCACAACGTAGTAAACTACTATGAAGAAGCCATTGCAGGTCAATCAATTAACGAAGAAGTCTCAGGGCAGAGTAGAGAAGCAGAGATAAGCAATGAAGCAGTAGAAACCCGAAGAGACCTCGACACAATAAAATAAAACACTCAGAATTTCTATTTTAAGTCTTTTAAGAACATTGGTAGGAATATTAAAAGTACTTTACCTAGCTGAGACACAACTACAGCTTCATATCCAAACGCAAGAAAGAAGCATCCAACAATTCAAAGTAGCAAGCATATCCAATCCACCAAACAGCTAAAACATGATTCTCTTAGCAAGCATACTAATTTTCCTTAAGCTGTCCTCTTGACGTCGCAAGCAAACAGTCGTTTTCCTGATCCACCACTTAACACTCAGCTCCGGCTTCTGCGCACATCTTTCAGACCATTTCTGCGTAAACAAATAAACAAAGCTTTATCAGAAACATGAACTTTTTACTTATCACCAACACCTAACATATAAGTCTATGAAGGATCAATATGCATATGAAGTTAATGCTACTATCCCTTGTTACATATACTATTGAGAAATAACTGGAGCAAAAGGGAGTTTACCCATTAGCATACGGCACCTCCTCACGTCCTCTGTACGGTGGTGGTGACCTACTGTAGTTGCGACCACGAGGAGACGGACTGCGACGCCTTGGAGGAGGAGGAGATCTTGCACGAGGGCTGTAACTCCTGAAACCAAAAGACAAGTTAGTTAATCAGTTAACTGAGCTAGAACGATTGATGTTTTTAAAAAATTTACAAATCGCTAATCAGACAGAAGAGAGGGCCAATAACCTGCGCCCTCCATAGTTTGGGCTCTTTCTGTATCTTGGAGGACTGCGACTACGGCTACGACCACGAGGAGAAGGACTACGACGCCTCCCAGAGCCACCACGAGAGCGGCATTCACGTGCGAAGTGACCAGACTCGCCACATTCATAGCACTTCAAATCAGAACCACCACGGCCACGACCACCATCACCTCCTCCACGACCACCACCACCACCACGGCCTCCACCACCACCTCGGTTATGAGACTGTTCTACTCTCCATCCATTCTTGCCTACCATAAACAGTATAGGTCACATCAGCTGTACCGTAATAACTGAAAAGTTCTGGAGACGAACAAATACCATCTAAATCACGTATGGCGTCGCGGGCATCCCTTGAGTCTTCAAAATCAAGAAAAGCGTAACCAGGTGGCCGTCTTGCAACCCAAACACTGCACAAAACCAGAAAAGAACAATGAAAAATACACACTTTACATCTCAAAACTCTCCAATGGTTAACTAATGAGATCAGATTCTTACCTCTTGATTACACCATAGACACGAAACTCATCCTCGAGTTCACGCTCAGTGACTCGCGGATCCAAATTACCAACGTACACACGCGACATCTGTTCAATCACCTGATCAAATTAAAGTAATCCTTTCAGAATCGATTCATTAGAGAGAGAGAGAGAGATCGTATGGCAAGAAAAGAGAAAATCACCCGAAGAAATCACCGGTATTGAGAAGAGCGAGACGGCTTATCCTCGGTCGTGAAATTAGGGTTATCGAATTCGAGAATGGAGATCGGAATATCAACGAAAGAGTGTGGGTCAACTTCTCAGTCCTCATTCCTAACGTTGGGCTCAAGCTGGGCCTCCACTGATTATAAAACAGCTAAGCCTATTAAACTTTTATCTCACAATAAAAACAAAACAGTGAGGCCCACTTTTTGTTATTTTCAACTTTGTTGTGTATTTCTATATTTTATTATTAGGCTGAATTATTTACATGGGAATCAATCAATATATTAGTTTTAGAATATATTTTGTGTATTTTGCTTTACTAATATAATATTATTATAATTTGGTTTTACCATTTTAATGACAAACTTTTAATTATTATATTTATAGCTATTTTTATATGAACAGTTATATTTTTGAAGACCGTGAGACTAGGTAAAACTAGTCAATGTAGTCTATAAGATAAAAGTTGACTCGATGTTGCGAACGAACATCGAAAATTGTTCCTGAATAAGTTTGTGATAGATAGTATATTAGAATAGATCACTGTGTATATTAACTTTCTAAGCATTCAAAGTTAATTCTATATCCGTGATTTGAGTTCTAGAACTGAGCTTAATTAGATCCTGACTGATTGATTTGTCTGCTTGTCTGATTTCCTGAGAACGCCCTAGACTTAGCGCCTTTAATTAACTGTTTTTATCACCGATAATCTGCTACTTGTTTACTTTCTCGCATTGCTATTTAGTTTACTTCACATTGCTTTCTTCTTAGTTTAAATCTCTATAGTTCCTATCTATCGAGGCCAGAGTCTCTGTGGATTCGATACCCTATATACTACAATCACTTAACTGTGCACTTGCAGTAGAATAGGATTAATTCTTGACCCTATCAAGTTTTTGGCGCCGTTGCCGGGGACTCTTAGAGTCTTCGATAGGATCGAACTTAGGATTTTTACTAAGATTTTTATTGTTTTGTTTCGTTTTGTTTTTACTTTTGTTTTTAGTTACTGATTTTTCTCTGTTTTCTCTCTGTCGCAGGTACCGATTTCGCATAGCGTCGATCGTTGCACCTTTGTGTCGATCGTCACTAGGCGATTCTGAGATTGAATCGATCGTTGCATCTCTTGCATCGATCGTTGCTCGACGATTACAGACAGTTTATGCAGACGCGTGAAACTAGAAGTAATCAGAACTTGAACCTCGTTAATCTCGGACTTGACGAACTTGGACGACTAGAGAGGACTAACAGAAGAGAAATAAGAGCAAGGATGGTGGTACAGAAGGTAATCATAATGCCTGATGCTCAAGGTACCCTGAGGGACCGAGATAACAATCCATACAATGCTGCTGGGCATAGGATTGATGCTGAGGGACGTGTGATCCCTGAGGTTGAGGAACCTGAGCCACAGCCGCAGAACCAAGGCCAAGGACAGAACCGAAATAGACAGATGATAGTCCATGAGAGGACTTTAGCTGACTACAACAGACCGGATGAGTTTCATGCAAACCGGTCAGCTCTTGTGATGCCTGGTTTTGAGAGGAATGATTTTGAGATCAAAACCATCTACTACTCACTGATGAGACAGAATGCCTTCCATGGTCATCCCACGGAGCAGCCTATGGATCACATTGATCAGTTTGAGGACATAATCACTGGCATGAAGTATGATGGAGTTTGCCAGGATTATTTGTTTCTCAAGCTCTTTCCATACAGTCTCGCTGGAGACGCTGCTGCATGGCTGAAGCAACTGCCACATGGGCAGTTTGATACTTGGGCAGCCCTGAAGAGTGAGTTCCTGCGTCACTTCTACGATGATGCACGCTCTGATCAGTCCAGACAGGACATACTCACCTTTTCCCAAGGTCCTACTGAGCCTCTTAAGACTGCCTGGATGAGATTCAAGAAGTACCAGCGTGACTGCCCACACCATGGATTCACTGAGGTCACATTGCTAGGTATCTTCTTCAGAGGCATAGAACTTCCATATCAGTCTGCGATGGATAACTCCAGTAATGCAAATTTCAACACTAGGACTCCTGCACAAGCTAAGCAGTTGATTGATAACTTAGTGAATAGCAACAGTTGCAAGACTATGGATGAGAGGAGAAAGAAATATGGTGGAAGTGTAGAGAATTCGGAGATTGCTGATATTATATCTAAGTTGGACACAGTTTGTAATCTCCTAGCTGGTAAGAAAGCTGTCCATTTTGCTCAAGATGTAGAGGTAATTCAGACTGAGGAGGACACTCATGAAGAAGATGTGAATTACATTGGAGGATCTGGTTTCCAAGGTAACAGATTTGGTAATCAGCAGGGAAACAGGTTCTTCAATGGAGGACAGAAGAGTGCCTTCGCAGGCTCAGCTAGTTTTGGACAGACTAGTGGTTTTCAGAATGGACAAGGTACTCAGAGAACCTATGGGTCTTCATCTTATCAGACTCCTCCTGCAGATACTGCTCATGATAGTAAGTTGGAAGCAATGATGGAACAACTGCTGGAGAGTAAGACCAAGATTTTTGTGGACTGCAATAAGAAGCTGGATGCTGTCTATGAGGATCTCAATGGAAAGTTTGAGTCTCTGAACACTCATATGAAGTAGTTGGACACTCAGGTGAATCAGATTTTCCAGCTCTATGAAGGGAAAAGGAGTGGCATACACCCATATTAAGGCCTGGTCTGTGTACATTGATGATGGATCTCACCTAGGTGAAGGATTTGAGCTAAGTACAACTGAGTTGGTAGAAGAAGGTGAAATTTCGGATTTTGGAGAAAATCTCTCGGGTGAAAACTGTGAAAACAGTGTTGCATCGATCGACACACCACTAGTGTCGGTCGATGCAGGTCGTGAACAGACAGACTCGCCGTATGATGATGGCATTGATGCAGATTTGGAGCTTGATCGCTTATTCCCTGGAGTTTCTGAGATTACTCAATAGGAGATTTATGCACAATTCACTAGATTATATCCCTCAGTGTCTGAAGTGATTAAGCAAGAGATTGAAGAGATTAAGAAGTTGGAAGAAATTCCATCATCTGATGATCCACCTTATCACCCATGTGTGCAGAGGTACTTGAAAAAGATGTTGCCTTTGGATGAAGAGCTGAAAGATTGGGTGATTGTAGTCCCTCAACAGATAAGTGATGTGCTGTTAACCAAGGTTCCCAAGAAGCTGCCTGACCCTGGTGTCTTTGTGCTTAACTGTTCTATCTTTGAGGATGGTTTTAGGCGTTCTCTGTGTGATCTGGGAGCTGCTGAAAGTCTTATGCCATATTCTGTGGCAGAGAAGCTGGGTATGCTGGATTTTTCGCCTACTAGGACCTCTCTTGTCCTAGCTGATCAGTCTATACGAGTTCCAGAAGGACTCCTTGAGGACATCCCGGTGAGAGTTAGAAACTATTTAGTTCCAACAGACTTCTTAGTGCTGAAGTATGACAGTGATCCTGATGATGCGTTGATACTTGGGAGACCATTTTTGGCTACAGCGGGAGCGGTAATAGATGTTAGACACAGTCTGATAGATATCCACCTGGGAGATGAGCCGCTGCGTTATGAGATGGATAAGCTGCGCAAGCCACTTATAGATGGGCAGACCTTCACCATTATGGATGAAGATGATAAGCAGCAAAGTGATACTGTGATTTTGGATCCTGGAGAGCAGTTTACTCCTTCTTTTCTTGGACAAGTTCATTCTGATACAGCTTACTCTCCGCCTTGGATGAGGAGACTTGCACAGAGACAATCAAAGTCTCTGTCAGGATCTCCAGCATACTGATCTTGTTCGTCCGGTCAAGCTAATGACCTTAAACAAGCGCTGAGTGGGAGGCAACCCACTGTTAGGTTTAAGTGTTTTTCTTTCTTATTTTTGGTATTTTTCTTAGGATTTCACGTTTTTGTTTTTGCCAAGTTTCAGATACAGAACTCGAGTCTGGAGATGTGTGACGATCGATGCACTTGTGCACCGGTCGTTGCAAGGAGATTACGACGAGGAGAGGTGATCGCATTGTGACGATCGTTGCGGACCTGTGCAACGGTCGTTGCAATTGGTTCAATTGCAAAATTAAGGTACGTGCGCTAAACCGGAATCAATCTGGTCCAACCAGCATCGATCGTTGCTCACTAGCAACGGTCGTTGCACCCACGATCGAGGTAAGTTGCCTTAAACCCTTCTCTTCTCTTTTCTTCTCCATTTTCGCTGTCCGTACGAACCGAAAACCACATTCGCCTAAAACTCTCATTTCTTCATCATTTTCTTCAATTCCAAGTGCTATTCTCTCGATATTACACTCTTTATCCATTCCTTAACCCATATATCACGAATCCAAGGTAATGTGTCTCTATTTTATGATTTTCGGATTCGTTTTTAGGGTTTTAGAATTTGAGAATTTTTTGGATTGAAATTGATGATTGCATGCTTAAATAGACTAAATTTAGGATGGTGGGTGATGATTTTAGGCTGATTAGTGATAATGTGGAACGAATTTAGAACGATTTTAGGGATTTTGATTGCGGCTGAAATCGCCTTGCAACGGTCGTTGCACTTGTGCAACGGTCGTTGCTTTGCGATTTTGGGGATTTGTTCGATAATTCGAAATCGCCTTGCAACGATCGATGCCTTAGTGCAACGGTCGATGCTTCGCGATTTCACAGAGAGATTGCCGAGACTAATTGTTTTAATTTCTTGAATGCAGATGGCATCTCGCAGACAACCCCGCAAGCGCAGAGCAACAGCAGCCACAGCCACACGACAATACATACCACCACCAGGGTGGTTCCATAGAGAATCACAGCCACCTGAGCCTTATGTGAGAGTTGGTCCAGCAGTGGCACTGCCTTGGCCCCAAGCAGATGAGACACCGATCCCGACAGCCAGACAGTGGCCACAGAACATTGTTGAGTTCCTCAAGACTGCTGAGTTTACAGAGAGGCCACTGCTTAACCAGTGGGATGATTTTGACACGCTGCTATACAATGGTTGGTGAGGGATGACTATTAAACCAACCAAGTTTGCAGACTACTCTACCTGTAAGAGTCTGGAGATAGATGAGCAGGTACTTGGAGTGTGCAGGGGCATTGGTCTAGGGACAATGCTGATGCGTCCTTATGATTTGTATCCAGAGTTAGTCATACAACTTCTAGCCACTTGCAGAATTGTTTACCCAGATCCAGACAGCAGGAGTACTACAGTAGGTATCTTTACCTTCATGAGTTTAGGAGTCAGGTATCGGATTCCCTTACTAGATATCTGCAGGATCTATGGTTTCAGCACTGAGCCGAGACGCATTGGCATGCCACTTGAGTGGGATCCAGAGGAGGCTCGGTCATTCTGGGACTGTATTGGCAGTGGCCGATACAACTCGAGGACTACACCGGTGAAGCAGGTTAGGCATCCTGTACTGAGATATGTCTTGCGTATCTTGTGTTGGAGTTTGTTGTGCAAGTATGAGGCCAACAAGATGCGCAAGTATGAGATGGAGATGTTGTTCATCGGGCTGAGGGATCAGTTTGAGGGTTCGGTGTTAGAGATCCCACTAAGGGTCTCAACTTGGGAGCTGTTTTCACTCAGCACTTATGCGATCTGCAGTTGAAGCCATTTGATGTTGTTCTTACTGAGACAGTGGGGAGCCTGCTTACTCCCATCTTCATGCACTGCGGGATTCCCCTAGAGGGCACAGAGTGTAACACAGCAGAGCGCTACCTGGCTCAAGGAGGGACGCATTTGGGTTTACTATGATCAGAGCTCTGGGAAGTGTGGTTTGGATCTTCTTGCTCCTGGATTGACACAGATTGATACGCTGGAGGCCCTGAGATTCCAACCTCCTGAGACTGAGCAGCGCAAAGTCCCTTCTATGGCTCATCCGCTGGGAGAGCCTTCCACACGAGCTTCATCTTCCTCTGCTCCTGCGCCTGCTGCTGCCCCTGCTGACGATATTGGACCTTTCCCAGAGCCCACAATGCCTTATGGAGATATGTCTGAGGCAGAGTGGAGAGAGCGTTCAGATGGTATTCTACGGGCCATCTGGAACTTCATGCGTACCTGCACTTGCAGGAGACAGCCACATGTTCATCAGCCCGTCCCTGCTACTCGACGTCGACAGCGTTCTCCTGCAGCCGCCAGTGATACTGAGCGCTATGGTGGGATAGATGATGATGAGAGAGAGAGCGCGTAGTCTCCATTTTCAGACATTCAGTTCTGTATTCTGTTATCTTTTCTTTTTCCTTGCACTTTTTCTTTTTGATTTCCTTAGGATATTGATGTTTGGATGGTTGTGCTTGATTTGATACATCAGTTGCTTTAATTTTACTCTGTTTTCAGTGTTTTCAGCTTGCAGGATTCGAAATCTGACAATATCCAACGGACTAACCTGCTAACTTGCTGACTGATCCGAAATACGCAGTGCGTCGATCGACACACCACTGTGTCGATCGTCACAACACGATCGAAATCGCATTGCAGCGATCGTTGCGGTCCTGAGCAACGATCGACCCACAACGAAAAATCGCACAGCAACGGTCGATGCACCTAGTGCAACGATCGATGCCTGAGCGACAGAGGTAAAAATCCGACAGGACTCAACCATTCCTTAAACAAATTTTTCTTTCTTTTTGCCAATCCTTCGCTTGACACTACTGGGGACAATGTGTCTTAAGTGTGGGGGAGGTTCTACTAACTTCTTTCTTTTGTTTTCTTAGAGTCAGTTAAATTTTTTTAAAATTTGTTTTATTGAGTCAAAATAGTTTAAGTAAGAAACAATGAATTTTTGAGAAGATTAGCAGCACTTGCAGGAACTTAAGTAACCATTGGGATGAAACTGCAGATTATCTCTGACTATTAGAAAACCCAGACATGGATCAACCTACTGAGAATACCCACATCGCTTCAGGTATCAGAGGATCCTTTTACTGACTTCAAAACTTAATACTGACCTAGATTTCTCACCTAAGGGCTTGGTATACTTTGTGTCGGATTCCCTTGTTAGTTCTGACACAGCCTGTAAACCTGTCCTATTTAGTTCCCTTCTCCCCTTCCAAAAAAAAAAAAGATAATAAACTGAGGATGAGTTAGTAACTCCGAAGTGGTCATGGCAGTGGTAGCTACAACTTTCATATCTTGTGCATCCATGGAATGTGTCCAAAGTACACCCCTTAACGGGAAGAGCACTGATAAAAAAATAAAATGATACCCAATGGGGAAAAATCAGAATGCTAAGGAAGGGAAAAGAGAAGAAAGGGACTAGAGAAAGATAGTATGGTGGTCTAGAGCTGATAAGGTAAGAGTCCATGTGCCTTTGATCGATACTCCTTAGGTGAGACCGCACTTAAATACTTGCAGAAGTCAGTAGGGAGAATTTGAATGCGTGAATGTGATTGTAGAGTTTACTTAGGACAGTTGCTAAGTGTGGGGGAAGTATATGTTGGTCTTGATGTCTGCAGGTTGATTCTTTCATGTGGTTTACTAAGGGGAATCTGAGTGTTGCTGCTTCTAGGATGAAAAGAGTTTCTGAAGAGTTTTCAAACCTCTTCACCATGTTTTAGCTCTCTGTTTTGCTTGAGGGCAAGCAAAGGCTAAGTGTGGGGGAGTTGATATATCATGGTTTTTACCGGTTTTATGCCATGATATAAGTATGTTTTAGAGCCTATTTGTGTTTTTTTAGAGTCTTTTGCAGGTTTTATTAGATATACGCACGTTTGGAGCTAATGTGGTGATTATGGAGCTTATTGGAGTGATTTGGAGATTTGGTCCGAGAGAATGAACTCACTGTCCAATTTTGGGATCATGCGTCGATCGTTGCACACCTGCAACGGTCGACACACTAGCGAATGGGCCAGAATCTCGGCGGTTTATGAAGTTATCAAATATTGCAGAAGAGCCCAGAAAGTTCCAGATATTACACAGAAGCCCCAGACGTGATTAGCTATATATATTAGGATTTGGTGTTTTATTTACTAACGCTTTCATACTTAGAGCTAAGGGATTTTTAGAGCTTTTGGGGCTGATCTGATCCTGTACTTCATCTATTTTGGAGAAGATTTTTAACCCCTTTATCTATTTAATTTCTTATATGCAATCTATTAATTCTATGATTTCTGTTTCATTAATCATGTCTGAGTAGATTCATAGTTAGGTTTAGGGTTTCTCATTAAGGATTTTATGACTTGCTAGACTTGTTTAAATCAGTTAAGGATTCACATGAATAGAATGTTCTTCGATCTAAATTGAGTTTAATGCTAGTTCTAACCTGATCAATTAGAATCTAGATCTTAGGTTGCTCAATACGACACGAAAGTGTGGTTTAGAATATGAACTATTTAGGTTGAGCAATTAAACTTCTCGCAAAGAAATTTGGTTTAGTTTAATTGTGAACATATCGAACTTGAAATTAATGCTGGTTTAATCTGTTAGTAATTGCAAAGGAATTTGGATTGTTGCACTTAGACCTAGAGAATTCTCGCAAAGGAATTTGGTTAATTCTATATCCGTGATTTGAGTTCTAGAACTGAGCTTAATTAGATCCTGACTGATTGATTTGTCTGCTTGTCTGATTTCCTGAGAACGCCCTAGACTTAGCGCCTTTAATTAACTGTTTTTATCACCGATAATCTGCTACTTGTTTACTTTCTCGCATTGCTATTTAGTTTACTTCACTTTGCTTTCTTCTTAGTTTAAATCTCTATAGTTCCTATCTATCGAGACCAGAGTCTCTGTGGATTCGATACCCTATATACTACAATCACTTAACTGTGCACTTGCAGTAGAATAAGATTAATTCTTGACCCTATCAAGCTTGGTGCCACAAGCTGAGTACAACACTCAAAGATCATGGCTTTAAGAAGTCAGAATCGGACAACACTTTGTTAACCGTACAAAGCTCTCAAGGTATTGTTTTTGTCCTCATTTATGTAGATGATCTCATCTTTTCAGGGGATAACAAAGAAGGTATCCAGGCGACCAAGTCTTTTCTTAAATCTATATTTGATATTAAGACCTTGGTGAGCTTAAGTACTTCTTAGGCATTGAAGTATTCCGCTCATAAAGGGTATATTTTTCTCCCAAAGAAAATACATTCTTGATCTTTTGAGTGAGACAAGAAAATTTGGAGCAAAACCAGCCAAGACTCCACTTGAAGATGGCTATAAGGTCAATCGAAAGAGGGAGAAAAAGATGATTCATCTGAATACTTTGTCAATGCCGTCGACCTATAGGTAATCTAATCTACTTAACCATCACCACACTTGATATTTGCTTTGATGTGAACCAGGTCAGTCAGCACAATCCTCCACAGTGTATCATTGGAGTATGGGGAGAGGATTCTTAGATACCTCAAAGCTAGCCCAAGCCAAGGCATTTAGATGGGAAAGAATGATAGCACCGAGATAGTGGGATATTGCAATGCGGATTGGGATGGAGATAGGATTGATAGGAAATCTACAACTGGTTATTGCACATTCATTGGAGGGAACTTGGTTACTTGGAAGACAAAGAAGCATAAGGTGGTGTCATGTTCAAGTGTTGAAGCAGAATACCGAGCCATAAGGAAGCTCGCTAATGAGCTAACTTGGCTCAAAGCTCTCCTCAAAGAACTAATCATTGAGTCTTCTAGCCCTATGATATACCATGGATTTTACCGGTTTTAACCATGGTATATGCCTTATTTATCGAGTCTTATGTTATGTTTTGGAGTCTTTTTAGTATGTTTACAGGTTTAGACACATTTGGAGCATAATTGGAGTTATTGGAGCATTCTGGAGCATTTTGGAGATTTTACCTGAGAGACAGAGTTCACTGCCCATATTTGACGCTTGCAACGATCGGCACACCATTAGCATCGATCGTTGCATAGCGTGACCAAGCATTCTCGCGAGCGTTAATGAAGAATGAGGATTAATGCACTAAAGCCCAGAAAGCCCAGATATTTACACAGAAGCCCAAAACGTGTTTTAGCTATTATATAAGGGTTTTTAAGCCATTGTTTAGGCTACGCTTTCATTAAGTCTTATTTTATTTCAGAGAGAGTTAGGGGCTGATCCTGCTCTCGAGAGAGAGAGAGGATTTTGAACCCCAGTTCTTTGTTTTATTTTATGATATTTGGTTTTCTATTCAAGATGTTTTCTGTCTCGATGAACATGTCTGAGTAGTTTACCTGTTAGGTTGAAGGATTCTCATTAGGGATTTCATGGAACTATAGTTTAAATCAATCTGTAGGGATTCATATCTGCTAGTTCTTTGTTTAGGTTGTTCTTAATGCTTAATCTGAAGTAGCTAATCAGAATTATGATGTTAGGTTGATTGATACAACGAGAGTTGGTTAATTAGCTAGAAAGAACCTAGATGAGCAATTTGATCTACTCGCAAAGAGATTTGGTTTAGGGGAATTGTGAACATATCAAACCTGATCATTAATGCTAGTTTAATCTGTTAGTAATTGCAAAGAGATTTGGATTGCTGCACTTAGACTTAGAGAATTCTCGCAAAGAGATTTGGTGAATTCTAAATCCGTGTTTGAGTTCTAGAACAGTTATTGATTAGATCCTGATTGACTGATTGCTTGTGTTCCTGATTTCTTGAGAACTCCTGAAACCTAACGCTTCGCTTCCTTGCTTACAAACTCGCCTGCTACTGATTTACTTTTCTGCTCTGCTTTTAGTTTAATCGCCTTTGCTTTCTCCTAGTTTAATCTTTACTGTTCTTAATCTATCGTTGACCGGAGTCCTTGTGGATTCGATACCCTAAGTACTACAACTACATCACTGTGCACTTGCAGTTAGAATAGGGTTAAAACTACACCTATCACCCTATCACCATGCACTGTGATAAGTAAGCTTCAATTAATATTGCATCCAACTCGGTCTTTCGGGAAAGAACTAAGAACATTGAGGTAGATTGCCACAAGGTCCGAGAGAAGATAAAGAAGGAGTCATCCTTCCATGCTACACCATAAGTGAAGATCAATTGGCTGACATCTTCCCCATGTCTGTAAGTCTCAAATTTTTCAATCACATCCATATCAAACTTGAACTTGTAGATCTTTCACACCCTTGATATCATGTCCACTAGTCCATGGACATCATATTCTTTTTTTTTCTTAACATAATTTTCTCCTAAGTAGTTTTTCTACGTTAAAGTTTTTAGTAAGGTGATGATGCTTTATGGGTTCCAAGCTTAATCTCATATGTCTTTATGATTAAGTTTGAGGGGGAGTAACACATGTTGATGTTATTGATCATGTTGATGTAACATAAGTTAAAGATTATCTAGAAGCCTTAAATCATGGATGAACAATACTGAAAAATAAGATTAATCAAAAGATTCTATGTGACTTTTTCAACTTAGTTCATCTTTTTGACTTAAAATGTGAACAATATTATTAAAATATTTGAATTTAAATTTAAATAGATAAACTTTCAAATACATTTTTGTATGTTTATAAATCCAACTGTAATCTAATAAAAAAATATACTTTTTTGTTACAAACTTTCTCTTTTCTTAATTATAATTCTCTCATACACTCTCTCTTTTTTTTATTTAACATGTTGTTAGAATTAGATTATGGCTCCGAATGGTAACAGCGGATCAGGCGGTGCGGGATAAACAGATCAAGCGGTGCGGAACAGTCTAAGGTTATGAATGTTTTGTGTGGGATAAGAGAAACGCCATGCGTTTCCACTGTAGAGTCCCCATTCATCTAAAGTAACTGCTGCTTGTGTATAATTATTTTTTAAATAAAATAAATTAAGTTAATAACTGTGGTTTGAAACCACAGCAATAAGCCCTATGCGTTCCAAAAGCTGAAAAGTAGGTGTGTTTCAAGTGTATTTTCTTTTTCTCTTTTTTATTTTTTATTATAGAAAACAGATTATTTAAAAGTGTTATTATTAAATTAAAATACTATCAATTGCAACAAATTTGTGTGAAAAATAGTTTTTATAATTTAAATAATTTTATACTGGTTTATGATTTACCAAAAATAAAAAATAACTGAACCGAACTGAATTATCTCGAAATAATCGAATTTACTCAAGATTAACTGAATTAACCAAATTTATCTGAAATAAATCAAAATTATTTTATTTTTTTCTAAAGGCCAAAATAATTAATATACTTAATATTTTTCTAATCATTCGGGTATTTGTTCGGGTATCAGTTCGTTCAGAGTATTACCTGATACTCAAGGTTCCAAAATAAATTATCCATTAGACAAATGTTATATAATAAAAACGGTTTCGGGCCAGTCCATTTAGATCGATTCGGAGAATCGGTTCCGGTTAAAATACTCAGGCTTATATACCGCCTTTAAACTGGATATACCAAATTCTACTAAAATTATAAAATAACAAACGAATTGATTCAAAATAAACAGATAATATCCAAAATTAACTAAACTTACCCAAAATAAACCACATTAATTAAAATTCTTTTTTTTTGTCAGTAATATAAAGAATCTATGACAACTTGGTTGAACCGAACCGGCAACCGGATTTATTTGAAAACTTATCTATAATATGTTGCACTAGTATTATTAATCTATTCTAATTTTTAAATATTTATCTATTAAACATTATTTTTATTTTATTATTCAAACATCTGTCCCGTACCGCATATTGCATTTTTTCACCATTCAAACACTTTTTTGAACCGCTAGTTACGCACTAACCGCACTTGTTCCGCATAGTGCGTTTTCTTCAATTGTACCGCACTTAAACCGACCGCATCTTCTAACCCGCTTGTTCCGCACCGCCCAAACCGATGTTACCATTCGGAACCTAAATACGGTTTGTACGCAAAAAACACACTATGCGGAACATGCGCGGTTACTGCGGAACAAACGGTTTGTAAAATGTTTGAATGGTGAAAAAGCCATATGCGGTACAAAATAAATATTTGAATGGTAAAATGATAAAAATATAGTGGGATACATATTAAAAAAAAATTGAATTAAAAAAATTATTGAAATTTTAAATTGATTTTGGTTCAATTTAATTCAAGCTATAGTTATTTTGGCTATTTTAGTTTTTGTCGTAACAAAATGAACTTTCTAGTTTAAAAAAAAAAATTGAATAAATTTGGTTTATTTAGAATAAATTTGGCTAACTCGATTAAATTTGGATAAATTTGACTATTTCAAGATAATTCGGTTCAGTTCAATTCAATTATTTTTTGAAATAATATGTATGTTTTGAAAATGACAAAAAGTGTACATTTTATATAGCTATTTTTATTGTTTAAAAAGAAAAGTAAAATAATTTTTCATTTCTATCTAACCACACCATATTTGGGTACTGAATGTTAACTGCGTTTCAAAGAAAACACACTGCGTGACAAAATAGTGTCACCATTCAACATTATTTATAAGTGTGTTTCAATATAAAACATAAAATAATTAAAAAAATCAAAAATGAAGTGCGTTACACTTTTGGTCTTGAAACGCACTTGAAAATATATTACTCCCAATAATATGTGTTTTGGTTTACTATTCAGTGTTTCAATTAATTTATTATTTAATAAACATGACCAAAGATTTTTGCTTAAGAAAATAAAAATGTTACACATTAGTTTAAAAATACTTGATCATTCTTTTTTTTTTTTAATTATGATTGTTCTAATATTATTGTTCTATTTCAAATTCTAAAATATATATTCATCATACTATTTTAATTTAAATGGTTTTATATCAGTTTTAAACCGAACACACCAAATTATTGTAAAAACATAAAATATCTGAACCAAATCGACCTGGAATAAACAAATTTACCAAAAACTAAACAAAATTATTCAACCAAAATTAATATAATTTTTTCAAAAACCAAATAGTTTGTTTATTTCGGAAAACTTTGAAATAACCGAAACTCGAACAAAAAAATGGTTATTTCAGCAAAAAAAAATTCCAAAAACTTAACCGAGTAAACCAAACCCAAAAATCTGAATAAACTGAATTCTCAATCCTAACGAATCGGAAAACCGAACTGAGTTTTTCTATTTTAGTTATGGTTCTGTTAACTAGTTTGTTTATTTTGATAAGATTGAAAATTTAATTTCAGTTATTGATTTGGTTCAATTTGGTTTGATCAAACCGATCGATTATTTAGTTTTTTATTTTATTTTAAATCAATGTATACCGATTTTAAACAAGATATACCAAAATATAAAAAATTGAAAATAATGGAATCGAATCAAACCGATTTGACCAAAAATAATCGAATTTATCCAAAATTAACCGAATTGACCGAAATAGTTTGTTTCGGCAAGATATGAAATAGTTTAAATAATCGAAACCCGAACCAAAATTAATTTAATTTTTCAACAAATTATTTTATATTTTATTTTAATATTTACTTTAATAAGTCTCCCGCACCACTTTTGTCAATTTTACCATTCAAGCGTTTATCTTGTACCGCATACAGCTTCTTTTAACCATTCAAACATTTTTACGTACCGCTTATTCCGCAGTAACCGCACTTGTTCCGCATAGTACGTTTCTTCTTACAAACCGCACTTGAACCATTCCGCACCGCTTGATCCGCTTATCCCGCACCGCCCAATCCACTGTCACCATTCGAAGCCCTTGGTTCGGCTGACCACTAGGTGCGTTTCTATTAACTTCTTCGACCACACCCACTACTTTTTATTTATTTTATTTACTTTAAATTGAAAAAGTGAAAGCTAGATTTTATGTGAATGGTAACATCAATTTAGAACACATAGCGGTCCAAATGAACCGCCTTTAACATTCAACCTATATATGGAATTTCACAAGACGTTTGGCACAGGAATTTAGCACATATATGAACAAAAGATGATGTAAGGCTCATTAATCCGGCGTGTACAAAGGAGGACTGGTCATAGTCTTTTACATTTTTTTTTTATTTTTTTTTCTTAATGTAAATATATATATATATAGGAGACTACGTTCGCTATGGTTTGGGTCGCCGTTTTCCAAAGAGAACAAAGTTGGGTAGGCAAATTTCTAAATTTTCTTACTATTTTTTTTTTAACTATATTTTCTATATTTTTTTTTAATAATAAGATTTTTTCTATATTTTTATCGAGAAATTTTAACTACTTTTTATATTTTAAATTTTTATATAAAATTTGCATTTTAAAAATTGTTGATCCATTCGTAATATTTTCTTATATAACTTAAATATGTATTAGTTATTATTGTTTATTTTGTATTTTTGAGTTTTATAATTTTTTATAATTATTTTTGTGTGTTTTAGTAATATAATATTATTATTTTTACTATTTTATCGAAAAACTCTTAACTATTTTATTTATATTTTTATTTATATAAAAATTATACAGTATACTTTTATATAGTTCATTCGTATTTGATATTTTTTAAAAATAAATAATAATTTATATGGTTTGTTCTTTTTATTTTGGAATTTTACATTTTATTTTTTATTTTATTATATTTTCGATAATATAATACTGTTTTCGTTTTTTTTCCTATTAAAACCACGGCTTTATCATAGTTAGATTGGCTTGTATAGATATGACCCTAGGGACTAACTCGTAAACTTGAACGATCTCAATTGTAAGTTTCGCTCTCAAATCAGTTCACTTAACCATGATATGAAAACATCATGTTAGATGGACCAGTGACTTTAGAACTTGAAGACTTATTTATTTAGTAATTTATATAAATGTCTCTAGCATCGTTTCTTTCTGGCATGAAGTCCGAGGGGCCGCCCAACTTCATCTCTGCTTAGCCATGGAGCCACCACGCCAAGCCTCCGCCGCCGGTCCTACCCTCTGAGAAGGCATGCTTCTCACTCTTGGTACCCCTCCAGGGTTCAGCCGAAGATCCCTCACACCGATAGGTGCTGAATCTTTACAAGTTCGAAGGAGGCGGCACTCATCCTTTCGTCCCCATCTGGTGCCTCAAGACACACCACCGCCTCCGTCTCCCCTCTCTGTCGAACTAGATAAGCGCTCGCAGAGTATGGAGTCGATAGACCCATCGCCGGTGTCCTTGATTATCTCGGGCTTGACGTCGATGGTTAAGCTTTGGTTGTCACCTCCGTTGCCGCAGGAGCCTCCTGACCCGCCTGATCCATGCGCCTCACCAGCCCTGCTTCATATCGCGGCCACTGTTTCTCGACCCCTGCGACCTCCGCCGTTAAACTGCCGTCGAGAAAAAGTCTTTGAGGTTGTTATCTCCTCGTCTTCCTCAATCTGCCTCCGTCAAGAAGGCGTCATCCTCGAAGTAGCCAATCTAATCAGCTGTCTTCTTATCGCCATATCGGAGTGTTGGATTCCCTAGGATCCAGGGTCTAGGTAATTGAATCTAAGAACTGACCTCGTGTATACCTGGAGATTGGCAGCGGAAATTGGAGCAGGTAAACGAGATCTAGAGCGCCTCAATCGCTGCGCCTCTATCGTAGTCCACACGCACACAAGCTGGAATCCGCCGGGATGCTAGTGCCGGGAATCGGATCTCATGTGGATCTTATGAGTTTCTGTGTCTCTACTCTCTCTCTGAGAAGTGACACTAACGGCTGGGGCTCAGGTCGATCATATAAGACATTATATATCGACCTGGGATGACCGAAAACGACCTACGGATCAAACCCGACTCGCTTAAGTCATTAACTCGAAACTTCAGTCTCGAAGCCCAATGTGCATCGATCGATACACATAATGTATCGATCGACACACCCATTCGAAAACCTGCGTAGATCGACACACTCATTGCATCGATCGACACACCTCTTCAAAACTCAATTCAATGTGTATCCAATACACATTGATCGGATCATATGCCAATGATCAATCTCATACTAAGTGTATCCAGCTTGCTTAGGTGTGTGACCCTGTAGGTTCACACGATACTAGAAATGAGTTACAACTCATTTGTCATAAGCGGTTTCTAGCAAAACATTATGACTACCCAGTATCACATGAATTTTCCGATCTCGACAATACAACTATCTTTAGAGTAAGTACAATATGATTTCAGGACATAATCCCAACAATCTCCCACTTGTACTGGAATCATCTATTCCCATAATCCCTTTATCGCTATATCTCGATATGGCATAAGGCAAGGAACTGTGTCATCCTTATTATAGCCAACATCATGTTCATCGAACTCCTGATCTATACTGATAAAACAAACGACTGACAATCACCTCGTTTGAGCACGGCCATGCATTTTCTCAGTATCAAATCTTCGATGGGCCCTGAGATATTTATCTCCTGTTATATAGGAGGGACAAATCCCTTCTTGTTCCATCCCTGTTTCTACACATACTTCATGATACACCTAAGCAATGCCTTTATAGCCGCCATTTACGGATCGACGTTTGACAAGGTCAAAGTGCACCAATTCATATGCTAGAAAGCATGATGAACTCAGGTCTAAGGACTATACTTTATAGTCGTAATGAGAAACTCTCATGACACAGATATAACTATCCTGTAGAGTTCTCATTAGCGGGTCATGTCCGATCATATGTTCACCAACATATATCTATGTGACTGACTGTGATACTCATATCATTGACTCCATGAAACTTAGTCAACAGTCACCTCACAATCTAGTCTCTCGCGGTTGTCAGTGTCCCACTTTGACAATCTCGACTAGGGACAATCATAATTTATGTCATCTTTTACTTATAGGGTTTCATGATCAAGTCCTCAACTTGATTACCTATAAAATGAACATAAAATACTTGGGACCATTATTCAATTATCCAATAATCAAATAATGCTGATATCAGTTATTCATAAACATGACCATATCATGTCTATCTGAACATCATAACTAACATAACTCCCACTAGAATTAAGACCACGTCTTCAGATATCTAGTACCTACAGCAACAATACGAAAACCATGCTTAGGTTGTGAGAGATGATGCGGTGTTCTTGCTTGGAACCATTCCAACAAACCACACCGTTATTCTTTAATAAGCACTATTCTACGGTCTACTGCTTGGAGACCTTTCCAACAGATAGCGCCGCTACACAGACAAAGAGACATAACCAGGTGGGAACCGGGAGTCATCTTTGTCCGTCTAACTACTTTTAACAGATTCGTCATTTTTCTCAGTTGAACAAGAACTATCCTTAGTGTTTCTCAAACACATGGGGATATTCTTCACAACTGTCCAGTGAATTTTACCGGAACAAATTGGTATCTTTACGTCATGCTTTATGCGTCAGCTGCATCTAGACGAGTGCAAAATATGGCATTCATAATGGATTCTATTGCATAAGCAAAAAGGAATCACACTCATAGATACTAGCTCAGCCAGTGTCCAAGACACTTCATCTTGCTAAGATTATTGCCATAAGACCTTTGGTGTGAAGCCATTCTTGGAATCAAGCACATTTGAACTGTCCAATACCTTATCACCATAAGGATTCTGACACGATCCAATTGGTCTTTGAAATCCATTTCAATGGATTCTTATTCCAAGAACTTTCGCGGCTTCTTCCATGTCCATCGTTAAATTTGACTTCCGACCCAAATCTTGACAAGACTATAACGTCGGAACGTCGTTTATGAGATTCAGTATGTTATAAACATACGGTGTGAGAATTGTAATTACGCTTTCATTAGTTTACTTGTAAACGCACGGTTTCTATACGTTCCTGATCAAGTCAATAACTTTTGACTGTTTTAACAGAACATAGATTCCAACTCCAAGGTGTTTGCTTCAATCCAGAGATGAATCGGTGAAGCTAACAAACATTCCTAGTTAAATTTCGGAGTTGGGGCTCACCTTCGCTTCTTTTGAATTTCGCAGGCTCGTCACTTTTCAAAGATCAACAGATCATAGCAATCGGTCATGAGGAATCACCCTCGGTTTAGTGACGGATCCATCAGGATCAGCAAACTTCAGGCTCCACAGGTTCAGATCCTACAACACTCTGTAGATCCAACCGCTGCTCTTCCTCAACAGGTTTAACAGCCTCATGTGTTTCTCGAATTTCTTCGAGCTGTACTTTTACTCCCACTGTTTTCTTGGAAAAACAGAGTTCCGAACAACAAAACTTTGTTCTCGGATTGGTTGCAAAAGTACTAAGCCTCGGTTTCCCTAGGACAACCGGTGAAGCAGCCCTTATCAGATTTGAGTTCAAGTTTGTTTGTTGACAACTGTCTTACACAAACCTTGCAATCCCAATTAATCAGAAAAACATACTTAGAAATCACCCAGTCCACATCCAATGTGGTGTCTTTCAACTGATTCTGATAGAAAACTAATTTGCGTAAACATATTCATTTTAGAGCGTATTTTAAAAAGATAATGGAAGATTCCTGTGACTCATCATTAATCGGAGCATATCTAATAAGGTCCGATTCGTTCTCTCAGAAACACCATTTGGGTTTTCAGGAGAAAAGAGCTGTGATATGACTTCACACTCACTTAGATGATCACCCAATTCTTGACTCAAGTATTTTCCTCCGCGATCTAATCGAGGATCTCAATACTTCTGTCAAATCGGTTATATACTTCATTTAGGAACTCCTCAAAGGATTCCTACTCGTGTCTCATCAAAAGAACACAACCATACTTAAAGTCATCAATAAAGATAATGAAGTACTGAAGATTTCCTCTGGCACTAATGCTCATCGGACCATATACATCAGTATGAGCAAGGCCCAATAAGCCTCTGGCCCTTCTGCTAAAGAAGCCTTAGTCATTTGGCCCAGTAAGCAGAATTCATATCTCATATGATTTATAATCAAATGATCCCAAAAGACCATAACTATGGAACTTCTGAATCTGCTTCACTTCTATGTGGTCAAAACGACTATGCCAAGAAAAAAAAAGTCGATTTCAAGTCATCAGACTTAAACCGTTTGGTATTTATGTTATATTCAAACTCATGTTGGTTTAAGATATAAAACCCATTTTAAACGGGGTGCTACCATAGAATATTTCATTGAGATCAAAAGAACAAAACTTGTCTTTTATCAAAATAAAAAACATTCAAATTCTTACAAGAAAATGAAAGACATCTCTGCTTAAAGCAGGTACATAGCAGCAATTACTTAATTCAAAAACCAAACTTAAAAGGCTCCTACAAGTGGAGAATCTCTACGGCTCATGCAGCAACCATTGCTCCATACCAGACGCGCAGTTCCACTTGTCCTTTCTTCAACGTTCTACTGTTGCTTTGGTCCTGCATATTTCGAAAATATCAGTACCACAACTAGTATCCAATACTTATGTAGAACTTGAAGTAATAACACAATACCTGAAGAAGAAGTACCATACATCTCCTTCATCTCTTGTGAATCTTCCAAGAATTTTATGCAATCTCTCTTCCAATGCCCTAACTCATCACAGTAGAAGCATTTTCTAATACCAGATGGGCCGGACTTGGGCTTTTATGATGACACATGCTTATCCTGATTCCAAATCTGGACGGCCCTGCCTCTACCCTTGTCAACACAAGATTTCTCAAATCTTTTACCCTTTATGATGTCTTGCTCTGCTGTTTTGAGCATGCCATGCAGCTCAGTCAACGTCTTCGTCAAGTTATTCTTGATATAGCTTTTGATAAAATTATCATAACTAGATGGCAGTGACTGCAGAATGATGTCAGTGGCCAACTCTAAGCTGACAGGACATTCCAGTTTCTCCAGGTTATCAATGTAACCCATCATTTTAATGACATGAGGACTCACTGGAGCATCCTCTGGTAGCTTTCACCCAGTGAGAGACTTCACCATTTGGAATCTCTCAACTCGTGCCAGATCCTGAAACTTCAGTTTCAGGCTGGTGATCATCTCTATTGGCGACTCCATGTTCTCGTATTGACTCTTTAAGTCCGATTCCATGGTAGCCAACATCAGACCACACACATCTACCACATCAATATAATGCTTATTCCAAGCATCATATACTGCATTCGAGCGATTGGTCCCAAGACTTTCTGTAAGAGCTTTCCCAAGGACATAGTCCTTAATCTTCTGCTTGAGGATTAATCTCAAATTGCGATACCAATCCAGGAAATTTGATCCATTTAACTTGTCCTTCTCAAGGACGTATCGTAACGAGAAAGTAGTTTTAGACATAGGCTGAAAATTTTAAGCAAAGAAAATTTTAGTTATGAAGTTCAGGAAATGAGAAATCTAATCTAATAAGAAAACTCGCATTATATTCAAACAATGTTTCCTCTATGAATATAATAATCCAAGATCCATACATCACTAAAATCTGAGTGGACGACTAGTCATCACCCAGAGTTTAGTCATCTAGGTAAGCAAATCATTGCTAATTGTACTCAGTACAACTCTTGGTCGCAGATAAGACAATCCATGTCCTATCTACTCTGATGTCTCTGGGCCCAGAACTTCTGATAGCCCAATCAAGTAAAACAATCTCTTCAGTCTTGTGATCATTGACAGTCGCACTGCAAGTCTATCAATGATCACCTGCCTTACTCATGTAATTGTGGATACCAAGGACTCCAAGACTATCCAACAACGAAATGAGTCTTGACAGTAGACAAGATTGAGCAAGACATCAAGATCACTTGATATTTAGTTGAGGAAACGGAACTCAAAAGTTAGTAATTCAATCTCTTAGGTCATGTAATTGTTGATGTCAAGCACTGCAAGACCATCAACACTACTACCTGCCTTACTCATGTAATTGTGGACACCAAGCTCTTGGCAAGACTATCACAACAACGAAATGAGTCTTGACAGTTGACCATATTGAAAACTAAACTTTGATCTAATACACATTGGTTAGAACATGTTTTACTTCTAATTTCAATTAAGTTTTGCTTGTTCTAATTAAAGTGGGCTAGGTCATTTGGTTCGGTTTCTTAATTATTTGGTTCAAAACCAAACGATTACGTTTAACCAACCAGATAATCGGTCAATCCAATTGAGCCGGTAAATGACCAAATGAACCGGTTTTAGACCAATTGAAATACCGGTCAAATCCAATTCAACCGGTCCATCCAACTGAACTGATTCAACCAGTTTTAACTAATCGCGATAACCGGTCCAATTCAATTGAACCGACTTATCCAATCAAACTGATCTTAACCAATCAAATCAGTTTATACCAATTGAGATAACCAATTCAATCCAATTGAATCAATTCATCCGATTTAAACCGATCTGATCTACCTTAACCAAGCATGATATCCAGTTCAATCCAGTTGAACCGATTAACCAATCGCAAGGCCTGTGTCGACCGACACTAAACCTGTGTCGATCGATACAGTAGGGTATCAGGGAATTTTTAATCGAATTAAACCATCATAACCATGCGAGATAACCTGTTCAATCCAATTGAACCGATCTATCCTTTCGCACAGCTTGTGTCGATCGATGCACCCAGTGTGTCGATCGACACAGTGCGATTTCTAAATCGAAACCCAATGTTTTAATAGGCGAATTCGCGGTGCATCAACCGACACAAACTTGTGTCGATCGACGCTATGCGAAAACACAAATTCTTTTGCATTTTCGCGCTGCATCGACCGACACACCCAGTGCATAGATCGATGTTGTGCGAAAACCTTAAAACAGTTTTGCCGTTTTCGCGGTGTGTCGACCGACACAAACTTGTGTCGATCGACACAGTGCGAAAACACAGTTCTTCTTTTTCGATATAATTAAATCCGAGATTACATTTATCAAAACGAAACCTAGCTAGCATCAATTCAATCAAATACCATTTTAATCGAATTCCAGGCTACTGATTCAATGGATTAAACCCTTCAGCTCTGATACCACTGTTGGATTCCCTAGGATCCAGGGTCTAGGTAATTGAATCTAAGAATTGACCTCATGTTTACCTGGAGATTGGCAGCAGAAATTGGAGCAGGTAAACGAGATCTAGAGCGCCTCAATCGCTGCGCCTCTATCGTAGTCCACACGCACACAAGCTGGAATCCGCCGAGATGCTAGTGCCGGGAATCGGATCTCCTGTGGATCTTATGAGTTTCTGTGTCTCTACTCTCTCTCTGAGAAGTGACACTGACGGCTGGGGCTCAGGTCGATCATATAAGACATTATATATCGACCTAGGATGACCGAAAATGACCTACGGATCAAACCCGACTCGTTTAAGTCATTAACTCGAAACTTCAGTCTCGAAGCCCAATGTGCATCGATCGATACACATACTGTATCGATCGACACACCCATTCGAAAACCTGCGTCGATCGACACACTCATTGCATCGATCGACACACCTCTTCAAAACTCAATTCAATGTGTATCCAATACATTGATCGGATCATATGCCAATGATCAATCCCATACTAAGTTTATCCAGCTTGCTTAGGTGTGTGACCCTGTAGGTTCACACGATACTAGAAATGAGTTACAACTCATTTGTCATAAGCGGTTTCTAGCAAAACATTATGACTACCCAGTATCACATGAATTGTCCGATCTCGACAATACAACTATCTTTAGAGTAAGTACAATATGATTTCAGGACATAATCCCAACACGGACCTCCTCTCGGGTTTCTCCCGAAGATCTTTCCGCCTCATCGATCTAAACTTTACATCTCAGAGATTCAACTCCGCCGGTATCGCTCCAAACATATATTGAAGCCTCTGTCTTTGGAAGCTTCTAATCCTCCTTTCCGGTGGACCACATCCCATACCATTTAATCCTCTTGACGGTACTTCCGGGATTCAGTCAGTCCCAATCTCTGGAGACTCGTTCGGGATGACCCATCCCCTCAGTCTCCAATCCCGGTCATGTTAGTAAGTTGGGCCAGTTAAGAAAAATTTCTCCTTTGGGCCTTGTCTTCAATTTAAGCCCAGTACTATGCAGTTACAACGATTATATCTGAACCTTCGAGGGTTGTTAAAGTAACCACAAGGCGTTATCATATTCCTTTTTCGCCTGGGAGAGATCACTTCCACCTTCCTCCTTTTTATGGGAGAGATCATTACAAGCTTTTTTTCTTTGGAAAAAATTGCTTCCATCTTCCTTCCTTTACAGGGAGAAACCTTATTCACCATGTCTCTTATCCAATAGAGATCTATTTTTTCCGGTTGCAACACCGGAAACACTCTTCAATCCCTTTTCTATTTTGCTATTCTAGGTATCGGCTTGTACCGGAACAGAAGAAGTAATTGGGCTGGTCTTTGTGGCGAGTCTTGAAGGGAAGGATTGTATTCAAAAGTCACAAATCATGTTGACTATTTCTATCGAATCCGGTTTTATCTTGAGATTCGGCTTGACGTATTTGAGCGGTGTCTTATTTTCGCTGTCTTTCTCTTTAGAGAATCTATCTTCTATTTTTATTTTAGAGTTTAATCATATATATAATTAGAGACAATTTTACTCTCCTCTAAGCATGTCCACGTCAGCCAACTGAATAAATCTACGTGGCTTTTTTTTTTCAATAACAAGCAAAAAATGGGGGAAAAATATTCGCTCTATTTAATCAGGAAGATCAAGAAACCACCGTTTCTCAAAATTCACACAATCCATCGATATGATTTCCACTCGGTTTGGCCTATTCAATGTCCCAAAGCCCAACTCCATACCATTATGTCCTTTACGATTTACTTCCCAATTTTTGACCCAAAAAAATATGATTCAATTCCCAAATTGAAACGCAGATGTGAAAAAGCTGCTAAGAAAACCAAGGATCCAAACAAACCTCCAAGTGATTTCTTCATCTTCCTGTAAGTCTCCATGCTTGTCTTCTTGCAACTGATTACTGTTGTTGATTACTCGTGTTGATGATTAGTAGTTTTGCTAAATAATTCCGGGCGATTGAAGGTAGGGCATTCGTATAGAGTATCAGTACACGAGACTCGGTTTCATATGGATCTGTATCAGATCAATCACACTTGGATTTTTGATCTCTTACTGTTGGATTTCTTTCTTAGACTATTCTCTTCAGAAATTTGAATTCTCTTTCCCAGAATCAGAGCTCCGTCGAAGCTTTTACACCGCAACGGGAGACGAAAACAGAGTTGTGGATTCTCGACATGTTGTCCCTGAATAGATTCTCTCCGTCAGATCGAGTAATGCCACTGTAAGCGATTCTCCATCAGAACTGAGAATTTCTATTCATCGTTATCATCATCAGCTCATTTCGTTCTTTCTATTTCTATTTCGATCGCAGAAGAAAGGAAATAGATAAGTATCAGTACACAAGACTCGGTTTCATATGGATCTGTTTCAATATAGCTAACCCTAACAGCAAATCCATCGGATCTGTAAGTAGTAATCTGCGATTTACAATCCCTGGAAACCTTTATAATCTCTCTCATGTATGGTTCTTAGTATACGATGGTCATCCCTATATGGTGTACTGGTATTGTATTTATTATCCAATCAGTTTCAACACCTTCTCCTAGGTCTAATCTCTGAGGATCATGACCCTCAAGGGTTTTTCGGATCCGAAATAACCATGGACAAGGCCCGTGAAACTGTTTGGAGTATATGGGAAGAATCTAATTTCATTCCAGTTTGTCGAAACAACAAGCGAGTCGTCTACTTCTTCCTCTATGTCCACAGACATGCCGTTTTCCATCAGTATGAAAGGGGTCTTCGAAGTTGCACTGGAGTGTCAGTATATGGCTCCGGAGCATATTGATGTCGGGCTCTTCCCCGTTGTTGACGGTAGCGTCGGCAGAGTCGTGAAGAGGTAAGAGGCTCCTCTTTAATTGTGCAGAGGAACACACTTTTGTTGAAAAACTAAACTTTGTTATCGACGTATCATGGTTTCAGATGAAGCTCTCAGAGTACATTGGTAAAAAAATATGTGATTCTGTTTTTCTACCCATTGGACTTCACTTTTGTCTGCACTGTATGTTAGTATTCTGCTTAGGAAGTAGTTTCAAACTGAAAGTCTCAGCATGATTCACTGAATTCTAATCTCTGGTCTTTGAATATTTGCATATTATAGAGATTAGTGCCGTCAATGACCGTTATGAAGAATTCGAGAAGCTAAACACGAAAGTATTAGGTGTCTCAGTCGACAGTGTGGTAAGTCATAGTTTTATTTACTTCCCTTAAATCAGGAAAATACTTTGTCGTCGCAGCATTTTTTAAAATGGTTTTCACATTTAAGTGTGTGATGATACTGATAATTTGAAATGGCTTGTACTATACTCTGAACTTTAGGTAGTGGCAGGTTGAGAATCGATTCATTGTTTATTTTGTTGCATCCTCAAAAACACATGAGGTTTCATTTCCTAATACAAGTATCTCTAATAAAATGTAACGTTTGTCTTTATTTTCATGTAGTTCTCGCATCTTCCGTGGGTTCAACAGAGGAGGGCTCGGTGAACTGAACTACCCACTTGTCTCGGATATCACTAAATCCATTTCAAAATCGTTTGGTGTGTTCATCCCTGATCAGGTAAAATATATATTCTGAAACAGTTGTAGCATACGTACTGGCATCTTCGTAGAATTTAAATATTTTTTCTGTTCATGAGTTTGATTTTGTACGAAGTGTTTGAATTGTTTATGATTGCCTTTCGATATGTTGATGACATGTGATGTTAGATTGGGAGCAAATATGAATCTACTCACAGCTGCAGCAATGGCAAGACTTAAAGGAGAGATGGTCAAAGATGGAAGAGAACCACCTTCATCTAAAGAAAACTTTGACGCTTTCCTAATAGTCGAGTTGGTATTATGATTGTAATTTGTATATGTTTGCATATATTAGCAGGCACTACTCACTCTCGGGTTCACAGAACCGGCAGTGAAAGGATTCAACTTTAGAGAAGAAAGGATGATGAATGGAAACTGGGTCATAGACACGCATGATGATGTCATTTAGAAATTCTTTCGTTTATTGGCAGTGGTCATATAGTCATACCTGAGATGAATGAAGATGCTGAAAATATATCCTACGAGGCTGAATCACTGGATGAGACATCATTTGTTATTGCAATAAGGGAGCTTGGCTTTGAATTTTTTCATTCGGCTCAAATTACATCTGTAAGAGAGCTAGACGTGGTGACTGGCGGACGAGTTGAATGGTTTTTCCATCTTCTCTTCTTCATTACTATACAGAAGCAAATGCTCATGGATTTCTCTAGGTAAAATTTGATCTGCGCACCTCCCCCCCTCCCCCCTCCGTGCTTGCACGGAGGGTTCAACACCTAGTTGTTGTAATTAAAGAGGATATAAAATTCCTTCTGTTTCTTGTATTCAAGTTTCTTAAGAGTATGAATGAAAATTTGCGACAAAAAAAAAAAAAAAAAAAACCATGATATGAAAACAAAAGCTTGACGTGACAATCCATTAAATCCAGAGATTAGTTTGGGGTAAACCAATAATATCCAATCATCCCCAAAAGCAGTGACATTATTTTGTAGTTATTTTTTTACTATTTAGTGCGCACCTTTCGTTAAGCAAAAGTCCACGTTTTAGTGATAAGGATTAGATAAGTTTTTAGAGTATTATTTGAAATGTCGTCGAGAATCCACTTGTAGCTTTGAAGTATGACGACAACAATTATTCCTTTTCTCTTTTTCTGTTCAGATGGAGACAAGCTCAACTAGCGATTTAAAAAACGGCACTCAATTATGACTTCTTTTTCTAGAAAAATAGAATTATGATATTTTACGATCGTTATGTTTTTGGATTTTCGGTCTAATTTTATTATCTTCCTTTCTGATACTACAAGTCTTTTTTTTTGTTATTCTTACAAAAAGCTTTCTACACTTATAACCGAATATTGAACATTCGTAAGAACCACTCGTACACTCCAATATCTACATGTAGTTTATTAGTTCTAGAACTAATCATTATTGTCCATAATTTACAAAATTATACTGTTAACATTTACGTTCATCGGTGCGGGATAGAATCAAACAAGTTCAGACATAAAACATGAGGTCTGTCGCAAGAAAAACTACAACTAATTAACTAAGCATTATATGATATCTCATTATTTATTTTTGGTGCAGGCATAGTATATTGTAATGGCCGACCCTCGATATTTTGTTGTAATGCTAACATAACAGTAACAAATTCTAGAAGTACGGGGTTTAACCGAGCGAAAATAACCTCGATGTTAATTATTCATTACAATTAATTATATACTAGATTTTGATCCGCGCTAATGAAGCGCAGATTATGTTTTCTAAAAAAAATATATATTTTATGTTAAATTTATGTTTTTAAAAATTAAATTTGTTATCTATTCAATATAATATATATTAAGTGAAAATATGATGGTATTGTACTAAATGTGAAAAGAAATTTAATAAATTTTGTTTTTGTTTTGATATTTTTAACTTATACTTTCAATAGTTGTAAATTATTGTTACTTTTATTACATGTTTAGTTTACTTTATTGCTATAAAGTGTAGATATATTTTATTTAAAAAATTATTTAAATTAATTATAATTTAGTTTAATTCTTGATTTCACTACTAAACAATTGTTAAAATTAATAATATTTATATAGAGCGCAATCTTAGTAATATATAAGTTGTTAGATTCAATATGCAACTTTCCGATTTAATTATATATAATTGTTTGTTTTAAATAATATATATTTAACTCATGATTATGAATTTATAAATAATTTTAATATTTTATAAAATTAATAATATATCAATTGAAATTGACTAATACATATTATTATTATGTATTCCAGTAGACAGATTTTGTTTTTAATAGTATAGATAATTAAATTTGGTTCATCTATTTTTTGACCCGTTTAATAATGGTCTAAACATAAAAAAAATTTATGTTTATTTTATAAATCAAAATGTAACTAATATATAATAACCCGTTCATTTAACATTTTGGATCGATTTAAGTTCATTTAATGATTTTATAATTAAAATTAGTTAATTCATCTTTTTAACTTCTCTTCCATTTTTTCAAAAAGAAATTGTCTTCCAATGAATATAAATATTTTTAAATAATTTTATAATAAAAAATTAATCTATATTTCAAAACATTTTATAGTGTGTAATTATTTTGAAAACTTGTTAAAACAATCCTTTAAAAACAATCATCTTAAAAACATTAATTGAATCAAACTTATCATATATTTGAATAATATATGTATTGAATTATTTTAATATTTTATCAAATTAAGAATATAACAATTGAAATAGTTAATACATATTTTTAACCCGTCTTTTAGTAGTCAAGTTTTATTTTTTAATAGTATATATAATTGAAAACGGTTAATCTATTTTCAATATGTTTAATGTTTTATAATAGTCTAAATATAAAGATTTTAACGTCAATTTAATAGATTAAAATGTAAATAAAATATTATTATTAAATTTCAATGATAAATTTTAATAATAAATATGCATTTAGAAATCATCTTTCTTAAAACTCAAGAAGTTAATAATATTTTATAAATTTTTCGTAATATAAATATATATAAATATTTCGAATAAAATTATAATTTAGAGAATATTTATATTATTATATAATTAAAATTGTTTATAATAAATATAATAAAATTTTGAAATCATTAAATATTTTTTTAAGAAAAAAAAATTCATAAGAAATCGAAATATAAATATTTATAATATATATACATATATATATATATATATTTAAAATAAAAAATATTATAAGATACTATAAATGTATTTTGGAAAATCATTAATTACTAAATATTTCGTATGGTCCACGTATAGTCCAAATTTATATAATACGAAATTACCTTTAATGAATTTTTCAAAAAGTAAAGAAAATCAATGGCACAAAAAATAATATGCCCCGTAACACCAAGGTCAATTTTTTAAAAAAATCACATGTTTTAATAGTTTAGATTGTTAGTTTTTCTTGCGATAGAACTCATGTGTTTGTGTCTGAACTTGTACTATCTAATCTTTGTACTAATCTAATAACCAACAGGATAAGGGATATATCTTTTCCACACAAAACGAATTGATGTGAGCACTAAGAAAATAGCGAAGTGACTCTATATTCATTCCACCATATTCCCCTAAGACTACAACTAGTCAAGAAACTTCAAAATCACAACTAGTCAAAGACACATCTCTGCAATCCTTTCAGACCAATAAACTAAAGATCGTGATATCTCCAATAAAATTCAACTCAACATCAAACGCACAGTTGTTAGAAATTAGATTCTCTACAGAAAACAACTATTTTCCTATAAACTTAACACCAAAACAGTTTTTGATTATATAATATATTGACTAATGCCACAAAACACGTTAACTATCTAAATATTTGAGTTTGCTACATAGTCTTTTAAAATTTGGCCAATTCAATCAAAATCGTAAACAAAGTTAATTTTGTCATATATAGTACAAAATAATATTATTCATAATAAAAATATTTATAAAATATCATAAAAGATCAAAGCTCGAATCACTTTCTTCTCGAAATTTAGCAGCATGGATTTCACTGCTGTCCAATTTTTTGGAGATTTCTTGGAGATCAACATCAATGTTTGTGCTAGAGAGCATGGGGTGATTAACAAAACATGAAATTTTTAAACTCCTCGTATTTTCTTTAACGAAAAACACTTCGGTGGATTAATGGTGTTGAATTCATTGAGAAACAATGAGAATTTGATCATAGAACTAAGGAATTGCTAGCGGATAATTGTTGTGGTGCCGGTGATGTTCGGATTCTACATTTTTATAAATATTTATATTATAAATAGTATTATTTTATTGTTAAAAACTCAAGTAGTCCAATGATGGACAAATTATGTCTAAAAGCTCAAACCATGGTTTGATTATTTCAAACAAATATTATTTTGTTTTACTAAACCATCTAAACGATGGCATTTTAATCTTGTCAATTAACAAAAATCAGTATTCCAAATGTTATCCACATTAATAATCGTTAACGGAAAATCAAAATTATTTATAATTTTGATTGAATTGACCATATTTTAAAATTTCATGTAATAAATTTAAATTTAAGTAGTTTGTGTGTGTTTATGGCATTAAAAAATCGGTATTCTACTTGTCATCCAAGTCAATAATTATTAACATAAAATTAATATCATTTATAATTTTGATTGAATTGACATATTAAAAATATTATGTAATAAATTTAAATATTTAGATAGTTAATATGTTCTTGGCATTGATGCATATGATGTTAACATCATATGTAAAAAGGTTTTGATGTTAATTTTATAGAGAAAATGGCTATTTTCCGATTTTATACATTGTTTTTTGAAATTTACAAGTCACATGTAAGAGTATCTTCAACCCTACACCAAATCCTACACCAAACTCCATTTTGGTGTAAAATCTCCTCCAATCCCACTCTATTTCTAACACCAAAATGGTGTAAACCCATTTTTTGCACCAAATTTGGTATAATCTCATTTTTCACACCATTTTGGTGTTGTATTTTTTATTTATAAAATAGTCCTTCAAAATTTTAATGAATTGATTTTAAGAATTATAATAATTTATTTGACAAACAAATCTGAGAATCTTATAATAATTTTTTTTAATTAAAAATAGAATAACATAAATTGATAATATATTTAAAATAGATAAAAACTAGAATTAAAAATAGCATAATATTTAATTAATACAAAAACAACTAATGACTTAATAATCTCGTAAATCGTTTATATATCCACCAAAATCACTAAAATATTGTTCAAATGAAGCAAATTGAGACGAATTTTGTTGATTTTGTTGTTGTTCAGCCCTCTTTTGGTATTGTGTTTGTTCACTCTAAACACGAAGATTTGGGTCTTGTATCAAGTTTAAATCTTGGAACACAAATTAAAAATCAAAACACTCATTTCTCACTTCGAGATGCGTTGATTGATCATCTATGAAAAACATATAAATGATGATTAATAAATAAAATGTTATTTTGTTTTATTATTTTAATGTTGTATAATTTGTATTTTTATATTGTAATGGTTAAATTTAATTAATATCATAATTTATGAAAATTTTATAAAATAAATAAATTATTGGATCAATTTGTAAATTTTATAAGTAAAGTATATTATTAGCAATTAAAAATAAAGTAAAAAGCAAAAAATATATTAAAAATATTAATTTGGTGTAGAAAATGGTGTAATACATTGGAGAGAAATTTAACACCATTTTGAGATTGCACCATTTTGGAGTAAGAAATAGTGTTATACATTGGAGATGCTCTAACCTTGAAAATTCAGAAAATGAATAAAAAATCCAAGAGACTAATAAAACCAACTTGATTTGCCAGAAAGCATATATAAATTTGCTTGAGACTTACTGCTACAACACTCTGCAAGCAATCTTATGTATGGAAATCTCTAATGGATGGGCAGGAGTTGGTCAACGCAGGCATGCGTTTTAATATTGGTGAAGGCTCGAATGTTAGTGCGTGGATTGATCCATGGTTACCAACCCATCCACCAAGACCGCCAACACCAATCCAAGAATATGTGCAACATTGCTTTGTTAAAGATTGGATTAGCAGAGATAGGCAATGGAATGAGCCTCTGATTCGTAGCTTGGTGACAGAAGAAGATGGTAACATAATTCTATCCATCCATCTAAGTTCAGTACCAACTCCAGACTTGGTAGGATGGCACTATAATAAAACTGGCCTTTACACAACAAAGTCGGCTTATTGGTTATCTACTCACCGCCATGAACAACAACTAGTACCTCCGCCTCCGGGACCTATCCATTTGAAGGCAACTATATGGAAACTCAATACTGCTCCCAAACTAAAGCATTTTATATGGCGGCTATTGTCACAAGCTTTGCCAACAAGAGAAATAATGAGAACACGCCATATGAGCTCTACGTCAACATGTGTCAGGTGCACTACAGACATTGAATCAACGCAACATCTCTTCTTTACTTGTGACTATGCCCAACAACTTTGGCGTGCACTTGGTTTTCCAAATCCGGTGATCCTAAATAGTACTGCTGACTTCAACACTCAACTACAAGCGATAATTGAGGTACCTACATCTTTACCGAACCAGATCCAACAGCGAGCATTATGGCTGTTATGGCGACTTTGGAAAAGCAGAAACATCCTTCTTTATCAACGGAAACATATTCCCAGGCAATCACTTCTACAACAAGCAATCTTTGATGCCAAAGAATAGTTGGATAGTCAAGACTATTTCACGAACACTAACATCGGTCAAAGAACGCATAGTTCCACAAGATCTACTCCTACATTATGGAAGAAACCGACTGGTACACGGATCAAATGCAATTATGATGGGTCTTTTAACAGGAACATTGGATTGGCACAAGTTGGTTGGGTTCTCAGAGACAACAATGGCTCCTTCATTAATGCAGGACAAGCGCAATCCAGGAAAGCAACTAATGCGTTAGAATCAGAATGTCAAGCTCTACTTATATCCATGCAACAATGTTGGATCAAAGGTTACAGACGGATAGAATTTGAAGGAGACAACCAAGTTCTGGTCGATCTAATTAACAAGAAAGCGACAAATTTTGCGATGACCAACTGGATTCACGATGTAGTCTACTGGAGCAATAAATTTGAGGATATCAAATTTAGGTGAGTTCCAAAAACAGCAAATGGAGTGGCAGATACATTATCGAAGACATCATTACCTGATCATTGTTCATTTGCCTTTCATATGTACCCTCCTAGAGTTGTCTCTAATACCCTCCATCATGACATTGTATACAGTTCAGCTTAATTCAATTTCAAGAAGTTAAAAAAAAAAAAAAAAATTTGCTTGAGACTATATATCTATCCTACGAGTCTTAGAGACTACCCATGTAACACTATTAGTATATTCACACTAGGAGACAAACAGTGAGATAATCGGCACTTGAACTGTGGTTAAACATAACTATGATTACTAATTAGTATCGAATTTAGCTACAACTGTGGTTAAATATTTTATTAGCTAACTCAAGATAAACATGGACTGTGGCAACTTCATCCATCCCCACTACAAGCCATCTCGAAACAGCAGCTGATTTAAACGTAATATTAAAATAATGAAAATAAGTATATTTTAATAAATTGAAAGTTTTTTTTTTTTTTTTGTCAACAGTAATAAATTGAAAGTCTAATACACAGAGTTTGGCCTTATAAGCAAAATGTCTTTGTGACCAAATAAAAGAATCAAAAGAGAAAATAGAGAGGATCATGTGTGACATTGTGTATTGTGTGTGACCGTGCGGACCGCTGTTTTGTATTTGCGGTGTTCAAACGTATTGGTGCATTAATCTGACGTACGTGTTAGAGACTTGGAGTGCACTAGTGTTATTGTTCATAGTTATTGACTTATTGTTGATATTTTTTCTTTTGATTATTTTTAGGGTATCCCAAATTTATTAAATAGTTCAGATTAATTTCCAAAAGAGTTATAATACATATATACACTTTTTTAGATTTTCAAATGGACCGAAATAAAGATTCATATTCATATACAGTGGCGGATCCAGAAATATTTTTGATTGGGGGCATAAGTTAATTAAATAATTATTATTATTATAATATTTAATATTAAATAAACTATATTTAAAATATATAAATATTTGTTTATATTACATAAATTAATAAATTGTTGACATTTTAAAATACATTAAAATTTTATATAATTTAGATGATTTAACATATACTTCTTCGTTTTCTAACACTTGTTATTTAGAGATTTTTCACAAAAATTAAAAAACATTAAAATTTCGATAAAACTGGAAATTTGATTACTATAAATATGCACTGGAAATACAAAACAACAAATAATATGAAATAAAATATTATTTAATTTTAAAACGACAAATGAAAAAACAGAATAGTATCTTTAGTATTTTTGTTACAAATATATATAGTTTTTTTTTGTTAACAACTAAGATAAAATAAACACAAAAATACAATGCAGCAATGTATAAACTATTAACTAACTCATAAAAACAAAGAACTAATTCTAGTTCAAAAAAAAAAAATAATGAACTAATTGAAATGAAAGATATAAAAAAACAACTTTATGAATCAATTCGTATATGGAAGGAAAAAATGCATTAAACATTAGGTCACCGATTAGTGCATACGTGGACCCGGGGAACATGAACAATTTTTTTAAACTAAAAAGGTAAGAGTCAAGCGTCGAACACGGCATTTATGGGTCACACAGATATTTTAACCGGGGACATTACCTACTGATCCAATAAACATTTGGTTATTTGCTAAAAAGTTTATAAATATTTTAGTTTTACCGGGGGCAGCTGCCCCCCTCCCCACTCAAGTAGCTCCGCCCCTGTTCATATACATGTTCAAGATATGTTGTAGTTTTATATAATAGATAGATCGAACTTGATACGTGTTGCCGTTTTAAATTCGTCTCTTTATCATTTGATTATAAATCTTTAGACAATGTTAGTATTGATATTTGTTTGTACGCTGTTCAAAAAAAAATCAATGTAAGAGTATTCTGAAAATTTTAGAGAAACAAAATCTTATTTAAAAAGAATTATATTATTCTGATAAGGTATAATTATGTGAGATAATTTAGTTATGATTAGTTATTATCATGAAAGTTCATAATGTAACACCCGTTTCTTGGTTAAATCGGAGACGCGACATTAGGACACCCGTGGAGCCTATTTCAGTCCAACCGGGATGTCACTCAACTTGTCCCAGGACCCGTCGCTCTCTTCGGTTTCAAATACACCAATGACATCACTCGATCGAATCAATCCCGCATCCGGACCTGCAAGAAAATGGGGACAGGGGAAAAGGGAAAGGAGGTCTGAGCAATTGTTTCAAACACAATTACCCAGTGAGGGGCGGATTTAAGGAACCCGCGATCCCAACTTACACTACTCAACTTCGAACACAAGTCCTAGGCTAATACTACCTTGCAAACATCACCCGAAGGCTTTCATCACGCAACCTATGTCCCAATGGACTTCTACCAAACGAAGCGCAAACAAAACTACCAAAGAAGTGCAACAAAGATAAATGGCTCCAAAGCCCGCCATTGGCCCCGGAGCCCAACTCCAACTCCAACTCCAACTCACAATCGGGGAGCTCGCCGAAACCCCCCTTACGACGATTCAAGGGTTGCGTACCAAAACTCGTTATACGCAAGCCGTCACCAAACACCCTTTCGGGGGCCCTACCACAGTTCTAAACCCTTCAAGTCCATCAAGCACAAACAACGTTTTCAATTTAAGCGATAACCTAGCATTCTACGTTCCACAAGCAAGACACATCGAGTACTCAGCTAAACCTATGCTACCTAGGAAAGATCATATTAACAGAGGACTATCGTCCCGAATGGAACATGGCAAGCAAGGATAGAACCGAAACCTCACCTTGGCTAAAGAAGGGAATTTTCGTAATTTAGGAACTTTATGAGACCGAACGGACAATAGATCTGGAAAGAGGGCGAAAAATAGAACAGTTTAGGCTTTTGAATCACTCAAATCGGATCTAAGATGAGCTAGATATGATCGAAAGAAGTTCAAGGTTTAAATCCTAAACCGAATCAAACTGAATTGAAATTGAAATTAGAAATCAAAATCGAATTGGGAATCGGTTTGGGCTAAACCGGGAATTGGAATCAATTTGGGAAAACCGGCTAAACCAAACCGAATTGAAATTGAACCAAATGAAAACCGAAATCGAATTTGATTTGAGAAAACCGGATTAAACCAAAATCAAATTGACTAAACCGGAATTGATTGGAAATTGGAATTCGAACCGATCCGGACCAACCTAAACCGGACCGGTGGTAAACGGCGGCGGCTCCGGCAATGGGCGGCGGCTCCGGTCGGCAGCGGCGGTGGCAAGTGGCGGCGGCGCGTGGTATCCGGCGGCGGCGCGTGGTCTCCGGCGGCGGCGCGTGGGGCTCCGGGGCGTGGGCTCCTCCGGCGCGTGGATCTCACGCGCCCGACACTCCGGCGGCACGTGGGGGCGCGTGCGGTGGCGGTTCGGCGATCGGTCGACGGCTCCGGCTTCGTCTCGACGAGGCGGTCACGATGGTATGCTCGGTTTCTCAGGATTTGTTGTATTTTTTTAAAAACGATTGAAAACAGGGTTTTTGGTTTGAAAACTCTAGATCTACGGGTTAGGGGATTACCTGGATCAAGGGGAATGCTCGGGAAACGTGAACAGTGACTCCTAGGACTTCGAAGGGCTCCACACTCCGACAGGGCTTCGCAGTAGGAAGGGAAAATAGGTTTAAGGAAGGGGAGAAACTTGTTTTTATAGGGGAAAGGCTAGGATTTTGGGAATAGGCTTTGGGCCTGGCTAATGGGCTGGGCTTTTCTCCTTCTTTTCTAAAAATCTTACTGGACCGGACCAGGGCCATTACAAATTCTCCCCCACTGAAAAGAATTCGTCCCGAATTCTGAAGAACTCGACTTCCCGGTCGCTACTGAACTCAAAGGAACTATCAGTTCAAGATGCGGGGATGGCTACGGAACGTCCGAACGGGAAGGCACGAACTGAATAAAACTATAAATAGAATAAATCAACGGCGCAGGGCTACAAAGTTCGAAAGAATGGAACGGAAGAAAAACAACTACGCGAAAACCGAGGAAAAACGAAATAAAACTCTAACATCAAATAACTAAGCCATACTCCTAACACCACCCTAAGTTTTCCGATCCTAGCCACTCTGCGATCCTGGGGTCCGGTACTCGAGGTCCTGGTCGCCATGGTACAACTGATCCTCCTCGCTCCCATACTCCTCTGGATCTGACTCTGTGTCTGAAAGGGTGATCACTGGGGGTACAAATGCTCTGTCCTGCCTCTGTGCAGCCTGCTGCTGCTGCCTCTGCTCTCGTCCCTGCTCCTCTGCCCACTCTGCTCGCTGCTGATTCAACCTCTCCTGTATCCGCTCCCTGGTGGCTCTCTTGTAACGCCCCTTTCCCATTCTCCGCTGACCGTCGAGGTGGCCGGTCAACAATCAAACAAGAACATGACCGATCGAACCCGAGCAAGTCGAACAGGAAAAGTTCGCCACAGGACGAAGCCAAAGATAGTTCGGTTTGAGACAAAGGCTCGAACCAATCTATCCTCGACTCCGCTATCCTCATATCCATAGCACAAGCGGTACCACTTGCACTACTTCGATGAGTTGTGTCGGTTCGGACTAAAACCTCATATCAGGGAAACAATTTTATTTCTGAGTAATCAACATTGAGTACAACGTTTACGTTTAATAGGATTTCACAAACAATCGTCAAGTAAAATATATAAAAAAATCAATACACAAAATGATAATAACGCCGAACCGAGAAAACACTCAAAACAATCACGAATCAAATCCCGTCACAAGCAACCCGAAACCACACCGAGGATCTCCCGCGTCCGCCGCTACCTAAACCTGAAAACACAAAAAGAGTATAATGAGCGATCTAAGATCACCCAGTGAATCGGCTCCCCACTAACGGCTTCTAATCTATCTAGATTCTACAATCCCCGCCCCGAAACCCCAAAATAACAATCAACATAAATAAATAGTCGATCACACACTACCACGTCGTGTCAACCCACACACAATCAAGCAATAGCCAAAACAAGAGAATTAAGGGAATCGAAGGCACTGCGGCACATGTCCTCGATTGGACTCGATCTATCTATCGCGCAACGAAAGAAATAACAAAACAAAACTGGGCCCTACGATCTCGGTGACTTCCACGGGTCTACATCGTTGCCTATATGGCAACTAACCCTGGACTCCTATACGTGCTCACAAGGACCCACGCATAGGACACCGTTCTCTGTCCATCGATACGCGGTGACTCTGACTACCCCTAGATAGCCCGAGTTTCCATGCAGTCCGGCCCTAGGACATGACCCCGTATTCTCCGGACCGCACACCTACCGGCGTCACCCGATAGGTTAACACCATAACCAGAACCACCATGGCCCGGTTAAGTAAAACCCGAGGATCCAATCGGGTCGGAAGTACCGGAACGTAACAAAATAACCTAGGCTTGCGGAATCTAACGCACCCTAGAGTCATAGTGCAGAAATGCAAACACGCAGACTCGCTGGGACTCTAGCACAGATCACGCAATCAATATCAATAATAAATCCACAACCATTCCGCAAGCCTCTACACTACCACCGCTCTGACTAGGTAAGATACCTAGTCAGCACCACTAACTTACCCGGTCCCGTGACCGGAGTAAGTGTCCGCAATAACTGCTCAGCCCAACACCGAGCAGTCTAACAAGCCTGCACACAAAGCTTACAACAACAACAATACAATCACGCAATCACAATCAATCACACAATAATAATCAATCACACAATCACAATCAATCACACAATCACACACAAGCAGGCTTATTAGGGTTTCTAAGTCTTTTAATCCATTTCACGCCCGCTACCTTGGGTTAACCGCTTGTTAACCCGTAGACGGTTCACCAATCATAACACTTCTCATTTCTTAACCAAACCTAATCATCATTTATTAACTCCCCGATCTGTCGGTTTAGAGTTAGTAAACTTACTAACTCTCCGACGTCTCATTATTAACTTAATTTGATTCATTACCCAATCCCGCTATTAAACCTAAACCCCAATCCCGTTACAATATTTTATATGTTCGTTTAGGTTTAACCATATTTTAATGTCGTCTCAATTCTCATATATAGATTCATTAATTATCGTTCTTATACCATATATATGCATATACGATCCTAAACAACGGTCTATATGAAATGCATCACCCAATCATTACTAACAACCTAGCGGCACACAACCAATTTACCTTTTAATTCTTTAAACCCTAACGTGCTTATCCGTTCCTAATCGGTTTAACATTAAACGCCCAATTAATTATTAAGTACCAATTAGGTTAAGTAACGGGTATGCAATCCTAGCACTACGGCTTATCAGTTTATGGTCTATATGAATCTAAGAGTTTGTGAGCCGACTCACATTGAGATAGGCACGGAGATGACGGTTCTGACACGGTATGAATCCCGAGACCCCCGAACTGGAACCCTAATATCCCGAATGCACGAACTCGAACCTCGAAGCTTCCCGAACGTCTTGACCGTTGACCGAACAACTCTAACCAAGATTCCGGACCATCTTCTCTCTCCTCCATGCCTCCTTCTCTCTCTCTCCTCTTCATCTTCACGTCTCTCTCTCTCTCTCTCTCCACTTTCTCTCTCTTCCTTCTCTCTCCTCCGGTCTTCTCTCCTTCTCCTCATCTCACGCTTCTCTCTCCTTCCTTCTTCCTCTCTCTCTCCTCTTCTTCACGCTCTTCTCCTCTCTTTCTCTCTTTCTTCCTCTTCCTCCTCACGCTCTTCACGCTTTTCTTCTTCCTCTTCTCCTCCTCTCTCCTCTTCTTCTCTTCTCTCTACCTCTTCTCCACGCTTCATCTTCTTCTCTCTTCTTCACTCTCTCCTTCTTCTTCTCCTTTCTCCTTTCACGCTTCTCCTCTCTCTCCTCTTCTTCTTCTCTCCCTCCTCTTCACGCTTCTCTCTCTACTCTTCTTCTTCTCTCCTTCTTCTTCTTCTTCTTCTCCTTCTTCTTCTTCTCCACCCCTTCTCTCTCCTTCTTCTTCTCCTTCTTCTTCTTCTTCTTCTTCTTCTTCTTTTTTCTGCTCACGCTTTTCTCTTCTTCTTCTCTCTCTCTTTCTTTTCTCTCGCTATTCCCTTCCCTCTTTCTCTTTTTCTCTTCTCTTCTTTTTATTTGTTTCTTCACATGATTCAAAGAATCAATTAAGGTTCCATGTATTTGTGACAGCTCAGAGACCAAGTTGTCTCTCCCTTACTCCTCCATGTGTCCTTGTGATGATGAGATTCAATGTATCTCATGGGATTCATTTCACCTTCTCCTTCTCTCTCACGCAAACAAAATAAATACATTGTATCTCTTCCCTTTTTGTAAACAAGCCACGACATCACCTCATCCCCTTAGAGAGTTCCACGCTGACTAACCAAAATTCAAGACAAATTAAGTGTATCCCTTCTTCATTCCTCCTCCTTTGCCACGTTGCCAACAAATATCAAAACACATTCCTTGCATTTTATAAAAACCTTGGAGAGCAAGTTGTCTCTATTCCTTATCACCACGTGGAGCTTGTGTCACAATTAAGTTCAATGTATCACCTCTAAATCGCCCTTAACCAGCCATTACTTCCCATTAACTCTAATGCTCGGTTTGATGGTTTTCGGTTTTAATATTTTAGAATATCTCTGGTTGACCCCATAAATCCTCAAACCTCCATAAAAAGATTCTCCATGCTATTTGATGAATTTATCATTTTGAATCGCCTCAAACGGACACCCGTAGCTCCGGTTATGAATTTTTGAAGTTTTATCGGTTTTGTCGGTTTCCATTCCTGATTCACCGAAAAACATGTTTCTGCTCCGATTTCTTCAACTCTGGTCTTGTGAACATTCTTTATATTTAAATAAAATAATATTCGTCCCGTCTCGGCTTCCGTCTCGAACTTTGGTAAAATTACCATTTTACCCCCGACATTGGTAAAATGACAATTTTACCCCTGTTGACTTTCTTCTGCCCGTTGACCGTATTTTGATACGGGGTATCACATTCTTCCCCACTTACAGGAATTCGTCCCCGAATTCTCCGTCACTGTCAGACTTCAAATCGGTTCTGAACCCTGCAAGTTGCTTCATCGCTTCACTCCGACGCTTCTTCCTCGAACACTGCTGCATACCACTGTCCTCAATACTGATCCAATCTCACATCTCAATCTTGTACCCTGATCCGCTCCACTCTCAACTGTCTTTATCAGTCTCAATCTTCGAACTCACTCCTGGTTAACTTCTCTACTCTGCTTCTTACTTCCGTCTTCCCCACTTTGCCTCGACCTCCTCGTCATTCTGGTTGTAACTTTCTTTCTTCTTTTCTGAGACACTCTTCAAGAATCTGATCATCTGCTTCCCTCTGACTGATTCCCACAACAACGCCGATCCTTATTTCCCAAACTCTTTGCTAACCTATCATACTTCTCGGCTTCTTTCTGTCGGTTGTCTGTTAAGCTGATACACTTTCCACTGACAACACCCATCACTGCCTCACGGTCCGGTCCACTTATCTCACAATGTCTTGACACTTCCTCTCGCTTTCGGGTTCGGGTTCGGTCTCGGATTCACATCGCGTCGCCATTCCGTCCTACAACCAACACAACCACTCACTGAACAATTAGTTTCATCCCGCTCTATCCCCGATATCACTTTTCCATAGGAATATGGTTACTTAATCACGTACCCGACGGTTACCCGTGATTAAATAACAATACACTATAAGTCCGCTTCATCGCGAATCGACGGTTGAATCACAACCGTTCTTAAATCAGCTCAAAACCAGAAATCAAACTAGAATAAGATTAACACTTTACCTTTTTTTTAATAAAACCGAGGAAAACGATCAATCACTACTCAATTCCGAACACAAAAAGCAAACCAACGGTCTCTAAGATCCCAAACGATCAATCCATCCAAAAACCATGCACGCTAACACTACGCAAACTACCGCACAAACAAATTAATCAAACAAACAATCAACCAAGCAACAGGAAAAGAAAAACAAGCAATCACCACACAATCACGCAATCTAATGATCGGTCGGATGCGTCGTCGGTCTAGGTTCAGGTCATGAGGAACGGTCGTCAGTTCCGCTCATCATTTGATTCCACACAGTAATCTATTTGCTTTCAGAACCATCTCATTCATGCAAATAGTTACTATGCTACTCAAAACGATCAACTGAACACTCTGTATCCACCACATACATAAACGATATATCGTACACAATAAAGTTTTCTGTACATGGTTATGATCAGAGTCTACTCATAAGACCGTCATCATATCCAAAAACCCATACGACGCCGCTGTACATCAGAAAAGTCAAAGGCGACACGCAAAGTCGCCTATCCGCCGATCAATCTATAAGACAAGAATAGAGTTAGTGCCCCCAACTTACCTGGCCTAACTACAACTATCCTATCCTAACGCCTCCAGCAAGACCGAAATGCCCAACACCACTGGCAAAACGGCTCGCTGAAGTATCCGCTGGCAGGTGCGCCGGGAGGGTGTGGCGAGTGTGTGTCTCGAGATGGTGCTCTGACATGCTGCGGCTCGGCTATCGGACATACATGAGCAACGTGACCTGCGCGGCCACATAACTGACAGACTGGAGTGGACGCTGAACGTGGTCCAAGATAACGCACGGGCGCCTGATGACAATGGCTACCACACAACTGAAGAAAAATCCTCACTGGCTCGGGTCGGACAACGAAACAACCGGTAAATGCACAACGGGCGGCTGACTGGGCTCGGGATCTCTGCGGCTGGGTCCCACTTGGTAACCCTCTGGTACTGGTGCTTGGTATGACTCTCCACCGGGTACACAATCCTGCTCTGGCGGTCGGGCAAGTCATCGCTCCATGGTCTTCCTGACCACATAACGGACAACAGTCGGGTCCGAGTACGGAATGGTACGGCTCTCGAAGACGCGAGCCTACTGCTCGAGGACACCAATGCAAATTAACTCATACCCTCCACATCCGTCGCATTTCCTGTACGCCGGTATTGCTGGCGGCGAGACTGACTGGTCCCTGCGGACTCATGACGCTCAACTGTAACTGCTCCGCGTACACACACACACACACATCTCCACTCCACCCAGGACACACTGCTGCATGACTGCAATCACCACTCAAAGATAAGTTAGTACAAATAATACAAAAAATGCTACTCCCCATCCCAACCCCGGGTTTAACGGACGCGGCTCGGTTTCCTAATGATTGCTTGTGTGACACATTTGACTCGATAAAACACGGAAAACACTCAAAAATGAAATGTTTCGAAACCCATGCAGAACCATGCTCTAATACCACCTTTCTGTAACGCCCCTTTCCCATTCTCCGCTGACCGTCGAGCTGGCCGGTCAACAATCAAACAAGAACATGACCGATCGAACCCGAGCAAGTCGAACAGGAAAAGTTCGCCACAGGACGAAGCCAAAGATAGTTCGGTTTGAGACAAAGGCTCGAACCAATCTATCCTCGACTCCGCTATCCTCATATCCATAGCACAAGCGGTACCACTTGCACTACTTCGATGAGTTGTGTCGGTTCGGACTAAAACCTCATATCAGGGAAACAATTTCATTTCTGAGTAATCAACATCGAGTACAACATTTACGTTTAATAGGATTTCACAAACAATCGTCAAGTAAAATATATAAAAAAATCAATACACAAAATGATAATAACGCCGAACCGAGAAAACACTCAAAACAATAACGAATCAAATCCCGTCACAAGCAACCCAAAACCACACCGAGGATCTCCCGCGTCCGCCGCTACCTAAACCTGAAAACACAAAAAGAGTATAATGAGCGATCTAAGATCACCCAGTGAATTGGCTCCCCACTAACGGCTTCTAATCTATCTAGATTCTACAATCCCCGCCCCGAAACCCCAAAATAACAATCAACAAAAATAAATAGTCGATCACGCACTACCACGTCGTGTCAACCACACACAATCAAGCAATAGCCAAAACAAGAGAATTAAGGGAATCGAAGGCACTGCGGCACATGTCCTCGATTGGACTCGATCTATCTATCGCGCAACGAAAGAAATAACAAAACAACACTGGGCCCTACGATCTCGGTGACTTCCACGGGTCTACATCGTTGCCTATATGGCAAATAACCCTGGACTCCTATACGTGCTCACAAGGACCCACACATAGGACACCGTTCTCTGTCCATCGATACGCGGTGACTCTGACTACCCCTAGATAGCTCGAGTTTCCATGCAGTCCGGCCCTAGGACATGACCCCGTATTCTCCGGACCGCACACCTACCGGCGTCACCCGATAGGTTAACACCATAACCAGAACCACCATGGTCCGGTTAGGTCAAACCCGAGGATCCAATCGGGTCGGAAGTACCAGAACGTAACAAAATAACCTAGGCTTGCGGAATCTAACGCACCCTAGAGTCCTAGTGCAGAAATGCAAACACGCAGACTCGCTGGGACTCTAGCACAGATCACGCAATCAATATCAATAATAAATCCACAACCATTCCGCAAGCCTCTACACTACCACCGCTCTGACTAGGTAAGATACCTAGTCAGCACCACTAACTTACCCGGTCCCGTGACCGGAGTAAGTGTCCGCAATAACTGCTCGGCCCAACACCGAGCAGTCTAACAAGCCTACACACAAAGCTTACAACAACAACAATACAATCACGCAATCACAATCAATCACACAATCATAATCAATCACACAATCACAATCAATCACACAATCACACACAAGCAGGCTTATTAGGGTTTCTAAGTCTTTTAATCCATTTCACGCCCGCTACCTTGGGTTAACCGCTTGTTAACCCGTAGACGGTTCACCAATCATAACACTTCTCATTTCTTAACCAAACCTAATCATCATTTATTAACTCCCCGATCTGTCGGTTTAGAGTTAGTAAACTTACTAACTCCCCGACGTCTCATTATTAACTTAATTTGATTCATTACCCAATCCCGCTATTAACGGCTTCTCTCTCTACTCTTCTTCTTCTCTCCTTCTTCTTCTTCTTCTTCTCCTTCTTCTTCTTCTTCTTCTTCTTCTTCTTTTTTCTGCTCACGCTTTTCTCTTCTTCTTCTCTCTCTCTTTCTTTTCTCTCGCTATTCCCTTCCCTCTTTCTCTTTTTCTCTTCTCTTCTTTTTATTTGTTTCTTCACATGATTCAAAGAATCAACTAAGGTTCCATGTATTTGTGACAGCTCAGAGACCAAGTTGTCTCTCCCTTACTCCTCCATGTGTCCTTGTGATGATGAGATTCAATGTATCTCATGGGATTCATTTCACCTTCTCCTTCTCTCTCACGCAAACAAAATAAATACATTGTATCTCTTCCCTTTTTGTAAACAAGCCACGACATCACCTCATCCCCTTAGAGAGTTCCACGCTGACTAACCAAAATTCAAGACAAATTAAGTGTATCCCTTCTTCATTCCTCCTCCTTTGCCACGTTGCCAACAAATATCAAAACACATTCCTTGCATTTTATAAAAACCTTGGAGAGAAAGTTGTCTCTATTCCTTATCACCACATGGAGCTTGTGTCACAATTAAGTTCAATGTATCACCTCTAAATCGCCCTTAACCAGCCATTACTTCCCATTAACTCTAATGCTCGGTTTGATGGTTTTCGGTTTTAATATTTTAGAATATCTCTGGTTGACCCCATAAATCCTCAAACCTCCATAAAAAGATTCTCCATGCTATTTAATGAATTTAGCATTTTGAATCGCCTCAAACGGACACCCGTAGCTCCGGTTATGAATTTTTGAAGTTTTATCGGTTTTGTCGGTTTCCATTCCTGATTCACCGAAAAACATGTTTCTGCTCCGATTTCTTCAACTCTGGTCTTGTGAACATTCTTTATATTTAAATAAAAGAATATTCGTCCCGTCTCGGCTTCCGTCTCGAACTTTGGTAAAATTACCATTTTACCCCCGACATTGGTAAAATGACAATTTTACCCCTGTTGACTTTCTTCTGCCCGTTGACCGTATTTTGATACGGGGTATCACATCTCTGCTCTCCCAGCCATGCATAATCCACAATCTCTTGCTCTCGCCTCAAACGCAGCTCTCTGTCCCAAACGGCCTACTGCTCAGCCATCACTCGTCGCCGAATGTCCTCATCTTCCCGACGCTTCTCTCTCATCTGCTGCCGATACGCTATGTCCTTCTGATTCCTCTCTATGGACTCCGCATAATGAGCCGCCATCACTACTAACCCGTAATCTCCGTACTCAGTCCCATCTGTCATCCCCTGACGGATCTCCGGTAACAGCCCACCCATGAACATGGTCATCATATGGATCGGGGATCTGGGGTAGGTGCAACCGGCTCTGAAAATGAATGCCTCCAGGTAGTCCTGCACACTCATCCCTGCCATGTGAAATGGTCGGGGGACGTCCCGAGGGGGTGTCTGCGCATGTGGCCTCGTAGTCGACGCTCCTGGGGTGTCGTCTGCCTGCGGTATCGCTTCTGGTCCAAAGTCCGGGAAAGCCGGGTCACGCTGGGCTGAATGTCTCACAGTCATGAAGCACACCTGGGCTGGTGGGTCGGGGTGCTCTCCTCCACTACATGCTCCTTTCATGGCCTCTTCGTACTGGGTGTCTCTACTGGGTCCACAGGTGCTGACGGGACAACTAGGGGCGTCTTCCGTGGTCGGCCCCGGCCTCTCACTGGTCTCGTAAAGGTCCCAACTGCATGAATGACAAGTCTATCCCTAGGGTGCGGGGTGGGTGGCCGGACGGGTCCGGGGTCGCGGCTGGGGTCCCGATCGTGAGTCGTTTCCTCTAGCGCGGTGGTGCACTCCTCCTGGTCGAAACACGGGTGCGTAGAACACCGGTGGGGCTAGGTGCGTACTCGGACCCAGAATCGGAGCTCGAATCAGAAGACATCCTTCATAAGAAGATACTAAAAGAGGTCACCATAGGAGATAATCAGTAACGTATATTGGTGCTTGAAAAGTTTTCATAAAGTATCCGTTTTAGAAAAGTTTTCGCAAACGCTTTTGAAAAAGATTGAAATCGGGGTTTTTGGAAAAATAACGAAAGCTGATCTCCCAGGACGGGACTGGGAGATCTTAACCTAGGCTCTGATACCAAATTGTAACACCCGTCTCCCGGTTAAACCGAAGACGCGGCATTAGGACACCCGTGGAGCCCATTTCGGTCCAACCGGGATGTCACTCAACTTCTCCCAGGACCCGGCGCTCTCTTCGGATTCAAATACACCAATGACATCACTCGATCGAATCAATCCCGCATCCGGACCTGCAAGAAAACGGGGACAGGGGAAAAGGGAAAGGAGGTTTGAGCAATTGTTTCAAACACAATTACCCAGTGAGGGGCGGATTTAGGGAACCCGCGATCCCAGCTTACACTACTCAACTTCGAACACAAGTCCTAGGCTAATACCACCTTGCAAACATCACCCGAAGGCTTTCATCACGCAACCTATGTCCCAATGGACTTCTACCAAATGAAGCGCAAACAAAACTACCAAAGAAGTGCAACAAAAATAAATGGCTCCGAAGCCCGCCATTGGCCCCGGAGTCCAACTCCAACTCACAATCGGGGATCTTGCCGAAACCCCCCTTACGACGATTCAAGGGTTGCGTACCAAAACTCGTTATACGCAAGCCGTCACCAAACACCCTTTCGGGGGCCCTACCACAGTTCTAAACCCTTCAAGTCCATCAAGCACAAACAACGTTTTCAGTTTAAGCGATAACCTAGCATTCTACGTTCCACAAGCAAGACACATCGAGTAATCAGCTAAACCTATGCTACCTAGGAAAGATCATATTAACAGAGGACTATCGTCCGGAATGGAACAGGGCAAGCAAGGATAGAACCGAAACCTCACCTTGGCCAAAGAAGGGAATTTTCGTAATTTAGGAACTTCATGAGACCAAAGGGACAACAGATATGGAAAGAGAGCGAAAAATAGAACAGTTTAGGCTTTTGAATCACTCAAATCAGATCTAAGATGGGCTAGATATGATCGAAAGAAGTTCAAGGTTTAAATCCTAAACCGAATCAAACCGAATTGAAATTGAAATTAGAAATCAAAATCGAATTGGGAATCGGTTTGGGCTAAACCGGGAATCGGAATCAATTTGGGAAAACCGGCTAAACTGAACCGAATTGAAATTGAACCAAATGAAAACCGAAATCGAATTTGATTTGAGAAAACCAGATTAAACCGAAATCAAATTGACTAAACCGTAATTGATTGAAAATTGGAAATCGAACCGAACCGGTGGTCAACGGCGGTGGTCAACGGCCGGCGGCGGACGGCGGCGCTCCGGCGAGTCTCCGTCGACGGGCGGCGGCTCCGGTCGGCGGTGGCAGTGGCGCGTGGGGCTCCGGCGCGGGGGGGGGGGGGGGGGGCTTGCGGCGGCGGTTTGGCGATCGGTTGACGGCTCCGGCTTCGTCTCGACGAGGCAGTCACGATGGTATGCTCGGTTTTTCAGAATTCGGTGTATTTTTTAAAAAACGATTGAAAACAGGGTTTTTGGTTTGAAAACTCTAGATCTACAGGTTAGGGGATTACCTAGATCAAGGGGAATGCTCGGGAAACGTGAACAATGTCTCCTAAGGTTTCAAATGGCTCCATACTCCGACAGGGCTTCGCAGCAGAAAGCGAAAATAGGTTTAAGGAAGGGGAGAGACTTGTATTTATAAAGGAAATGCTAGGATTTTGGAAATAGGCTTTGGGCCTGGCTAATAGGCTGAATTTTTCTTCTTCTTTTCTAAAAATTTTACGGGACCGGGCCAGAGGCATTACACATAATAAAAAGTGGTTATTCAAAAGGATTATAATTATTTTACGTGCTTGTAAATTGTTGTATTTAGTTTTTTTTTATTCTACTGAAATTGAAAAATATGGATAAATGATCTGTGGAAAGAAAATGAACTTATTAGAAAACTTCATTATGTCTTGTATTTTCTACATTTCATTTATTTTCTCACCTGCATTTAGATAATATCACACCGAGTTTTATGAAAATTTGAAAATTTAGACAAAATGTTTCTGTACAAAATTTTGAAAATTCAGTCCCAAAAGGTTTCTGCACTCGACGATTTTTTATTTAATTAAAATTTTTTTTTTCCGTCGTATAACGATTTTGTTTTGATTATTTGAATGTTCAACGAAGAAGGAAGTAGGAAAGTGACACGACCGAAGGGCAGTGTCGTGATTTTGTCCACTTGTCAAACACAAAAACGTGCTTTTATAATCTCACAATGGCTATTAAAATGCAGCAATAACAACCATACGCTTATCTGACCCTCTCTCTCTTTCTCTGTTTCCTCTCAGTATATTCCTTTTTTCATTACTCATGGATCATTCCGGCGACGACCGATTCGACGTGATTATCGTCGGGGCAGGAGTAATGGGAAGCTCTGCCGCGTATCATCTGTCAAAAAGAGGCAAGAAAACTCTCCTCCTAGAGCAATTCGACTTCCTCCACCACCGTGGCTCTTCCCACGGCGAGTCACGTACCATACGCGCCACTTACCCGGAGGATTACTACTACGCCATGGTTTCCGAGTCGACTCTGTTATGGGCTCAGGCTCAGTCCGAGATCGGATATAAAGTCTATTTCCCAACTCAACAGTTCGACATGGGCCCTGCAGACCAACAGAGCCTCCTCTCTGTTGTTGCCACATGTCTTAAACACGGCTTAGCTCACAGGGTTATGGATTCAAAGGCCGTATCTGAATATTTCTCTGGGAGGATCAATATCCCGGATAACTGGATCGGAGTCTCGACGGATCTTGGTGGAGTTATCAAACCGACCAAAGCCGTCTCTATGTTTCAGACGCTAGCGTTTCGGCACGGCGCCGTTTTGAGAGACAACACCAAAGTGGCAAACATAAAGAGAGACGGTGAAAACGGGGAAGGGGTAATAGTCAGCACGGTGAAAGGAGAGAAATTTCACGGTAAAAAATGTATTGTAACTGCTGGTGCATGGATAGGTAAGCTGGTGAAAACGGTGGCCGGAATCAATTTCCCGGTGGAACCGCTTGAGACGACGGTTTGTTACTGGAGAATCAAAGAAGGCCACGAGGACAAATTTGCGATAGACTCAGAGTTTCCGACTTTCGCGTCTTACGGAGCTCCGTACGTTTATGGAACTCCGTCTTTGGAATATCCGGGACTTATCAAAGTGGCTGTTCACGGCGGTTACCGGTGCGATCCAGATAAGAGGCCATGGGGACCAGGAGTGAAGTTAGAAGAGCTTAAAGAGTGGATTAAGGAGAGATTTGGAGGGATGGTTGATGCGGAAGGACCTGTAGCGACTCAGCTTTGTATGTATTCAATGACGCCAGACGAGGACTTCGTCATTGATTTTCTCGGTGGGGAGTTAGGGAGAGATGTGGTGGTCGGCGGTGGATTTTCCGGTCATGGGTTTAAGATGGCGCCTGCGGTGGGGAGGATATTAGCGGAGCTGGCGACGGAGGGAGAAGCCGGAGGAGGAGTTGAGATGAAACAGTTTAGTCTCCGGCGGTTTGAAGAGAATCCTAAAGGGAATGCCAAAAAGCATCCTGACCAGGTGATACTTGGTAGCTGCCTTTGAAATAAAATTAATATTACATTTGGTTACAAAATGTATAAAAATTAAACCTTGTTGAATAAATAAAATAAAAAGTTTCTTTGTTTTTTTGAAGAATATAACTTTTGATATATGGTTTTGAAGTTTTTTCAACTCCCACTTACAGAAAGCACAATTAAAGATTGGGTCAACAAAAACGATGATAATCATAATCTTTTTCAGAATGGTTAAAAACTAACCAAATCAAACCATCACTGAGCCATTACTATGAGGCTAGACAGTAACTTCAACACTTCAGATTTAGGCTGTGAATATTCCAATGAAAGCGTGTGTTAGAGGTGGGATTAGTACTCCTCTAAGGTTTGACCCGATAATAAAGGAGTCCAGAAGAGATTCACCATTTCTAACTTTTGGAGTAATCACCAACCCTTAGACGCTTACTCGCGTCCAAACCATCAGAACGACTCATGACCTCATAATGCCTTTCTTCGCCCCAGCAGGCGAGGCCGACGTCCTGGGAGGTCCTGAGACCGAGATCGGTAGAACAGAAGAAGGAGGAGGAGCTCCCTTATCAGATGAAAAGGACACCCGACATGATTACTTGGTTTCAAAGTTTTTCGAATCAGCGGGACGAAAGGCTCCTCCGATTCGTCCTCGGCAAGTGGTGCACCACCTCTCTTTTTCGAGGCGTCACTACAGTCAGCCGTTCTCTTAGACCTCGGCTCGGACACTTTTTTTGGACTCCTCAGCCCTTGTCTTATCGGTATCATCGGAGGTCCGCTTCTCCCCTCTCCTAGACTGCGATCTGAGAGAGACCGGTCTTGCAACCGAAGGTCGGCCAGGACCATCTGATCGACCGACATCGGCAGATCTCGAAGCCTTCTTTGGGTCGATCACCATTGTAATACCCTGTTTCCAAAAATATGGTCAACGGGCAGAAGAAAAGTCAACAAGGGCAAAATGGTAATTTTTCTAAAAATTGAGACGGAAGCCGAGACGGGCCAAATGTTCTTGTTTTTCAACAAAATAACATTTAGAAGACCAGGAGTGGAAGAAACGGAGCTAAAACAAGTTTTTCGGTGTATCGGGAATAGAAAACCGATAAGACCGAGAAAACTTGTAAATTTCATAACCGGAGCTACGGGAGCCCAAATTGAGTGATTCAACTTTCTAAATTCATCAAAATAATGGAGAATCAATTTTTAGGGATTTGAAGATTTATGGGAACAACCAAGTGTTTTCTAAAATATTAAACTCAAAGACGGAAAAAACGAAGCATCGGAAAAGAGCGGGTTTAAACATTGGTTTAGGCGGTTTGGGGAAGGATTTTTGATCAGAAAACACCACAGAAAGGTGTGCTCCTCTTGATGGCGCCACCTCTTGATTCTTGATTCATTTAATGGTTTTAGGATGCATGAACTTGGTTTTGCATGGCATCTTCTTTCACATCAAGTTCATTCACCCAAAAATCTCATTCAACTACTCAAAAACCTCTCTCTAGCTCTCTCCCACGACCTCCATCGCTCTCTATTCATCCCATGCAAGCCAAAACCCATAAATGCTTTGAAGATTCAAAGAAAAACCCAAGAACATCCTTTGTGTTCTTCATTGCTTGATACACAAGAAAGACCATAACTTCCAAACCATAAGTCCAATTCACTCACCACTTGAACCATTGAATTCCTCTTGACTTCCTCTACAACCGCCACCTCTCCCTTGCCATCGCTGTCGCCGTATCTTTGCCGGAGCCTCCGTGAGAAGAGCGCCACCGGCGAGACCTATTGTTTCTTTGGGTGATTCTTCTTGTCCATGGCTCATTCACCTTTCTAGAAGCTCCATATCACCTTTTCAAAGATCTACATCTCCAGAGGATCACTTTAGCCACCGGAAAAGCTTCCTTCCGCCGTGGCAACGTCCTCCGCCACCGGTCAACGCCGGAGCTCGGCCGCCGGAGAAGCTACTCCGCCTGCAAATCTTCAACCGGTTCATCAGAGGAGGTTTTGCGTTGATTTGGGATGGATTGGGTTTGGGTAAGCATTGAAATCGGTTTAGGTTAAACCGGTCAAACAAAAAGTCAACACCGGTCAACGGTTTGGTCTAGCTCAGTCAACGGTTCAGGAGTGGTCAACGGTCAAAGTCAACGCTCGGTCAATGCCAGTCAACGACCGGTCAACACCGGTCAATGCGTTTGACTCCGACCGGTTCTTGTTCGGGCAGTTCTAGAGGTGTTCGAGAATCATTGGGGTTCGTGTCAGAGTTTGGGGTTTCGAAGTTCATATCTGCATCCGTACCGTTGTTCCGACTTATTCACTGTGAGTCGGCTTAATCCGTAGAGTAGTTAAATGCATATAGACCGGGAACTGAAAAGCCGTAGAACTAGGATTTGCATACTGTGGTTGAATGAATTTTATTTTTATATGCAAACCGGTTAGGTAATTTGAGATGCATGCTAGGAACTTAGAGTTAAGGATTTAACCGATGTTTGTCGTTAGGTTGCTAGTAATAATTGTGTGTTGCATTCATATAGACGTTGCATGGCTAGGACCGTATAAGCATATATATGGTACTAAAGAATGATGGTGAATGAATCTATATACATGAATTGAGACGGCATTAAAAGACGAAAGTAAACCCTAAACGAACGTATAGAGTATGTAACAGGATTATGTTTAATAGTGGGTTAAGGGTTATTAAATGAATGAATTAAGTTAACCATGAGATGTCGGGGAGTTTAGTAAGCTACTAACTCTAGGAGTTATTAAAAAGACACTTAGGGTAAGAGTGAGGAGTAATTAAAAAGTGGTGTGTGCGATGAGCCGTCTACGGATTAGCAATCCGCTAGTCCAAGGAAGCGGACATGAATGGATTAAAAGATGTTAGAAACCCTAATAAGGCTTGCTTGTGTGTTGATTGTGTTGATGCGTTGTTATTGGTGAGCTTTGTGTGCAGGCCTGTTTAGACTGTCTCGGTGTTGGGCGGAGCGGTCCTTGTGGACACTTAATCCGGTCGCGGGGCCGATTAAGTTCGTAGTTGCTGACTCGGTGTAACACTGGGTCAGATTTTTGGTGTTGGAAGGTGATAGACTTGCAGGATATTTCAGTTGATTAGTGTGTTGTTGATGATTGTGTGATTGGTGTTAGAGTCCTAGTGAGTCTGCATGTTTACATTTCTGCACTAGGACTCTAGGGTGTGTTAGATCGCACAAGTCTAGGTTTTGAAGGCATTCGGGTACTTCCGACCCGATTGGATCCTCGGGTAGTTTCCTAACCAAATCGTGTGCCTTCGGGTGGTGATGTTGGTTATGGTGTGAACCTACTGAGTGACGCCGATAGGTGTGCTGTTCGGAGAATACGGGGTCATGTCCTAGGGCCGAGCTGCATGGAAACTGTGAGATCCGGGATTCACACTACGAATTTGTATTCGTGGATTTGGACTTTAGAATATAGAAATGGTATAGTTTCCTATGAATCAAAGACTTTATTGAGATTGATCGTCGAGATAGAACAAACACAATCGAAAAGAGAGTACAAAGTATGATGATCGAGCTATCTAGTCGAAGTGTTCTAAGTTAGGGTTGGAATCTCTTGAATGAGTCGCCACTTCTTCTTTAAATAGTCTCGACTTTGATCTTTCTGTTCCGATATTTCGGCCTCTCCTTCGTAACGATCCCCGAGATTCTCGCGGATCAGTTGAACTGACAGATACCGGGTCGTCCTATATCCACGTCGTCTCTGCCGAGCTCGAGCTCGATCGCCTCCCACTTCGGCATCGCTTGGGCCTTGTCAAGACGTCATTCGTTCGGGCCCTGCAAAAGAATCGGCTCGTCTCTTTGTCTCTGATTCTGGAACGGGCTCATGAATATGGGCCTTTGTCTTATTTGTTAATGGGCCGGTTTTCCTAGAATGAAATCCAGTACAAACAATAGCCCCCCAGCCCATTTATTTCGAGAAGTCGAAGTTAATGGGCGGTGGACGTTCTCGGGAAGACGCGCACATGTCTCTGGTGGCGAAAACCTAATGATTACTTTCGCTCTACCCGTAGATCTTGCTTCGAACTAACGGCCCAGGATGGGTGCGTGGGACGAGCTGAACGGATTTTTAGCGCGTCGGCAGTCGTGGCGTGTCTTCGTTTGAGAATTTCATCTCATACCGTGGATCTGGTCGATCATCAACGACTAAGATTCGAGGGTCGCGAAGAGTCTTTTCAAGCTCTCTTTTTTTGCTGATGTAACCTAATTGTCGCACATTCGTAGCCGTCGATCTTAAATCGACGGTTGGGATAAGATAAAGCGAGGAGTCCAAATCACCTCGATTTTCTCGTAATTATTACGAGTTCGGAATCGTGCGACTGAGGTTTTGCACGATTTCCACTATAATTTTCTCATATTTGCCGAGGGTAATTTCTTTTCTTCCCACTTTCACCTCTTCTTCTACTTTTGCTATGGTTTTTCTTCTGCCATCGGAAAAATTTCCTTCTAAAACTTTTTGCTTTCTTTATTTCGATACACCGCTCCCTATGGCTCTCAGAGATGCGACAGGGGGTAGTACAAGCATGGCGGCGGGTTCGTTTGGCCCACATCCGCCATCTTTCCTAACCGCAAACCAAATCGAACGGTTGCGGAGGATTTGTCGGATTCCATCGGAGGTGGAAATTTTGATTCCGTCACCGGCGATGTCGCCGGAGACCGCGGTGGAGGGCTATTGAGAAATGCGGGCTTTTCTTCCCTATTCCCCGCTTAATCTCTTTGGTGCTAGCCCAGCTTCAATTGGCATTCCATCAGATGACGCCGAACTTTGTCCGGTACGTCATCGGACTCGGAGTCAGGGCCGCGGAAGAGGGAATCGAGTTCGGGCCTGAGGAACTTATGCGTGTTTGCTCAGTGAAGAACAACGCTAAGTTTCGGGGGACTTACTATCTCTCGCCTCGTTTCGGGCGGGTCCTCGAGGAAGTTCCGACGAAAGACGTATGGAGGGACCGATACTTCTTTTTCAGGATAACCCTTCATTCGGTCGGGGACTTCGACTATTTGGTTATCCCGTCTCGATGGTCGCCCAGTGTCGGTAAGACCCTGGTTTTAGTGTTTTTTTTGTTGTCTGGCCGTCCCTTATCTGGTCTGGTTTCTATCACAGAGGCTCCGGAGTCGCTTGCTACCAACCCGATCACAGAGGCTCTGATAGCTCGTCTGAGAGGGGGTGCTGTTAATTGGGGTAGTTTCACAATTGAGCGTGTGCAGGCTGTTCTGCGGGTCGGCCCTGAGCGAGCTCCGCGGGACCGCGCTCGGGTTCCTCGAAACCCATTGCTTCCTTCCGAACCCTCCCGGACTCTCCCGGCTCAAGCTACTCAGCCTCCGCTTCGTATTGCCGAGCAGGCCGGAGAGGGTGAGTCATTTTGTTCGCAATGTTTTTGTTTATCATCGTCGTTTTGACTTGTCTGACTCTTTTTGTTTTATATATAGCTCGACTTCTTCCGGGCGACAGCTCGGCTGCTAATTCCCTTCCTCGCGAGACGTTATCTCGTAGAGTAAGCAGTCGCCGGAACGGGAAAGATCCGGTCGACCTGGTTGACAAGATGGGGGCGGGCGACCTTAGTAATGCTATTCTATTTGCCCTCGATCGGGCTCCTCCTCCGCCTCCGGCTTATCCTCCTCCTCATCCTGGTCAGACCTCGCTCTTTCCGGTGACGGGCCCGGAGGGAACGGTTGCGGGGGTCATCGACGCGACTCTCCCCTTGGCCGAATGAGAGGTGGTTTTACCTCGGTCTAGAGGTGCTGCTCTCTGCGACTCTCAGCCGGATTTGTCCGGGGAGGGGGGGGGAGATCGTCGGAGTCGAGGAGGCTCTCTTCCCCCTTCGCCGAAGCGTCGTAAAGTAGACGCGGGAAGGAGTCCAGAAGGGTCGAACCGAGAAGAGTGCTCGGTTGTGGACGATCCAGAAGGTGTGGTTCGTCTGCTGAGGCTCTCGAAAGGGATAATTTCATATCACCTCTATTTGGAAGTGATAATTTCATATCGCTTGTGTTGGGATAGTGTCCTGAAATCACACTTGTACTCACTCCTGATGATAGTTGTGTGTCGAGATCAGACATTCGTATAATACTGGGCGGTTGCAATGTTTTGCTAGAAGCCTCTTGCAATCCGTAAGTTGTAGACTTACTGCCAGTATCATATGATCCTATAGGGTCACACACCTAAGCGAACTGGAAGCTAAAACATGGGAATGATCATTATGGTAATGATCATGTTAATGTGTATTGGATACACATTAATATTGAGTTTCGAATAGTGTGTCGATCGACACAGGGTCGATTCCGAAACTGAGTTTCGGTTTTACGACTCAAAACTAATCTAATTAATCATGGTTCGGTTTAAGTCATTCCAGGTCATTTATATAGTGATATAGTTTCGACCTGGAGCCCTAGCCGTTGAGTTTTTCTCTGAGAGAAAAGCAGAAACACCAGAAACTCAGAGATCCCATAGATCCGGCACTAGCATCCCGGTTTCCAGGTTTGTGTGCGTGTGTATCTGGTAGAGGAGAAGCATCTGAGTCGCTCACTGATCTCGTTCACCAATCATTCCGCTGCTAGTTCTAGGTAAGAACGAGGTTGGTAATTTCAATATAACGAACCCTAGATCCTAGGAGATCCAACAGTGGTATCAGAGCTGTTTAGGGTTCAGTCTATTGAATCTGAAGCACTTAATTCGAATACTGATGTTATTGAATTGATTGTTGCTTGGTAAATCGAATTTTCATGATGTAAATCTCGGATTAGAACCTCTGTTGAAAATACGATGTCTGCGTTTTCGCAGCGTGTCGATCGACACAAAGAGTGTGTCGGTCGACACAGAGCAAAAACGCATAAATAAAATTTAGGGTTTTCGCAGCGTGTCGATCGACACAAAGCGTGTGTCGGTCGACACAGAGCGAAAACGCGTAAATAACTTTAGGGTTTGTCGCATGGTGTCGATCGATACTAAGCTTGTGTCGGTCGATACATCGCGAAAACTCGTAAAAGATATTAGGGTTTTCGCACAGCATCGGTCGACGCACTGGGTGTGTCGGTCGATGCACCGCGAAAATGTGAAAGATTTGAAATCGCACTGTGTCGATCGACACACTGGGTGCATCGGTCGACACAGACTATGCGAATGGACAGATCGGTTCAATTGGATTGAACTGGTTATCTCGCATGGTTATGTCGATTTAATTCAAAATCCCTAATACTCTATTGTGTCGATCGACACAGGTTTAATGTCGGTCGACACAAGCCTTACGATTGGTTGAATCGGTTCAATTGGATTAAACTGGTTATCATGCTTGGTTAAGGCATATAAGATCAGTTTAAATTGGATGAATTGATTCAATTGAATTGAACTGGTTATCTCAATTAGAATAAACCGATTTAATTGGTTAAGATCAGTTTGATTGGATAAGTCGGTTCAATTGGATTGGACCGGTTATCGCGATTAGTTAAAACTGGTTGAATCGGTTCAATTAGATGGACTGGTTAAATTGGATTTGACCGGTTATCTAGAATGATCTGAAGGTTGCATATCAAAAGTCGACCAAGTGTGTCAGTCGACGCATATGGTGACAATGCGAACTGTAATCGTTTGGTTTTGAACCATATGATTAAGAAACCGAACCGAATGACCTAACCCACTGAAATTAGAACGATTAAAACTTAATTAAAATTAGAAGTAAAATGTTCTAAACCTGTCTAATACACATTGGATGTGTGTTAGATCAAAGCTTAGTTTCAATAAGGTCAACTGTCAAGACTCATGTTGTTGTTGTGATAGTCTTGCTAAGAGCTTGGTGTCCACAATTACATGAGTAAGGCAGGAAGTAGTGTTGATGGTCTTGCAGTGCTTGACATCAACTATTGCATGACCTAAAAGATTGAGTTACTAAACTTTTAGAGTTCCATTTCCTCAACTTAATATCAAGTGACCTTGATGTCTTGCCCAATCTTGTCTACTGTCAAGACTCGTTTCATTGTTGGATAGTCTTGGAGTCCTTGGTATCCATAGTGACATGAGTAATGCATGTGATCATTGATAGACTTGCAGTGCGACTGTCAATGATCACAAGACAGAAGAGATTGGTTTACTTGACTGGGCTATCAGAAGTTCTGGGCCCAGAGACATCAGAGTAGATGAGACATGGATTGTCTTATCTGCGACCAAGAGTTGTACTGGGTACAATTAGCAATGATTTGCTTACCTAGATTACTAAACTCTGGGTGATGACGAGTCGTCCACTCAGATCTTAGTGATGAATGGATCTTGGATCATTATATTCATTGAGGAAACATTGTTTGAATATAATGCGAGTTTTCTTATTGGATAAGATTCTTCATTTCCTGAAATTATAACTAAAATTTTCTTTGATTAAAATTTTCAGCCTATGTCTAAAACTACCTTCTCGTTACGACCCGTCCTTGAGAAGGACAAGTTAAATGGGTCAAATTTCCTGGATTGGTATCGCAATTTGAGATTAATCCTCAAGCAGGAGAGTAAGGACTATGTCCTTGAGAAAGCTCTTCTAGAAAGGCTTGGGGCCAATCGCTCGAATGCAGTATATAATGCTTGGAATAAGCATTATATTGATGTGGTAGATGTGCGTGGTCTGATGTTGGCTACCATGAACTCGGACTTGAAGAGTCAATACGATAACATGGAGTCGCCAATAGAGATGATCACCAGCCTGAAACTGAATTTTCAGGATCTGGCACGAGTTGAGAGATTCCAGATGGTGAAGTCTCTCACTGGGTGCAGACTACCAGAGGATGTTCCAGTGAGTCCTCATGTCATTAAAATGATGGGTTACGTTGATAACCTGGGGAAACTGGATTGTCCTGTCAGCTTAGAGTTGGCTACTGACATCATTCTGCAATCACTGCCGTCAAGTTATGACAAGTTCATTAAGAATTATATCAAGAAAGGCTTGACGAAGACGTTGACTGAACTGCATGGAATGCTCAAGACAGCAGAGCAAAACATCAAAAAGGAAATCTTATGTAGACAAGGGTAAAGACAGGGCCGTCCAGATTTGGAATCAGGATAAGCCTGTGTCATCTTATAAGCCCAAGTCCGGCCCATCTGGTGTTAGAAAGTGCTTCTACTGTGATGAGTATGGGCATTGGAAGAGAGATTGCATTAAATTCTTGGAAGATTCACAAGAGATGAAGGAGATGTATGGTACTTCTTCTTCAGGTATTGTGTTATTAATTCAAGTTCTACATATGTATTGAATACTAGTTGTGGTACTGATATTTTGGAAATATGCAGAGCCTAAGCAACAGTAGAACATTGAAGAAAGGACAAGTGGAACTGCGTGCCTGGTATGGAGCAATGGTTGCTACATAAGCCGTAGAGATTCTCCACTTGTAGGAGCCTTTCAAGCTTGGTTTTTGAATTAAGTAATTGCTACTATGTACCTGCTTTATGCAGAAATGTCTTTCATTTTCTTGTGAGAATTTGGATGCTTTTCATTCTGATGAAAGACAAGTTTTGCTCTTTTGATCTTAATGAAATATTATATGGTAGCACCCCTTTTGAAAGGGTTTTATATCTTAAACCAACATACGCTTAAATATAACATAAATATCAAACGATTTAAGTCTGATGACTTGAACTCGATTTTTCCTCAGCATAGTCATATTGACCAAATAGAGTGAAGCGGCTTCAGAAGTTCCATAGTTATGGGCTTCAGTTTCATTTGATTGTAAATCAATTGAGACATGAATTCTGCTTGCTGGGCCAAATGACTAAGGATTCTTTAGCAGAGCTAAAGAAAAGGGCCAGAGGTTTATTGGGCCTTACACGTACTGATGTATGTGGCCCGATGAGCATTAGTGCCAAAGGAAAACTTCAATGCTTCATTAACTTATTGATGGCTTCAGTAAGTATGACTGTATTCATTTGATGAGACACAAGTCAGAATCCATTGGAATGATCAAAGGAGTTTCAGAATGAAGTATAGAACCAATTTGACAGAAGTATTGAGATCCTCGATTAGATCGCGGAGGAAAATACTTGAGTCAAGAATTGGGTGATCATCTAAGTGAGTGTGAAGTCATTTCACAGCTCATCTCTCCTGAAAACCTTGAATGGTGTTTCTGAGAGAATGAATCGGATCTTATTGGATATGCTCCGATTAATGATGAGTCACATGAATCTTCCATTATTCTTTTAAAATACGCTCTAAAATGAACATGTTTACGCTAAATAAGTTTTCTATCAGAATCAGTGAAAAACACCACATTGGATGTGGACTAGGTGATTTCCAAATATGTTTTTCTGATTAATTGGGATTGCAAGGTTTGTGTGAGGCAGTTGTCAACAAACAAACTTGAACCCAAATCTGATAAGTGCTGATTCGCCGGTTGTCCTAGGGAAACCAAGGCTTAGTACTTTTGCAACCAATCCGAGAACAAAGTTTTGTTGTTCGGAACTCTGTTTTTCTAAGAAGAACAGTGGGAGTAAAAGTACAGATCGAAGAAATTCGAGAAATACAGGATGCTGTTCAACCTGTTGAGGGAGAGCAGCGGTTGGATCTACAGAGTGCAGTAGGATCTAAACCTGTGGAGCCTGAAGTTCGCTGATCCTAATGGATCCATCACTAAACCGAGGGTGATTCCTCATGAACGATTGCCGTGATCAGTTGATCATTGAAAAGTGACGAGCCTGCGAAATTCAAAGAAGCGAAGGTGAGCCCCAACTCTGAAAAATTGGCTAGTTATGCATGTTAGCTTCACTGATTGAAGCAAGCATCTTGGAGTTGGAATCTATGTTCTGTTAAAACGATCAAAGGCTTTGACTCAATCAGGAACGAATAGAAACAATGCGTTTACAAGTAAACTAGTGGGAGCGTAGTTGCAATTCTCAAACTGCATGTTTATAACGTACTTAATCTCATAAACGACGTTCTGACGCTAAAGTCTTGTCAAGATTTGGGTCGGAAATCAAATTTAACGATGGACATGGGAGAAGCCGCGTAAGCTCTTGGAATATGGATCCATTGAGATGGATCAGAAGAGCTAATTGGATCGTGTCAGAATCCTTATGATTATAAGGTACTGGACAGTTCCAATATGCATGATTCCAAGAATGGCTTCACACCAAAGGTCTTATGGCAATGATCTTAGCAAGATGAAGTGTCTTGGACACTGGCTGAGCTAGTGTCTATGAGTGAGATTCCTTTTGCTCATGCAATATAATCCATCATGAATGCCATGTTTTGCGCTCGTCTAAATGCAGCTGACGCATAAAGCATGACGAGTAGGTACCAATTTGTTCCAGTAAGAGTCAATGGACAGTTGTAAGGAATATCCCCAAGTGTTTGAGAAACACTAAGGATAGGTTCTTGTACAACTGAGAAAAAGACGAATCTGTTATGAGTAGTTAGACGGACAAAGATGAATCCCGGTTCCCACCTGGTTATGTCTTTTGCCTAAGTAGTGGTGCTGTCTGTTGGAAAGGTTTCCAAGCAGAGGACCGTAGAATAGTGCTTGTTAAAGAATAGCAGTGTGGTTTGTTGGAATGGTTCCACGCAAGAACACCGCAGCATCTCTCACAACCTAAGCACGAGTTGTATACTGTTGCTGTAGGTACTAGATATCTGAAGACTTGGTCTTGATTCTAGTGGGAGTTATTTTAGTTATGATGTTCAGATAGATATGATATGGTCATGTTTATGAAAAACTGACATCAACATTATTTAACTATTGGATAATTAAATAATGGTCCCAAAATAAGTTTATGTCATATTATAGGCCATCAAGTTGAGGACTTGGTCATGAAACCCTATAAGTAACAAATGACATAAATTATGATAAGTCCCTAGTCGAGGTTGTTAAAGTGGGACAATAACAACCGCGAGAGACTAGATTGTGAGGTGACTGTTGACTAAGTTTCATGGAGTCAATGATATGAGTATCACAGTCAGTCACATAGATATATGTTGGTGAACATATGATCGGACGTGACCCGCTAATGAGAAGTCTACAAGATAGTTATATCTGTGTCATAATAGGTTCTCATTACGACTATAGAGTATAGTCCTTAGACCTGAGTTCATCATGCTTTCTTGCATATGAATTGGTACACTTTGACCTTGTCAAACGTCGACCCGTAACTGGCGATTATAACGACACTGTTCAAGTATATCATGAAGTGTGCGTTGAAATAGGGATGGAACAAGATGGGATTTGTCCCTCCTGAATAACGGGAGATAAATATCTCAGGGCCTATCGAAGATTTAATACTGAGAAAAATGTGTGGCCGCACTCAAACGAACTGTAGTTCAGTTGTTTGTAATGTTCAGTATAAGATCAGGAGTTCGATAAACACGATGTTGGCTTAATAAGGATGACACCAATCTTGCCTTATGCCAAATCGAGATATAGAGACAAAAGGATTATAGGAATTGATGATTCCAGTACAAGTGGGAGATTGTTGGGATAGTGTCCTGAAATCACACTTGTACTCACTCCTGATGATAGTTGTGTGTCGAGATCAGACATTCGTATAATAATGGGCGGTTGCAATGTTTTGCTAGAAGCCTCTTGCAATCCGTAAGTTGTAGACTTACTGCCAGTATTATATGATCCTATAGGGTCACACACCTAAGCGAACTGGAAGCTAAAACATGGGAATGATCATTATGGTAATGATCATGTTAATGTGTATTGGATACACATTAATATTGAGTTTCGAATAGTGTGTCGATCGACACGGTATGTGTGTCGATCGACACAGGGTCGATTCCGAAACTGAGTTTTGGTTTTATGACTCAAAACTAATCTACTTAATTATGGTTCGGTTTAAGTCATTGCAGGTCATTTATGTAGTGATATAGTTTCGACCTGGAGCCCTAGCCGTTGAGTTTTTCTCTGAGAGAAAATCAGAAACACCAGAAACTCAAAGATCCCATAGATCCGACACTAGCATCCCGGTTTCCAGGTTTGTGTGCGTGTGTATCTGGTAGAGGCGAAGCATCTGAGTCGCTCACTGATCTCGTTCACCAATCATTCCGCTGCCAGTTCTAGGTAAGAACGAGGTTGGTAATTTCAATATAACGAACCCTAGATCCTAGGAGATCCAACAGCTTGATTTTGGGAGAGGCCATTTCAGGTCGCTCGGAAAGGATGAATTAATATCTTTTGTTTTCGAAGAGATAATTTCATATCACTTTAGCTTTTGAAGAGATAATTTTATATCACTTTTTAAGAATGTAATGGTGAGGTATTTCACAATGACTCTAACTTTCACGACAGAAAGAGACATTGGATTGAGAGACTTATTTTGATTTCACAAAGATAAGCTAGCATGACTTCGTTAGAAGTTGTTGAGCTCGGCAAGAGATTTGTGTTTGGGGGGTGGCTGCGCTCGAAGTCGAGCTGCCTACGTACCCTTTTAAGGGGGATCAAGACATCATAAACCATTGTATGAGGAAGAATGAGTGGACTTGGGAATGGCACAGAAGAGTTTCTGTTGATCAGAAATTCATAAAGCCGTTTAAAAAAAAGCGTCCGAGTGTGGAGCCAATGTCAAAATATGAGGGAGCATCTTCAGTTGGTTCGAAAAAGAAGAAATAAATGGTGAAGGAAGGCGGTGAGGATGTCGGTCAGACCAATATCAATGCTGAAGTGCTTAGTGTTCTGAAATCTTTGACTGTGAAAATAGATGAGTTGGGCAATCAAAATCAGCTGAAGTTGTCAGCAATAGATACAAGGTTTGAAGACTTGGCGGACGAAATGGGGGTGATGAAAGGAGCTATTACTAGTTTACAAAATGTAGCAAAGGTTGAGGAGAAGAAACCAATTTCACGTGAAGATGAACATGGAGAATCATGTTCTTCAAAAAATCTGGTACGTTTCCATATTGCTCTCTTGCGGATTTGTTCTACTCTATTGCGGATTTAATCACTGTCTTCTATATAATGTGTGTATCGTCATTCTTTACTCATGCAGGTTAGAGTTGATATCCATAAAGACAATGAAGCTGGAAACAGCCTACCAGAAACTATAGTATGTATCATTATATTGTTTTTAATGTGTTTTTAACCAATACTTTCGGTTAAACGATTTGTTTGTATTATAATGTAGGCTGCAACTGATTTAAATGGAGAAAAGGACAAGAAAGACAATGCAACAGAAAACTTGGTATGAGATTTATGTCCAACTTTTTCTCATGTTGTGTTTATGCTTCTTCTGCTACATCGTTGTTTCTTTTAATGAGGTTCTATTTACTTTGTAGTCATGGTTAGAAAGACCTACTCAGGTGAAAAAGAAACCAAAAGTGAAGAAACCCAGTAAAACAGCTGTTGGGAAAAAGATTAGAAAATCTGAGAAAGCAGTGAAGGTTAAAGTAGAGCCGGTTGAGAAGTTTGTGACACCAAAAAAGAAGGGGAAACGGAATAAAAAAGGTGTGAAACATGTAGATGAAGATGAAGGGGATGAGGATAACACAGAATTCGGGAATCATTTGGACATGCTAGCCGCTCAGCTGTGCAAAAATAAAGGAGATGAAGATGGTGGCCGGATAAGACTCTTGGCGCAGACACTACAAAGCCCATATATCCTAAGTTCGGTTGTGAAAAGGATTATGTCAACCAGGACAGCTTTTGGGAAATTCCCAAGTGACTACACGTATGATCCATTTGAAACATTGTAATAGAGGAAACTCCAAAATCTTATGGACTTGATACAACATGATGAGTAAGTTTATGTATTTGCTCGTACACTTATTTATTGGGCTAATACTTAACATACAACATGTGTTTTCTATGTTTTGATAGGGATGAGCCAATTAGCACATACAACCCTGAAGTTAACTTCTACAAAAGGCTAATGACGAAGAAGGAAGAATGGCCAGAATCTGATTACGGCTGGTTAGGCGATCAGGTAACCTCTCGGATATTTGACTATGATCATCTGTTGTTGCGGATTTTTCTGTCTGTTGTTGGGGATTTTTCTGTCTTTGTTGCGGATTTTTCTGTCTGTTTTTGCGGTTTTGTTTGTGAGTCGTTGGGGATATATGCGTTACTTAACGAGTTCTTAATCAATTTCAGCATACGTCGGCAGCCATGCGAATGTTCCGCAAGCGGTTGCTACTGGATGAAAATCTTTACCGGACTGACCACGTCGCTTTTATCGACCAAATGTTCATCAATTTTTGGTATCAGGAGACCAAAGAGTTTGAGAAGAAAAAGGCCAAGTTCATATTCAAGTCCGGCTACAAAGATGTGTACTCTGGTATTGGTCTCGGCGATGATATCAGTACGAACAAGATATGGATCGACGATGTGGATGTTGTCTACTTTTGCCACAATTACAACGAAAACCATTGGGTGGCATGTGAAGTTGATTTGCCCAAAAGAACGATTGACATCTGCGACAGCATCCTCAATGATGATAACGAGAAGTCGATCACTAACCAGGTGAAGAAGTATGCAAAAATGTTACCTTATTGGATCAGAACAAAGACTGCAAAAGGTGATTATGATCTATTATTTTAATCAAATCATCATTTGTTATCTATTGGTTAATAATCTATTTCCTTTACATTTTGTAGGTGATAATAATAAATGGAATTGGCATCCATTCAAAGTTAACTTTGTCAAGGACATACCACAAAATAGTCAAGTGGGAGATTGTGGAGCAGTGATCGAGTGAGCAGTGGTCGAGTGAGCAGTATGGAGATAAGTAAGATGGGGCGTGTGATTCGGAAAGTGCCAGACAGCAGTAGAAGTTGGTTTTGTGTAGCAGTGTTCGAGTGAGAAAGTATCAGAATTGTTATAGTGAAGCAACTTACAGGGTTTGGTGTCAATTTGAAGTATGTTAGTGACGGAGAATTCGGGGACCGAATTCCAGTAAGTGGGGAAGAATGTAATATCCTGTTTCCAAAAATATGGTCAACGGGCAGAAGAAAAGTCAACATGGGCACAATTGTAATTTTGCCAAAATCCAGGGGAAAATGGTAATTTTGCCAAAATATGAGACGGAAGCCGAGACGGGCCAAATTTTCTTGTTTTTCAATTAAAAGAACATTTAGAATACCAGAAGTGAAAGAAACAGAGTTTAACCGGGGTTTTCGGACTATCGGGAATGGAAACCGATAAGACCGAGAAAACTTGTAAAAATCATAACCGGAGCTATGGGAGTCCAAATTGAGTGATTGAACTTTCTAAATTCATCTAAAATCATGGCAAATCAGAGTTTTGGGATTTTAAGATTTATGGGAGCAGTTAAGGGTTTTCTAAAATATTAAACGCGAAAACGGGAAAACCGAAGCATCTGGAAAGAACGGGTTTAAGACTTGGTTTAGGCGGTTTAGGAAAGGATTTTTATCAGAAAAACACCTCTGAGGACAGGTGTCTCAGCTGGGATGGCGCCACCTCTATGTTCTTGATTCATTGCATGGTTCAAGATTCATGAACTTGGTTTTTGCATGGCATATTGTGTCTTGTCAAATTCATTTCACCAAAAAGCCTCATTCTGATCATCTCAACCTCTCTCTAGTCTCTCTCTGTCGATCTCTCTCTCTAGAACACCTGAAAAACCCAGCAATCTCCTTTGTATCTTCAAAGAAACTCAAGAAGTGACAGCAGCGAGAGGCATAGTGCCACTAGTGATCACCATTTCAGATTCAGAACCGGATTCTGACCAAGAAGAGTACCCGAGTGACCCAGAAGAGTACCCGAGTGATGCAGACCAGGTGTATCGAGGCGACATGGATCTTGAGTACCGGATCCTAGGATCACCCAGTGGCTAGAGTCAGGGGATTGGGGCTTGATAGGAGTAGGGCATATCTAGTGTTTTAGTTGTTGGGTTTTTCTTTTTCGTTTTGAGTCCTTCCGCGGTTTTCGCGTAGCCGGTTTTCTATTATCCTTTTAACATCTCGTGCCTTTCCTGTTCGGACTTTCCATGGCACAAGTCTCTACACCCTGAGCAGAACGGTACCCTTGAGTTCAGAAGTGATCGGGAAACTGTGCACCTCAGAATTCCGGACGAATTTTTTTTAAGGGGGGGGGGAGAGAACTTGTAATGGCACTCGCCCAGCCTATTTAAAATTTTCTAAAAAGAAGGAGAAAGCCCAGTCCAAAGCCCAAAAGCTCATTCTCTTTTCCAAAAACCCTAGCCCCCTCCTTATAAACAGAAGCCGCCTCTCTTAGAAAGGTGTGAAGAAGAAGCCTCCGGCGAAGCCCTGTCCCTCCGGCGAGCCACCAGCCGTCGCAGCCATCTCCGGTGAGCCACCTCCGTCCAATCTTCTCTTCTCTTCTCTTCCATGGATATCTCTTCGTTCTTCTCTCGGGATAAGTGGTTCTTCATTGCCCTTAGATTCTTCTCTTTCTTCTTTCCCTTCTCTAGATCTTATCCCCTGTGGTGCTAGATCTGAGATCTGACATCGTTTTTTCGTTCTACCACTTTTCCAAATGCAGATCTGAGATCGATGCAATTGTAAATCGTTAGATTGATTCGTGTTTTCCCGTCGAACCGTAAAGAATCACGGAACGCACAGTTTGTCGTTGGAAAGCCCTCGATTTCAGATTTCCAGAAAGGTAAGAATCGTCCAATTCCAACTTACCATTTGGAAGTTATGATCTGTTTTCTCAAACGTGTCTGTTTTTGACGAACCTGATCTTGGTTTGGTCCAATTCAATTTCCAAAACCCGGCTTAACAAGGATCGACCCGGTTCAATTGGGTCTAGTACGGTTTACTCCGGTTTGGTCCAATCCGATTTCAATCTCCGGTTATCCAACTCCAATTTCAAATTCTGGTTTAACCAATTTTCAATTTCAATTCGACCAAACCAATTCGATTTCTAATTCCAATTTCCGGTTTGGTTCAATTTCAATTCATTTTCCGGTTTACTTTGGTTTGGTCTAATTCGATTTCAATTTCCGGTTTAGCTGGTTCAACCCGGTTTAGGCCAATCCCAATTTCAATTCCTAATTCCAATTTCAAAACCCGGTTTAGATCGGTTAAGTGATTTGAACTGCGAATTTTTTTTGCCCATATCTAGCTCATCATAGGTCTGAATTAAGTGAATCAAAAGCCTAAACCACTTTATTTTTCGTCCTTTTTCCAGATCTGACGTCCGTTCGGGCTGATGAAGTTCCTAAATTACAAAATTTCCCTTCTTTGGCCAAGGTGAGGATCGGTTCTGACCCCTAGCTTGCTTCATTCCATTCTGGACGATAGTACTTAGTTAATATTGTCTTTCCTAGGTAGTCTAGGGCAGTAGAGCGCTCAATGTGATTGATTGAAAGAATGTAGAATGCTAGGTTATTGCTTAAACCGAAAATGTTGTTTGTGCGTGATGGATATGTATGAATTAGAACTGTGGTAGAGCCCCCGAAAGGGTGTTGAGTGGCGGCACACGTATATCGAGGTTGGGTACGTGTCCCTTGTATCGTCGGAAGGGGGTTTTGGCGAGCCCCCAAGTTGTTGATGTTGTTGAGCACCGGGGCCAATGGCGGGTCACCGGGGCTGTTGAATTGTTTGCGCTTCGGGCGGTAGGAGTCCAGCGTATCTGGACATAGGTTGCTTGGTGAAAGACTTCAGGTGATGTTTGCAAGGTGATATTAGATTAGGACTTGTGCTTCGTAATTGTTTGGTGTAAGCCGGGATCGCAGGTTCCTTAAATCCGCCCTCGCTGGGTAATTTTGTTTGAAACAATTACTCAGTCCTCTTTCCTTTCCATGTCCCTGTCTTCTTGCAGGTACGGATGCGGGATTGATCGGTCGTGTGGCATCATTGGTGTATTTTGAATACGACGTCTTGGGACAAGTTGAGTTGGCATCCCGGTTGGACCGAAATGGGTTCAACGGGTGCCCTAATGCCGCGTCTCCGGTTCGCCAGGAGACGGGTGTTACAATTTGTAATCAGAGCCTAGGTTAAGGTTTCTCAGTCCCATCCTGGGAGATCAGCTTCCGTTGTTTACCCCAAAAACCTATGTTTTCAAATTTTTCAAAATGTTTGCGAAATTTTTACTAAAACGGTTACTTTGCGAAAGTCTTTTCAAACACCAATATATCACTGATTATCTCCTGTTGTGACCTCCCTCACTATCATCTTATGCAGGATGTCTTCTAACTCGAGTTCCGATTCTGGGTCCGAGTACGCTCCTAGCCCCGTGAGCAGCAGGATGCCATAGATCAGGAATGGCTGGATCGACAGCGGGCTGCTCGTGAGGAGATGGAGGAGAGGTCCGAAAACGGGCTGCACAGATGCAGGATCAGGAGTGACAGAAGCGAGAGGCGCAGTGCCACCAGTGATCACCATTTCAGATTCAAAGTCGGATTCTGACCCAGAAGAGTACCCGAGTGACCTAGAAGAGTACCCGAGTGATGCAGACCAGGTGTATCGAGGCGACATGGATCTTGAGTACCAGACCCCAGGATCACCGAGTGGCTAGAGTCAGGGGATTGGGGCTTGATAGGAGTAGGGCATAGCTAGTGTTTTAGTTGTTGGGTTTTTCTTTTTTCGTTTTGAGTCCTTCCGCGGTTTTCGCGTAGCCGGTTTTCTATTATCCTTTTTGTTGGGATTATGTCCTGAAATCACATTGTACTTACTCTAATGATAGTTGTATTGTCGAGATCAGACAATTCATGTGATACTAGGTGGTCATAACGTTTTGCTAGAAGCCGCTTATGATAAATGAGTTGTAGCTCATTGCTAGTATTATGTGGACCTACAGGGTCACACACCTAAGCAAGCTGGATGCTCTTTGTATGGGATTGATCATTGTCACATGGTCTGTTCAATGTGTATTGGATACACATTGAATTCGAGTTTTAAGAGGTGTGTCGATCGACACAGGCCGGGTTTCGAAACTGATGTTTCGATTTGATGACTTAAACGAATTGGAATTAGTCCAATGATCGGTTTAGTCATTCCAGGTCTATATATAGGTTTATATGAACGACCTGGAACCCTAGTTGTTGATTTTGGCAGCCACCTCTCTAAACACAGGATTCCCAGTAGATCCGATTCCCGGCACTAGCTTCCCGGCGGATTCCAGCTTGTGTGCGTGTGGACTGCAGTAGAGGCACAACATCTGAGGCGCTCTTGATCTCAATTACCTGTTTCATTCCGCTGCAAATCTCCAGGTAAACACGAGATCATTCCTGATGATTCAATTAAATAAACCCTAGATCCTAGGCTATCTGGAACTCGGTTAGGATTCAATCTGATGATAGAATGGCCCAAGTTCCTTCAGTGGTATCAGAGCCTTAGGGTTTTTCCATTGAATCAACCTGCTTGATTGAATTTGATGAATTAAATTCGCTCATATGATTTGTATGAAAAGAACTTCTTAGATCGATTTTGATGAAAACGAATTCTGAGTTTTTTGTCTTGTGTCGATCGACACAGAAAGTGTGTCGGTCGATGCAGCGTAGAAAATCGTAATGAATTAAGTTTATTTGAAATCGGCGGCTAGGGTTTTTCGCGAAGTGTCGATCGACACCAAGCTGGTGTCGATCGACACATGAAGAAAAACCTAATTAAAATTTAGGGTTCGATCAAAGGATCGAAAATTCCCTGTTGCCCTACTGTGTCGATCGACACAGGTTGAGTGTCGGTCGACACAGGCCTTGCGATTGGTTGATCGGTTCAATTGGATTGAACTGGTTATCATGCTTGGTTAAGGTAGATCAGATCGGTTTAAATTGGATGAATTGGTTCAATTGGATTGAACTGGTTATCTCAATTAGCATAAAACGATTTGATTGGTTATGATCAGTTTGACTGGATGAACCAGCTCCATTGGATTGGACCGGTTATCGCAATTGGTTAAACCGGTTTGACCGGTTAATTTCGGTCCAATTGGATTGACCGGTGATTAACCGGTTATTGAAGTCTGGTTTGTTTGGTGGTATCGATCGACAGACATGGTCTGCGTCGATCGACACAGTGCTCGCAATTCTGGTTATTGAACCTTGAATTTGCAAAACCAAACTCGACTTAAACCTGGTCTATTAGAACAATTAAAACTCAATTAAAATTAGAAGTTAAACATGTTCTAAACCCATTGAATACACATTGGATGTGTATTAGATCAAAGCTTAGTTTTCAATATGGTCAACTGTCAAGACTTATTTCGTTGTCGTGATAGTCTTGCCAAGAGCTTGGTGTCCACAATTACATGAGTAAGGCAGGTAATCGTGTTGATCGACTTGCAGTGCTTGACATCAACAATTACATGACCCAAGAGATTGATTTACTAACCTTTTAGAGTTCCGTTTCCTCAACTAAATATCAAGTGACCTTGATGTCTTGCCCAATCTTGTCTACTGTCAAGACTCGTTTCGTTGTTGGATAGTCTTGGAGTCCTTGGTATCCACAATTACATGAGTAAGGCAGATGATCATTGATAGACTTGCAGTGCGACTGTCAATTATCACAAGACTGAAGAGATTGGTTTACTTGACTGGGCTATCAGAAGTTCTGGGCCCAGAGACGTCAGAGTGGATGAGACAAGGATTGTCTTATCTGCGACCAAGAGTTGTACTGGGTACAATTAGCAATGATTTGCTTACCTAGATAACTAAAGTTTGGGTGATGGCGAGTCGTCCACTCAGATTTTGGTGAAGTATGGATCTTGGATCATTATATTCATAGAGGAAACATTGTTTGAATATAATGCGAGTTTTCTTATTAGATAAGATTTCTCATTTCCTGAACTTCATAACTAAAATTTTCTTTTCTTAGATTTCAGCATATGTCTAAAACTACTTTCTCGTTGCGATCCGTCCTTGAGAAGGACAAGTTAAATGGATCAAATTTCCTGGATTGGTATCGGAACTTGAGATTTATTCTCAAGCAAGAGAGTAAGGACTATGTCCTTGAGAAAGCTCTTCCCGAGAGGCTTGGGACCAATGCCTCGCATGCAGTATATGATGCTTGGAATAAGAATTATATTGATGTGGTAGATGTGTGTGGTCTGATGTTGGCTACCATGAACTCGGACTTAAAGAGTCAACACGAGAACATGGAGTCGCCAATCGAGATGATCACCAGCCTGAAACTGATGTTTCAGGATCAGACACGAGTTGAGAGATACCAGATGGTTAAGTCTCTCATTGGGTGCAAGCTACCAAAGGATGCTCCAGTGAGTCCTCATGTCATTAAAATGATGGGTTACTTTGATAACCTGGGGAAACTGGATTGTCCTGTTAGCCTAGAGTTGGCTATTGAGATCATTCTGCAGTCACTGCCGTCAAGTTATGATAAGTTTATCAAGAGCTACATCAAGAATGGCTTGACGAAGACGTTGACTGAGCTGCATGGCATGCTCAAGACAGCTGAGCAAAACATCATAAAGGGTAAAAGGTTTGAGAAATCTTGTATAGACAAGGGTGGAGGCAAGGCCGTCCAGATTTGAAATCAGGATAAGCCTGTGTCATCTTATAAGCCCAAGTCTGGCCCATCTGATGTTGGTAAGTGCTGCTACTGTGAAGAGCTTTGGCATTGGAAGAGAAATTGCATTAAATTCTTGGAAGATTCACAAGAGATGAAGGAGATGTACGGAACTTCTTCTTCAGGTATTGTGTTATTACTTCAAGTTCTACGTATGTATTGGATACTGGTTGTGGTACTGATATTTTTGAAATATGCAGGGCCTAAGCAACAATAGAACGTTGAAGAAAGGAAAAGTGGAACTACGCGTCTGGAATGGAGCAATGGTTGCTGCATTAGCCGTAGAAATTCTCCACTTGTAGGAGCCTTTCAAGCTTGGTTTTTGAATTAAGTAATTGCTGCTATGTACCTGCTTTAAGCAGAGATGTCTTTCATTTTCTTGTAAGAATTTGGATGCTTTTCATTTTGATAAAAGACAAGTTTTGCTCTTTTGATCTTGATGAAATATTCTATGGTAGCACCCCCCTTTTTGAAAAATGGGTTTTATATCTTAAACCAATGTATGCCTGTATATAACATAAATACCAAACGGTTTAAGTCTGATGACTCGAACTCGATTTTTCCTTAGCATAGTCGTTTAAACCACATAGAGTGAAGTGGATTCAGAAGTTCCATAGTTATGGGCTTTATGGGCTCATTTGATTATAAATCATATGAGATATGAATTCTGCTTACTGGGCCAAATGACTAAGGCTTCTTTAGCAGAGCTAAAGAAAAGGGCCAGAGGCTTATTGGGCCTTACACATACTGATGTATGTGGCCCGATGAGCATTAGTGCCAAAGGAAATCTTCAGTACTTCATTACCTTTATTGATGACTTCAGTAAGTATGGTTGTGTTCATTTGATGAGACACAAGTCGAAATCCTTTGAAATGGTCAAAGGAGTTCCAGAATGAAGTATAGAACCGATATGACAGAAGTATTAAAGATCCTCGATTAGATCGCGGAGGAGAATACTTAAGTCAAGAATTGAGTGATCATCTAAGTGAGTGTGAAGTCGTCTCACAGCTCATTTCTCCTGGAAAACCTGAATGGTGTTTCTGAGAATGAATCGGACCTTATTGGATATGATTCGATTAATGATGAGTCACACGAATCTTCCATTATCCTTTTAGGAATACGCTCTAGAAATGTATGTATTTGCGCCAAATAGGTTTCTATCAGAATCAGTTGAAAGACACCACATTGGATGTGGACTGGGAGTTTTCCAAGTATGTTTTCCTGATTGATTGGGATTGAAAGGTTTATGTTAAGCAGTAAGTCAACAGACAACCTTAAACCCAAATCTGATAAGTGCTGCTTCGCTGGTTGTCCTAGGGAAACCGAGGCTTATTACTTTTGCAACCAATCCGAGAACAAAGTTTTGTTGTTCAGAACTCTGTTTTTCTAGATAGAAAGTTTCTTTCCAAGAAGAAACGTGGGAGTAGAAGTACAGCTCGAAAAAATTCGAGAAACACAGGAGGCTACTCAACCTGTTAAGGGAGAGCAGCGGTTGGATCTACAAAGTGCTGTAGGACCTACACCTGTGGAGCCTGAAGTTCGCAGATCCGAATGGATCCGTCACTAACCCGAGAGTGATTTCTCGTGACCGATTGCCGTGATCTGTTGATCATTGAAAAGTGACGAGCATGCGAAATTCAAGAAGCGATGGTAAGCCCCAACTCCGAAAATTTGCTAGGTATGCATGTTAGCTTCACCGATCTATTTCTGGATTGAAGCAAACAACTTGGAATTGGAATCTACGTTCTGTTAAAACGGTCAAAAGTTTTGACTTGATCAGGAACCAATAGGAACCGTGCGTTTACAAGTATACTAGTGGGAGTGTAGTTGAATTTCTCACACTGTATGTATATAACATACTTAATCTCATCAACGACTTTCCGTCGCTTAAGTCTTATCAGGACTTGGGTCGGAAGTCACTTCAACGATAAACATGGGAGAAGCCTTAGTTCTTGGAATAAGGATCTATTGAAATGGATTGGGTAGGCTAATTGGATCGTGTCAGAATCCTTATGTTGATAAGATATTGGACAGTTCCAATATGCATGATTCCAAGAATGGCGTTACACCAAAGGTCTTGTGGCAATAATCTTAGCAAGAAGAAGTGTCTTGGACACTGGCTGAGCTAGTATCTATGAGTGTGATTCCTTATGATTCTGCAATAGAATCCATCATGAATGCCATATTTTGCGCTCGTTTAGATGCAGCTTAGGCGTAAAGCATGACGAGCAGATACCAATATGTCCCGGTAAAAGTCACTGGACAGTTGTAAGAAATATCCCCAAGTGTTTGAGGAACACTAAGGATAGGTTCTTGTTCAACTGAGAAAGTGACGAATCTGTTATGAGTAGTTAGACGGACAAAGACGAATCCCAGTTCCCACCTGGTTATGTCTCTTTGTCTGTGTAGCGGTGCTATCTATTGGAATGGCTCCAAGCAGGGGACCGTAGAATAAAGCTTATTAATGAATACGGTGTGGTTTGTTGGAATGGTTCCAAGCAAGAACACCGCAGCCTCTCTCACAACCTAAGCAAGAGTTTTATACTGTAACTGTAGGTACTAGATATCTGAAGACGTGGTCTTGATTCTAGTGGGAGTTATGTTAGTTAAGATGTTCACATAGACATGCTATGGTCATGTTTATGAAAAACTAACATCAGCTTTATTTGATTATTGGATAATTAAATAATGGTCCCAATGTATTTTATGTTCATTTTATAGGTCATCAAGTTGAGGACTTGATCATGAAACCCTATAAGTGAAAGATGACATAAAATTATGTTTGTCCCTGGTCATAGGTTGTTAAAGTGGGACACTAAAACCCGTTAAGACTAGTATGTGAGGTGACGTATGACTAAGTTTCATGGAGTCATTGATATGAGTATCAACGTCAATCACATAGATATATGTTGGTGAACATATGATCGGACATGACCCGCTAATGAGAACTCTACAGGATAGTTATATCAGTGTCATGAGAGGTTCTCATTACGACTATAGAGTATAGTCCTTAGACCTGAGTTCATCATGCTTTCTAGCATGTGAATTGGTGCGCTTTGACCTTGTCAAACGTCGTTCCGTAACTGGCGGCTATAAAGGCATTGCTTAGGCGTATCATGAAGTGTGTGAAGAAACATGGATGGAACAAGAAGGGATTTTTCCCTCCTATATAACAGGAGATAAATATCTCAGGGCCCATCGAAGATTTGATACTGAGAAAATGCATGGTCGTGCTCAAACGAGGTGATTGTCAGTCGTTTGTTTTATCAGTATAGATCAGAAGTTCGATGAACAAGATGTTGGCTATAATAAGGATGACACAGTTTCTTGCCTTATGCCATATCGAGATATAGCGACAAAGGGATTATGGGAATAGATGATTCCAGTACAAGTGGGAGATTGTTGGGATTATGTCCTGAAATCACATTGTACTTACTCTAATGATAGTTGTATTGTCGAGATCGGACAATTCATGTGATTCTAGGTGGTCATAATGTTTTGCTAGAAGCCGCTTATGATAAATGAGTTGTAGCTCATTGCTAGTATTATGTGGACCTACAGGGTCACACACCTAAGCAAGCTGGATGCACTTTGTATGGGATTGATCATTGTCACATGGTCTGTTCAATGTGTATTGGATACACATTGAATTCGAGTTTTAAGAGGTGTGTCGATCGACACAGGCTGGGTTTTGAAACTGATGTTTCGATTTGATGACTTAAACGAATTGGAATTAGTCCAATGATCGGTTTAGTCATTCCAGGTCTATATATAGGTTTATATGAACGACCTGGAACCCTAGTCGTTGATTTTGGCAGCCACCTCTCTAAACACATGATTCCCAGTAGATCCGATTCCCGGCACTAGCATCCCGGCGGATTCCAGCTTGTGTGCGTGTAGACTGCAGTAGAGGCGCAGCATCTGAGGCGCTCTTGATCTCAATTACCTGTTTCATTCCGCTGCAAATCTCCAGGTAAACACGAGATCATTCCTGATGATTCAATTAAATAAACCCTAGATCCTAGGCTATCTGGAACTCGGTTAGGATTCAATCTGATGATAGAATGGCCCAAGTTCCTTCACTTTTAACATCTCGTGCCTTTCCCGTTCGGACTTTCCATGGCACAAGTCTCTACACCCTGAGCAGAACGGTACCCTTGAGTTCAGAAGTGATCGGGAAATTGTGCACCTCAGAATTCGGGACGAATTATTTAGATGTGATCGGGAAACCGCGCACCTCAGAATTCGGAACGAATTCTTTTCGAGGTGGGAGAATTTGTAATGGCCCTGGCCCAACCCAATTTAAAATTTTCTAAAAAGAATGAGAAAGCCCAGTCCAAAGCCCAAAAAGCCCATTCTCTTTTCCAAAAACCCTAGCCCCCTCCTTATAAATAGAAGCCGCCTCTCTTAGGAAGGTGTGAAGAAGAAGCCTTCGGCGAAGCCCTGTCCCTCCGGCGAGCCACCAGCCGTCGCAGCCATCTCCGGTGAGCCACCTCCGTCCAATCTTCTCTTCTCTTCTATGGATATCTCTTCGTTCTTCTCTCGGGATAAGTGGTTCTTCATTCTCCTTAGATTCTTCTCTTTCTTCTTTCCCTTCTCTAGATATGATCCCCTGTGGTGCTAGATCTGAGATCTGTCATCGTTTCTCCGTTCTACCTCTTTTCGAAACGCAGATCTGAGATCGATGGAATTCTGGACCGTCAGATTGATTCGCGTTTTTCCGTCGAACCGTAAGGAATCACGGAACGCACAATATTTCGTTGGAAAGCCCTCGATCTCAGATTTTCAGTAAGGTAAGAATCGCCCAATTCTGACTTACCGTTTGGAAGTTATGATCAGTTTTCTAAAACGCGTCTGTTCTTGACGAACCTGATCTTGGTTTGGTCCAATTCAATTTCCAAAACCCGGTTTAACCAGGATCGATCCGGTTCAATTGGATCTGGTCTGGTTTACTCCGGTTTGGTCCAATCCGATTTCAATCTCCGGTTATCCAACTCCAATTTCATATTCTCTTTTAACCGGTTTTCAATTTCAATCTTGGTTTGGCTCGGTTTTCTAAAACCAATTCGATTTCTAATTCCAATTTTCGGTTGGTTCAATTCCAATTCAATTTCCCGTTTTCTTTGGTTTGGTCCAATTCGATTTCGATTTCCAGTTTAGCTGGTTCAACCCGGTTTAGGCCAATCCCAATTTCAATTCCTAATTCCAATTTCAAAACCCGGTTTAGATCGGTTAAGTGATTTGAACTGGGAATTTTCTTTCACCCATATCTAGCTCATCCTAGGTCCGAATTAGGTGAATCAAAAACCTAAACCGCTCTATTTTTCGTCCTCTTTCCATGACGTCCGTTCGGGCTGATAAAGTTCCTAAATTACGAAATTACCCTTCTTTGGCCAAGGTGAGGATCGGTGTTGACCCCTAGCTTGCTTCATTCCATTCCGGACGATAGTCCTAAGTTAATATTGTCTTTCCTAGGTATTCTAGGGCATTAGAGCGCTCAATGTGATTGATTGAAAGAACGTAGAATGCTAGGTTATCGCTTAAACCGAAAATGTTGTTTGTGCGTGATGGATATGTGTGAATTAGAACTCTGGTAGGGCCTCCGAAAGGGTGTTGAGTGGCGGCACACGTATATCGAGGTTAGGTACGTGTCCCTTGTATCGTCAGAAGGGTTTGGCGAGCCCCCCAAGTTGTTGATGTTGTTGAGCACCGAGACCAATGGCGGGTCACCGGGGCTGTTGAATTGTTTGCGCTTTGGGCGGTAGAAGTCCAACGTATCTGGACATAGGTTGCGTGGTGAAAGCCTTCGGGTGATGTTTTCAAGGTGATATTTTATCTTAGGAATTGTGCTTCAAATTTTTTTGGCGTAAGCCGGGATCCCGGTTTCCTAATATCCGCCCTCGCTGGGTAATTATGTTTGAAATAATTACTCAGTCCTCTTTTCTTTTTCTGTCCCCGTTTTCTTGCAAGTCCCGATGCAGGATTGATCGGTCGTGTGGCATCGTTGGTGTATTTGAATACAAAGGAAGTTCCGGGTCCTGGGACAAGTTGAGTTGGCATCCGGATTGGACCGAAATGGGTTCAACGGGTGCCTTAATGCCGCGTCTCCGGTTCGACGGGAGATGGGTGTTACAATTTGTTATTAGAGCCTAGGTTAAGGTCTCCCAGTCCCGTCTTGGGAGATCAGCTTCCGTTGTTTACCCCAAAACCTATGTTTTCAAAATTTTCAAAATGTTTGCGAATTTTTTACTAAAACGGTTACTTTGCGAAAGTCTTTTCAAACACAATATATCACTGATTATATCCTGTTGTGACCTCCCTCACTATCGTCTTATGCAGGATGTCTTCTGACTCTAGTTCTGATTCTGGGTCCGAGTACGCTCCTAGCCCAGTCAGCAGCAGGATGCCATCGATCAGGAATGGTTGGATCGACAGCGGGCTGCTCGTGAGGAGATGCAGGAGAGGTCTAGCCGAAAGCGGGTTGCACATATGCAGGATCAGGAGTGACAGCAGCGAGAGGCGCATTGCCACCAGTGATCACTATTTCAGATTCAGAGCTGGATTCTGACCCAGAAGAGTACCCGAGTGATGCAGACCAGGTGTATCGAGGCGACATGGATCTTGAGTACCGGACCCCAGGATCACCGAGTGGCTAGAGTCAGGGGATTGGGGCTTGATAGGAGTAGGGCATAGCTAGTATTTTAGTTGTTGGGTTTTTCTTTTTCCTTTTGAGTCCTTCCGCGTTTTTCGCGTAGCCGGTTTTCTATTATCCTTTTAACATCTTGTGCCTTTCCCGTTCGGACTTTCCATGGCACAAGTCTCTACACCCTAAGGAGAACGGTACCCTTAAGTTCAGAAGTGATCGGGAAACCATGCATCTCAGAATTCGGGACGAATTCTTTTCAAGGGGGAGAGAATTTGTAATGGCCCTGGCCCAACCCAATTTAAAATTTTCTAAAAAGAAGGAGAAATCCCAGTCCAAAGCCCAAAAAGCCCATTCTCTTTTCCAAAAACCAAGCCCCCTCCTTATAAATAGAAGCCACCTCTTTTAGAAAGGTGTGAAGAAGAAGCCTCTGGCGAAGCCCTGTCCCTCCGGCGAGCCACCAGCCGTCGCAGCCATCTCCGGTGAGCCACCTCCGTCCAATCTTCTCTTCTCTTCCATGGATATCTCTTCGTTCTTCTCTCAGGATAAGTGGTTCTTCATTCTCCTTAGATTCTTCTCTTTCTTCTTTCCCATCTCTAGATTTGATCCCCTGTGGTGCTAGATCTGAGATCTGACATCGTTTCTTCGTTCTACAACTTTTCCAAACGCAGATCTGAGATCGATGCAATTCTGGACCGTCAGATTGATTCGCGTTTTCCCGTCTAAACATAAGGAATAACGGAACGCACAATATGTCGTTGGAAAGCCCTCGATCTCAGATTTCTATTAAGGTAAGAATCGCCCAATTCCGACTTACCGTTTGGAAGTTATGATCTGTTTTCTAAAACGTGTCTGTTCTTGACGAACCTGATCTTGGTTTGGTCCAATTCAATTTCCAAAACCCGGTTTAACCATGATCGATCCGGTTCAATTGGGTCTGGTTCGGTTTACTCCGGTTTGGTCCAATCCAATTTCAATCTCCGGTTATCCAACTCCAATTTCAAATTCTCGTTTAACTAGTTTTAAATTTCAATCTTGGTTTGGCTCGGTTTTCTAAAACCAATTCGAGTTCTAATTCCAATTTTCGGTTTACTTTGGTTTGTTCCAATTCGATTTCGATTTCCGGTTTAGCTGGTTCAACCCGGTTTAGGCCAATCCCAATTTCAATTCCTAATTCCAATTTCAAACCCCGGTTTAGATCGGTTAAGTGATTTGAACTGGAAATTTTTGTTCGTCCATATCTAGCTCATCCTAGGTCCGAATTAGGTGAATCAAAAACCTAAACCGCTCTATTTTTCGTCCTCTTTCCAGATCTGACGTCCGTTCGGGCTGATGAAGTTCCTATATTACGAAATTGCCCTTCTTTGGCCAAGGTGAGGATCAGTTCTGACCCCTAGCTTGCTTCATTCCATTCCGGACGATAGTCCTTAGTTAATATTGTCTTTCCTAGGTATTCTAGGGCAATAGAGCGCTCAATGTGATTGATTGAAAGAACGTAGAATGCTAGGTTATCGCTTAAACCGAAAATGTTGTTTGTGCGTGATGGATCTGCATGAATTAGAACTGTGGTAGGGCCCCTGAAAGAGTGTTGAGTGGCGGCACACGTATATCGAGGTTGGGTACGTGTCTCTTGTATCCTCGGAAGGGGATTTTGGCGAGCCTCCCAAGTTGTTGTTGTTGAGCACCGGGGCCGATGGCGGGTCACCGGGGCTATTGAATTGTTTGCGCTTCAAGCGGTAGGAGTCCAGCGTATCTTGACGTAGGTTGCATGGTGAAAGCTTTCGGGTGATGTTTGCAAGGTGATATTAGCTTAGGACTTGTGCTTCGTAATTGTTTAGTGTAAGCCGGGATCCGCGGGTTCCTTAAATCCACCCTCACTGGGTAAATGTATTTGAAACAATTACTAAGTCCTCTTTCCTTTCCCTGTCCCCGTTTTCTTGCAGGTCCGGATGCGGGATTGATCGTTCGTGTGGCATCATTGGTGTATTTGAATAAGAAGGAAGCGCCGGGTCTTGGGACAAGTTGAGTTAGCATCCCGGTTGGACCGAAATGGGTTCAACGGATGCCCTAATACCGCGTCTCCGGTTCGCCAGGAGACGGGTGTTACATAAACAACAAAAATGTTTTGTAAAGATGTCATCTTAATTTGATTGTTATTGTGTTATCATATTGCTCTTGCATTTCCGATTGTTGTCTTCTGACATTAGTGCCGATGTGGAGTCAAACTCCATGGGATTCAATATTTCGAAAACCAAAATTCTGGAATTCCATATTTGGTAATGTTCACAAATAAAAATGTCCACAAACAATACAAACACCAATCAAAACTCAAAAGATTATGATACTGTCGGAATGAAACTTAAGAAAGAAAATAAAATAGAATTTGAATGAGTTACTGAGACATCCCAATACACAATCTGATTTCCAAGTCTGGCATTGTTACCACTAACACGGCTAACTAATCCAACCATTGTTTTTTTCCTCCAAAACTGTCCCCGACACTTTAATTTGGATATAACAACGGAACAACAACATGTGTGGACATTATCCTTGTGAGAACTTGGGTGAGGCCAAGAGTCGGCAAACTGAGAATTTCTGGTGATTCCATCAACTAAATTTCTTAAATAGAATCTGACGCAGTAGAGATGAAAAATTGAAATCCAAGTTAGGAATCGACCAAAGCTGCCGATTGGAAACTTTTAGAAACTCACCAATGCAAAGACTTTAGGAGAAGAGAAATGTCTCATTAGAGGGATACTCTGAGAAATTTGTACTAGTGTTAATGTCTTAACACAATGCACATTTTCTCTAAAAACTTTACTTTTATGTCATCTAAATAATAGTTAACCGGGAACATTCGGTTACCGAGTTGGTCAGTAGTTATGTGTTTTTAAAAGAAATGGGTCCATGTGATCACCTTTTTCCCTACTTTGTCGCTATTCTTTTATCGCGATTCTCAACTAATGAAAGACTAGTAGACTATACTAAAAAGAAGATATCTTGGGTTGCTTGGAAGAAACTTTGTAGACCTAAAGAAGATGGAGGGCTAGGTTTCCATGATATTGAAAAATTCAATCAAGCTCTCCTCTACAAGCAGGCCTGGAGAATCTTAGAGCAGCCTAACTCTCTTCTGTCACAAATTCTGCAACACAGGTACTTCAAATCAAGCTCCTTCCTTGACTGCTCTGTAGGCACATGTCCCTCTTATGCATGGCGCAGCATCATACATGGCAGGGAGCTTCTAAAAAAAGGCTTGCTAAAATCAATTGGGAATGGGGAAGGCACTAAATTCTGGCTTGAAAATTGGATCATGGACACCACTCCCAGAGCACCGGTTTACAAAGTGGATGCAGTGGTCGACTTAACTTTAACAGTCTCAGAATTCATCCTCCAAGGTACAAATATTTGGAATGTTCAGGCTTTACAAGAGGTAGTACAAGACACAGACATCCCCAAAATTCTCCTGCTGAAACCAGCACAGCTCAAACCAGATGCATTAGTTTGGGGCTTCTCCAAATCAGGGAAGTATAGTTGTAAAAGTGGCTACAAACTTCTTGATTCCCTGCAACAGGCACAAGCTCCTACTGAACAAGTTCTTGGTCCCCTGGAAAAACAGCTTTGGAAAAAGCTTTGGAAATCTAAGTCTCCTCCGAAACTTAAAATTTTTATGTGGAAATCTTTGGCAGGAGCATTGGCTGTGAAGGACAGATTGGCATCCAGACGCATAGCAGTAGACACTACTTGCGGTTTATGTGGACATGATCAAGAAACTATTTGTCATGTCTTATTCCTTTGTGCACCAGCAAGAGAGGTCTGGACTCGCTCAGGACTCACCCTTCCACCGTATGGATTCTCCCCAACCTCTGTTTTTCTCAACATGTTTCACCTGATCTGCGGTAAGCACAACCCAACGGTCCCTTTGACTACGCGCCTGGCTTACCCGTGGATCCTCTGGAAGTTATGGAAGGCGCGCAATGCCTTTCAGTTTGAAAATTCTCGTTTAAACCCGGCTGCAATTCTGGAGAAAGCTAAAGAGGATGCATAGATTTGGCTACGACTCAACAATCAAATAGCCCAACCCGCAGTTATGGCCCCTGTTCCAGGGCGTCAGCCATGCTGGCAAAAACCTATTCCAGGGGTCATCAAATGTAACATTGGCTCTTCTTGTATCATTGAAGCAGAACTCTTAAGTATCTCATGGGCTGTGGAATCGGCAGCTAGTTTGCGAATGAATCGTATAATTTTTGAAGCATCGCTTCCCCTGGCGAGAGAATCTCTTTTACATCCGGATCTTTTTCCACAACTCCTCTGGCTAATCAACACAATCTAGGCTAACCTTAGTCGTATTTGTTATTGGTCTTTGGAGCATACTTCTCTCCGGTGTAACAAAGCTGCTTCAATGATTGCAGACAGTGTGACTCGTGACCTCATGTACCGCTCCTATGTTGCAAGGGATGGTCCCTCGTGGATTCAACATGTGCTGATCTTAGATGCTTCTTCACCCTCATGAAAGATGGAGATAGCTGGTCTCAATCGTGCACCAACCGAGTGATTCTGCACTGGAACAGTGATGAGCGTTACACGTATATAGCTAAGTCACTTCCTTCAGCTTCCACTTCTTACACCGTAACTAGTAGAGGTCTGAGAAACTCCTCAAGTAGCAAGCGAGCCAAGATGATGTAAAGCCTCAAACACAACACAAGCACCAGGAAGCCCATAACCATTCTACTCCTCTCCTTTGTGGAGATCTCTCTTGTGTTTGGTTTTCATTGTTTTCTGGGTTTTGGTTTGGGATTAATACCTACTGGTACTCCATCCCGTTTGCTTTGTTTTCTCACGGCTCCTCTGGTTCGGAGTTTGTTGCTTGCTCAAACACTTTGATTGCATTAATGAATTAACAAGACAGCGTTATAAAAAAAAGACTATACTAATGCAAATAGTCAACGACTGTCGCTGTTATTATAACATTTAATTTATACTAATGATTGTTAATTGTTCCACAATCTGTGTAGATTATTTAGATAAATAAAAAAGTCAAGAAAGGCTTACTTTTCCATTTACTAATTTCCCAGTCAAGACGTTTTGTAGAAGGCCAACTCGGGTTAAAAATTCTTGTTTAGAATCTTTATATTAATTAAGAAGTGTTTTTGGCCTTATATTAACTCTCAAAATGGTTGATTACTAAATTATCATTAATAAAATTATGCTAAATATTGTATTAGCCTTATTTTATATTAAATTTTTAATTTTATTTTATTTTAGAGATAAATACAATCTAATAAAAAATAAGATGATAAATATGATTTTTTTGAATTATAGATTTAGTTATTTGTAAATATGATTGTTGTAAATAATAATAATAAATGATAATTAATATGTATATTAATTTTATACATATATATATAATTTTAATTTATTATATAATTTATTTTGTAGCTATTAATTTAAAATTTATATATAAACTATAAATATTTTAATAATAAATTAAATATAATAATGTTTATATTATGTTTAATTAAAATAATATTAAATTGATGATTTTTAAAAATATATATATTTATTAATAGTTGCGTTCGCACATGGTGCGAGCAAATCATACTAGTATCTGTTATAAATATAAGTAAAAGTCTAACAAAAACGTCTATTGCATTACATATATCTTTTACTTTTTTTTTTTATTGTAAATCAGTTTTTTTATGTTTGTGTGTAATTTTTTGATTTTTTTTTGTGCAAAGTAAATATAGAAACCAAAGTATTTTTATTTTAATAAGTGGAAATTTTTTATCATATTTGTATTTTATTTTTTATTTTTTTATTATCTATTTTATGTTCTCTTCTACATAATCATTTTTCATCCATCATGTTTTTAATAGTAGATTAATGGTGAAGTTTTCGGCAACATAGACCATCAAAATAGAAATATAATCGGTCGATATACCGGAATTCAAAAAAAAAATCAGACTTAATACATAAGATTAGGGTAGACAATATTAGGTGTCATCTTGTCGACTATTTGTGTACACTACCATGATCATATCACATGCTAGACGTTTTCGATAGATAGCAGGTGGCCAAGCGAATGTTGCTTTCAGATGGATAGTGGGGCCCAGATGTTCTGTTTCTTCATGGATTTACGATCATGTTGACTTTTGGCCACCTTTTATCCATAGGAACCATTTAGCATGTGATATTATAGTGGTTGTGTCCATGAATAGCTAACAAAGTGGACACTTATCTATATTGTCCACCTGCGTTCTTAAAACTGTGTTTACTATGTACGTTATCCGCCAGTAATTGTCCATGTGAACACTTAGTCTCTTATTCATGTGTTTTCGCGATCATGTGGACACTAGGCCACCTTCTTTCCATCGGAAGTGTCTAACATGTGATAATCGTTATAGTATCCACAAATAGCTGACAAGGTGGATGATATATCATGGTTTTTACCTGTTTTAAACCATGATATAAGTGTGTTTTAGAGTCATTTGTAGTGTCTATCGAGTCATTTACAAGTGTTTATTAGCTACATGCACGTTTGGAGGATTTTTGGAGATATTGGAGCTATTGGGACAAGTTTTGGAGCAAAAGCCGTGAGGAGCTGATTTCACTATCTCTGTACGACCTATGAAACGATCGATGCATCATTGGCATCGATCGACGCAGCTCAGCGCCATCACATTAATGAAGACTTTGGAAAATTGCAGTTTTACCCCAGAAAGTTTCTGTATTTACAAGAAGACCCCAAGACGTGATTATGCCTTTATAATTAGGTTTTTGGTGTCTTGTTTTAGTTACGCATTAATACTATTAGCTTTTTAGAGAGAGAGACCTAGAGGCTGATCGTTCTTGTACTCCAGAGAGAAGATTTCGAACCTCTTTAACTCTTTACTCTTTATTATATGCAATCTATTTATTCATTGATTTGTGTTCCATTAATCATGTCTGAGTAGATTCATAGTTGGGTTTAGGGATTCTCTTAAGGGTTTTCATGACTTGCTAGATTAATTTATCAGTTAAGGATTCACATCTTATTTGTTCTTCAACATGAATTGTGCTTAATACTAGTTTCTAATCTGATCATTTAGAATCTAGACTTTAGGTTTATAAATTGACACGAAAGTGTGGTTTAGAATCTGATCTATTTAGGTTGAGCAATTTAATTATCTGCAAAGAAATTTGGTTTAATTGAATTGTGAACAAATCAAACTTGCACTTACGGCTAGTTTAATCTGTTAGGAATTGCAAAGAAATTTGGGTTTCTGCTAATTAGACTTAGAGAATTCTCGCAACGAAAGTTGGTTAGTTCTATTTTGTGTTTGAGTTCTAGAACCAAATTTAATTTGATCCTGGCTGATAATTAATCTGCTTGTCTGATTTCCTGAGAACTCCCTAGACTTGGCGCTTTAAGTACTTGCTTCACAACAACCGTTCTTGCTACTGATTTAGTTTCTGATTTTTAGTTTAATATTTCTGATTAGCATCGCCTAGCTTAACTTGACATTCTATAGTCTATCGTAAGATTTCTTGAGTCTCTGTGGATTCGACCCTAGATACTACATTTGCATGTGCACTTGCAGTTGAACTTAGGGAAGTAAACTCTGAGCATATCAAGTTTTTGGCGCCGTTGTCGGGGACTCTTTTGAGCCTTCGATAGATTTGAGTTTAAAGTTTAGACTAGTTTTTTTGTTTTTTGTTTTTGTTACTAATTTTTCTGTTTTGCTTTTGTCTACGTGTGTTTCAGGTCTGATATCGCTTAGCATCGATCGACACATATATTGAATCGATCGACACAAGGCGAATCCCGAGTTGAAACGATCGTTGCAGACCTTTGCATCGATCGATACAATGCGATTATCGACGGTTTATTCAGAAGCGTGAGACCAGAAGTAATCCGGACGCGAATCTCGTAAATCTCAGACTTGAGGAACTTGCTAGACAAGAAAGAGAGAACATAAAGCTCAGAAACCGGCTAAGATGGCAGCAGCTAATCCAGCACCTTTGATTCTGATTAGAGATGTTGAGGGTATTCTGAGAGACTTGCAGAACAATCGCTACAATGCTCAAGGACAGAGAACTGATGATGAGGGAAATGTGATTGAGCAGCAGATGGTTCAGCAGCCTGAACCTGAACCTCCTAGAGCGCGAGAGCCTCCGGCTAGGAGGACACTAGCTGACTACAATAGGCCTGACGAGTTCTACGCTAACAGGTCTGCGATCGTTCCTCCAGCTTTCCCGAGGAATGAATTCGAGCTTAAGACATCCTACTACACACTTGTGGGGCAGCATCTCTTCTGTGGACTTCCACATGAGCACCCTATAGACCACATTGAAAAAATTGAGTCTTTGGTCACTGGGATGAAACACAACGGAGTGAGCTACGACTATCTACACTGCAAGATTTTTCCTCACTCTCTTGGAGGAGAAGCTGCTAACTGGCTGAAGCAGATTCCACCTGAGAGTCTGACTACTTGGGATGCAGTGAAGAAGAAGTTTCTGCGACACTTTTATAATGATGGACGATCAGAGCAGCTTAGACAGGATCTCTTGACCTTCAAGCAAGGATCCACAGAGCCTTTAAAGGTAGCTTGGGTGAGGTTTAAGATGTACCAGAGAGATTGTCCTCAGCATGGTTTCACTGAGGTGCAGCTCTTGGGCATCTTCTTTAAAGCAGTGGACTTGTGGTATCAAATGGCTTTGGATGCTGCAAGCAATGAGAACTTCTATACTAAGTCTCCGGAGGAAGCTAATGAGCTTATAGAGAACTTGATAACTAGCAATAGTGTCAAGAATGCTGACATGGAGAGGACAAAGTCTGTTGGCAAAGCTGATAACCCACAGATAGCTGAGATGAATAAGAAGATTGATCTTCTACTTGGGAAGAAGAATGTGAGTTTTGCTCAGGATGTTGAGGTTTATGAGGCTGAATATGGCTGCGAAGAGGAAGATGTGAACTATGTTGGTGGTTTTCAGGGGAACAGATTTGAAAATCAGCAAAGTAGAGGAGGCTACAATGGAATGGGTCAGAGAGGCAACTTCACAGGAAATCAGAATGGCTCTGGTTTCGCTTCTAAGCCTCAGTACCATAAGCCTTTTCAGAGTACAAACAGCCCTGGAAACAGCACTAATTGCTTCACAAGGAATTATGGATCTTCGTCATATCAGACTGCTTCTCCTCCAAATGAGCAGAATGATAAGATGATGGGTATGCTGGAGCAGCTATTGGAAGGACAGCAGAAGAGTACGGTGGATTTTAATGGAAAGATAGATGCTATGTACCTAGATCTGAACGGAAAGATAGATGCTTTGAGCACACATGTGAAAAAGCTTGATGTTCAGGTTGCACAGACTGCTGGGTCTGCTAAGAGGCCAGATGGATCTCTTCCGGGATGAACTGATGCCAATCCTAAGTACCAGTGCAATGCAATGACGTTAAGGAGTGGTAAGGAGCTTGTTCCTGCTCAGAAAAAGCAGTTGAGTTTGCAAGAAATCGTGGAAATTGAAGAAATGGAAGATGAGATCCGTGAACTTCGCATTGCGTGGACCGATGCACAAATGCAACGATCGACACAGATCGTGAATGAGGATTCTGAACTTAAGCTCGACGCAGAGGTCGTAACACAATCGCCTAGCAATGATCGATGCAACACTAGCAACGATCGACGCAAAGCGATACCCGAGAGCTCAAAGGCAGAAACACTGAAAAAGACTGATGAAAAGATCTATAAGCCTAAAGTTCCTTTTTCTAAGGATCCCAGAAAGACTAAGACTGACAGGCAGCTGGCCAAATGCAAAGAGATCATTAAAAAGGTGTTGATTGAAGTGCCTTTAGTTGATTCTAAGCAAACTACTCCTGTGATGAGAAGATGTCTTAAGGACTTACTCGCTGGTAACTGGACTGATGAGGAGAGTGTAATGATGATCACAAAGGTTTGTAGTGCTGTGATTCAAGGTAAGATACCAGAGAAGTTGAAGGATTCAGGAAGTTTTGTGCTTGATTGTGGCATCTACAGGGACAGATTTGAGAGGTCTCTATGTGATCTTGGTTCGAGTGTTAATCTTATGCCTTATTATGTTGCTAAGAGGCTTTGGATGGCTGACTTTATGCCTACTAGGATCTCATTAGTCCTAGGTGACAGAACAGTCAGGATTCCTGAAGGAGTGCTGGAAGATGTGCCAATCAGAATTGGTGGCTGTGTGATCCCTACTGACTTTGTGGTTCTGCAGTATGGAGAAGAACCAAGGGATCCACTGATTTTGGGTAGACCATTCTTAGCCACTGCTGGTGCTATGATTGACTGCAAAAGAGGGACGATAATTCTGAATGTGGGTGATCTGAAGATGAGTTTCGATATGGACAAGCTAGTTAAGAGACCAACCATCAACGGACATACCTTTTATGTGGATACTCTCAGTGATTTGGCTGCGGATTACTTTCACAAGACACATGCTGAGGATCCACTGGAGAGAGCTTTACTGAGATCTATAATGGAGCTGGAACATCTGCAAGACGAGCCCGCAATTTGCTATGCGAGGCTAATGGACTCCACTGAGCAAGTAATGCAGTTGGATGTGTCTGACGCGAGCTTGCATCGATCGACACCTATAGTGCAACGATCGTTGCATGTCGTCAGTGACTGGGCAGAGGAAAAAACCCCGAAAATTGAGCTGAAACAACTTCCATCCTTGCTAAGGTACGCATTTTTTGGACCTAATTCGACATATCCAGTGATTGTTAATGCTAGTTTGAACAACGCAGAGCTCACTTTACTGCTAAGAAAGCTGCACAAGCATCGCAAGCTCTTGGCTATTCTCTTGGTGACATTTCAGGTATCTCTCCGGAGCTGTGCATGCATCAGATACATCTTGAGGACGAGTCTAAGACATCTGTTGAGCATCAGAGGAGGCTGAATCCTAATCTTAAGGATGTGGTAAAGAAGGAGATCATGAAGCTACTAGATGCTGGGATTATCTATCCGATTTCAGACAGTGATTGGGTTAGTCCAGTCCATGTAGTGCTTAAGAAGGGTAGAATTATAGTAGTGAAGAATGAGAAGAACGAGCTGATTCCTACAAGGACTGTGAGTGGACATCGGATGTGCATAGATTACAGGAAGCTTAACGCTGCGACCAGGAAGGATCACTTCCCTTTACCTTTTATCGATCAGATGCTGGAGAGGTTAGCAAATCACCCTTACTACTGCTTCCTCGATGGGTATTCAGGCTTCTTTCAAGTTCCCATCCATCCAGAGGATCAGGGAAAAATTACTTTTACTTGTCCATATGGCACATTTGCATACCGCATGATGCCTTTTGGACTTTGTAATGCACCATCCACCTTCCAGAGATGCATGATGTCCGTCTTTACTGACATGATTGAGGACTTTATGGAGGTGTTTATGGATAACTTTTCAGTCTACGGGTCATCTTATCATGAGTGTTTAGATAATCTCTGCAAAGTGCTAGCTAGATGTGAAGAGAAGCACTTGGTTCTTAATTGGGAGAAGTGTCATTTCATGGTTAGAGATGGAATTGTTCTTGGACATAGAGTGTCTGAAGTAGGGATTGAAGTAGACCGTGCTAAGATTGAGGTTATGACCAGCCTTCAGGCGCCTGATTATGTGAAGTCTGTGAGGAGCTTTCTTGGACATGATGGGTTCTATAGAAGGTTCATCAAGGATTTCAGTAAGATTGCTAGACCACTAACTGCTTTGCTGTGTAAAGATGTCGAGTTTGAGTTCACTGCAGATTGTCAGACTGCATTTGAACAGATCAAGCAAGCATTAGTGAGTGCTCCTATAGTACAGCCACCAGATTGGGATCTACCTTTTGAGGTAATGTGCGACGCAAGCGATTATGCTGTAGGAGCTGTTCTGGGGCAGAAGAAGGACAGAAAGCTTCATGCTATTTACTATGCCAGCAGGACACTAGATGATGCGCAGAGGAACTATGCCACTACGGAGAAGGAGTTGTTGGCAGTTGTCTTTGCTTTTGAGAAGTTTCGGCCATATCTTGTTAGTTCTAAAGTGATTGTACACACTGATCATTCAGCTCTGAAGTATCTAATGCAGAAAAACGATGCTAAACCGAGATTGTTGAGATGGATTATGTTGCTTCAAGAGTTTGATATTGAGGTGAAGGACAAGAAGGGAGTTGAAAACGGAGTTGCTGACCATCTGTCAAGGATACTGGTTGAGGAAGACGTCCCCATTAATGATTTCTTACCTGAGGAGAACGTCAATATGATTGAGATAGTATTTCGGACGGATTTAGACAGGAAGATGCAGAACTGTCGGATTAATCGCATTACGTCGATCGATGCAACAACTGTGACGATCGATGCATGTGACGAGAATGTAACGATTGACGCGGACCTGTGCGACGATCGTTGCAATGCGCCTACGAACCCAGAACTCCTTAAGGTTCAAATTGGACACTACGACTTCGAATTTTGTGATGTTTCGACAACCACTCGATCCTGGTTTGCGGATATTGCTAATTATTTGGCTGCTGAGACTGAACCAGATGAGTTGAGGGGGTATGCTAAGAAGAAGTTCTTCCGGGAGCTCAGACGATACTACTGGGATGAGCCTTATCTGTATAAGCACTGTTCGGATGGACTCTACAGGAGGTGCATTGCGAAATCAGAGGTTCCAGATGTTCTGTTTCACTGCCATGGATCAGATTATGCTGGACACTTTGCTACTTTTAAGACTGTGTCTAAGATTCTGCAAGCAGGTTTCTGGTGGCCTACGATGTTTAGAGACACTCATTCTTTTGTCTCTCAGTGTGATGCCTGTCAGAGGAGAGGGAAAATCAGTAAGAAGCATGAGATGCCTCCGAATTTCATTCTTGAAGTTGAGGTTTTCGATTGCTGGGGCATAAATTTCATGGGTCCTTTTCCCTCATCCTATGGGAATAAGTTCATTTTGGTTGTTGTGGACTATGTGTCTAACTGGGTGGAAGCAATAGCTAGTCCAACCAATGATTCTTCGGTGGTTATTAAGCTGTTTAAGACCATCATATTCCCTAGATTTGGAGTACCTCGAATAGTGATTAGTGATGGAGGATCTCATTTCATTAATAAGGTCTTCGAGAAGCTGCTACAGAAGAATGGAGTTCATCACCGAGTTGCTACTCCTTATCACCCTCAGACTAGTGGGAAAGTCGAGGTCTCTAACAGACAGATCAAAGAGATCATGGAGAAGACAGTTGGGAAGACAAGGAAGGATTTGGCAGCAAAGCTGGATGATGCACTATGGGCTTACCGGACTGCTTTCAAGACGCCACTCGGGACTACTCCATTTCATCTGCTGTATGGAAAAGCATGTCATCTGCCAGTGGAGCTTGAGCACAAAGCATGGGCTGTGAAGCAGATGAATTTTGATCTTAAGTCAGCTGCAGAGAAGAGATTGGTGCAGCTTAATGAGTTGGATGAGATTAGGCATTATGCTTATGAGAACTCAAAGTTGTACAAGGAGAGGACTAAAGCTTATCATGACAAGAAGATTGTCTCTAGACAATTTGAGCCTAATGATTAGGTACTTTGTATAACTCTTGTTTGCAATTGTTTCCAGGTAAGCTGAGATCAAGGTGGTCCGGTCTTTTCACAATCAAGGAAGTGCGTCCTTATGGTGTTGTCGTTCTAATCAGCCAGGAAGGTAAGGAATTCACTATCAATGGACAGAGGGTGAAGCATTATTGGGCTAAGGCCGAGATTCCGAGAGGTCAGATTTTGCCTCTGGATGATGCACCCTCTGCCTGATTCAGCTGAAATGTCAAGCTAATGACGTTAAAAGAGCGCTGAGTGGGAGGCAACCCACTGTTTCGTTTGTACATATTCTTTTTGGTGTTTTTGTTAGGATTTTACGTTTTGTTTTCGTTTTTGGTGTGTTCTTACTGCAGATTACGAGTCTGAAGAACTGCGTCAATCGTTGCACTGGTTGTGACGATCGATGCAGGTGGATTTGACGAAGAAAATTGCCTTGCAGTGATCGTTGCGGTCCTGTGCATCGGTCGCTGCAGGGAGATTTGACAAAGGAATGAAGTCGCTCTGTGACGATCGTTGCGGTCCTGTGCAACGATCGACACAGCTGGTCCAAATTGAAATCGGCGGTATGCAGGTTTTAAACCGGAAATCGGATTGGTTCAATTTCGGTTGGACCAATCGCGATAATGCAACGATCGCTGCACTTAGTGCAACGATCGATGCAGTCACGTGCAGGTAAGTACGATTAAATTCTTCTTCTCCTTTCTTTCTTCCTCATTTCGCTCTCGCAAGGAACCCTAGCCGAATCTCCCTCTTTGATTTCTCACTCAAATCTTGCTCGATTTTAACGATTCAAAGCTTTAACCTGCTCAATTTTTCAAGCTCTATCCATATTTCTAATCAATTTTGAGCCGAAACCAAGGTATGTTCTCTAAATCTTGATTTTTCAGAAGCGAAACCAAAGTATAAAAAGTTTGATTTTTATCTTCTGGAACTTGAATCTGTGATGATTAGGTGTTGGTTTAGGATATCTGGCAGTGGAATGAAGGTTAGGAAGTAGTTTTCACGTTCGATTTCGCAATTTTCTGAAAATTTCCATTTTTGGGATGAGACTTGTCTGATGCGCGAATTTGACAGATTTGAAACGTGATTGGACTGCGTATATTGCTTGGATTGCTGTTTTTTATGATGCTGATTGTGCGAAATTGTTCTTATATCTTTGATTGCAGATGTCTCCTCGCGGACAGCCTCGTAAACGCGGCAGAGATACTCCAGCTGCAGATCCGACTCTTCCACCATATGAGTGGTATTCACGCGACTCGACACCACCAGAGCCATATCAGAGAGACTGTGAAGCCATACGGTTGCCTTGGCCTAAGGAGGAAGGAGCCAAGATTCCGACAGACAAAGTATGGGACATGGAGCCTAAGGATCTGGTTATGAGTGCAACATTCACTGAAAGGACGATACATGAGTATTGGGATGACTACAATACGCTGCTCTACAATGGTTGGACTGGTATGGACGTTCAGCCAACCAAATTTGCTGATTATCGGACTTGCAGGATCCTGGGCATCGATAAGAAGGTGCATGCGTTGGTTAAGGGAATTGGTTTAGGGACGATGCCTATGCAGTACTACGAGCTATACCCTGATCTGGTGAGACAGTTTCTAGCTACTTACAAGGTCTACTACCCCGATGAGGACCGCATGAGAGCTTCAGATGGTATCTTTACCTTCATGAGTCTGGGAGCCAGGTATTGGATTCCACTTCTCGATATCTGCCGTATCTATGGATTTAGCGTGGAGCCTACACGTTGCTTTATGTCTCTTGAGTGGGATGTACAAAGCGCTCAGTATTTCTGGGACCATTTCGGTAATGGCCAGTATGACTCAAGGACTACGAAGCAGATTCAAGTCAGGCATCTAGTTTTGCGATATGTGATACGCATCTTGGGCTACACACTGTTGTGCAAAGACGAAGCAAACAAGATGAGAAAGAATGATCTGGAGGTGATTTTCATTGGTTTGAGGGAGTTGTTTGCTGGTTATGACTTGAGAGATCCTACTGTGGATCTGAACTTAGGAGCTGTGTTTGCTCACCACTTATGCTCACTGACGAAGAAGGCATTTGATGGAGCGAACACTGAGACAGTGGGGAGTCTGCTTACTCCCATCTTTCGACACTGCAGGATCCCTTTACATGGTAGGGAGCGTGATGATAGAGAGGTATTCATGGATTTGAGCCACCTGCAGAGTGCTACTTGGCTGAAGGAGAGACGTATATGGGTCTATTATGACACACACGCTAGGAAGCGTGGTGTAGATCTTCCTGCTGATGATCTGACCAAGATTGATACATTGGATGTGTTGAGTTTCGAGCCTCCTACGAACGATCAGCGCAGCGTACCTACGATGGCCCATCCTCTCGGTGAGCCTTCTACACGGGCTTCTTCTTCCTCTGCGCATGCGCCCGAGCCTGCTGCTGCTACATTTGACATTGGTCCTTATCCAGATCCATCGATACCAGTGAGTGGAGAGAGCGTCAGGATGGTATATTACAGAGCATTTGGGAGTTCATGCGTGGCTGCACTTGCAGGAGACAGCCACAGGTTCATCAGCCAGTTCCTGTTCGTCGTCGTCGCCAGCGTTCTCCGACTCCTGCTACTTCGAGCAGTTCTGACCCTTATGCTGGCATTGATGATGAGTAGTGAGTGAGATTAGTCCCATTTTCAGACTATCTATGTTTCTTTTTCACTTCTTCTTTTGACTACTCTTTGATGCTTGTTGGTACTTATGCTTGGGATGATGTACTTGATTCTAAACCATCTGTTGCTTTGATTTTTCTTGTTTGCGATGTTTTCAGCTTTCAGGTTTGAATTTTGAGATTATTCTCACGGACTAACTGCTGACTGCTAACTGAACTGACGAAATCGCAATGCAACGATCGACACGGTCCTGTGTGTCGATCGTCTCAACACGAAAATTGCACTGCAGCGATCGTTGCGGTCCTGTGCAACGATCGACACAAAATCGCAATCGCCCTGCAACGATCGTCGCATTTATGCGCAAAGATCGATGCAGGTGCGAGAGAGGTAAAAATCAACAGAACATAACACATCCCTTAACATTTTCTTCTTTTACTGATCCTAAGCTTAACACTACTGGGGACAGTGTGTTTCAAGTGTGGGGGAGGTGGTACTGACATTAATCTTTTTCTTTTCTTAGAGTCAGTTGCGTTTTTTTGTGTCAGTTTTATTGAGTCAAAACAGTTTAAGTAGGAAACAATGAATTTTTGAGAAGCCAACAACACTTGCAGGAACTTAAGTAACCATTGGGATGAGCTTGCAGGATCAATCTATGACTATTAGAAAACCCAATGCAGATCAGCCTACTGAGGACACCCATATCAATTCAGGTATTCAGAGGATCCTTTACTGACTTCGCCCCTAATTTTGACTTACTTTTCTCACCTAAGGGCTTGGTATACCTTGAGTCGGATTCCTCTGTTAGTTCTGACACAGCTTGTAAACCTGTCCAAGTAAGGTTCCCTTTTTCCCCTTCCTTAAAGTAAAAAAAAAGAGTAATAAACTGAGGACGAGCTAGTAGCTCCGAAGTGGTCGCGGGAGTGGTAGAGACCCCTATTACCTCTTGTGCATCCATGGAATGTGTCCAAAGTACACCCCATAACGGGAAGAGCATTGATTAAAGAAATAAAAGGATACCCAATGGGGAGAAATCAGTTGCTAAGGAAGGGAAAAGAGAAGAAAGGAACCAGAAAAAGATAGTATGGTGGTCTAGAGCTAACAGAGTAAGAGTCCATGTGCCCTTTGATCGATAATCCTTAGGTGAGACCGCACTTAATAGCTTATAGAAGTCAGTAGGGTGAATTTGAATGCTTTGGATTGATTGTGGAGTTTACTCAGGACTGTTGCTAAGTGTGGGAGAAGTATATGTTGGTCTTGATGTCTTGCAGGTAAATCTTTCATGTGGCTTACTAAGGGGAATCTGAGTGTTGTGCTTCTAAGATGAAAAGAGTTTCTGAAATTTTCAAACCTCTTCACCACATTCTAGTTTTCTGTTTTGCTTGAGGGCAAGCAAAAGCTAAGTGTGGGGGAGTTGATATATCATGGTTTTTACCTGTTTTAAGCCATGATATAAATGTGTTTTAGAGTCATTTTTAGTGTCTGTCGAGTCATTTACAGGTGTTTATTAGCTACATGCACGTTTGGAGGATTTTTGGAGATATTGGAGCTATTGGGACAAGTTTTGGAGCAAAAGCCGTGAGGAGCTGATTTCACTATCTCTGGACGACCTAAGCAACGATCGATGCATCGTGTTGGAATTGTGTCCAGTAATCTCGGTACTGTCTCTAGAAAGTAAGAGTATGTCAATGATCAGACATAAGTCATATAATACTGGGGGTCATGATGGCTTGCTAGAGTCCGCTCATGATCTATAAGTCTTGGACTTATTGCCTTTATTATATGATCCCATATGGGTCACACGCCTAAGCTAACAGGAAAATGTGTAGGAACGGCTTAACAGAAGTACGGTAAAAGTGCCAGGCATTTGTCGTACTTAGAGAGAGATTAATGGGTCTGATTAAATCCAAGGGATTTAATCAGATTGGTATTTGGGCCCAAAAGCCCAAAAGGAAATAGACAAGTTTTATAATTAAAACTTAAGTCTGATTTTTCCTCCTAACCCTAATCCCCTGCGATTTTTCTCTCTCTCTCTGCGCCTCCCACAGCTTGGTCTAGCAGCCTCTCTTCCTGCTTGGTGTGCGTGTGTGAACCTCTGGAGGAGTTATCACTTGGTGGCTCTCTGATCTCTGACCTGTTCTCTTTTTCCGCTGCATAAACAGGTAAAAGGTGAGATCTTATTGTTTCTATTCAAGAGAACCTAGATCCGCATGTTTAGGAACTGTTGAATCTGAGAATTGAATCTGGATTAACAACCAAAACATCCTTCAGTGGTATCAGAGCCAGGTTCTGGTTTTTCTTGTTTAGAATCTCGTTTAGGATTGTTTTTCTTGTTTAAGAAGTGTTTTGAATCAACTACTGATAAGAGAAATCACTTAAGCAACAAGGAATTGAAACCTAAACATATTTGAAATCGCAAAAACCAAGCTATATGACTTGGATTGCGATCGGCCGAGTGTTGAACCGATCGGCTTGGCCGGTTGGATCGCACGACCGAGAGGTGCGATGGATCCGATCGCGAGATCGACCACGATCGTCGGCTTCTCCCGTCCCGATCGCATGGATCCGCATGGATCGCATGGATCTCGGCCCAACCTCGCGTCCCGATCGTCGCCGAGCGTCCCGATGGATCGTCCCGTCCGAAGCCGTCTCGATCTCGGATCGTCGCGTGCGGCTTGCGGCTGGGCATGGTGATCGTGAAGCTAGGTCACAACCATGATTGGTTTGTGACCAATTCGGTTCGGTTTGGTTTAAAATTTTATTAAAATTAAACGTCTCGGTTTAATAAACAGATTTAATAATTTTATTAAATTCTGGTTAAACCGGGATAAGAAATCCAAAGTCGAAAAATTGGATTTTGTGCCTAAACCAGGATTTTCTAATTTGATTTGGTTGGACCAAATAAATTGAGAAAATCCGGTTTAGTAAATAACCGGTTGACAATTGTGGTCATCGTAGTAATTAAAATTTGGTTAAACCAATTTTAATGAACCAGACCGGTTATGTCATTTAATTGGGCAATTGGGTTATGTCTTGGACATGGACCAATTCTTGGGCCTCGGGCCAAGAAGTTAAAACAATTGGGCCAATTATTTGAGTCTTTCTTCAGATTTAATTTAAAATTTATTTTATAAAATTATAAATCGATTTTAAATTAAAGTTTCCGAAATTTTGAAATTAGAAAGTTTCTTAAAATAGAAGTTTCTAGATTTGCATGTTTTGGATTTTAAGAAATTTCTAAAGTTAGAAAGTTTCCGGTTTTAGAAAGTTTCCAATTTTAGAAAGTTTCCAAAAATAGTAGGTTTCCAAAATGGAAAGTTTCCCGAAATAGTAATCTTCTATTTTGGGAATGAAATTTTAAAATAAACCTACAAACCTCAAACAATATCAAGCGTTGGATGTCTTGTCCAGTCTATGTCAGCTGTCGAAGCCCATTCAATTGTATTCATGGCCTTACAGTGTGAGGGTGTCTGCTTTTGCGTGGATAAGACGGTTTGTGATTCATAAATGTCATTGGGAGTCCCAGAAATTAATGATTACATGACTGTATAGTCTGGTTTTTCTTGACTGGGCCATCGGGAGTCCCGGGCCTTGAGAAATCAGAGTGGATTGGGCCTCGGGCCCAGATTCACAACCAAGAGTTATATCACGGATATAATTAGCCGACATAGGGCTTACCGATATAAGCTAAGGTTGGATGATGGCCAGTGGCCCACTTTGATCTCAGTTATATGTGGATCTTGGAATCATTATATTCTATTGAGGGTAACTTATGTTATTGAATATAATGCGTGATTAATCATATTAAATTTAATACGAGATTAATCATATTGAACATATTAACTAATAACCTTTTTATATTATATTTCAGCTATGACTACTACAAGCACTCAAAACACATTCTCAATCCGGTCTGTTCTCGAGAAGGAGAAGCTGACTGGAACGAACTTCCTGACGTGGTCAAGGAACTTGAGGCTGGTCCTCAAGCAGGAGAAGAAGGATTATGTCCTTCGTGATCCTCTCCCCGAGAGGCCTGCTAACAATGCCGCCAGGACTCTGCATAATGCTTGGGAAAAGCATTCGTCAGATGAAAATGATGTGTATTGCCTTATGTTGGCGACAATGACTGCTGAGCTGCAAATGCAGTTCGAGAGTGTGTTGTCACCAATTGAGATAATGGCAAGCCTGAAGTCGCTTTTTCAGGAGCAAGCAAGGACTGAGAGGTTTCAGACTGTTAAGAACCTCTTAGACTGTAAGTTGGCTGCAAATGCGGCAGTGAGTCCTCATGTCTTGAAGATGATGGGTTATCTCGATCATCTTCAGAAACTCGACTGCCCTATCAGCCAGGAACTTGCTTGCGACATCATTCTGCAGTCATTACCTGCAAGCTATGATCAGTTCATTCTGAACTTTAACATGCATGGCTTGAGTAAGACATTGCCTGAGCTTCACGGAATGCTCAAGACTGCAGAGCCCAACTTGAGGAAAACCGCCAAGGACCCCAATGTGCTTATGGTGCAAAAGGGCAAGGGGTTTAAGAAATCCTCTGCTAAGGATAAGGGAAAGGCCAAGGCTGTCCAAGTCGCGGACAAGGACACGCCAAAGCCCAAGCCCAAGTCCAAGGCTGGGCCAACTGACATATGCAGGTTCTGTAAAGAACCAGGGCATTGGAGGAGAGAATGTAAGAAATTCCAAGAAGGTCTAAAGGAATTGAAGAAGAAGACTCTCGAGACTTCTTCGACAGGTATTTTTGTTATAGAAGTTAATACAACTACTTCTGATAATACCTCATGGGTTATGGATACTGGTTGTGGGGCTCATATTTGTACTAATATGCAGGCACTCAGCAACAGTAGAAGGCTGAAGCAAGGACAAGTGGAGCTACGAGTTGGGAATGGAGCGAAAGTTCCAGCACTAGCTGTAGACACATACTTGTTGTCTTTACCTTCGGGATTGGTTTTAGAACTCAATAATTGTTATTTTGTACCTGCTATAAGCAGGAATATTATTTCAATTTCTTTGTTGGATTTGGAAGGTTATGATTTTTCAGTTAAGAATAAATTATGTTCCTTCAATCGCAACAATTTGTTCTATGGTTGTGCCCCTCTTACGAATGGGCTTTACATACTTGATCAATCCGCGCCAATTTATAACATTAATACCAAACGGTTCAAACCTAATGAGGAGAACCGAACGTTTCTATGGCATTGTCGTTTAGGGCACATCAGCGAGAAACGCATCAAGAGGCTCCATTCGAATGGACTTCTTGGCTCATTTGACTTTGAGTCATGTGAGAAATGCGAATCCTGCATGATGGGCAAAATGACACGGGCCCCCTTTAATAAACCCAACGAGAGGGCCAGTGACTTATTGGGCCTGATACACACTGACGTGTGTGGCCCAATGTCCACAAATGCAAGAGGAAACTATCAGTACTTCATTACCTTCACTGATGATTTCAGTAGGTATGGATATGTTTATTTAATGAAACATAAGTCTGAATCTTTTGAGAAGTTCAGAGAATTCCAAAATGAAGTACAGAACCAACTTGGCAAAAGCATTAAGGCTCTTCGGTCCGACCGAGGAGGAGAATACTTAAGCCAAGAATTCAGTGATCATCTGAGAGAGTGTGGGATCGTATCCCAACTCACTCCTCCTGGAACACCTCAATGGAATGGTGTGTCTGAGAGGAGAAATCGGACCTTATTGGATATGGTTCGATCTATGATGAGTCACACAGACCTTCCAATATCCCTTTGGGGATATGCTCTGCTAACAGCAGTGTTCACTCTAAATAGAGCGCCATCGAAAGCGGTAGCAAAGACACCATATGAATTATGGACTGGATTGGCTCCAGTGTTGTCTTATCTTAGAATTTGGGGTTGTGAAGCCTATGTCAAGAGATTAATCTCAGACAAGCTTACACCAAAGTCTGATAAATGCTACTTCATTGGTTATCCTAAGGAAACCAAGGCTTATTACTTCTATCTACGTTCCGAGAACAAGATCTTTGCTGCCCGGGATTGTAACTTTCTTGAGAGAGAGTTTCTCTCTAAGAAAGACAGTGGGAGTAAGGTACTGCTTGAAGAAATTCAAGATGAACAGGATACTGCTCAACCTAATGAGGAAGAGCAGCAGGAGGACCTACAAGAAATTGTAGAGCCTGAACCTGTAGTACCTGAAGTTCGAAGATCCGGGAGGATCCGTCACGAACCCGAGAGATATCAAGGATTCCTCGTGACTAACTGTCATGATCTTTTGATCATTGACGGTGATGAACCATCGAACTTCAATCAAGCCATGATGGGCCCAGATTCCTCTAAGTGGCGTAAGGCCACTGATTCCGAAATGGACTCCATGTCGGTCAACCAAGTGTTTTCATTGGTTGACTTACCCGCTGGTGTAAAAGCCATCGAGTGCAAATGGATCTTCAAGAAGAAGATTGACGTGGATGGAAATGTCCAGATTTATAAAGCCAGGTTGGTGGCAAAAGGTTTCAGACAAGTTCACGGAGTGGATTACGATGAAACCTATTCACCAGTGGCTATGATGAAATCTATTCGGATTCTACTAGCAACTGCAGCTTTTCATGATTATGAAATTTGGCAGATGGACGTGAAAACCGCTTTCCTGAATGGTATTCTGGAAGAGGATGTGTATATGACACAACCTGACGGTTACATAGATCCAAAGAATGCTGGAAAAGTATGCAAACTTCATAAATCCATTTATGGATTGAAGCAAGCATCGAGGAGCTGGAACCTTCGTTTTGATGAAGCGATCAAGCAATTTGACTTCATCAGAAACGAAGAAGAACAATGCGTGTATAAGAAAACTAGTGGGAGCAAGATAGTATTTCTTATTCTATATGTTGATGACATACTGCTTCTCGGAAACGACGTTCCAATGCTGAAATCGGTAAAGGACTGGCTTGGAAGTTGTTTTTCCATGAAAGACATGGGTGAAGCCGCATACGTTCTTGGAATCAGGATCTACCGGGATAGATCTAGAAGGCTGATAGGCTTGTGTCAAGACTCATACATTGACAAAGTCCTACAAAGATTCAGCATGAAAGATTCCAAGAAGGGCTTCACGCCAATGGTACATGGCACAACGCTAAGCAAGAAGCAGAGCCCTACGACGGCTGCTGAGCTTGAGCGCATGAAGAATATTCCTTATGCATCTGCAATAGGATCTGTCATGTATGCCATGATCTGTACTCGTCCTGATGTTGCTTATGCATTGAGCATGACGAGTAGATACCAGTCAAATCCAGGTGAAAACCATTGGATTGCCGTCAAGAATATCCTGAAGTATCTAAGACATACTAAGGATAAGTTCTTGGTGTACGGTGGAAGTGATGTGCTTAAAGTCAGTGGATTCACGGACGCAAGTTTCCAGACAGACCAAGATGATTTCCGGTCACAGTCCGGTTATATCTTTTGTCTGAATGGCGGTGCAATCAGTTGGAGAAGCTCCAAGCAAGACACCGTTGCTGATTCCACTACAGAAGCTGAATATATCGCCGCCTCAGAAGCAGCGAAGGAAGCTGTTTGGATACGAAAGTTCATTATTGAACTAGGTGTGATACCAGATGCGGCTGAGCCTCTGGCACTGTTTTGTGACAACAATGGTGCTATTGCTCAGGCAAAGGAACCAAGATCACACCAGAAATCCAAGCATGTTCTAAGAAGATTTCACTTGATACGTGACATCATTAATAGAAAGGAAGTCAAGATCAGTCGAGTTCAGACAGATGATAACGTCGCTGATCCGTTGACAAAGCCACTCCCAAGGCCTAAGCTCGAGTTCCTGACTGAAGCTGTAGGCATTAGAGACATTGAAATGTAATCTAAATTTGAGTGGGAGTTTGAGGGCTTTATTTAGTTATTTGATATGTTCTTGTAAAACATTTTATGTTTAATGAAATTATTATTTCAAGATTATTTTAACTGTGATGAAATAATCGTTCCAAAGTGATATAAACCATTTTATAGGTCATCGAAGTAAGTGACTTGATCTTGAGTCATCAAAGTCATTTAGCTTGATCATGAGACCCTATATTTGATAGATGGATTATATCATTCAGTCCCTAGTCGAAGGTTGCTGAAATTGGAACACCAACAACCGTGTGAGACTAGATTGGTATGTGACTTATGACGAAGTATCAGTGTGCCATAGATGCGCGGCATCAAAGTCAGTACAAAGGTGTATGTGGGGTACATACGACCGGACTAGACCCGCTTATAAGAACTCTTCAGGATATTTATATCTGTGTCATAAGAGATTCTTACTACGACTATAGAGTATAGTCCTTAGACCTGAGTTCGCATGCATGTGACTGCACATGAACTGATGCGCTTTGATCATTGTCTAACGCTGTCGTTATGCGATAGTTATAAGGACCTTGTTTGGGTGTATTACGAAATGAGTAGTTTACAGTGATGGAACAAGACGGGATTTGTCCCTCCAATATAAATGGAGTGAATATCTCTAGGCCAATCGGAGATTTGAATACTGAAAATGCATGGCCATGCTCAAACGGACTGACCCGAGTCGTTTGGATAGTCAGTATCAAATCAGAGTCCGATGAACAAGATTAGGCTTTATAAGGATGACACTAATCTTGCCTTATGACTAATCGAGATATTGAGACAAAAGGATTATGAATACAGAGATTCCAGTACAAGTGGGAGATTGTTGGAATTGTGTCCAGTAATCTCGGTACTGTCTCTAGAAAGTAAGAGTATGTCAATGATCAGACATAAGTCATATAATACTGGGGGTCATGATGGCTTGCTAGAGTCCGCTCATGATCTATAAGTCTTGGACTTATTGCCTTTATTATATGATCCCATATGGGTCACACGCCTAAGCTAACAGGAAAATGTGTAGGAACGACTTAACAGAAGTACGGTAAAAGTGCCAGGCATTTTTCGTACTTAGAGAGAGATTAATGGGTCTGATTAAATCCAAGGGATTTAATCAGATTGGTATTTGGGCCCAAAAGCCCAAAAGGAAATAGACAAGTTTTATAATTAAAACTTAAGTCTGATTTTTCCTCCTAACCCTAATCCCCTGCGATTTTTCTCTCTCTCTCTGCGCCTCCCACAGCTTGGTCTAGCAGCCTCTCTTCCTGCTTGGTGTGCGTGTGTGAACCTCTGGAGGAGTTATCACTTGGTGGCTCTCTGATCTCTGACCTGTTCTCTCTTTCCGCTGCATAAACAGGTAAAAGGTGAGATCTTATTGTTTCTATTCAAGAGAACCTAGATCCGCATGTTTAGGAACTGTTGAATCTGAGAATTGAATCTGGATTAACAACCAAAACATCATTCACATCGTTGGCATCGATCGACGCAGCTCATCGCCAACACATTAATGAAGACTTTGGAAAATTGCAGTTTTGCCCCAGAAGTTTCTGTATTTACAAGAAGACCCCAAGACGTGATTATGCCTTTATAATTAGGTTTTTGGTGTTTTGTTTTAGTTACGCATTAATACTATTAGCTTTTTAGAGAGAGATACCTAGAGGCTGATCGTTCTTGTACTCCAGAGAGAAGATTTCGAACCTCTTTAACTCTTTACTCTTTTATTATATTCAATCTATTTATTCATTGATTTGTGTTCCATTAATCATGTATGAGTAGATTCATAGTTAGGTTTAGGGATTCTCTTAAGGGTTTTCATGACTTGCTAGATTAATTTATCTGTTAAGGATTCACATCTTATTTGTTCTTCAACCTGAATTGTGCTTAATACTAGTTTCTAATCTGATCACTTAAAATCTAGACTTTAGGTTTATAAATTGACACGAAAGTGTGGTTTAGAATATGATCTATTTAGGTTGAGCAATTTAATTACCTGCAAAGAAATTTGGTTTAATTGAATTGTGAACAAATCAAACTTGCACTTAAGGCTAGTTTAATCTGTTAGGAATTGCAAAGAAATTTGGCTTTCTGCTAATTAGACTTACTAGTGATCTTGACCACCTCCGCGCACGCGCGGGAGCTCATGTGTCGTAAAAGTGGTATGAAATATATTCACTTTTGGCTAGCTATTGGCTGTGGTGGTTCTAGGTGTTCAATTATTAAGGGTAGAAATAGGTACCATGTCAAATTTTCTTTGGTTGAAGGGACATCCTCCTCGAAAAAGACTCTAGAGGAAGAAATAGAGCTGAGGGTAACTCTGCCTACGGGGTTTAGTTTCCATTAACACGAAATGACATGGATAGTTCAGAACATTAAACCGAGCTAAATGTAAAAAAAGAGAACCGAATGAACCATTGTTTGGGCCAAAATCCACCACAGTGAATCCAGCTGAATAAAGGAATCAAGGCCCGACGCATTCATAGTCAAAGCCCAACCCATTAAAAGAGGCTCCGACTCCGGAGTATAGCTCGACGAGCGATGGACCCGTCTGTTGGTAACAACCCGGCGAAGAAGGAGGAGTCGTTGGAGCGCACGATCCCGAAGATCCCGCAAGCCTTTGAAGTCAGCTCCGAAGATCAAGGAAGATGGTTACGAAGCTAAGGACTATAAAGGAGAGGCTCGGCGACTGGAAAAGGGATCCGATCATTCATTAGTATTCTAACCTAGCACCAAGACTTTGTAATCGCTCTATAGCTTGAATTCTTGTTGTTCATTCTTCCGAATCAATATAAATCCATTCTTCATCATTGTTTAGCTCCTTGATTGTGCTTGACCAAGAATCTAGCCCATCTACTTTGCAAATCAGCTCATCTAAATACTCTAAAAACTGAGTGTGGGTTTTAGGATCCACATTTTGGCGCCGTCTGTGGGGAAGATTCATAGATATTCTTTACACACGAACTCGATCGACAGCCTACTAGCGTGGAGATGGATCCCAACGCAACAGCTCCGGTCGGATCGCCAAGGTCGCAAGACCTTGATCAAACGAACGCAAGCGTTCAAATCGGGAATACCGGATCAGAGTCGACCCAGACTCAAGCAGGATCCGGAACAGGGGACCGCATCCCTATTTCCCAGCCTCTAGGAGTTGCGCCCCCAGGCTCAACTTCACAGACAACCGAGAGAACGAACTCTCAAACCTGGATACGATCCGAGGATCGCTCCCAAGGGGACGCACAAATCCCTCGGACTGTTCCACAAACTCGCCCCGACTCGCCAAGCCTGACGAGATCCGTCACCGATGGCATGGCAGAGCTCCGTAAAATGCTAGCAGTCCTAATTAACAGATCGCACAATCAAGAAGCCACACAACGGACTGTATTAGCCCGGCTAGACATGCACGACAGGAGTCTGCTGAACCTCGGGAACAGGCCACGGCCCGTCACGAGGACTACGGCAGACGCCGCCGCGAGGAGCCCGTTACCTCGCATGCGTCTGGACTTCGAGGAGGACTATATAACTCCCGAAGCCCCGAGACAGACTTCGGTGGCCAGAAACAGCGGCTACCCAGTGTTTAGTCCGATCTCGGGAAACGCACTTCCCAGCTCAAACACCGTGGCGTCAACCTCAACGGGCATTACGGCCCCTGAGGGAGCGCGACTGCCGACGCCCCCGCCCATGCCAACGAGCTATGAAACAAACAGGCATCGGGTGTTGGGGGCATCAGCCTTCGCCTCCAGCACGCGTCCTCCAGTGACGGAGCCAGGGACTAACACTGCTCGGCCTCCCCCGAGCGAGATAGCCCAACAAGCCGGAACTAGGGGACCAAACAATACGCGTCCGAGGAGCACGCAGCTCCCCATGTTCGACCAACGAACGGACATAGATGACGAAAGCATATATGCCAGGATCCAGCGTCTGCAAGCTGCGGTCCACTCGGCAACAAGCGCGGCTCCAGACATCGATCAAGTTATCGAGGAGACCCGACGAACTCCGTTCACGGATAGAATCGCTAGCGCGAGGATCCAGAACACCGGGAAAATCAAAATCCCGGAATATGCGGGAAGTACAGACCCGAAGGCCCACGTTAGAGCTTTCAGGCTTGCGGTCTCCAGAGCACACCTTACCGATGAAGAAAAGGAAGCAGGGTACTGCAGACTTTTCGCTGAAAACCTCACCGGTACCGCACTAGAATGGTTCGCCAGTCTAGAAGGAAACTCGATCGACAACTTCACGCAGCTCGTATCGATCTTTCTAAAGCAATACTCGATCTTCATCGAAGAGAAAACCTCGGAAGCCGACCTCTGGGCTCTGAAACAAGGGCCAGACGAAACTCTCAGAGCCTACATCGCAAGGTTCAGGGAAGTCAAATCACGTATAGCCGACCCAAACGAAATCATAGCGATCGCGGCTCTAGAAAACGGACTCCTATACACATCGGAGTTCAGGAAGGAGCTCGCGGTCCGACCGTGCACGTCCTTGGACGACGCGCTGCTTAAAGCTACTTACTACGCAAAGTACGAAGAAACCGTAGCTGCGGCAAAAGAAGAATCAAGCCAGAAGAAAACCAGCAAGAAGGAATCCTCTGGCAAAGGACAACACTGCCTAACGGTGGATGGCAAGCCTCAATGGCGCAAGCCCTACGATGCAAACAAGTATTGCAAATACCATGACAAGCAAGGGCACTCCTCCGAAGAGTGCCGGTCCAAAGATCGCCTGCTGGCAACCAAAAACAACAGCAGCGAGACTCCGGAACCGGAGGAAAAAGAGCCCGAAAAGAAAGATAAAGGAAAAAGCAAGTCGAAAAACAAAAAGAATTCGCAATCTAAGCGCGAGAGGACTCCGGAAAAGGAGGGATCAGATTCCCCAGTCCCCTCTCGAAAACGCATAGATGCAATTTTCAGCTTAGCTCGATGCGGGGGGTCGATGAAATCAGTCATCACACCACCCCCGGCTCCTAAAAAACCAGCCGGCCAGTGCTTGCCTAAGCTCGGACTGTGCAGTTCGAGCCTCCCCAAAACGATAAACTTTATATCCGGAGGCTCAAGGTTTTGTCGGGATTCAGTTAACTCGATCAAAGCTCACCAGAGACGAGTTGCGAGCGAGGTGAGGGAAATGGTCCCGATCGAAGGGCCGGACACCCACATAACGTTCTCTGAAAGCGAAACCTTCAGACTCGACAAACCGCACGATGACGCCCTGGTAATCCGGCTCGACGTAGCCGGGTTTGAACTGTCGAGGGTCATGATTGATACCGGAAGCTCTGTAGATCTCCTGTTCTACGACGCATTCAGAAAAATGGGCTTCAAAGATTCGATGTTGACCGGAGGGAAAACCCCCTTGACCAGATTCGACGGCGAAACAACTTACTCGATGGGAACTATAAAGCTCCCGTCCATCGCCGGGGGGCAACAGGAAATCTTGGATTTTGTGGTAGTACACAAACCAGCCCCGTACAACGCGATATTAGGGAGACCGTGGATCTATACCATGAAGGCAGTGCCTTCCACCTACCACCAATGCGTGAAGTTCCCAACCCCTGCGGGGATAAAGACAATTTACGGCGACCAAAAGACCGCAAGGTCGTGTTACCTAACTTTCTTCAAACAGCTAGAAACCTTGAACGTATAGCAATTACAGAAAGAGGAAGAGCTCGCTTCCCGGACCGCGAAACGCAGCAACGATCCAACAGTCCGAGGCCCGCGAAAAGATTTGGTCGTCTCAGTCTGTATTGACGACAAAGACCCGGAAAGGTGTGTAAACATCGGATCGGAGCTATTGAACGCTACCAGGGAAGAACTCATCAAATTCCTCAAAGAAAACGTGGACACATTCGCATGGTCCACAAAAGACATGAGAGGGATCGATATCGAGGTCACCTCACACGAATTGAACGTCGATCCAACTTTCAAACCCGTGAAACAGAAACGCCGCAAACTCGGTCCAGACCGAGCCAAAGCGGTTAACGACGAAGTCGACAGACTACTAAAGGTCGGGTCAATCAGGGAGGTGAAATACCCCGACTGGTTAGCCAACCCGGTCGTCGTCAAAAAGAAAAACGGGAAGTGGAGAGTCTGCATAGACTTCACGGACCTGAATAAAGCATGCCCAAAGGACAGCTTTCCACTACCACATATAGACCGTCTGGTGGAAGCCACCGCCGGACACGAACTGCTGTCCTTTATGGACGCTTTCTCTGGGTACAATCAGATCCTCATGAACCCAGAGGATCAAGAGAAAACGGCCTTTATAACCGACCGCAGGACCTACTGCTACAAGGTGATGCCTTTCGGGCTGAAGAACGCCGGAGCTACCTACCAGAGGTTGGTGAACAAAATGTTCGCCAATCAGCTCGGAAAGTCAATGGAGGTTTACATTGACGACATGCTCGTAAAATCCTCCAGAGAAAGTGACCACATAGAACAGCTCCGGGAATGCTTTAAAATCCTAAACCAGTACGGGATGAAGCTCAACCCCGCCAAGTGCTCTTTCGGAGTACCTTCGGGAGAATTCCTCGGGTACCTTGTAACAGAGCGAGGGATCGAAGCTAACCCGAAAAAAATAACGACCTTCCTGGAAATGCCTTCCCCGAAGAACAAAAGGGAAGTGCAAAGACTGACGGGACGGATAGCAGCTCTAAATCGCTTCATCTCTCGGTCTACGGACAAATGCTTACCATTCTACAACCTCCTCAAAGGAAATCGGAAGTTCCAATGGGACGAAGGCTGTGAAAACGCCCTAAACAAGCTCAAGAAATATCTCACCGAACCTCCGATACTGGCCAAACCAACGGAGGGCGAGCCACTGTATCTTTACATTGCGACTTCGCCCGCCGCAGTTAGCGCAGTCCTGGTCCGCGAAGAACAAAACGAGCAAAAACCCATATACTACGTGAGAAAAACGCTCATAGACGCGGAGACGAGGTACCCAGCAATGGAGAAGCTCGCACTCGCGGTAGTAATGGCGGCAAGAAAGCTTAGGCCGTACTTTCAGTCACACGCCATAGTAGTGATGACGTCGCAGCCCATACGAACTATACTCCATAGTCCGAGCCAATCCGGCAGGCTAGCCAAATGGGCAATCGAATTAAGCGAGTACGATATCGAGTACCGGACCAGAACGAGCGCTAAAGCCCAGGTCCTAGCAGACTTCATTATCGAGCTCCCGCCCACAACTCCGGAGCAGGAAAATCAAGACGATCATTGGACCCTCCACGTAGACGGAGCCTCATCCAAACACGGCTCCGGGGTAGGAATCAAACTCACAACCCCCACAGGAGAGGTAATCGAGCAATCATTCAGACTTGGCTTCAGTGCATCCAACAAAGAGGCCGAGTATGAAGCCCTCATAGCTGGACTCCGACTCGCAATCGGAGTCAGAGCACAAGAAGTACACGCCTTTAGTGATTCACAGTTGGTTACGAGCCAGTATCACGGCGAGTACGAAACTAAGGATGAACGCATGGAAGCGTACGTCAAGGTAGCCCACGAGTTAGCAGATCAGTTAAAAGATTTCACACTCGAGAGGATACCTCGGGGGGAAAACTCCTCCGCCGACGCCCTGGCAGCTTTAGCCTCGACGTCCGACCCCAAGGTCAAAAGAATAATACCCGTAGAAGGGATAGATAAGCCAAGTATCGACGTGGCACTAAAAGCACAGACTGCAAATATACTCGCGCCGTCTCAGACGGGTCAGACCGAACTCCCGTCCGGGGCATCAGACTCCGGAGTGCCCTCCGAAATAGTGCTGGCGTGCTCCGAAGTTTACGACATCGGGCTTCGTAGCGGTCGACAAATTCCAGAGCCTCCGACCGAGGAAGAATCGGAGCCAGAGGCCGAATAACCAGACGCGGAGTTCTTGAACAGGCCAGATTGGCGGGAGCCGGTCCTGGACTACATCCGACTCGGCCTGGTCCCCGACGACAAGTGGCAAGCCAGAAAACTGAAGGCGCGAAGCGCCCGATACTGCGTAATCAACGACCATCTGTTCAAACGAAGTACCGCGGAACCTTACTTACGATGCGTGCATGCTCAGGAAGCTCTCGCCGTGATGGGAAACACTCATGAAGGCACCTGCGGGAACCATTCTGGAGGACGAGCCCTAGCCATCCGCATCAAAAGACAAGGATTTTTTTGGCCGACCATGATTGCCGATTGCGAGAACTACACAAGGCAGTGCGATAAATGCCAGAGGCATGCCCCAATCATCCATCAGCCCGCAGAAAAACTATCCTCGATCTCTGCACCTTACCCCTTTATGAGGTGGTCGATGGATATAGTAGGGCCACTCGTTTCATCAGGACCAAAGCAACTAAAATACTTGCTGGTCCTAACCGATTATTTCACCAAGTGGATAGAGGCTAAAGCCTATCAGCAAACCACAGAAATCAAAGTACGACACTTCATCTGGGAACACATAGTCTGCCGACACGGACTCCCCTACGAAATCGTGACAGATAACGGCTCACAATTCATCTCCAGAACTTTCAGAAATTTCTGTAAAACCTGGAAGATACGCCTAACCACCTCAACTACAAGATATCCCCAGGGAAATGGTCAGGCCGAAGCCGCGAACAAGACACTGCTGAGTAACCTCAAGAAAAGACTCGACTCTAAAAAGTCTGCATGGTCTGAGGAACTACCGGGAGTCCTATGGGCTTCCCGCACCACACCTCACAGCGCGACTGGCGAGACCCCGTTTTCGTTGGCATACGGAATGGAGGCAGTGGTCCCCGCAGAGGTATCAGTTCCGACTATCAGACGGGCCTTGAGTCCCAGACACGAGGAACTCAACGAACAGATGCTCCGAGATCGTCTAGACATGATCGAGGAACAACGCGACCGAGCGCTGATACGAATGCAAAACTACCAGCAAGCAACCTCCCGCTACTACAACTCCAGAGTCCGACCTTGGAGGTTTAACGTGGGAGACTTAGTGCTGCGCAAGGTCTATTCGAACACTAAAGAGCCAGGCGCCGGTAAACTCGGGACGAACTGGGAAGGCCCATACCAAGTCACCGAGATAATTCGGGACGGCGTCTACAAGCTCACGAAACACAAAAACGGAGTACCCGTGAAGAGGCCATGGAACGCCATGAACCTCAAGCTATACCATTCATGAGTACTCACAATAATCGAACTACGTTAGGCTTGATCCCTTGGCGGGGTACGTAGGCAGCTCGAACTTCGAGTGCAGCCACTCCACCCAAAAACCCAAAAATCCTCTCTCTCTTCCTTTTCGTTTTTCAGGGGGGGGAGTACAGGGTTATCACCCAATACATCAATGTAAACTCCGAAGCATACATTAATGAAATTCTCTTAACGGTTGACATGTTATTGCAAACTCACCAAGTCTTAAAACCTTGGCAATTACAAGCGTGAAAGACCACCAAGTAAAAAAAGTCTAAACTTTACGCAAGCTTTACTTAGTACAAATTCAACACCACGCGTCGCTCCGAGTCCACACAGCAGACGTGGGCTGCGAACATAGATCGCAAATATACTAAGTCTTAAAACCTTAAGTATTCCGCGAACCGTAAACCCCAAGGAACTCTTCCAGAGTAATCCTCCAAAGCCCAGCATCCGTAAACAAACTTGGAAATAAACTCTAAACGACTTTGCACGGGTCAAACAGGTATTCAAACCACGGCAAACTAAAGGGCTCAAAGTCACGAAACGAACTCCCAAACACAAGAAACGTCTGGCCAGACTAAGTAACAAAAATAAAGAGTTCTACCCAGCGACTCGAAGTTTCAACATGCAAACTTACAACGCATAACCGAACCTCGATATTTTGCTAAGCTAAAAAGATCCAAACTCGAACAAAAACATAAACACAAAAGCGTGCATTAAAAGGCTCACCCGAGCCAAACAGAGTTATGGATAAAAGCCCTCCCGGGCAACACTAAAAGCAAAATAAAAGAGTTCAACTTTAGCCCAGAAGGGGGCTTTAGGGAATTCCAAAAAGAACAGAAATTAAAATTTTCTAAGGAGCAGCCATCAGCCCTGCTCCTCACCACCAGCCTTCTCGCCTTCACCACCTTGTTGCTCTTGGACTCCAATCTCCGCCACCTTGGTCGCTCCGGTACTCGCAGGTCCCGCCATCATCTCAGCATTCGAGCCAAACTCATTGAAGCCTGCGGAGCGAGCCACGCGCATCACTGAGTCCTCGGAGATCTGAGGGATAGCACGAAGCTCGGCACTCAGAGAGAAGTCAGACACCTGCGCGGCCTCAAACTCCTTCGCAAAAGTCTCCCTCTGCACAGCTTGGGAAGCTCCTCCTCGATAGTAGTCACCCCGCTTTGTAGAAGGTTTATCAGCTCGATATTGGCCTCCACCTCTTGGACCTTCATCTCGCAGTCCGTCTCCTTCTTCTTCCTCTCGAACTTGTCCTTGTGAGCTTCGAACATGTCATAATAATGACCGTCCCTTATCCTCATTCCATCATGCCTAGCCGAGCGAATTGCATCATCCGCCTTCTCGAGGAGTTCCTTGACCTTCTGCTCCAGAGTAACCGTCTTCTCCACAGCAATCGAACGCTCAGACTTCACAACGTTAAGCTGAGCATCGATGAGCTTCACCTCCTCCTGGCAACTCTTGAGACTCGCGGTCAACTGGTGCACGACACTCTGAGCTTGCTCGAGCTCTTCCTGTCGAGGGACACTCCTGAGGCTTTGCTCGTAAAAGGCCGTGAGTTGGTTGTCCGCCTCCAGAGCCTGAAATAGAAAATGAGCATTAAAATCCAGAGGGGGAAAGAAGAAGCAAAAACTCGAAGCTACCTTTCCCTTAGCGGTCATTGCTTTGACGTATAGCTACCGGCCTATCAGGTTTCTCACCGAAGGGAGCGAGCACCCAGCAGCCTTGCAATGGCAGAGCAGATGAGCGAGCCCCTGAGGATCGTCTGTGATCGGAAAATCCTTCGTGTGGTCAAACTTCCAATGAAACGGTTTGGACCCCAGAGCATGCGACGAGCCCGACCCGACAGCTGCCTCCTTTTCATATCGAGGCTTCTTGTTCAAAGGTTGCACCGAGGAATCACTCCCGGTGGCCCGCGAACTCAGATGAATCACTTGGTCGGGGCGTACAGCTTCCGGGCCCTTTCCAGACTCCGTGTCCCGACGCGGAGGCGGCGGCGGAACACCTCCAGACCTCCCATCGTTAATGGCCCCAGCCAGAGCATCACTCAGCTGACCAGCGCGGATGGGTGCGTATCCGCCAGACGTCGCCTTCTCAGAAGGCCTCTTGGATGATTCTCGGACAGTGGGACGTCTCCTCATCTTTTTCTTTGTCTGGGTTGTACTTGACGAAGCGGCGTCAGAGGGCGAGTGCTCTCGGGAAGCTGCAAATTAAAGGAAGACGATCAAGACTCGCAACGAGGCTGTGTATATAGAGAATATATAAAAGGAAGCGTGCGTATACTCACCAAGAAGTGCCGGGGCAGGACGAATCTCCAGCGGCTCTATCACCTCCGGAAGTTCGAGCGCGCGCTTGACTCTGTCAACAGTGAACGATGACCAGAGTACGTCTCTGGAGCCTAGAGTCGCCGCTAACTGTCTAACTGCAGGGGTTATTCCAAATCTCTCCGGGATCTCTGCAAACATCGAAAAACAAACGCTCAGACATCCCTAGATAAAGCCAAAATCAACATGCGATAGAAAAAACCCTAGCTAAACACTATCTCTAACCAACGGATTCCGACCACGCGGTCATGATTCTAGAAGGATCGTAATCCCCAATCGAATGGTGGTCGATCTTGAACCAGAAAGGGCGCTCTCTCCAACGATCCTCCCGGTTCGGCACGGCCACCAGAATCGCTAAACTCCTCCGAGGAGAGAGATAGAAAAGCCCCGTCGCAGAGTTGTGTTTAATCGAACACAAAGCGTGGAGAACCGACAAGTCGAACGGAATCCCCTCCTCTCGAGCCCTAACCAACAGGCCAATGAGATAACGGATGAAATTCGGTGTTAGCTGCGGAAGCGTTATCCCAAGCTCGCCTATCACATCCAGCAGGAACCGAGGGATTGGGAAAATCAGGTTACACTTCTCGAAGTAAGCCTTGTAGGCACAGCAATAGCCTGGTCTGACCGACTCCGGCGTCTCTCCAGGATCAAGCAGCCTCAACTCCACCGACCTCGGTACGCCGTGCGACGAGTATAGGTTCTCGATGTCCTCCGCCTTTGTAGTCGGGACGGGATACTCGAACTCCTCTTCTTCTACCACCTGCTTCTCTTTCTTAACCTTAGCCAGGCTCAATTTCGTCATCGCTCAAAGCTTTCAAGAACGAGATTTCTTCGTCACAAGAAAAAAGGAAAGAAAAACTGCAAAAGAAAGAGAGGAAACATCGCTATAAAGAGGAGTGGAGGAGTTACCTTGAGTTGACGGTTGAACCTTGGAGAGTGGATGAATGAAGAGGCGGAATATAAAGCAATCATAATTGCACAACCTCGGGACTCCAAAGATCTTTTGAGATCTCCGAGATCTAAACCGTTCGATCTCCCCGCTACTCCTCACGCGCCGCAAAGACGCGTGGTATTCATTCCATACCCTCATCTTAGCCGTTCGATTTGGCGGGATTTCCATTCGCTTGTCATCTGACGGTCCACGTTAGAAGGCGAAGCATCCTCGTATCTCGGGTATAGCTCAAGCGAGCAGGATTTGATCATATCGGAAAGAATACTGTGGGCCTTTCGCGAATATACTCCACCCTCCAAGCTCGAGAACTCGCTTAAAGGGCTGGGGGGCAAATGTTTGGGCCAAAATCCACCACAGTGAATCCAGCTGAATAAAGGAATCAAGGCCCGACGCATTCATAGTCAAAGCCCAACCCATTAAAAGAGGCTCCGACTCCGGAGTATAGCTCGACGAGCGATGGACCCGTCTGTTGGTAACAACCCGGCGAAGAAGGAGGAGTCGTTGGAGCGCACGATCCCGAAGATCCCGCAAGCCGTTGAAGTCAGCTCCGAAGATCAAGGAAGATGGTTACGAAGCTAAGGACTATAAAGGAGAGGCTCGGCGACTGGAAAAGGGATCCGATCATTCATTAGTATTCTAACCTAGCACCAAGACTTTGTAATCGCTCTATAGCTTGAATTCTTGTTGTTCATTCTTCCGAATCAATATAAATCCATTCTTCATCATTGTTTAGCTCCTTGATTGTGCTTGACCAAGAATCTAGTCCATCTACTTTGCAAATCAGCTCATCTAAATACTCTAAAAACTGAGTGTGGGTTTTAGGATCCACAACCATAATTTGTTTCTTTGTTTTACTATATGGATATTACCAAAAAAATGTCACTTCTAAGCAATGTTTTGAAACCCGACCCGGACCCGTGGTCGGACCGGTAAACCCGGTGACCCGGCAGACATTCCGGGTCGGGTCATATGCAAAAACCGTTGAGTTAAAAACCCAGAAAAAATCTGGAAAAATCCGTGGTTTATTTGCGACCCAGTGGATCGGTCGAACCGGTTGACCCGGATAATGAACATTTTTGAACTTTTTAAATCAAAGAGAGTGTTTGATTGTGATAAATATAGGTTTTTAGTAGTTAAAACATTATTAGAAGTTCTTCCGGCGAGACGTTTCATCTTTCAGCCCCACAAACCTTCGTATTTCTTTTTTTTTAATCGTTGCATGGTGTTTGACTTAAATTATTGATTTTATATCAAATTTCTTAATTCATATTTTGTTCGTGTCTTCATCTCCGGTTCGACCGTCATCACTATCTTCACCACTTCACGGGCCCCTTTTTCTGTCTGTTTGGGTCGAGATTTCCTCTTCTCCAGTGACTATCACTGCCTTCGCTGCTCACGACCTCACCACATACCCCCCCCTTCTCGGTGATTTGGCAGGTTTCAAATTCCTTTCTAAGATGGAATTTTGTTCCTAATACCATAGTTCTGAACTGTTTGCCATCTGCCTTGGATTCCCTTATTACTACAGGTTGCAGATCCTTTCTCTTGTTGGTCGGGACTTTAGTTTTCCCGGTAATGTCTATAGGTGCTCCTCTTGTACCTGTTATTGACATTGATATCGCCTCTATGCGATCCATTACTGCAATATGCAGAATTTGTTCCATTTTCTTTATGAATCTGGTTTCTTTGGACAATGATTGTTTTTTCTTTCCATATATTCCACTTATCTTAAGTGGTTGGGAGGTTCAAGACTCACCGGTATTTCAAGGTTTTTCCTCCCGATTTATTGTCTCTCCTGTCTTTGTTGCAGGTTCCTTCTCTGCCTTAGTAGCAGACATTTCCTCTGTCTTTAGTACAGAGTCTAACGCACATGCGAGTGTGTCGGGTGCAGTCGATCAAAAGTTTCATGGAATCTTAGTCTTCTTCGATTTCTCATGTTTTCCTTCGATAAAATGTATCTACTCCTATCTTTTATTTGTAGCCACTTGTTTAGCAAAACTTTGGGCATTGTTTGCTCCTTATCTTGTAATCCCTCCTCCCTTGATGGAGTGAGTTTTATTAATCTAAGAATGAATGGTTTGACCAAAAAAAAAGAAGATAATAGTTAGAATAATGCAAATGATGTATATCTTTATATATTATTTTTCTTAAAAAATAAATAATTTTAGAAATATATGTTTACATATAATTATATATATAAATCTTATTTATTTATGACGTGCGGTCGACCCGCGGTCGATCCACGGTTGACCCAGTGACCCGATGATCCGGAAGACAGTCCGGTTCGATGTCCGGATCGGGTTTAAAAACATTGCTTCTAAGAGGAAAAAACCCCGATACTGAATCATTAACTAAATTACGTACATATTTGAATCATTACGTTTTGTATTCATATTTAACTTTACCAAAATTCTCAACTCAATCAAACTTAAACCAAACCAAACAAAAATTGCATGTTAGTGAACCGATACCAAACATATTCACAAATTGTTTTATTATATTCAGTTTCTATATAATATTAAACCTCCACGATCATAAGTGATTCACATACATTATCATAAAATCAAAGAACAAATTGTTTGCCGTACGATGCAAGGAAAATTGTAATGAAGTGACTACTATTTCACTAATCCACTTAGGGTTGGATTACTGAATATAGAGTGGACTCACCTTAAATCCTCTTAGGGTCGACCGTGGTGACCAAAAGAACCACCGGTATACCAATACTTGTTTGGACTTTTTTATGAATCTCCGCGGCGGCATTGTCCCATAGGTTGATGTACACAATTGCGCCTCTGAATTAGGTGATAGAGGTTCATGAGTTAATTCAACAATGGCAGTATGGTGGAGAAAACAAAAGGTATGATATAACTTACTCGCTTGGTTGTAAGTGGACGGTAAGACACACATTATGTGATTGATCATTGTTGATGACTGGGGGTTGTTGAAGGTTTTGCCCATTGATGAGTTTCATGTGCCCAATGATATCTGCGAAGTTGTTGTTGTAAATAATAGTTTTGGGCATTTGATAATTATAGTAGTGTATGAGTATGTTACCATATAGGTCGTTTTTTTGTCGCACTGGGCATATAATCTGCAGAGACGGAGTGGCTGCGACATCAATTTCTGCCATTTTTCAGATTGGATTGTTTGATAATATAAGAAGATTTATGTCTTCATCTCGCTCAGTTATCTAGAATCATGGAGAAAAAACACCGAGTTAAAGAGAGTCGCCTGTTCTTAAAAAAAAAAGAAGAAGAAGAAGAGTACCCTACTAACGAACCTCTTGAGCTGTATTGTTCTTCAATGCAATAAGCCAGAAATCTGGTACTCCTGCAGGAAAAAGAACAGATGTTCATGTCATTTGAAACATGATTCTACCAACATTGGAAACTAAAAACATGAATCAAATCTCGCACGATAATAAAACTTGTTGAAATTCAAAAAAAAATAAGTGTGAGATATTACCAACACTAGATTGAATAATAAAATTGTAAGACATGAATAAAAAAAATTGAATTACACACGCTGGCCTACCATACCGGTCTTGCTACTTATCGCAAACACAGCCGCACCTGTAGTTAGTAGTCAGATATACGTGTGGTAGCCACTCTCGAGCCAATTGTTTGGGCCAAAATCCACCACAGTGAATCCAGCTGAATAAAGGAATCAAGACCCGACGCATTCATAGTCAAAGCCCAACCCATTAAAAGAGGCTCCGACTCCGGAGTATAGCTCGACGAGCGATGGACCCGTCTGTTGGTAACAACCCGGCGAAGAAGGAGGAGTCGTTGGAGCGCACGATCCCGAAGATCCCGCAAGCCGTTGAAGTCAGCTCCGAAGATCAAGGAAGATGGTTACGAAGCTAAGGACTATAAAGGAGAGGCTCGGCAACTGGAAAAGGGATCCGATCATTCATTAGTATTCTAACCTAGCACCAAGACTTTGTAATCGCTCTATAGCTTGAATTCTTGTTGTTCATTCTTCCGAATCAATATAAATCCATTCTTCATCATTGTTTAGCTCCTTGATTGTGCTTGACCAAGAATATATCCCATCTACTTTGCAAATCAGCTCATCTAAATACTCTAAAAACTAAGTGTGGGTTTTAGGATCCACATTTTGGCGCCGTCTGTGGGGATATCTTGGAGTTGAGGTGGTTAACAAACCAGCCCCGTACAACGCGATATTAGGGAGACCGTGGATCTATACCATGAAGGCAGTGCCTTCCACCTACCACCAATGCGTGAAGTTCCCAACCCCTGCGGGGATAAAGACAATTTACGGCGACCAAAAGGCCGCAAGGTCGTGTTACCTAACTTTCTTCAAACAGCTGGAAACCTTGAACGTATAGCAATTACAGAAAGAGGAAGAGCTCGCTTCTCGGACCGCGAAACGCAGCAACGATCCAACAGTCCGAGGCCCGCGAAAAGATTTAGTCGTCTCAGTCCGTATTGACGACAAAGACCCGGAAAGGTGTGTAAACATCGGATCGGAGCTACTGAACGCTACCAGGGAAGAACTCATCAAATTCCTCAAAGAAAACGTGGACACATTCGCATGGTCCACAAAATACATGAGAGGGATCGATATCGAGGTCACCTCACACGAATTGAACGTCGATCCAACTTTCAAACCCGTGAAACAGAAACGCCGCAAACTCGGTCCAGACCGAGCCAAAGCGGTTAACGACGAAGTCGACAGACTACTAAAGGTCGGGTCAATCAGGGAGGTGAAATACCCCGACTGGTTAGCCAACCCGGTCGTCGTCAAAAAGAAAAACGGGAAGTGGAGAGTCTGCATAGACTTCACGGACCTGAATATAGCATGCCCAAAGGACAGCTTTCCACTACCACATATAGACCGTCTGGTGGAAGCCACCGCCGGACACGAACTGCTGTCCTTTATGGACGCTTTTTCTGGGTACAATCAGATCCTCATGAACCCAGAGGATCAAGAGAAAACGGCCTTTATAACCGACCGCGGGACCTACTGCTACAAGGTGATGCCTTTCGGGCTGAAGAACGCCGGAGCTACCTACCAGAGGTTGGTAAACAAGATGTTCGCCAATCAGCTCGGAAAGTCAATGGAGGTTTACATTGACGACATGCTCGTAAAATCCTCCAGAGAAAGTGACCACATAGAACAGCTCCGGGAATGCTTCAAAATCCTAAACCAGTACGGGATGAAGCTCAACCCCGCCAAGTGCTCTTTCGGAGTACCTTCGGGAGAATTCCTCGGGTACCTTGTAACAGAGCGAGGGATCGAAGCTAACCCGAAACAAATAACGACCTTCCTGGAAATGCCTTCCCCGAAGAACAAAAGGGAAGTGCAAAGACTGACGGGACGGATAGCAGCTCTAAATCGCTTCATCTCTCGGTCTACGGACAAATGCTTACCATTCTACAACCTCCTCAAAGGAAATCGGAAGTTCCAATGGGACGAAGGCTGTGAAAACGCCCTAAACGAGCTCAAGAAATATCTCACCGAACCTCCGATACTGGCCAAACCAACGGAGGGCGAGCCACTGTATCTTTACATTGCGACTTCGCCCGCCGCAGTTAGCGCAGTCCTGGTCCGCGAAGAACAAAACGAGCAAAAACCCATATACTACGTGAGCAAAACGCTCATAGACGCGGAGACGAGGTACCCAGCAATGGAGAAGCTCGCACTCGCGGTAGTGATGGCGGCAAGAAAGCTTAGGCCGTACTTTCAGTCACACGCCATAGTAGTGATGACGTCGCAGGCCATACGAACTATACTCCATAGTCCGAGCCAATCCGGCAGGCTAGCCAAATGGGCAATCGAATTAAGCGAGTACGATATCGAGTACCGGACCAAAACGAGCGCTAAAGCCCAGGTCCTAGCAGACTTCATTATCGAGCTCCCGCCCACAACTCCGGAGCAGGAAAATCAAGACGATCATTGGACCCTCCACGTAGACGGAGCCTCATCCAAACACGGCTCCGGGGTAGGAATCAAACTCACAACCCCCACAGGAGAGGTAATCGAGCAATCATTCAGACTTGGCTTCAGTGCATCCAACAATGAGGCCGAGTATGAAGCCCTCATAGCTGGACACCGACTCGCAATCGGAGTCGGAGCACAAGAAGTACACGCCTTTAGTGATTCACAGTTGGTTACGAGCCAGTATCACGGCGAGTACGAAACTAAGGATGAACGCATGGAAGCGTACGTCGAGGTAGCCCACGAGTTAGCAGATCAGTTAAAAGATTTCACACTCGAGAGGATACCTCGGGGGGAAAACTCCTCCGCCGACGCCCTGGCAGCTTTAGCCTCGACGTCCGACCCCAAGGTCAAAAGAATAATACCCGTAGAAGGGATAGATAAGCCAAGTATCGACGTGGCACTAAAAGCACAGGCTGCAAATATACTTGCGCCGTCTCAGACGGGTCAGACCGAACTCCCGTCCGGGGCATCAGACTCCGGAGTGCCCTCCGAAATAGTGATGGCGTGCTCCGAAGTTTACGACATCGGGCTTCGTAGCGGTCGACAAATTCCAGAGCCTCCGACCGAGGAAGAATCGGAACCAGAGGCCGAAGAACCAGACGCGGAGTTCTTGAACAGGCCAGATTGGCGGAAGCCGGTCCTGGACTACATCCGACTCGGCCTGGTCCCCGACAACAAGTGGCAAGCCAGAAAACTGAAGGCGCGAAGCACCCGATACTACGTAATCAACGACCATCTGTTCAAACGAAGTACCGCGGAACCTTACTTACGATGCGTGCATGCTCAGGAAGCTCTCGCCGTGATGGGAAACACTCATGAAGGCACCTGCGGGAACCATTCTGGAGGACGAGCCCTAGCCATCCGCATCAAAAGACAAGGATTTTTCTGGCCGACCATGATTGCCGATTGCGAGAACTACACAAGGCAGTGCGATAAATGCCAGAGGCATGCCCCAATCATCCATCAGCCCGCAGAAAAACTATCCTCGATCTCTGCACCTTACCCCTTTATGAGGTGGTCGATGGATATAGTAGGGCCACTCGTTTCATCAGGACCAAAGCAACTAAAATACTTGCTGGTCCTAACCGATTATTTCACCAAGTGGATAGAGGCTAAAGCCTATCAGCAAACCACAGAAATCGAAGTACGACACTTCATCTGGGAACACATAGTCTGCCGACATGGACTCCCCTACGAAATCGTGACAGATAACGGCTCACAATTCATCTCCAGAACTTTCAGAAATTTCTGTAAAACCTGGAAGATACGCCTAACCACCTCAACTCCAAGATATCCCTAGGGAAATGGTCAGGCCGAAGCCGCGAACAAGACACTGCTGAGTAACCTCAAGAAAAGACTCGACTCTAAAAAGTCTGCATGGTCTGAGGAACTACCGGGAGTCCTATGGGCTTCCCGCACCACACCTCACAGCGCGACTGGCGAGACCCCGTTTTCGTTGGCATACAGAATGGAGGCAGTGGTCCCCGCAGAGGTATCAGTTCCGACTATCAGACGGGCCTTGAGTCCCAGACACGAGGAACTCAACGAACAGATGCTCCGAGATCGTCTAGACATGATCGAGGAACAACGCGACCGAGCGCTGATACGAATGCAAAACTACCAGCAAGCAACCTCCCGCTACTACAACTCCAGAGTCCGACCTCGGAGGTTTAACGTGGGAGACTTAGTGCTGCGCAAGGTCTATTCGAACACTAAAGAGCCAGGCGCCGGTAAACTCGGGACGAACTGGGAAGGCCCATACCAAGTCACCGAGATAATTCGGGACGGCGTCTACAAGCTCACGAAACACAAAAACGGAGTACCCGTGAAGAGGCCATGGAACGCCATGAACCTCAAGCTATACCATTCATGAGTACTCACAATAATCGAACTACGTTAGGCTTGATCCCTTGGCGGGGTACGTAGGCAGCTCGAACTTCGAGTGCAGCCACTCCACCCAAAAACCCAAAAATCCTCTCTCTCTTCCTTTTCATTTTTCAGGGGGGGGAGTACAGGGTTATCACCCAATACATCAATGTAAACTCCGAAGCATACATTAATGAAATTCTCTTAACGGTTGACATGTTATTGCAAACTCACCAAGTCTTAAAACCTTGGCAATTACAAGCGTGAAAGACCACCAAGTAAACAAAGTCTAAACTTTACGCAAGCTTTACTTAGTACAAATTCAACACCACGCGTCGCTCCGAGTCCACACAGCAGACGTGGGCTGCGAACATAGATCGCAAATATACTAAGTCTTAAAACCTTAAGTATTCCGCGAACCGTAAACCCCAAGGAACTCTTCCAGAGTAATCCTCCAAAGCCCAGCATCCGTAAACAAACTTGGAAATAAACCCTAAACGACTTTGCACGGGTCAAACAGGTATTCAAACCACGGCAAACTAAAGGGCTCAAAGTCGCGAAACGAACTCCCAAACACAAGAAACGTCTGGCCAGACTAAGTAACAAAAATAAAGAGTTCTACCCAGCGACTCGAAGGTGCAACATGCAAACTTACAACGCATAACCGAACCTCGATATTTCGCTAAGCTAAAAAGATCCAAACTCGAACAAAAACATAAACACAAAAGCGTGCATTAAAAGGCTCACCCGAGCCAAACAGAGTTATGGATAAAAGCCCTCCCGGGCAACACTAAAAGCAAAATAAAAGAGTTCAACTTTAGCCCAGAAGGGGGCTTTAGGGAATTCCAAAAAGAACAGAAATTAAAATTTTCTAAGGAGCAGCCATCAGCCCTGCTCCTCACCACCAGCCTTCTCGCCTTCACCACCTTGTTGCTCTTGGACTCCGATCTCCGCCGCCTTGGTCGCTCCGGTACTCGCAGGTCCCGCCATCATCTCAGCATTCGAGCCAAACTCATTGAAGCCTGCGGAGCGAGCCACGCGCATCACTGAGTCCTCGGAGATCTGAGGGATAGCACGAAGCTCGGCACTCAGAGAGAAGTCAGACACCTGCGCGGCCTCAAACTCCTTCGCAAAAGTCTCCCTCTGCTCCAACAGCTTGGGAAGCTCCTCCTCGATAGTAGTCACCCCGCTTTGCAGAAGGTTTATCAGCTCGATATTGGCCTCCACCTCTTGGACCTTCATCTCGCAGTCTGTCTCCTTCTTCTTCCTCTCGAACTTGTCCTTGTGAGCTTCGAACATGTCATAATAATGACCGTCCCTTATCCTCATTCCATCATGCCTAGCCGAGCGAATTGCATCATCCGCCTTCTGGAGGAGTTCCTTGACCTTCCGCTCCAGAGCAACCGTCCTCTCCACAGCAATCGAACGCTCAGACTTCACAACGTTAAGCTGAGCATCGATGAGCTTCACCTCCTCCTGGCAACTCTTGAGACTCGCGGTCAACTGGTGCACGACACTCTGAGCTTGCTCGAGCTCTTCCTGTCGAGGGACACTCCTGAGGCTTTGCTCGTAAAAGGCCGTGAGTTGGTTGTCCGCCTCCAGAGCCTGAAATAGAAAATGAGCATTAAAATCCAGAGGGGGAAAGAAGAAGCAAAAACTCGAAGCTACCTTTCCCTTAGCGGTCATTGCTTTGACGTATAGTTCCGGCCTATCAGGTTTCTCACCGAAGGGAGCGAGCACCCAGCAGCCTTACAATGGCGGAGCAGATGAGCAAGCCCCTCAGGATCGTCTGTGATCGGAAAATCCTTCGTGTGGTCAAACTTCCAATGAAACGGTTTGGACCCCGGAGCATGCGACGAGCCCGACCCGACAGCTGCCTCCTTTTCATATCGAGGCTTCTTGTTCAAAGGTTGCACCGAGGAATCACTCCCGGTGGCCCGCGAACTCAGATGAATCACTTGGTCGGGGCGTACAGCTTCCGGGCCCTTTCCAGACTCCGTGTCCCGACGCGGAGGCGGCGGCGGAACACCTCCAGACCTCCCATCGTTAATGGCCCCAGCCAGAGCATCACTCAGCTGACCAGCGCGGATGGGTGCGTATCCGCCAGACGTCGCCTTCTCAGAAGGCCTCTTGGATGATTCTCGGACAGTGGGACGTCTCCTCATCTTTTTCTTTGTCTGGGTTGTACTTGACGAAGCGGCGTCAGAGGGCGAGTGCTCTCGGGAAGCTGCAAATTAAAGGAAGACGATCAAGACTCGCACCGAGGCTGTGTATACAGAGAATATATAAAAGGAAACGTGCGTATACTCACCAAGAAGTGCCGGGGCAGGACGAATCTCCAGCGGCTCTATCGCCTCCGGAAGTTCGAGCGCGCGCTTGACTCTGTCAACAGTGAACGATGACCAGAGTACGTCTCTGGAGCCTAGAGTCACCGCTAACTGTCTAACTGCAGGGGTTATTCCAAATCTCTCCGGGATCTCTGCAAACATCAAAAAACAAACGCTCAGACATCCCTAGATAAAGCCAAAATCAACATGCAATAGAAGAAACCCTAGCTAAACACTATCTCTAACCAACGGATTCCGACCACGCGGTCACGATTCTAGAAGGATCGTAATCCCCAATTGAATGGTGGTCGATCTTGAACCAGAAAGGGCGCTCTCTCCAACGATCCTCCCGGTTCGGCACGGCCACCAGAATCGCTAAACTCCTCCGAGGAGAGAGATAGAAAAGCCCCGTCGCCGAGTTGTGTTTAATCGAACACAAAGCGTGGAGAACCGACAAGTCGAACGGAATCCCCTCCTCTCGAGCCCTAACCAACAGGCCAATGAGATAACGGATGAAATTCGGTGTTAGCTGCGGAAGCGTTATCCCAAGCTCGCCTATCACATCCAGCAGGAACCGAGGGATTGGGAAAATCAGGTTACACTTCTCGAAGTAAGCCTTGTAGGCACAGCAATAGCCTGGTCTGACCGACTCCGGCGTCTCTCCAGGATCAAGCAGCCTCAACTCCACCGACCTCGGTACGCCGTGCGACGAGTATAGATTCTCGATGTCCTCCGCCTTTGTAGTCGGGACGGGATACTCGAACTCCTCTTCTTCTACCACCTGCTTCTCTTTCTTAACCTTAGCCAGGCTCAATTTCGTCATCGCTCAAAGCTTTCAAGAACGAGATTTCTTCGTCACAAGAAAAAAAGGAAAGAAAAACTGCAAAAGAAAGAGAGGAAACATCGCTATAAAGAGGAGTGGAGGAGTTACCTTGAGTTAACGGTTGAACCTTGGAGAGTGGATGCATGAAGAGGCGGAATATAAAGCAATCATAATTGCACAACCTCAGGACTCCAAAGATCTTTTGAGATCTCCGAGATCTAAACCGTTCGATCTCCCCGCTACTCCTCACGCGCCGCAAATACGCGTGGTATTCATTCCATACCCTCATCTTAGCCGTTCGATTTGGCGGGATTTCCATTCGCTCGTCATCTGACGGTCCACGTTAGAAGGCGAAGCATCCTCGTATCTCGGGTATAGCTCAAGCGAGCAGGATTTGATCATATCGGAAAGAATACTGTGGGCCTTTCGTGAATATACTCCACCCTCCAAGCTCGAGAACTCGCTTAAAGGGCTGGGGGCAAATGTTTGGGCCAAAATCCACCACAGTGAATCCAGCTGAATAAAGGAATCAAGGCCCGACGCATTCATAGTCAAAGCCCAACCCATTAAAAGAGGCTCCGACTCCGGAGTATAGCTCGACGAGCGATGGACCCGTCTGTTGGTAACAACCCGGCGAAGAAGGAGGATTCGTTGGAGCGCACGATCCCAAAGATCCCGCAAGCCGTTGAAGTCAGCTCCGAAGATCAAGGAAGATGGTTACGAAGCTAAGGACTATAAAGGAGAGGCTCGGCGACTGGAAAAGGGATCCGATGATTCATTAGTATTCTAACCTAGCACCAAGTCTTTGTAATCGCTCTATAGCTTGAATTCTTGTTGTTCATTCTTCCGAATCAATATAAATCCATTCTTCATCATTGTTTAGCTCCTTGATTGTGCTTGACCAAGAATCTAGCCCATCTACTTTGCAAATCAGCTCATCTAAATACTCTAAAAACTGAGTGTGGGTTTTAGGATCCACACCAATGACACAAGATTCTAGTATCTATGCTTTGTCTCCTTCAAACACTTCAACTTGTCGATATTCTTCGAGAGCGGGGTCACGTTAAGGCTGCTCCATGAATAGAAGAAGATGCATCGGAAGGATGTATTTGTGACCCTGAATCTTTCCCATTGTCAAGCCAAAGGACTGAAAGAGCTGAACTGGTAAAACATGCATCAAGACTCAGTTTGACATGTTGTTTTGACTTTATAAAAGACTGGATAATGAAGCGTTTGTTTGATTTTCGAGGACGTATTTTGTTAGAGAAGCTCTGACAGTTGGCTGATTCGCATAAGCAGTAAGAGAAGGTCTTAGATCAGGTTACTTCTTCATGATACTTTCAAGTTGAGGCATTGGTAACTGCAGAACAATACCAAAGAGTCTAGAGACTGGATTTTACAGTCATTGCACAAAATTGTAGTGTTATAGTTTGTGAACAAACCATTTCTTCTCGAGTCAAAATCGTTCTGTATCATTATCCGAAGAGACTTTGTTTCAGCTTGAGCCTCCTGGAGCAGTTCCAAGGCCTTCTCTGCTTCGTCCTTAAAGCTCTGATCTTAACACAGCGAAGAAGAGATGATCACTTACTTGTCAAGTTGAAATTTTTTTCTCATAAAGTCTAGAGCAAAGTTGAATGTATGCAAGCGTGAAATTGTTTGGTACGCAAACCAAGGCTCCAACAATTTGAAGTTATTACACACTTGCATATATTAAGGAGCCTGGCACAAACATTAATTGAGGAGCCTGGTCAGTATTAGGGTGCACCAAACACAAAGGCGATTAATATATGCAATTGTGTAATAAAGTCAAATTGTTTGGAGCCTTGGTTTGCGTACCTCTTGAATCAGTGTAGAGGCAGTCTTGCAAAGGAGCTTGGTCATCTCAGTTTCCAAGAACACAAAGGTTGAGTTGCTTATCCCATCAGTGACCTCAAGTTATTTGGAAACAAATCTGAATGTTACACAAAGATCATAGATCATTTTTGTTAGACTTATATTCAAAATAACACAACAGTTACCATACTCAAACTCCGAAGAAACATAGGATCATAATCTAAGACATTCATAGTAATTGATCTCGATCAAAAATAAAATCAGATCACAGAAACAGTTATGAGGGTAATCAAATTGTACCCTCATAGGAAGAATAAGAAAACATAAAGGATCGAGAAGGCGTGTTACCTTTCAAATATTTAGAGATTGAGAAAGAGATGAGATAACCTGATCTATTAAGAACTATTGATTTTGATCCGAGACGAAAGCTTTTATGAATGATAGCTACTTTGTGTGTGGAACTGCTTAATATATTCTTTGATATTAATCATAGATGAAGCAAAGACGTCATGGTATGCGACGATTCCGCTCCAAAAAGGCGTAATGGTCTGGGAAGATGAAGCAATGACAGAAATTCGAGCAGGAGGAAGAAAGAAGGCGAAGGGGGTCAAAAGATAAAGCCTGGAATTAGAAAGAAATACGATGGCCCGGAAGCGGATCAATGTCATATATGCCACTAACATTGGAAAAAAATTCACTAATGCCATTGTTATGTTTTTATTTTTCTTTTCAATTTATTTTTAAATAAAAAAAGAATGAAATGTCTATAAAACCTGAAGCCATTTAACATATTTACGATCCAACCTGTAGATCCAGCCCCAAATTCACTGACCCGCCTTTCTCAATCCATGCTCCGATGACCCGCCCCAAAGTAAGTAAAAACGACTCAAAAGAGAAAATAAAAACCGTCAATCGCAAAACTAAAATTAAAGAAATTTTTTTGGAGTTCGTTCTTCCCAGTTTCTTCGTCGATATCCTCCGGTAATCCAGCCATCTCCGAGATTCCACTTGATGGCGCCTTCATCCTTTGGATTTCGCCGTCGATTCCATTCAAAGTGGCGTTGATTTCATTCCATTCACCTTTCTCAACTGTCAATTCCACTCGCCGGCATCCTTCTCCGTTGAACTCGAGACACTCGAAGACTCGCCGGCTTCCTCCTACCCAATCTTCTTCTTGGTAAGATCCCTCCTTTCATATTGGTTAGTTTCGAACTGTTGATGATGATGAATTAGTTTGATGTTTGTGTGTTTAATTCACGAGATCCTCATCGAATTGTCTCTGTTGTTATTCATCGTGGCTTGAATTGGAGCCTTTAATTGTTTTTGTCGCTCCTCGTCGATTCTTAGCTTGAATTATCTTCTCTTGTGTCGAAGTTGGGTTGAATTGTGTCAATCACAGTTGTACCAGTTGGACGGATTTACATTTTGTATGATCAAAATCCACATCAATGGTGGTAGTTTGTGGTCTTATTTACCTGATATGCCTTGTAACTGGATATGACACAGAGTATCCAAGTTATTGATGTTCCTACTTTCACCAAAATTTTACATTTTGTGAAGGATAGTTTGTCTTTTAAACTGGTTTAGGTAATTCATTGCATTTTAATTGAGGTATACGCACTTTTGTTTTTTTCTTGTTCAGTCTTCTCCTGTTATTGGTAGTGTAGTTTATAGGTTTTACACAGATCATCTATTTGATTTTTTAGGCATCTTGTTATCTTATTCGGTTAAAAGATTTGTTTATTTTTGTTCAGCTTTTCTAGTTGTTGACTCTATTTGTTACAGGAGTTTGATTGTTGGTAGAATTGAGACGTTTGTGTAGCTTTAATTTGATTTAGGCTTAGGCTGTCAGAATCTCGAATCCTACTTATGTTTGTGTCATACTATTCTTTATTTCTAGTTAGATGTATTATCTATGTTCTATTGATTCTGACTTATGAGGACTGATATCTTTTAGGATATGACTAACTATTCTTTATTTCTAATTAGATGTATTATCAATGTTTCCAACAGGCTCAAGGATGTGAAATGTCATCTGCCATTCACTACATGGATCAGCAACTGGACATGCTTAGCATGGAAAATAAAGCCTTAAAACAACGTCTGGATAGTTTAGTAGAAATCCAAAAGCTTAAACATGGCAGATCAACATCTTGCAGTGGTCTCATTTTTGGTATTCTCACATGTTTGCTTCCGTTGTACTTCTCTATTTATGCCAAATGAGTAACAACAAGCGTCAGTACTTCCTCCAATGTTGGTTTTTTTTGGATGTTTGTAAGATTTGTAATTATGTTAATTTGATATTTTAGTTATGGTCCAACTCAAGGTATTTCTGTTACAATTGGTATAATTGTGGTCCAACTAGTACAATTATAAACAAATATTCAAATAGTTATACCAGTTGTACTATTTACTTCTTAGTTATACCAATTGTTTTCGAAATTGTGATGAATCCAAAAATTAAAATTAGAAAATTTCAACAAAAAAATCAGAAAAAGAATTTGTTAATATGAGAAAGATGGAAATTCAAAAAAAAATCACATTAAAATCACGTTTAACACATGACACTATTTATAATATTAAAAATTATTGCGTTTTCACATAGTTGTTCCTAGATGTACAGTTGTACGTTCCTCTTTATAGTTGTACTTTGGCGATTTTTACATATTTGTAGTTGGACTTTACGATAGTTTATTGTGTTGTAGTTGGACACATATTTTTCCTCTATTAATTATCATTTAGGAAGTTTTTATAGTAAACTTTGTAAGAAAGTATAGTTTTAACTTCTTTTGCATCATAAAAGGATGATCATATACAAAGTCTTCCTTATACTATAAGAAGTGTTTTATGTGAAATCAATAATATATATTATGAAAATGATAAATTCTTGTTTTGTTGATTTAAAATTGTTTTTTTACAGTTCAGCATGTTTTTGAATCCTTATAAACTTTAATTTATCATTTTCATATTTATTAAATATATACACATAAATACAAATATGTTTTTAGTTGTACCTAGTTAAACTTGGTAGTACAAATCCAACAATAGAGCTGCATACAACAGATTAGCAAGACTCGTTCGTTGGAATTTTCAAGAACCAGATCACGTAATTAAGCTCCAACGATACGAGAAGATATAAACATTTATGTTATATGATCTAAACTCTAGTACAAGAAAAGTATGAACTCACTTTGGATTATGAAATCTATCACTCTCAGCTGAGATATTATTCATCAATGCAGTATGCATATATATAAATAAATTGTGTGATCTAATACAACATTAATCTTCAGCATGAGAACTCTCAGCGAACATGAGAAATACTCTCAGCTCACGTAAGCAGTGTTGTTGATCCCCATTCCTTTGTCATAACCATATATCACTGCTACTTCTTCTCGTTGACGAAGAAACATCCAAACGTAGGAATTAGGAAACTTCCAAGAGTTATCTTCCAAGAGGCGGTCCAAATCTCTCTCATATATCAAGACGCGGTCTAAATCTCTCGTGTAATCAAAACAGAGCAAATCTTCTCCTCGCATTAAGAAATACATTAAATGATTAGCAGTGCCAAAAACGAAGAGAATGAGTCAATATAAGGGCTAAAGACACATACTTTTGACATAAGATGAGAAGATTTATAGACAGTGAATTATAAACTTAAAAGCCCTACACGTACTTAAGAGTCTAAACTCCACAAAAATCGATAGGATTGCAGACACAACCAAAAGAGACAAAAACATCTAAGTCGCAAGAGGATCCAACCAAATTCACCAATTGTATATTGGATAGACCGCAACTGATAAAAGGCGACCATCTTTCACAACGAACAAGTCTTTGGCCAATTGTACAGAGACATATCTCCAATCCATATTGACAATAACAATAATAATCGAGTTGAGACATTTTCCCAAGAAACCAAACAAAATCACGAAATTTTGGAGAACCTGTGATTGAGAGAAGAGAAATTTGAAGTATCGAGAAGTTGTTTTGTCGTCGATGAGGATGAAGCTGTCGGGATCGATCGAGAGGGATGAGAGCGCTACAGTTTTTTTTTTCTTTTTAAATACTAATTATATTTTATTTTTAAATTAAAAGTTATTCCTTTCAACCAAACCTTCTGTTTAATCTAGAGTTTCATTAAGGGTAAATTGGGGATTCTATGTTCAGAGTGGCATGTTGATTATTGGGTGGCATGACAGATTAAAATTTTTAAGTTTGTGGCATTTATGAACGGCGCTCCCCGGAAGCAATGCAATGATTTAATGCACGATCCATTAGTAGAAATAGAAGGCCCATTTGTTTTTTTTAAAAGGGTGACGTGGCTGAATGTGGAGAGAGTAGGATCTCTCATTATATAATAGATTCTCGCAACGAAAGTTGGTTAGTTCTATTTTGTGTTTGAGTTCTAGAACCGAACTTAATTTGATCCTGACTGATAATTAATCTGCTTGTATGATTTTCTGAGAACTCCCTAGACTTGACGCTTTAAGTACTTGCTTCACAACAACCCTTCTTGCTACTGATTTAGTTTTTGATTTTTAGTTTAATATTTCTGATTAGAATCACCTAGCTTAACTTGACATTCTATAGTCTATCGTAAGATTTCTTGAGTCTCTGTGGATTCGACCCCTAGATACTACATTTGCCTGTGCACTTGCAGTTGAACTTAGGGAAGTAAACTCTGAGCATATCAGTGGACACCTATCTAGACTGTCCATCTGAACTCTTAAAACTGTGTTTACTTGGTATGTTATCCGCCAATCGTTATCTAAGTGAACACTTAGTTCTTTTATTCATGTGTTCTCTGTCCACAAATCTTGATAATGTGGGCGCTTGGCCACATGCTATCCATCGGAAACTTATAGCATGTGATATGATTGTGATAGTAACCACGAATAAACGATAAGGTGGACACCTAGTCTAGACTGTCCACATAAATCTTCCGTATTGTGTCTGATTTGTTTTTTTTTAGTTCCGGTATATTAACCGATTATATCTCTATTGTGACGGCTTTCGTATCCGGAAACCTCACCGTTATCATCTTATCCACCGTCATAAATATAAGGGATTAAAATGATAAAATATGAGAGATGATGGATAGAGAATTAAAAAATAAATAAATAAATATAAAAAAGATATGATAAAATTTTCTATTTACTCAAATGAGGGCATTTTAGTTTCCACAATCAATTTGTATAGCTTGGTCCCCGTCATCCACTCATCCACAACATTTCTTCAATAGGGGTAAGATAAGGTTCTCAATTCATTAAAATAATAAATAATACAAAACTACAAATACATTTATAAAAATACAATTCTACTATTTAAAAGATAAAAGATATAGTGAATGCAATTAATTTCTAATTTATGTTAATTTATGTTATGTAAGCTTTTCACGTTTGAACTTGTTTTTTTCCTAGTTAGGTAAATTTTGGTAGAATGAAAAACAAATTATTATAGTAAAAACTATAAATTAATATTTTATAAATTAATAATTCGATTTAACAATAAAATTTTTTGGTCTTAAACTATATTTTTAACTTAGTTAATCATATTTATAAATTAATGAAATATTAGCCACACAACGTTACTAATTTATAGAATTTTTATTCTATATGCAATTTTTTGTGACAGCAAAATGTTAAGTGCAAGTCGAATATAATACATATCAATACATTTAAGAATTCATATCAACAATTACATATTTATTTATATATTTGTTTTTTTCTTGCAACAATAGTAATAATTCTAGAAAGACATTGTTTGTATACGCGCGTCATATAATATTTACAATTTGTTGTGTTAACCGACAATAAAAGAACATGAATTGGAATTAATGGGTCAATTACACATATTATATTATTATTATTTTGTTGTAATTTTGTATTTTTTAATTTTTTCGCAATATTAAGGACGAAAAGATTCTTTTTCATTACTTTTATTTTTTTGTTTTTTTCTTTCTTTTTAACAAATTTTTTTTTACATTTTTTCTTTCATTTTTCGACCGTGGATAAAATGACGGAGTTGAGATTTTCGGCTATATAAACCACCAGAATGAAGATATAATTGATCGATGTACCAGAATTCAAAAAATAAAACGGATTTAATACAAAAGTTTCGAATGGACAGTCTACACTAGGTGTCCACAATATCAGCTATTCGTGGATACTACCACGATCAAATCGCATGCTAGACGCTTCTCATAGATAGGAGGTGGCCAAGCGAAAAGATGATTTTGGATGGATAGTGGGCCCAACATACTTTGTCTCCCCGTATTCGCGATCATGTAAATTCTTGACCACCTTCTGTCCATCAGAAGCAACCTTTTGTCCATCAAAAGCGTCTAGCATGTGATATAATCATGGTAGTGTCCACGAATAGTCGATGTTGTCCACTTGAGCTTTTAAAACTGTGTTTACTAGATATGTTTTCACGATCATGTGTTCATTAGTTCACGGATTCACGAACATGAGAACTCTTGACCACCTTTTGTCCATCAAAAGCATCTAACATGTGATATAATTGTGGTAGTGTCCACGAATAGTCGATGATGTCCACCTGAGCTTTTAAAACTGTGTTTACTAGGTACGTTTTCACGATCATGTGAACTCATGGCCACCTTATGTCCACCGGAAGCGTCTAGCATGTGATAAGATCGTGGTAGTGTCCACGAACAATTGATACTAGGTTCATTTTCACGATCATGTGAACTTGTGTCCATTCACGATCATGTGAACTCTTGACCACCTTATCCATCAGAAGCGTCTAACATGTGATATAATCGTGGTAGTGTCCACGAATAGTCGATGACGTCCACCTGAGCTTTTAAAAATGAGTTTACTATGTACATTTTCACGATCATGTGAACTCTTGACCATCTTATGTCCATCGGAAGTGTGATCAATAGTTGTCTATGTGAACATTTAGTAGGATATATGTTTACTAGGTACGTTATCCGCCAAAAGTTGTCTATATGAACATTTAGTCTCTTATTTATGAGTTCTATGTGCACGAATTTTTGATAATGTGACGCTTGGTCAACTGCTATCCATCGAAAACATTTAACATGTGATGTTTATTGTGTGGCTAGGAATCATAAAAAAATGTTTTTATTATTTATCCGTGGATACTGTTCATCCGTTGAATTAAAAAAAAATGACAAAAATATAATAAGAGACATATCATGGGACGCGCCATCCATCTATAAGACTATTTTTATGATAAGATGATCTTTTTAACACACACACAAAAACAAAAACAAAAATTGCAAGAAAATTTCTAAAAATGCAAGTTTGCTATTAAAAGGGATAAAAAAATACAATGGTGCAATTATTAGGGAATTAATAGCATTTAGTGTATCTTTTTATCATTATAATAGCAAAGTCATATTTTTACGAAATTACTTGCAATTTTATATTATTTTTAATGTTTTAGATACTTAAAAAGACTGTTATACTACTACTAGAGAAAAGTATTGTATAGTGGATGCCAAGGCTCATGCTATGTATTTTATATATATATAATTCTTTATACATTCTCTTTCCTCCCTTTTACATTTTGCACCTTTCACATTTATGACGGTGAATAAGATGACAACGGTGAAGTTCCTGGATACAGAGGTTGTTGCAATGGAGATATAATTGGTCGATATACCAGAATTAAAAAAAAAAAAACAAATCGGACATAATACAGATGATTCGAGTGGACAGTCTAGACTATATGTCTACATTGTCGGCTATTAGTGGACACTATCACGATCATATCACATGTTAGACGCCTCCGATAGATAGCAGGTGGCCAAGCATCCACATTATCAAGAATCTATGGACAGAGAACACATTAATAAGAGACTAAGTGTTCACATGGACAACAATTGGTGGATAACACACATAGTAAACACACTTTTAAGAGTTCAGGTGGACAATATCGACTATTCGTGGACACTATCACGATCATATCACAAGCTAGACGCTTCCTATAGATAGCAGGTAGCCAAGCGTCCACATATCAAGAATTCGTGGACAGAGAACACATGAATAAGAGACTAAGTGTTCGTATGGACAACAATTGGTGGATAACTCATTTAGTTAACACAATTTTAAGAGCTCAGGTGGACAATATCAACTATTCATGTACATTATCAAGATCATATCACATGCTAGACACTTCCGATAGATAGCAGGTAGCCAAGCGTCCACATTATCAAGAATCCGTGGACAGATAACACATGAATAAGAGACTAAATGTTCACATAGACAACAATTAACGGATAACATACCTAGAAAACACAGTTTTAAGAGCTCAGGTGGACAATTTAGATAGGTGTTTACCTTTGTCAGCTATTCGTAGACACTACCACAATCATATTACATGTTAGACTCTTATGATGAACATAATCTGGCCAAGAGTTCACATGATCGTGAATCTGTGGACACACATTGCGTCGGGCCCCGTTATCCACCCAAAAGAAACATTTGATATGATCGTGATAGTGTCCACGAATAGCCGACAATATGAATATCTAGTCTTGATTGTTCACATGAAACTTCCGTATTATGTCCGATTTGTTATTTTTTGAATTTCGGTATATAGACCAATTATACCTCCATTGCGACGGTCTTTATGGTCGGAAACCTCACCGCCATCATCCCATCACCGTCAAAAACATAAGGGATGAAAAAAATGATAAAGTAGGAGACAAGATAGAAAAAAAAAATATATATATATATACAAAGGGATATGATGAAATTCTCTACTTCCTAAAATATATGTATTTTTATCTTCATATCCAGTTTCAACATTAAAAAGATATATATTTGCACGAAAACATTAAAAGATACTAAAATACATTAAAAGGATAAAAGATACATCTAGTACAATTAACCCTACCCCATAAATTGTGTTTTAACCTTTGCTTGATGCAAATAAAAAAAAAGGATGGAACATAAATTTTTTTTTCTTCAAACTGATGAAACATAAATATATATATAATCAAAAGTTAAATCTTTTTTTTTCATTCTCTAAATATAGTTCATAACTAGCTGAAAATGTATTTTGAGTGTGAATGGTTGCATGGTTTATAGAGAAAATAAATGGTTATTCAGCTATGGTGATTTTTCATCTATCAACAAAGAGGAAAAGGAAAAGATAAAAAAAAATCTGCTGCTTTTCACTAATAAGGAGTAAAGAGTTCAAAAATTTTCATTGGTTACTGGAGTTCCTGCTTAAACACTCGATGTTCTTTCACTGGTTACTACATCTTTATGGGTAGTTTGTTAATCTTATGAAGTAAAAAATAGAACACAATATCAAATTTATCCACTGAAGCAGAATAAATGGGTATGTATTTTTCGGTTCGAGAGATTTATTGTTTGCATAAACTACTCAAAGATTTTTATATTACTCTGCCAAAACCATTGATTCTATATTGTGACAACATGATTGCAATGCACATTCAAAAAATATAATATATCATGAACGTATAAAACATGTAGAAAATAAATGTGACATTATGAAGATAAGATGTTGAAAACTGAGGTTTGGAAATAGACGCTTCTCTCTATCCTTTAGACAGAGGTTTTATCTCGAGTATATGCATCGTATTTCTCCTTCTTCTCAGGATTCTGATCTTTCAGAAGGGGAATATGTCGATCTCTACTCTTAGTGTCTCTTGTTTATTTTGTGTTATATTTCTTTGTCTTTTGTCTTGCCGATTGGAATCGATGCTTTGATTCTATGTTTGGATTTCAATAAAATCGGGTCTCCTCTGTTCAATCCCGATGGTTTTCTTTCGGGTTCGTCCGGACCTATCCCGATATTTGTTCCATGTTCTATCCCGTCAAGTATTCCGGTTTTCTTCTTTATCTTCCTCGGCGACCCCATCTTCTTGGAGTAATATCTCTGCAGCTGTATCCCGTATATGGCTAGGGAATTAAATGGCCGGTTCATTAATATGTGCTTGGCCGGCAGCGGAGATTCCTCGGCGTAGTGTTTTCCGGCGAGATTCTGAAGTTGTTCTCCTTTTTGTTGATGGTATCTTCTAGTGAACATGTACGATCGGCAGCCAGGGTCATCTGTTGAAATAGAGTAGATGCGTCTTGACATTTTCCGGTGATTTCACCACTGTCGGAGGTCTCGTGGAAGTTGCATGCCGATCTCGCTCGTGGGGTTGACGGGTGTCTTCGTCTTTGTCTGATCTTATCTTTCGATAAGATTTGCTTTGGGCTTCGATCTGTTTGGCCCACTACTCTGTTTGATCATTAAATTTTCGGCCTAGCTGTATCATCTTTTGCCCTATATTTTTTTTAATGAAATTATTGCAAAAAAAAAAAACTGAGTCAATTATAATACTAAAATCAATTCTTATTTTTTCCTCCTTTTCCTTCTACCTATGGTTTTCGCCATCCATCTCCTTTCCTTCTCGAATTTGGGCAGTGGCGGATGTACATTACCACGTACAGGGTCACATGCCTCGACTAAAATTTTATTTTCTTGAAATATTTAGCACAAAATCTTGATTCTTTTAAGTATTTAATTCAAAATTTATGATAATATCCCTGATAATTCAAAGTTTATGCTAGTTCCCCCTATTAAAATTTCTCTTAGATACGTCCCTGCCAACGGGTATATGCATGTCTTTTTATTTATTTAGATTATGTGTGTTGAATGTGCATAAGAACACTATTGTATTGGTCTTGGAAATTGTTGTTGGGATTTCATATATTGAAATTTCATAAAAGTTCATTGTCTATAAGACTTCTCTTCATTGGTATTGTTCATTGTCTATAAGACTTCTCGTCATTGGTATTGCTTTGATTATCCATTTCGTAAATGTTTGCATCATTGTGGCGTGATGGAAGCAGTGTTCTGCCTCTATCTCGATCGCAAAAGATGGAGGATCTCCAAACTCTTATGACTATTTTATCTCTCAACACCTCTGATGATATCATGCAATGGAAAGTCAATTGGATCAAGCACTCGTTTGCCTCTCATTCAATCTACCAGTCGATTAGAGACCATAAACCAGAGGTGTTTGCCTCTCATTCAATCTACCAGCCGATTAGAGACCATAAACCAGAGGTGGACTGGAACTCAGTTATCTAGCAAAAAAGAGGAATTCCAAAATGAGAATCAGTTGCCTAGTTATTTCTCTTGAACATATCCCAACTACGGACCAACTTATATCCTGAGGAATTTAATCAGACCATTTGTCTTCTATGCAACGCGCATCTTGAGACGAGAAATCATTTATTATTTGAGTGCAATTACTCGAACTACATATGGAGCATAGTGGCCTAAAAATTTGGTATTACCTTTGATGATCATCCTTGGGATGTAACGTTTCATGGGCTGGTTAATTTGAATTCGAAAAGACACTATGTTATGTTATCATCCTTGCATGACATGCAAGATTTACGAGATCTGGTGAGAGAGAAATAACCGCATATAGTATAACTTCCGCCGGCCACCAGATTCTGTCATGAAATGGATTGAGAGAACGATTAAAAGCAAGATTTCGCCTTTCACCATAGAAAAGAGGAAGAGGCAAGTGAAGTGATGCAAACCTGGCTTTCTCTCACTTGAATTACACTAGTTCTTATGTGTTTCAATGTTAATGTGTTTCCGGTTTGAGCTTTAAATTTTGAGTTTAATTCTCTTGTACTAACTACTAAGGTTGGCCTATTTTAAGAGTATTCTTTTTGTCACCTATGTTTCTTTTTTTTATTAGACATGTAGCATCCCGTCGATTTTCAAAACTTCAAGACTATAATCTACGTTTGCGCTATATTTTTTCCGCAGTTTTTTGAAATGACCAATTGGAACATATAAAATAGAGAAATCGAACCATGAATATGGTACACCCAAATTCCGTCTCTTTATCACTGCACTAGAGATACTTTGTTAAAAATACATTTGTCACATTTTATGCAACTAAAAGCTTTTCTAAAAATTATATTTGCATAGTAATTTACTTTCTTTGTTTTTTAACAACTTTGAGATTTTAAAAATATTATTTTACATTTACTTAAAGTTAGTTTAATAAAAAAACAACGAAAGTCGAAGAAGTTTTAGAGGAATAATAGGTAAATTAATTTGTCTTTTGTGCCATATCCCCCCAACATTTTTCCAAATTCAGTTTTACGCACTGATCCCTTTATTTTGAAGAGAATTAAAAAATTTGCTTTGCACAAAAGAGGACCCCACCGCATCTTAAACTCGAGGAGCAACATTTTTGATTGCTTTATTCCATAGAAATCTTTATCTTATCTCAGCCGTCGGATCAAAAATACAATTTGACTAAAAAACTCCACATATGACCTAATCATCCGGTCACCCGGTTCCACTCCATTCCCATATATCACGCTTCCTTCATCTTCCACTTTCGCTCTCTCATCATCTAAAACTTCCATTTTCCAGATCTTCAAATTTTCCTCTCTTCGGTACTTCATCATGACCGTCGATATCATGCGTTCACCTAAGATGGAAGATCAAACGGGTATACAGGAAGCTGCATCGCAAGGCTTAAAAAGCATGGAACACCTGATCCGTGTCCTCTCTAACCGTCCTGACGACCGTAACGTTGACTGCTCTGAGATCGCCGATATCACAGTCTCCAAATTCAAAAAAGTCATCTCTCTCCTTAACCGAACCGGTCACGCCCGGTTCAGACGCGGACCTGTTCATTCCCCTCCTTCATCTTCCTCATCCTCCGCCGCAGCTCCACTCGTTTCTCAGCCGGCGCCTCCTTCTCAGATATCTGCTCCGGCGCCGTTAGTTTCTCCGCTGAGCTTCGTTCAGTCGCATCAGCAAAGCGTGACTCTAGATTTCACCAGGCCAAGCGTATTTGGCTCCAAAACCAAGAGCTCGGAGATTGTGGAGTTTGCAAAAGAGAGCTTTAATGACTCCTCGAACTCTTCTTTCATGTCTTCTGCGATCACCGGCGACGGGAGTGTATCTAAGGGATCTCCGATCTTTCTTGCTCCGGCTCCTACGGCGCCTATGACATCCTCAGCGAAACCGCCGCTTGCTGGTCTTCCCTACAGAAAGAGATGCTTTGAGCATGACTACTCTGAGAACTTTTCCGGCAAGATCTCTGGCTCCGGCAGCGGAAAGTGTCACTGCAAGAAAAGGTATTGTTACGTCACCTTAATGTCGTTTTAGCAACTCCATAAATTTTTTTTTTTTTTTTTTTTGTCACAAGCAACTCCATAAATTAATTAATCATTTATTTAAACTTTCAAACCCCTTTTGACTAAGATAATACTAGTAATTAAATTCCGGTTTAATACATTCTAAACCGGTTTGGTATAGTATAAAACAATCGGTCAACGTACTTGTTTAAAAGCTACATGATTTAATTTTCATAACCTCTTTTGACTAGTCTAGTAGTAGATCAATTTAGTTGATTCGTGAAATAAATAGAAATTTCGGTTTCTAAACCGGTTTGTCTTACTTAACCAATCGGTCAACCTAATTGGTAGTTAAAAATCAACGACATTAACTTAAACCAGACTGCACGCCTGACAATGACTAGTTAGTGGTGGGTGTGTATCGTTTTTTAAGGGAAGGTTAAAGTTCAAAAGTCATTCCTTGACCGTTGACTTTGTTTTAGTAGCGTGGCAGGCGCAGGTTAATTGATTATCATTTTGTGTGTTCAAATCATTTATTAACTATAATTATTTATTAATTACAGCAGGAAAAATCGGATGAAGAAAACCGTGAGAGTACCTGCGATAAGTGCAAAGATCGCCGATATTCCGCCGGACGAGTATTCATGGAGGAAGTACGGACAAAAACCGATTAAGGGCTCACCACACCCACGGTAACTATCGTACACCCTCGCTATATCAACGTTGATATAATTGACTGGTTGAACGTGTAGAGATCTAACGGTGGTGATTTGTTTTTGATTCAGGGGTTATTACAAGTGTAGTACGTTTAGAGGGTGTACAGCGAGGAAACACGTTGAACGAGCATTGGATGATCCAACGATGCTGATTGTGACTTACGAAGGGGAGCACCGTCACCAACAGTCCGCGATTCACGAGAACATATCTCCCAGTTTGGTGTTTGGCTCGGCTTGAATGGTTGACAATTAGAAAAGAGAACAAAATTAATTAGTTTGTTAGACTTTGTAATATTTCGAGAAATAGAGGGGTTGGTTTGTATTTTTTTTCTCTAAACATAATTAGTTTTAGAATTTTAGTCTTTTGAATGGATTTTAATCTTACTACCGTTAAAGAAGTTTGCCAAAAACAAAATTTTTACTACAACATGTGTATTTAGTATTTACTTCAAACTAATTCCTTGCAAGATGACAAACATACGGTATATAAAGGTGTTATAGTGATATATTCCCTCCGTTTTTAATTATTTTTTGAAGTTTTAGGTCTATACACACAAATTAAAAACACATTTATTTCTTTACATTTTTTAAATAAAACATCATTAATTATCTATCTAAACAAAATTCAACCAATATTAAAATTAATTTTATAATACAAATAGTCATAAATTTTTACATTAAAAATCGAAAACATCATCTAATTTGAAACAAAAATATTTCTAAAACGTCAAGTATTAAAAAACGAAAGGAGTATATTTTAATTTCTGATTTATTGATCTAGTTATGGAGGTTTAGTGGAGGTTGGACTTTAGAATGGGTTGTTAATGCAATTTTTGACTAATTTATGTGTTCTGGAAAGTCAAAAAGAGTTTTCAATGAGTTGTTGGGAGATATGGGGGTTGAATAATTAATTGAAGTGAATTAAAGCAGGTTTGAGGGTCAACGAACAGATAAAGATGTTGGAAGATAATTAATTTGAGGAATCATAACTCTACCAAATATACTTGGAATTGTGTTAGCCATGTTCATTTTGTAGTCCCTCCCTGCATAAGTAAATCATGTTCATCAATCAATGAAAACAAATTGTAGCGCCAACTACATTTAATGGTTAAAGTTGTAAAATATGAATAGTGTGTTACTTCATAAACACATACTTCAGAAACATATGTCACACTTAAATCAAAGACAAAGTACATATTGATACACATTTGTTAAATGGAGAAAAGAAAAATTTTGAGTAGTGCGTTACTTATTTAAGAAACACAATGTCACGCTTAAATTAATGCTAAGTAAATATTGATACACACTTGTTAAATAGCCAAAGGAGTAGACTCTGAATAATGCGTTACTTATAATAATATTCACAGTGTCATACTTAAATCAAAGCTTAGTAAATATTGATACTCGTTAAATGACCAAATGAGTAGAATCTGAATAGTTCATTAGTTATTTAAGAAACAAAATGTTTCGCTTACATCAAATCTAATTAAATGTCGATATGCATTTGCTAAATGATCAAAAAGTAAATTATGAATAGTGCATTATTTATTTAAAAACACAATGTCACAATTAAATAAAAGCTAAGTAAATGTACATAGACACTTGTTAAATGGTCAAAGTCGAAGAATTTAAATAGTGCGTTACTTATTTATGAAACACAGTGTCACGTTTAAATCAAAGCTAAATTAAATGTCGATATGCACTTGTTGAATGGCCAATGGAGCAGAATCTTAATAGTGCGTTACTTATTTAAGAAATATAGTGCGTTACTTATTTAAGAAATATAGTGTCACGTTTAAATCAAAGCTAAAGTAAATGTTGATATGCACTTGTTAAATGGCCAAATGAGTACAATCAGAATAGTGCGTTACTTATTTAAGAAACACTTTGCCACACTTAAATCAATGCTAAGTAATTGTCGATACACACTTGTTAAATGGCCAAAGGAATAAAATCTGAATAATGCGTTACTTATTTAATAAACACAATGCCACACTTAAATCAAAGCTTAGTAATTATCGATATCCACTTGTTAAATGTCTAAAGAAGTAGAATCTGAATAGTGCGTCAATTATTTAAGAAACAAAATGTCACACTTAAATCAAACCTAATTAAATGTCGATATGACTTGCTAAATGGTCAAAAGAGTAGATTATGAATAGGGCATTATTTATTTAAGAAACACAATTCCACCTTTAAATAATACCTAAGAAAATGTCCATATACTTTCGAAATGTTTAAAAAAGTAGATTATGAATAGTGAGTTAATTATTTAAGAAACACAATGTCATGCTTAAATCAAAGATAAAATAAATGTCGATGTGCTCTTGCTAAATGGCCAAATGAGTAGAATATGAATATTGCGTTGCTTATTTAAGAAACACAATTCCACACTTAAATAAAAACTAAGTAAATGTCGATACCCACTTGTTAAATGGCCACAGGAGTAGAACCGGAATAGTGAATTAACTATGGTTTGGTAGGATTAGCAGAGCCTTCTATCAGTTTGGTAGGAACATGATCCCATCTATCATCTAATGCTTCGTCCATTGACAACTCTTTCCGAAGCGGGACCCGAGAGATAGGAGCATTCGGTGGAACCGGTGAACTACACTTTCTTATGGATAGAACAAGCTTAATCAAAGCTAAGTAAATGTTGATATGCACTTGTTTAATGGTCAAAAGAGTAGATTATGAATATTTTGTTATTTATTTAAGAGACACAATGCTACACTAAAATCAACGCTAAGTAAATGTCGATATACACTTTCTAAATGGTCCAAAGAATATATTTTGAATTGTGCGTTAATTATTTAAGAAACATAATGCCACAGTTAAACCAAAGATAAGTAAATGTCTATATGCATTTGTTAAATGGTCACAAGATTAGATTATGAATAGTGTTAATTAAGAAAAACAATCCACACTTAAATCAAATCTAAGTATATGTCTATATGTACTTGGTAAATGGTCAAAATAGTGGATTTTGAATAGTGCATTACTTATTTAAGAAACACAATGACATACTTGAATCAGAGCTAAGTAAATATTGATATGCATTTGTTAAATGGTCAAATGTGTATAATCTGAATAGTGTGTTACTTATATAAGAAACACAATACCACACTTAAATCAAAGCTGAGTAAATATTGATATGCACTTGTTAAATGGTCAAAAAAAAATATTTTTGGATAGTGTTTTACTTATTTAAGAAACAAAAATTTACACTTAAATGAAAACTATTTAAGTGTCGATACGCATAAACTATATAGGTAATGAATGGTGACATACAATTTGCGGTCCGACCGCTTTTACTTATAAAATACGCACTAGTGTTACCAATCAACTATACAAAAACTAAATCACAGAAAATAATAATTAAAAAATAAAAGCAAAAGCGTTCAATATTTCTGAAGGAAAACTATAAAACCGCACATACATTAGACACGCACTTGTTTTGGTGCGGATTAGTATGAGTTTTCATTTTTTTTTTGAACGTAAGACCTTTTTTGGAAGCATTCAACTAAGTTATTAAAAATCCAAAATAATAAAAATTTGATAATTAAAATAATATAGTTGAAATACCATGATTAGCCATGGGTATTTGGATATTCGTTCAAATCCGAATCGGTTCTCTTGGATGTCGGTTATTTTAAATTTGAACTATAAGATTTATTAGGTCTTGATAAAATATCCGGAATCGAAATACCAAAACGAACATGAACCAAAAATAAGAACCAAATATGAACCCGAACTGTTAAACTAACCGACTAGAATCTAAACTTATATATATGATGAACCAAACCCGAAATTGAACCAAACCGAAAACTAAATAGATATTTAAAATATCCGAACTATAATTATATAATTATATTAATATAACAAAGTTATCCAAAATTATAATTATAAATCAAAATATATTGGTTATTTTTAGATAAAAGACGTGATTATAAATATGATACATATGTTTTAACAATAACACTCCAAAACAATCATTGTAGGGCGTAAATAAAAGATTAGATTACAAATATATTGTGCCTAAATCAAAATAGTTTGCATTTTGCCAGTTGAATTTATTTATGTTTAATAATAGGATAAATTTATTTACCTAATAATAAAAGAAATAAACAATTTTGTTGCTACGTACTCAAAAAAATAATTTACATAATCAAAATAAAATCAAGTAAACACTTTAAACAAATTTGATATTTATAATTTATACATATATAAAAATATTTCAATTTTTTTATTTTACATATATCCTAATTACTAAATTTAATTATCACATATTTACAATTATAAAAACTTACTATTTTGAGTTTATTTATAAACTAAAATCCGTACCGCTTATTAGTTTCCACCACTCATACATTTTAATGTGTACCGCAAATCATTTTTTACCAATCAAACTTTATTTTGTACCGCTTATTTTATTTAAACCGCACTTGTTCCACAAACCGCACGTACCGCAACTGAACCGTACAGCACTTTAAATCCGCTTTTCCCGCACAATTAAAAACGAGGTCACCATTCGGATCCATAGTATCTGAATAGCGAGGTACTTATTTAAGAAACATAATGCCACTTAAATAAGCTAGATAAATGTCGATATGCACTCGCTAAATGGTCAAAAGATTAGAATATGAACTGTGTGTTACTTATTTAAGAACACAATGTCACCCTTACATCAAAGCTAACTAAATGTTGATATGCATTTGTTAAATGGTCAAAAGAGTAGATTCTGAATAGTGCATTACTTATTTAAGAAACACAAATAGGTAATAACATGCGTTATCACGCAATATCATGATTTTGAAAATAATTTATTAATTTTGTTTTTAATTAAATAGTCATGGTATAGTTATGTGATATAAATTTACTATATACTATATTGAAATATTTTATATCTTTTATGGAACAACATACACTCATATAAGTAATTTATTTGTGTTTTTAACATTTAAATAATTTTAAACTTTATGTAATATAGTATACAGATTTCAGAAAGTTGAAATATATTTAACTTTTCTTCCATTGGGTTGAGCACATTCTTAATACTTTTATAATTCAAATTGCATAATCCATCTTTTAACCGTTTACAGCATTTAAAGTTCGTTTTAATGTTTATATAACCAAAATGGGCCAATCCATTTTTAAATTGTCTCTTAATGGCCTAAATATTTTGTATATTTGATGAAAAAACCACAAAAAATTACAATCTTAATTTGATCCGTCATATATATTTAATATACACAAATTAAACAAAATTTTTATATTTTATTTTTATTAAATTTAAAATATATCAAACTAATTTTCATTATTCTAACTTTAAAACACTTCATGTTATAAATTTAAAATCAATTAATATTAGTTTGATTTTTTTGTAATATTTACTTTGTAGTTTAAAGTATGTTAAAAATACATGAATGTGTGTTCTTTTATGTGTACTTACTCAAATTTGATTTTATAATTTTATAAAATAACTAGTGTTCTAATTTAATATATATATATATATATATATATATATATCCTAATATTTTAATTTATTTGTTTTATAGATCAAAGTTTTGGATAAAAATAAATGTTAATAATAATTAAGAATTTATTTCATTTTTTATAAATATTATTGAATGAGATATAAATTTTTATAAGTTTCTATTATAATATAATATAATCATATATTTATATTTAGATATATAATATTGAAAGGTAATATAAATAAATTAATTAAAAACTGGTTTGACACAATTATCTTTAAATTTTTTTTAAAATTATCAGTAATTTCTAATGACATATCTTGTAAAGAATATGTTAGATAAATGTTAATTTTATGTTAAACTTCTATTTTAATAGAATAGACTAAGTTCGTAGCTTGATTCTCGGTTAGCGTTAGCACTAGATGCTTTGGTTTGTTTTATAATTGTTCCTTAAATCTGCCGGTTTATGACTCTAGATATGGGTTTTATTTGCTAACTTTAGTTCTCCGGTAGTTCGTGTAACTCGCTGACAATGTTTCCAATCTTTGTATACACACTTTATCTAAAATTAATGATCAATGGAAACTTTTAATGAAAAAATTAGGTTATTAGTCGCTTTGTAATACATGATTATGATTTTAGAAATAATTTATAGTATTTTCTTTATGATAAATATTTGACGTAAAATTTATGTGATATAAGTTAATTTGTATTTCATTTACCTGTTATACTTTTAATTTATTGAACAATATATGTTCATATATGAAATTTATTTGTGTTTTAAATATTTTAATAACTAATTTTTAAGTTTTTATAGATATAATTGCAGATTTATAAAAGTCAAAATACGGATAATATGTCCATTTAGTCTTGTATTAGTCAAAGGTTCCTTTTAATGTTTCTAAAATTGAAATGCGCTAGTCCATTTCTTTTACTCGTTTTGCAATGTTCAAAATTTGTTTTTAATAGTTTTATAATTGAAATGAGCTAACCCATCTTGTATATGTCTCTTAGTGGTCAAAATATTTATATTTGATGGAAGAGCCGGCCAAAATCTGCCAGCGTAAAATGGTACCTCAATTCATCATATATTTGAATAATATAAATATAAATATAATATTAGCTACTATTTTAATATTTTATCATGTTAAATATATCGAGCTGATTTTAATATTTAACTTTAAAATTTTCATTTTATAAATACAATATTAGCTACTATTAAATTGATTTTTTTATAGTAGTCAATTTTAAACTAAAAATTTTCATTTTATAAATACAATAGTAGCTAATTTTTATAAATACAATATTATCTACTATAAGATTAACATCCTAACCATCAGACTCTAACTCCTCAAACACTCATTAAAACAAACAACCAACTTACCCAGACTGTGGAGATCATATTGAAGTCCATAGAGGAATATAGGAGTAGTTTACAACCTGTGAAACCAAAATTAATTGTAAACAAATAATTAGATTCAGAGCATGTCTCGTTTCAAAAGCAAAGCAAAGCCGAAGCAAACTAACGATATAGCTACATGTACCCATATTCATCGATCACAGAGGGTTTCGCGGTTGAGATATTCTAGGAAGAATTTGAGAGAGTCGATAGGATTTCGGCTAAAGTTAGCTATGAAATGGAAAGCTTTGAATAAGAGATTCGGAGAATACATATCAGTTTGAGATGGGAGGGCGTAGAAGAGGTTTCGTAGAGAGATTAGAGAGATGATTAGAAGGAGAATTCTGAAAAGGGGAAGAACAAAAGTAAATCCGGGTTTGACATATTTGATGATTTCTCGGCACTTTGTCGAACATTCTTGGGTATAGGCGGGTAATTGAAAATTTTTGGGCTATAAAATTGGGTTTAGGTTTTCCGGATTAATTTGGCAAATATTTTGAACTTTTGCCCACTTGTAGGCGTAACGTAGTTGTAATATATTCCTTTTATTAATTGACTTTGTATTACAAATTTAACTAATCTATTTTACTTTAGTAAAATCAGAACAAATTTGCTCACAATATAAAGAACGATTCAAGACAGGTTTTAGGAAAGCAAATTTGTGTTTTAAATTCTTTGAAATAGTTTTGCAATTTTGGTAACACTCAAATTAAAAATAGTACTCACCAAAATTTAAAAACTAGCTTTCAGACTAGAATGTTAAAGAACAGACGAAACTTTAGATTTTAAGGGTTTAGGGTTTCTTTTAGAGTGAACAAAACCCTATACCCTAAAAAAGAAACCGCAAAACCTCATTATGAGGTTTCATTGTAGGGCATCTCCAACCCACCCGCAAATCCTCAAATTTTTAGGTTTTGAATAGTGAAACTTCAAATTTGATGTTTAGGAAACTTCAAATATGAGGTTTCAAGGTGTTTGTCTCCAAAAGAAAACCTCAAACATAAACCTCAAATAACTTTAAAAGTTTGCGTTTTTATATAACAAAACGTTTACATAACTATAAAACATACATTAAAATATTATAAAACAATATTAATTCATAAAATATTTCATTATAACATTATATTACATAAAATAATAATAAAAACATACAAATTACACATAATATTATAACTAAAATTATTCAACAAACTAATTTCCGTGATACTTCCAAATATGATCAATCAATGCATTTGAAGTGATAAATGTGCTTCTTTATTTTTTATCTTAAGATTGATAAATGTGTGTATATATATATATATAGAGTATCTAAGATAACAAAAATTTGTTGAAGGGTCAAAACTAATGAAATATTTAATTATAGGGACTAGATTACAAAAAAGATGAAACCGCAAATTTGAGGTTTTGGGGTTTCTTTTGGAGTGAGCCAACCCTCAAAAATGAGGTTTTGAGGTTTCTTTTGGAGATGCTAAAACCTAAAATTTTAGGTTTCATATTTTCTTTTACATCGAATGATCTTAATCAAACATATATAGGGAGATGAAGTGGTTGGTTTGAAATGTTCTTACTGGTTTTATGATGGTTTTAGAAATTAAATTATGATTTTGTGAATTTTTCTAGATATCTGATTTTTTAGTACATACAAACTTATCATGTTAAGAAAATTTAATGAAACATTGAATATTCTTCTTGTCTCTCACTTAATATGTAAGAAATAAGCAAAAGTCTACCAAATGAAACGTTCAAAACAAGATTGGAGGGTGGCTGCAGCATAAATGTCCCGCCGAAACAGAGGAACTCTACAAAAGCCTGCAAGATAACAAAAGACAAAAACCAGTGCACGGTTCTATGTCTTTGAGGCTACACCAAAGCAACCGACAAAACCAGTATACGGTTCAAGGGCTTAGGGGCTACACTAGAAAAAAAACAAAACCAGTGTACGATTTGTATAATTTTTAACCATGATATTTAACCATGATTACTTGAATTGATTGGGGTCGCGAAAAGACACACTCCACGTAACCGTACGTCTCTCTCTCTCTCTCTCTCTCTCTCTCTCTCTCTCTCTCTCTCTCTCTCTCTCTCTCTCTCTCTCTCTCTCTCTCTCTCTCTCTCTCTCTCTCTCTCTCTCTCTCTCTCTCTCTCTCTCTCTCTCTCTCTCTCTCTCTCTCTCTCTCTCTCTCTATCTATCTATCTATCTATCTATCTCTCAGTTTTGAAGCAGCGCTCAAGGCACATTACTAAAACTCCCATTTCTTGTAACCTTCTTTAATTCAAGTCCTTTGTTTGTTGAGGGGAAGTTATTTCGTCGTAATAATCATCTTCCTGACTAATGTTTCTCCCAATATCATTTTCTCTGAAACATAACCAAAACACAATGGTCCATTACAACTACATAGCAGAAACACAAACTAACAAAGCCGAAACCAGTTGGCGCTTCAGAGTTAAGATTTTCCGTGTCTACCCATACTATGTGTTTGCAGATGGACCACATTGGAGTTTCATCTTGGCCGACCAGAGAGTAGGTGAAAATTATTTGACTGATTTTTCGCCATGCAAGACTGCACTGGTTCTGACTCTTTGATCTTTATGCATTCACTCCTGTGCAGGGAGCCAAGATCAAAATGGTCATTTATCCAGGCGAAGTAAATAACTTCTCTGGACTTGAGAAAAATGAAGAAAAGTGGATTGAGATATCTAGAGTTAGGGTAGTCCGAGCGGATCCAGGTTTCTGTCCAACAAAGACTCGCCACCGACTTGAAGTCACGGAAGAAACTGAGATTGAACTTCTCGACCCTTTGGACAGCAAGCACTACATGGAATTTGTTAGTTTCCCCCATATCCGTGACATAAAAACAGACAAAGACGATCTTATAGGTAAAAAATATCCAAAGTTTCCACCTCAAAGATGCCCAGTAAGTGCATGTTTTTGGTAGTGTAGAAGTAAACACCATGACCAAAACAATTGATAAAAGTGTAAACTATTCGATAATAAGAACAATTGATCAGGATAGTTCTGATTTGCTTCTCTTATTCATAATAGGATGCATATGTTAAAGTGTATGGCTTATAGAAAATACGCGGTTGACTTCTGGCCTGAATACTTGAAGACTAAAGGTCTAGAAAAGATCGTGGTGCTCAAGATGTGGAGGAGTGTTCGGACTGGAAGTAACTGTTTTAACATTTTCATTTGTTTATATATAATAATTTAGGATAGTTCGCTAAAGTTCTTGTTTTATATAGGTGAACCTGATGAGACATGGGTTGAGACCGTGGAAGGTTTATCGGACTACATGTTCAATCCGCGAATTCAGGAGGTTCAATATCTCAGGTTCCAGCTAAAGGCCGATGACACTGATGTTGCCGGAAGCAGTGTTGTTGTCCCTATCTAAATCTCATTCATAATTTAGTGTCTTTTACTTGAAAACCTTAACATTTTATTATGTTTTCAGTTTTAATATGCTTATCGAACCTTATTAATTATGATTTCATGTTTAATATTTCAATTGAATAACGGTAATCGGTAGTCATATTTTAGTAATCAGTGATTAATATATAGTAAGAATTTTTCGGTGACATTTAAGATGTCTCTTCAAGTCAATAACTATATTTGACTAAGAATAAGAAATCGAATACCATTTGTAATCTTAATAAATGAGAATGAATACTAATAAAATTGGAAATGGAAATTTCGATTTATAATTGTATTAATATTATACAGGGGGAGTAATTAAATACATATATGAGTAATAATTATTGCATTTTTTGAAAAGGGGAAAAGTTAACAGTTGTAGATAAACAATAGTAAAAACTTTGGACTTATTCTTTGTTTCATATTTGTATATTAAGAATTTTTCGTTGACATTTAAGACTCCTCTTCTTCCACCAATGAATGTGCTCGGCGTGACTGGAGGGTCGTGTCGCTTTAATTCATGATTGGTTCGATAACCATTCTTTCTTCCCCTGAGTAAATATATAGCGCCACTTTTCATAATTCTTCCCCATCCTCATTTCTTTCCTCTCCTTTGCTTCTAAGGGAGCCTCTCTTCATTTTATATCTTTTATCTTAAGTTCTTCCTTAAATATGCAGACATGTTCTTCTGTTTTATTTTGTTCGGTTCTGTGTCGACCTCCAGAGTCATGCATGAACAACACCGGAACCAGTATTCTCCTCTAGATAAAATCACCTACGAGTCTTGCAAGGTCAAACGACCAAATGGTCTTTCGCCGTCAAACACTCGGCAACGAGATGATTGTTTGAGATTGATTCCTTTTGGTTACTTTATCTTGAGGAAAACATTGGTTCATGTGTAAATTTCATAACAGTTCTTATCTCATCGATGGCCTTGCTGGGAGAAGACAACTCAATCGTCAGTCAAGATAGCGGTTCGGTTCTGGCGGAAAGAAACCGATATCACAACTTAAGCTTCGGCTTTGGAAGAACTTGCCTTTTAAAAAATTAGTTTAGCTCTAATTATTTTTCTTAGTTCGACTTGCAATATCAGTATCTGAGGTATTCCACTCAATTCCTATATTTTCATTCCATTTGATATTCTTCTTGTCTTTCATTTTTGTATATTATAGTGGAATATTGTGGGACCGATAAATTGGGAGTAATATTAATCTAATAACCATTTTAGTAAAAAAATATTAATCTAATAAGACCCGCCAAAAAAAGAAACATTTTTGGGCCTAAACCAAGTTATTTAGGTAAATTATCATAAACCGAAATAACACCTTGACCATAATAACCTCGACAAAGTCAACATGCATATTACAAGGGATCTTCATCCTGCTCTTCATCGTCATCGTGATCCTCATCATCAGAAGATGATAAATCACAACGGAATTCATCTTCTGATTCTGCATACCCGATCTCGTAATCAATATATATCGTGTTTCCTCCTTGTACCAAGTTCTCAATAACAAGATCTTCAATTCTAGTCATCATCACATGATCATCATTTTCTTGTTGCAACAAAATTGTTTTCATGTCACCATAATCTCCTGTATATTCTTGATGATAGGACGTCTACAACACCAACATTACTCTTCCCAGTCCTCTACCGATCATAGGGTCGTACCAGTTACACTTAAATAGTGTGATTCTCAAATTCACAATTCCTTCATACTCGAGCTGTATGATATCAGTTAAAATCCCGTGGAAATCAGTCTCATCAGATGCATCAGCATAATTCTCTCCTTTAACACGTACACCATAGTTACATGTCTTCCGTCCCACGCCTTGATTCTCTGTATGAAACAAATATCCTCTAGTAAAATCAGCCTCATCAGATGCATCAGCACTATCTCTAGCACCCAATCAGGAAAATCATATGTGTTTTTCCAATAAGTAACCTGCAGTATATAGAAATAAAAGATCAAATATAAATTTTGGCAAAGATAAATTCATATTAATATATAGGTACGACAAAATTTTACACATATATAATCTTCCACCCAGATTTGATATTCTTCGGGTCTTTTTGCGAAAACCTCTTCTTTGGAGAGTTTTGGATATTTTATGGACAGATAATCTTCGAACATACTTTAATTTCAACCAAAACTTATATTAGAAATCATAGTATAATTGAATATATTAAAGCGAAAGATAAGACATGCCAACTTATATACATATACATCTCTAGTGGCTCAAAATATCCACATTTTCGCAGAGCATAAGCATGTGCGCGTCTAGAGTCTTCCTCTGAAAGCCAGATTTCTTTCATTCTTTCACTTGGACAACACACTTGAATAAATATATCAAGAACATCAACATGATATACAGGGATTTCACCTTCAGTGAATCTGGTTACCCTGACTAAATTAATTGGTTTAGAAAAATGTATAATTAATTAATTACCATGTGTGTGTCTTACAAATGGAAAAGTGAATATGTGATAGTGCATTTACCTTTATTTTGTTTTTATATTCCCAGCAAAGTAATGCTCTGAGATATAAGCTATCTCCTCATTGATATACGATTCAACAATCGATCATGCCGCATATCTTTTGGTCTTTGTTTTCCCTTTCAACTTTTTAAAATACTTTTCAAAAGGGTACATCTACCTATGTTGAACCGGACCTCCTAATTCAACTTCACAGGGGAGATGTATAGGTAAGTGCTCCATCACGTCGAAAAATGATGGTAGAAAAATCTTTTCCAAGTTGCATATGATCACAACTATGTTTTCTTTGAGAATTTGGAGACGACTTTTTTTGTAAAGTTCTCGAGCATAAGTCACGGAAAAATTCCAACCCCTATAATATATATTTTTTGAAACTGTTGGTACTTATAAAACACTATACTCATATTTAATTATCAAATATTAAGTAAAATAAAACAAAGACCTGCTAATGCTAGGTGGACGTTCCGGTCGAAGAGTTCGGCAAAGATAAATGGAAGTAGCCGCTCAATAAAAATGTGGCAGTCATGACTTTTCATCCCTGAAAACTTATCGTTATCCATATCCTCACAACTAGCTAGGTCGGCCGCATAGCCATCTGGAAATTTGACTGCATGTTTCACACATTCTAGTAATTTTGATCTGGCATTGTTTGTCAATCTGTATGTGGGGAAAGGAGCTTTACTCTCACCATAAATATGTAGGTGTGGCCGAGAACATAATCGTTATATATCAATTCTTGACATGATGGTGTCATTAGATTTACCCTTCACACTCAAAAGAGTATTCATGACGTTGTCAAAAAAAAAAAATTCTTCTCTACATGCATCAAATCAAGATTATGTCGGAGAGTGAGGTCCCTCCAGTATGGAAGCTCCCAGAATATGCTTTCCATGTGCTAGTTATGCAACTTCCCATAGCCACATTCCTTCTTTCCTTGACCGTTTCCACCGACGTCCTTTGTTTTCGGTAGATTTACACCTTGCAATCACTCGCTATAAACTTGCTCACCACTCAATACCTCAAGTGGATGCTCTTTCAAGGCGTCTTTTCCCTTTAAGAAGTATTTTTTATTCTTACTCAATGGATGACCAAATGGAAGGAATCTTTTGTGACAATCAAACAAACAAGTCTTCCTTCCCTTAGGCATATAAAAAGATTTTGTATCTTCCATGCAAATAGGACAAGACAATCCACCACGGATTGTCCATCCTGATAACATCCCATATGCCGGGAAGTCGCTGATCGTCCACAGCAGCACTAATTTTAGTTTAATTTTTTCATTCGTGACACATCGTATGCATCGACTCTAGAAGACCACAATTCTTTTAACTCCTCAATAAAAGGTTGTATAAAGATAGCGAGACTAGCGCGCAGACGATTTGGCCCAGAATTCAGAATTGTAAGAAACAAGTATTATGTATTCATGTACATATCAGGGGGTAAATTATATGGAGTCAAGATCACGGGCCACAACGAATGATTACGAAACATGCCAAATGGATTGAACTCATCTGTACATAATCCAAGATAAACGTTACATGGTTCTTGGGCAAACAGAGGATGTTGAGCTTGAAATGATTTCCACTCCTCCGCATCAGACGAATGACACAATTCTCCCTCCTTTGTTTGGTGCTCCGCATGCCATCTCATTGTCGCTTCAGTCTTCTCGGTTTGATAAATTATCTTCTTTATGTCAGCAATTGGTAGATACCAGATACGACTGTAGGATACTCTGGTTCTACTTTGTCTCTCGTTTGACTTCCATCTTGGTTTACCACAAAACCGACACTTTTTTCCCTTTTCTTCTTCTTTCCAGAAGATCATACAATTTTTCATGGAAACATCAATTGCACGATAGGGGAGGCCTAAATTGCGCATCAGGTTCTCTGTCTCGTAGTGTGAACTTGTTGCCTGATTTCCTTCTGGTAAATACTGTCATCATTTCACATATTGAATCCACTAACCTTTCATTCATATTATGTTCGGCCTTGTTATGAAGGACCCGAGCAGCCAAGGATAACTAGGAGTGAACTTCACGACAACCATCATGTAAAGGATTGTTGGCTCCTTCTAACATGTCATAAATTTTTTTTTGAATGGTTACGTACATGTTCTTCACTATTACTAGCGTAACCACGAAATGCATCATTCACCATATCCACATACATATCTTCTACATTATTGTGACCACTCGGATCAAAATAACTCGTTCCTATATCCAAACCGATTTCTTCTCCATGCTTATAGCAAACACAATAATCAAGCATAAATCCGTAACTAAATAGATGACACCAAATTCCTTATTCCGTGGTTTCCGGTTTTTCGTTCTTGCATAAACGACAAGGGCAGAGAAACTTACCGCTATTGCTCAGGGCTAAAGGCTGGTTTTTGGCAAGTTTCATAAATTGTGCCACCCCCGTTGTGAAGGCTGTTGAGAAATTGTGTGTGGCATCATCAAACCTATTATACATCCACTCTCGATGGTTGCTATAATTATTGTTTCCTACCTCCATGTAGCTAGATTTCTAAATTCTTTGTATTTCTACAAATAAAAACGGAGAAATGGCTGAATTTAAACTATGTAGATATAATTGGCCACTCACATTAATTGTCATAAATGCATGCACATGAAACCGGTACACCTACCATAAACAGGTAAAATATAACCAAACTATCTCATATTATTATTACTAAATCCAAAAATACTATATGATATGATCCATACCCGACTACTTTGCGACACAAATAATGATTTGAAAATTAGTTGTAACAATGGTGACAAATAAACGACTTGGTTACTACTATACACGAAGTAGCGAATTAGTCGCCTATGTACTGACCAATTCATGATTTTTCTATGACTCTTCTCATCGGACGAAAAAATATTCGTCATATCACCGACTAGCCTGCGACTATTGTTTCCGGTCTCGACAATGGTTGTTAATAATTCTGTAAATCGATGACTAAATTGGTGAAAATCATGTTTGGTCGTATATGAACGACTAATACACGTCCATATATCCGTTGTCGCAAAATAGTAGCAATATTGTCCCCTTATAGTCGTCAAATGTTACAACTACAAGTATAGTCGCAAATTCTAATCGCAAAAACATTATTTTCTTGTAGTGAAACGACTATTTTACAATGTTAGTCTGGAAAGTAGGCAGCTTCTATACTACTCGCACAAGCAACCTATGCTGTCATGTCCATTTCATCTTCGTACTTTGCTCTGCTTTTAGTACGTGTGTCAGGCGAGAAAAAGCTTTCTTAGTAATGTGTCGGCATGGGCAATTTAGTCTCTTTTATGACAAATGTTGTGTTGACCATGGTATAAACTTAATTGACCGAATAGAATGATATGGATTTTAATAAAGTGTTCAAAGGTAATATTTCTGCAATTCACCATAAATCAAAGCTAAGTAAATGTCAACACACCCTTATTAATTGATCAAAAGAATATATTCAACAAAATATAATATAAATAGTGTGTTATTTATGTTAGGAACACAATCTACTCTTGAGGCGGTATTGTCTAGTAATGTACAAAATGAATCAGAGATAACAAAGCACACAACAAAGTTAAAGAAAACTTACATCGATGAATAGTTGACTGAATGAAACAATCATTTACTCGTTTTTGATCAATAAGACTTCCCTTTTTGTGTGCAAACAATAAGACTTCCCTAGATAAATTTTTATCTTCATGTGTCTTTCCCAAAATAAAGTTTTATCTTCGTGTGGATTAAGACAAAGAAATCGGTTGTCACCGTATATACTATAAAATTAGGGGATTAACTTTGGTACATAAATGTTGTATTCCGAAAATTGTCCTCGGGATTGTTAGAGATTATATTTTTTTATTAAGGGTAATATTGGAATATTCGAATTTTGGTCACGCATGGCACGCGGATCCGGGTCGAACTATACGTTCTCGCGGATCCTTTTTTTAATCGCAGCCGTCTCTTTGCATAGAATCTAATCTAACCGTCCATTAAATAATTTTGATTTATATTTCTTTGCTCGCATTTAAGAGCAATAGCCATCGGATCCTAAATGGATATAGCGCGATCCTAAATGGATATAGCGCGGATCCAATTTTTAATCTTCGCCATTCATTTTTAATATTTGAATCTAACCGTCCAATTAATTTACACAGATTCAGATTAAAAAGAATATTCTGCATTAAATCTTTGCAAATCTATCATAACAGAATAGGAATCTCAATATATTTTGCGTGTTACTCAAGTCTCGATAATTAATTCAAATTCAATAGGTTTCTAAAATCTGTTACCATAATATTCGATATCAATAAAAGTTATTTAGAATTTAAACTTCTATTCGAATATGTCAATAATATTATAACGGAAAAATTTGACCTAGAAAATAATTTATAAATACCAATGTCCATCACCAACAGCTTCATAGTCTTTCTTATCGCATTTTTTTATAACTATTTTCCTCTATAAGAGACGTAAAATGAGTTATATCAAAAATGTCACATATCTCAAAGATATCAAACCCTTCAAAACCTCAAGGCGAGTTCAAGTGAAAGTCCTTCACTCCTGGATGCAGTACATAGCTGTTAGTGGAGAATCATTAGAACTCGTTTTGGCTGACAAAACGGTAAGGAAATTGTTTATGTTATTGTTTTTACCCATTTAATTTTGATGGTTTGGTAACGATTTTTTAAACTCAACATTGTAGGGTGTTAAAATCCATGCTTCATGCAATTTTTTTTTTTTTTTGGTGCGTGTACAAAGATACCCATTGGAGAATGGATGGTTATTGAGAATTTTTAAGTAACACCTGCATCTGGCAAATATAGACCAACCGACCATGTCTACAAAATGTCTTTCTTGAGTAATACAACTATTACTCGATCTGAACTCAAGTTGGATGATAGTTTTTGTCATTGGCAAGTATTGAATCCATTTCCAGTGGGAGTTTAAAAACACATCATTTGGTTGGTAAGTATAACACGTAAACCTAATGGATCTATCAATATCAAAACATCTATATTGTATTCATTATTTATTTATTCTTATTTTATTGTTGCTATTAGATGTTATTGGCCAAATTTTGGACATTAGAGGCATGGATACTGTTCAAGTAGCTGGTAAAGAAAGGAAAAAAATTGAGTTTACTATGAGAAATACGGAGTAAGTTCCGATGATTACCTATTTTGTGTTTCAAGAATATAATTTAAAGATACTAATGCGTTGTTTTGATAGTGATAAAAGATTGGCATGCTGTCTTTGGGGAAGTTTGCTGAACAAGTTTTTAGTGCATGTGAAAAAACCAATGGTAAAACATAGATTTGTTTGATCCAATTTGCAAAAATCAACACATATAAAGGTTTGTAACCATTTACAACGCTTTTTATTAAAACGATTCGAAGAATCATATTGTTTTATCAATATAGCAATGACCGATATAACCAATCATTATCTAACATTTATGAGAACTTCAAATCACAAATGCATTTGACGCTTATAAAGTCATTATAAACCCAACTTGTCAGGAAGTTGAAGAATTTCTGACAATGTAAGTTTTGAAAGGTCATTTTTACTACACAATTACAGTGTTTATTTGTATATATCGAATATAATTTTTTTTTATTTTTTAGGCTACCCAATGATGGTCTTGCTTTAGCTATATGTGAACAAGGAGAGGCTGTGGTCAAGAGAAAAAAACACAAACCAGAACAGTGGGCAGAGTTTCTTGAACTCTGCATATCAGAAGTACTTATGGCTAACGAGGTGAGCATTATATGCATTACCCATATTGTGAACTTAATCAGTTGCATTCTATTTTTCATATATTTTTGACTTTTGTTTATATTATGGGTATTGTAATGGTTAAAGGAAGGAAAATTCAGGGTTAAAGACACCATATATGCCAATGATACGAATTATGCTTGGTATTATTTTAATTGTGGCAAATGCAATAAAAATGTCATAAAAATAAAATCAGTCAAAGATAAAGATTTGTTCCGTTGTGACTCATGCAAGGAAAATGTCACAGACGTTTCATCCAAGTATGTTCTCTTTTTCATAGCATTTCTAGCTATATGTTTCTATATCTTTGAATAGACTAACATTATTTATCCTATCCAGGTTCAAGTTGCATCTTATTGTGAAATATGAAACAGCAGACATAAAGTTCATGCTACTTAATACTATTGCTGAGAAACTTATTGGAATATCAGCCAAAACAATGCTAGATGGATCGTAAGATGAGGTTATTCTAACATCATATCCTTCGTATCTCATTACACAAACCAGTTTACACTTTAAGATCAATTTTTTACTTCTTGATATGACAGATGGAAGATTCAACGATACTGCTTGATGCTATAAAGGGTTTGGTTGGAAAAACTTTTCAGTTTGGAGTGTTGGTAAACAAGGACAATGTTTTTTACGGATCAGAAATCTATAAGATTGGAAAACTTGGTCTATTGATGAACTACTCAAGGACGAGGAAGGATCAAAGCCTCTTAATTCATTTGATTCGGCTATTTCCAGTGAACAAGTACGTTTATTTTGCCAAAATATTTATTATACAATGGTAAATTATAGTTTTCCGTTGAAAAGATTTTTATAAGATTTGTATAATAATATTTTCAGGTTTCATTGATTGATATTAACAGTTGAGAAAATTTTGATGTGTGTTCAATTCCATTGTCCACGCCCAAAACGGAAGTAGATTTGGCTGATATCAACTCGGCTACTAAAGAGAAGTGCATCAAGACTATCAAGATTGAGAAGATTGATGATCAGTGATTTTTCGAACTCACTCATTTTCGGATTGGTCTATTCCTTATCAGATCATTTTTGTGTTTTTTTAAACAATGCTTTGGTTTTAGTTTTGTGTTTTTATATACATTTCATTTCTATTTTGCTCATTTGTGACTGCATTCTATCAATAATTTCATTAATTTGGTGAATTGAGTGAAATTATGCTGCTATATGTTAATATTTTAAATTAAATTAGCCTAATAATTTACAATACTGCAAATAGTAAAACTTAGCCTAAATAGAGAAGCATTAGTTATAAAGAAGGCTTAGTTATTTTCAATCTAAGCTTTTATTTGGGCTAATTTATTAATAACATAATATTATAATCTATACTATTACAGCCCAAATAATTAAGGCCCACTTAATATGAATGGAGATGAAACAATTCCAATCAATTTAGTCATTCTAATCATTCCAAAAATTGGTAAAGTGCACAGGAGATCGACGAAAAATAAGCGTTCAATCTTGGCGCTGCGAAATATATTGAGGATATAGTTCGAGAATCGTGGTTAATCAACAATTCATTCAACAAGGTAACCCTTAATTTTTCAGTAGAACGATATTTAAAATTTGGGTTTGTAATTTTAGATTTATATTGAGATAAACCGATTGTGTAAGACCAATGAACAACAGCTCATCGATTCTGCAACACAAAATCATGTTTGAATTTTTAAGTAGACTTTAGAGTTTATATGTTGTCTTTAAAAATAGTTCTCTATTTTCAGATGCGGTTTAATTCATATTATTTTTGGTACATGCATGTAATGATTATTGATTTATATGAATACATATTAGCTTCTAAAAACAAATCGGAAAATGACAAGCCCACGATTTTTCAAGCCTATAATTCGAGACAAATGTAGAAAGAGTCTGGTATGTAATCTTAGTTCTTTCTCTCATTAGGTTTATTTTTATAGTGATTTTATTTCTGGCAATCATTGTTTAAACTTTGTATTACAGAATATCCCGGAAAAGTTGTTTAAGAGGTATATACTTGGAAAAACCAATGTTACAGTCGGTAAACTCATATCTGATGCGAGGCCAGAAGAGTTCCCTATCAAACGAGTTGGTGATAGGCTTACAGAAGGCTGGAGACGGTTATTTAAGGCACATGCATTAGAAGACTTAGATCTTTTAATTTTTGAGTATCGTGGAGGTGTCGATTTCCATATGGTACAACAGTACGGACCAGACTGTTGTGAGATAAAATATAAAAATACCCCTCAGATGGAGACTGGAGAAGCAAACACGAGTAACTTTTATTCTCTTATTTTTGAGACACTTTCTTCACTCTTTCTAATATTTTTGACTAATAAGAAAATGATTTTTTAAGGAACCGAGGAGAAGTTTGTTACCTTAAACGTCACGAGTGACGACATCAAACGAAGCAGAATTGTAAGTTGTTCCTTTGTATATTTGTTTTAAATATTGTTACATGATCTATATTTGTTCATTTTGCAGTATCTTCCTACGTCCTTTGTGGATGCAAACAATTTAGAGAAGGTTGCGGGCGACACCATATTGATGGTCAATGATGCGGGACAAAAATGGTCTGTTGAGCTTGCATGGCATTCTGATACTGATAGGCGACGTATTCGTTTGGCTGGCGGCTTAAGAGAATTTTTGACAGCAAACAATGTCAAGGCCAACCAAACAATCGTGCTTCAACTTTTCTGGGAAAATGTCACTGCTCATGTCCTCAGACTCTCATCCACAAGTCCTTAAACTCCCTAACTCTTCCAATGTTAAAATTCTGTTTTAAACTTGGCTAAAACTTATGTTTAATGTTTTGCTCGTATTTGTATGTTTGTACAATTGGTAGTAACTTTATTTTTGGTTTCTAACTATGTTCCATGTTAAATCCTTAAAATACAATTGAATTTAAGGAATCTATTTTTATTTTGGTTTAAATTACTTTATAAGTTTGTTTTTAAGGACTTATTTTTGAAACAAGAAATCGACTATTAAAATAACATCGAGGAATTATGCAAACAATATACCCTATAAAGAATAGGAGAGGTGTACACGTTACAATTGTAAAATTGTTTAATTTATAAACGCATATATTAAAGAGGAATGATAAATATTATTTTTCCTTATTTTGGAAAATTATAATTATATAAAAGTTAGAATTTAAACTAATAATAATATCACAAAGAATGAATATACGAATTTGCAAAATCTATTAACAATGAGTAGTCTTTAGAATCATATAAAATATATCTTGAGTACTTATTAATAAATATTCTTTTTCCTTATTTAGGAAAATTATAATTATAAAAAGTTAGAATTTGAACTAATAAGACTACCACAAAGAATGAATATACGAATTTGCATAATAAAGAAACAATGAATATTATTAAGAATCATTGAAAATATATCCTCAGTAGTTATTTATAAATATTTTTTTTTCTTTATTTAGGAAAATTATAATTATAAAAAAGTTAGAATTTGAAGTAATAAGACTTCTACAAGGAATGAATATACGAATTTGTAAAATAAAGAAACAATGAATATTATTGAGAATCATTCACATATATCTTCAGTAGTTATTCATACATTTTTCAAATTCGTTTCAAATTTTCTAAATATGTGGAGAAAAAGATACAAATAATAAATTTATATATAACTATGGAACAATCACAACTAACATATTTTAAAGATTGATAAAAATAAGAAAAATTTGGAAATGTAGGAAAAATAAATTCAAAACACAACAACATAATATAAGCATAAGTCCAAAATATTAAACAGTAAATTAATACATAGCCCAATTGTGATTGTAAAAAAATATTGCAAAATATTAAAGACCAATTGTAGATAAGTTCAAAAGATCTGGCATATGAGTTTGGAGGAAACATAAAATTTACATTAGAAAATTGTGATACTTGCATTCACCACCACTAAATCCTGGAAAAATAAATTAAAATAATATTATTGTTTTGTTTAAATTATAATGAATTTCAAAACTAAATAGAAGTATATTTACCATGTTTTGATGGAAGCTGTTTCTTCAATTTCACGATCAAAGACCACATCTGATATATCACCAGAATCCTAAAGTATTAATACTCCTAAACATTGCATAAAAATCATATGATGATTTAGATTAGTATTTTTGCAATTATGTTATAAAAAAATTATGAACAACTTCAAAAAAAAATATTACTTTTGAGAATATTTACTTGGAGAATTATTAACACGCCAAAACTCCTAACAAATTACAGATTTGTTATTACCACTTGAGTTCCAAAGATCATTGAACTTCACAGCAACTCTACCATTTGCAATACAATTGATGAATCTGTTGCTTCACAAAATTGAAAGAAATTAGATTTAATTCATGCATCAATAAACTATTAGAAAAATTGTTCAGGGTTTTTGCACCCGAATGCTTACTCTTTTTTCTTAATCTAAAAATGAATTTTGCAATCCTGATATGTGCTGAGAGGTCCAACCCACATAATTGCACCTATTACATTTAGAGAAAATAAAAACATACAAAAATCATGAACACCATATTCTTATAATCATGCAATAACCAGATTATCTATTTTAACTTAAACATACTAATGGTGTAGAGATGTTCAACATGACCATGCAAGATGTTTTCGAAGATCACAAACTCATAGAACATTTCATCAGAGATATTGTAGTGGTTTTCAAATTGGGTTTCTTCCACAAGATATATTTTCTTTTCAGCAAAGGTGTTTCTGATGGTTCGATTGATATGAATCACTTCGAATTTTTTAAGAGACTTCCAAGTTCCTTCTTCAAACTTGTCTATGAATCTATCTAAAAATATTTGCGCTATGATAGCTTCGATTTTGTAACCCTTTAACAGAAGAAAAATTTAAATAAATATAGAAACCTTAACAAAATGTTTATTATAAATATTACAAAATGAAGTATTATCTACATTTTTTGGAAGAAGACTTACATATTGATCAGTTATGATGATGTGAATCTGAAGACCATCTGGGAAATCATTTGTGAACAATTTGCGGATGATCTTTCCTCGGATATTCAGTTCTGATTCAATACCATCGAGTTGATACAAATCTATGAAATCACCCATTGTTTTTTTTTTTTTTGAAGAGGTTTGTTCTTTAAGAAATGATTTTGTTTTCTTGATGAAGCAACACAACTATTGAAGATGAAGAATAGATGGTCTAAACGGTTACACTCAATTAGGATTACTTGTTTGTTGTAAACTTGAATGGAAAACATTTATTAGGTTAATATAATATGGTCATTGTCGAGAAAATAAGTAAACAAAATGATTACAAATATTGGAAACTGAATCAAAATTTAATCTGTAACATTTTAATGTTAATATGAATATTCAAATTTAAGATAAAGAAAAGTAAATAAAAGGATTATAGAAAATTTGTTTTGAAATCTAAACTGAACATAAATAATAAATAACAATAGATATATAAATACTGTGATTCTTGTGATACGTTTAAATATACTTAATATTATGGTGAATTTATAAATAAAAGCATATGGAGTTAAGTAAAAAGAACAATTTACAACAACAAAAACTTATTTTATTTGAAATTTGTTAATCTCCATGCAAAGTAATAATATTAGTAGGTATATGTCAACTCAATATTTAAATCATGATATTTATTACGTGAACCAATAATAATATTTTTTATTGTTAAAAATTACAAATTATTCAAATTATTTCAATAATAAAACAATTGGTTAATTTGCATGCAACGAAATGATGCATGTATGTTGTCAACTCAAGATTTAATTAATGATTTTTATCTAATTAATATAAATAATTTTCTTACTATAAATATACCTACATGAGTAGTAATTTTGAAAACTAATTTTTACTATTGATATATTTTAAATATTTGTTCTCTTAAAAAAGTAATTGTATCTATAATAAATGTCAAATTTGATTTTGAAAAGTAGTTAGTATAGTTTAGATTTGTATAATTACTTACATATTTTGAATATTATGCATCATCAATAGTTAATTTGGTTTAGATTCCGCATGACATATTAATATTTATATTGGTAGAGATATTTCAGGCTATTATTTGATCTAGTTGAATTATGGAGATATGTATTATATGAAATCTAAATTGTTGTAATAGTATATAATTTAATTGCCTTTTTATATAGATGTAAATACAAATATTAGATGAGTCTTTCTAGTTTTAAGAAAAAAACAACTTAAATTTTGTCAAACTATAACAAGTTTAATCCACTTACAAAGGTCCAATATACATAACTATGTTCGAACATTATTTAAGGCCCGCTATTTAAAAAACAAAAAAACAAAATCAAATGTTGTCTAAAACTCATTCAAAAACAAACACAAAATATCTTTTTAACAACTAAAATTTAAACAGACCAATAATTAGTTAATTAGCATATATGAATACTAAAAATGGATATTAACATAAATCAAATGTTGTATAAAACTCATTCAAAAACAAACGCAAAAAAAAAACTGTTTAATAACTAAAATTTAAACAGACCAATAATTAGTTAACTACCATATATGAATACTAAAAATTCGATATTAACATAAATTTTATAAATTAAACAATTTTACAATGTGAATAAAAAAAAACACCTGCACGGGTCTTTGTGATGTGTTTCTTCCTAGAGTTGCTTGTTGCTAAATGCTAATAATTGTAAAACAAAACATAGCCGTTGGTCATTGTGACAGCGACAAAACGAACAAATCTTTCATTTTCTAATGTTTCTCAAGTCATTTAAAAAAATAACATCTCATGGTTAATTAGCCGATGATATTGTTATATATGAGTTTAGCACCCATTAGTTAACTCGGTTCAAACATGTATTCTATATTTTGATCGGCCCAAAACAACATGAAATAAGCATTCTAACTCAAGAATGCGCGTCTCCACTCCTCAGCTCGGATAAAACATATGACGTGGTCGACTTGGCTTATTATTCACTTGATGAATACCGCTCAAACATCACAGCTCGACAACGAGTCATTGGGCCGTAAAAAAGTACGACCATATTTACTATAAATAGAGCAGCATCTCATTGTTCATTGTGTAGCTTTTTGGGATTTGTACACTTAAATAATCTCATATACTATGACGAACACAATCCAATCTGTAAGGGAGTTCGTCTATCGATGATCTCTCATCAATCTTGTTTATTTGCCGATCTTAGTCTACTTTGTTAATAAGAAAACCCTTCGACCTCATAGATTTTACCGAGTACTCTTCTCAAAGCCTAACAGACATTTAACCACCTAAGAGCTTGTGCAGAGCTCGGTAATAACAATTACAGGCAAGATCGACGATGACATAACCATCTGCGAACAAGGATACCATCATCCCTTTGGATAATCCAGATTCGGGAACAACCTCTCAAACAACCTTACTGCTCGACAAGGTTCTTCAAGTCCCACCAGCTGCCAACCTGATCAATCAAACCTTACAAACGGAGACACGCCTCGGTATCGAGCATACCCAACAAGTTGTGAACGATAGGCCGGACAAGCAGAACCTCTCCTTCTTATTCAAAGCTCTCATGACACAAGTCGAAGAGCGCTCTCAAGGGAGTAGTGCTTAGTTCGATCATTTTGCAACCGCTCAGGCAGTATGCTATGGATAAATTAACGACCTTCAATCATTCGGGCATCAAACAAGAAGACCAAGAGCGATCGACTTCACACCTTGTCTCCAGAGAGCTCTGTTTGACGGGTCACCAACTCCGAGCACCAAACAGAACACACGATTACCCATGCAGTCTGTATCTCTACCAACAAGGAGATAAGCGAACAACCAACCTTTCATATATGGATCCTCGCATAACTCCGCAAAAAATGCTCATAAAGATAGAGAGATTGAAGACTTAAAAGCAAAACTTCATAGTATGACATCAAAAGTCTATTAGGACCGAGATCGATCGAGTGCTCAAAGAAACATAGAACATTCCGTTCACCAAACGCATCTCGGGCATCCCGGTTTAGCATACAGAAAAGATCAAATAGCCAACTTACGAGGGAAATTCGTACTCAAGGAAGTTCCTAATAGCTTTCAGCATTGCCATGGGACAAACACAATTCTCGTTGGAGGAATGCGAAGCCGGATACCGTCAATTGTTTGTCGAAAATTTGAGTGGATCATCACTCAATTGGTTCTCTCACCTTAAGGAAAACTCCATCGACAGCTACCAATAGCATTACTTAATGGTACATTCAAGAGGGAGCATTGAATGCCAATTTCTCGACTGCCACTCAGGGACCAAAGGAGTCTCTTCGCTCTTACATCGACCGTTCCAAAGCATCATCTCAAAAATGTCAGTTACCAATAGCGATGGTCTGCCTGCAAAACTTATGGTACAAATCCAGTTTCGTGAGGAGTTGAAGAAAAAAAAGCCCAACACATTAGAAGATCTCTTCACTGATATAACCCATTTTACACCTTTTACCTATCATTTCTATACTTTTTATTGGTGCTCTAACGTGTTATCTAATGGTTTTCAAGTGTTTTCTATCATTTGTAGTTTTATGCGTCTTTTCAGGAAAAGGGGGAGAAACAAGCAGAAAATCCACATTTTGATATTGATGCTTTGCGTCAGAAGTTTCATACAAAATGGATGACTTCTCACCGTTAGATCAAGCTAAAATTTGGAAGAAAGGTAGATGGATCTACCATCAACACATAGCGACTTGTTTTATAGGAATCCAACGGTTAGATCTCAAGAGCTGTTAGGAGAAAGATGGCCCGATGAGCAGCCGATGCCATGGGAGACATGTCTCTGACCGCGACCATACCCATCCATACCACGAGGGAAGGCCTAAGGGCCGCAACTTGTAGGCTCGCAGCCAATGGCATGAGACACATGAAGACCACCAACTCTACACCACTTTTCGGGCCATTTTCACCAACTTAAGCCCACCTTATGGAGAGCAAAATCTCACATAAAAAATATGAGCCAAGACACCCACTCTTCAGAACCTATATAAGGAGAAGCACCCCTCCTTCTCAAATCATCACCTCTCATATTCAAAAAACGAAATTCCCAAGTAGTTTCTGTTTTCTCTTTAGGTTTTAAGTAATTTAATAGGGATTCTAGATCTCTAAATCTGGGATTTTCCAGGCTAGAGTCTGAAACCCTATACAAGTTTATTTTATTTATTTATTTTATGAAATAATTTATTATGGTTTCCGTTTGGAAATTCGAGTAGTTATTTGATTGGTTTTTAGGGGAATTTTTGATAAGGCTAGTCATGGATAAGGCCCTTATGGCGGATTTATAGAATTATGGTTTAGAATTTATATGGTTTTCGGTTATTACCTTATGTTTAATGCATGATTAGAGATTAATCACCTTGAAGCTGACCATAGGACTGATAGATCTACGATAGTATTGCAGCTGTTAGCCGGAACTAGGATAATCGAGAAGATACGATGTAAGCTGCGAGAGTTGATTTACAGAGCTATGTGAATGTGGATGAACAAGATATAAATGCATGATCTTCCTCGCGGCTATATGTGAGAGGTGACTGGTCGATTTGAAGAGATTAGGTGTTTAATGCTATGAGAACAGGTTAGGCATAATTTTGTGTTTCGAGTTCTAAAAATGTAAGTAGACTAAGTTGATGATTCCTAGGTATAATTCTAATAAATATTGAGCCCATGATCCTTTCAGAAATCCCGACGACACAACACTTCATTTTTATTGGTTACACCCGTTGTTTACCTTCAAATGCATTCTTAGTTATTTATGTGACAACCCCCCCCCCCCAAACTCCCTTGGAGTCTAGCGAAAATTAGATCATGATAAGAAGTCTAGAGTTCGTCACTTCCATGTGGATTTGATCCCTTAATATACTACATGCGATTGTTGTGCACTTGCAGTTGGTTCAAGGGGTAAAACCTGGTACACATCAAGTTTTTGGCACCGTTGCTGGTTATTTGATTTATAACTTGATATTGTTTTATTTAATTTTCATTTCCTAGACTTTAGGTTCTTTCGAGTCTTTTATTTGCTTTCCGACCGCTCTTTCTATTTTTCCTTTCCATAAGTTCCTGCTGTATGACAACAAGAAGAACACCTTCTTGAAATCGTGAATCATGTACAAGAGATCGATAGATATGAGAGAGAACTCCGAAGGCTTAGAAGAAAAATTAAGATGGACGATCAGATTGACCTCCCGGAAGGAAACAACAACCATGAAGCAATTCACAACAATGAACGAGAGGCAGTTGGAGCTACAAACCAACCGCACATGCCGATGGTAAAGGTAACCCTATTCTTCTTCCTCAAAATGAGAATATTGATCTACTCGTTGAACAAAATTTAAGGCAAAACAATGCCGATGCTCGCCCACAACCGAGAAGACAAACCCGGACCGTAGCTGATTTCAATACCCCAGATCAACATTTCAAAAATCGATAAGGCATTCAAATTATTACACCTCATAGGAACGACTATGAGATCAATCAGCATATCATAAATTTGGTCAAACAATACCATTTCATGGTCACTCAACGGATCACCCGATGGAGCACATCAAACTTTTCGAAGAACTTTGCAATACCACCTGCACCAACCGAATCCCCCAGATTACTTAAAATGTAAGATGTTCCCTTTCTCACTTACTGATAAAGATCTTTGATGGTTGAATCTATGCTTGATGTATTTATTAATTGTTGGAATGAATGTAAATCTGCATTTATAAATCATTTATATACTAAGTCTAGATCGAAATTGTTAAGAAACAAGATTCAAAGCTTTAAGCAAGGTCACGTTGAATCTTTCTATGAAGTATGGGAGCATTCAAAGATTATGAACGCGACTCCCCCACCATGGCTTCTCTGGTACTAGTTTGTTAAAGGGGTTTACAAGCTAAATTCAATCTTACCCTCGACGTTGTGAGTAATGATGATTTCACCACGAAAATTGTTGCTCAAGGACGTTCTCTTATTGAGATTCTTTCCGCTAGTTATACCAATAACTGTCCTGTTTTCGATTAACAAGAATGTCCTATTACTTTCAAAAGGAAATAAATATAGGAAATTAAACATATGATGTCCAAGCTGATGAAGACACAAAACCGATAGTTGAACTCAGGTGAAGCTATCTAAGGCGACCACCTGGAAGAATTCGATGAAGACGAAGCATTCTATCATGAAGAAGAAGTTAACAATGTTAGAGCCCAATGTCCGTATCCGAACCACAACTTCAACAATAGATTCAACAACAACTTCAAGAACATTAATCCCCTCTCCTATTGTAAACCTAACGTGGAAAATTCATGAGATCAATTCTATCCTCAGCCCAAACCTTTCAAAAATAGTTTCCAAAACATGAACTTTGGAGAAAACGGCAACTTTCAATCGAGAGCTCCTTATAACTCTCATTATGCGCCCTTCAACGTGCAAACTTCTGCTTCATCCGCACCCACTAACATCTCAAAAGAAGATAATCTCGAGAGAATGATACAATAACTCATCACAGAGCAACATAATATGTCCAAGGAGTTAATTTCGAGAATAGACGGTATGTATAATAACTTGAATGGGAATTTGAATTACTCAATACCCATACCAAGAAGTTAACATACAAGTTGCTCATACGGTATCCTCTCTTTCTCTATTAGAGGCAGTGCATATGCACTAGCTATCCTGCAGCTTTGCGATGCTCTTAGATTTGAGTACCATCATGAGACCGACATCATAGATGAGCCCAAAATTTCTCCAAGTATCATTATGGGACAAGGAGACTATGATCCTAGGAGATCTAAGTCCAACCTTCTCACTCATCCAGAAGTTTGCCTAATGCATTGCTTTCTGGCGAATTAACTCTTCTCCAGGACCATTCAAGCTGGTGTCATATGGCCCGAGCTTGTCATCCTTCAGTCTCCCTTCGTGCAAAACCACATACCCACTTTCCTTGCTATTGTCTTTTCTAAGAGACTAGTTGAGGTTAAGCAGGATGTTTCCTCTTCCCGCTGCGCGAACATTTCTACTACCTACAGAGGCATCATCACTTTTATCATGCAAGCCACCATAGTAGACCTTACCAGAGAGATACCAAGTGTTGATGGCTGGTATGACCTATCACAGTTATCTAGAGACACTACACTTTATGGAGCACGGACAGACCCAGACAGATGTTGTTACAAGTACTTCACAGTAGTTGGAGTCAGCCAAGTTATCTTGTTACCATCCCAGACCATCCCGAGGCTGCATGATAGATTTCCGCTGTAGATTCCAAACGAGATGGAGTTCGAGCCCGATATCTCCCGGTTTCCGTACACCATTAGAAATTTTCTCATTATCCGAGATCGTAGACATACAGCCGCCCAGAGAGCACTAGTTCCCCCTAGACGATTCCAACCGCACATTCTTATCCTAGTGCACCCGCACTTGCAGACTTGCATCGAGCCGTTGATAGACAGACCAGAGAGTATACCGTGTACTTCGCTACCTCGAGAGGACATGTCGATTAATGGACCTATCTCTGATGTCGAGCCAGATAAGCCAGACGGTTAGACAATGCCACACCCATCTTGCCCATCATCTTTATAGTCCATTCGTTATAATCCTTATATTTTTATTTCCGCTTTTATTTTTTATTTTTATTTTATCGAGTCTATTCCATCCTCTCACCAAAATTTCCCACTGAAGACAATGTGATTAAAGTCTAGGGGAGGATGTTTATCCAGTTTTTGCTTTTTCGTTTTTATCATTATCGAGTTTGTTTTTGAAAACTACCTATGATGATCTATTGTTTTGGATTTGAGTAGGTTGAGGACACAAAACTATGACGATTACTACATGTGTGCTTCTACGCTATTCCTAGTGATAGATATTTTGAGATTCGCTACTAGACTATGCAGTAGCTAGAGTTTTTTTTCTACGACATCAACATGAGGGATTGATTCTATAGAGATTTCCTTTGAAGGAATATGCTACCTCTATAATATATGACTGTTGATGCTGGATTTCACACATGAAATCCGGCCCATAAAGAGAAATTTCCAGGCCCATATTAAAAGTCTGCAAAGGAACAATCTGGTTTGGCCCAAGGGTATGAGACAATTTAATCCCAGGGAGCAAGGAGACCGATCTGCTTCGTCTTCAGGTCGAGGTCGTCAAAGAACGGGTCGTGGTTTGTTGTAACAGATTCCACGAATCATGGAAGAGGAGAGATCATCGTCAACAATAAAGTTACGAGAAGAATAGAACAAGAAAACAGGAGATCGAGAGAGATTTACACATTATTCGAAAAAACACGTCGACCTAAATATTCAATCTCATTGTTTGTATACATTCGATAAAATCATTGTAAAAATTCTGTCTCGACATTCAATCCTAAATACATCATTGATTCATAGGAAGTGTATATTATTTCTTTCTAAAAGTCCAAATCCACGCTCATGCCATAGATATTTTTGTCACAAGAATTAGATATAGGACTTGATAGATCGAAATGAATCCAAGTCTACCCGGAACCACTGCCACTTCACCTCCAGCCGACCACGAACAAGTGATCGATGTCGTTCTACAAAACACCATCGGAGTGGACAATACCACAGGTCAGACCAAAACGTAAGGACGAGCCCAACCTCGATCAATATGACGCCAGCACAAACCAGATATGTCGCTCAAAAAACTGCGAGAAGTCCAATCCCAATGAACACCTTTTCAGGGATCAACGACCAAACCATGAACTGTGTCTGGATCAGATCTGATACCACTTCAGCATCAGGAGGCGGATCTGGATCGCATCATGAAAAATCGGATGACCTAGCTGAAATTCGTTTGATGCTTAACTATATAAAAATCCGAACGAGAAACAACAAGGCCAACACTCGAACCTAAGAATCGTTAATCACACGTTGACTACTCAACTTCTCGAACAAGAACGACGCATTAACGCTCATTTCGAAGAGCTTGCCGGCTTAAACCACCGAGATTGATCCTTTAGGTGATCAGAGAGCCCCTCTAAGCCCTCCACCTCATACTCACTTGGATTTTTCTTAGGTTGCATCTCCTCGAGTTCACATGGAAACTAGCATGGCACTAGACATCAATCAAGTGATCGAGGAAACCCGTGAAACGCCTTTCACAGATCGAATGGCTTTCGCTATATTGCGAGAAATGAGGAAGACCAAATTCCCATAATTCTCTGGAAATTCTGACCCAAAAGCCACATAAGAGCGTTCATGCTCGCGATATCTCGTGTATAAAGAGATCATGCTTTCTGCAGGCTCGTTCCAGAAAATTTATCGGGCCCAACATTGGAATTGTTTGCCAGGCTGGAAGAAAAGTCTATCGACATATTCAACTAGTTCATGGCGGATTTCTTAAAACAGTACCTTGTTTTCATAGAAGTTAAAACCACTGAGGCAGCCATGTTTAAGATATCTCAGTGACCCCTTTCGTGACTTCATTAGTACATTGACCTCTTTAAAGAGGTTAAGGCTAAAATTTCAAACTCAAATGACGAATTCGCGTGCAAGCTTTGAGACGCGGGCTGCAGTATACATCCAAGTTCTGAAAAGTGCTCACAGTCCGCAAACCAGTCTCTCTCGATGATGGTCTACATCGCGCCTCAGCGTTTACCATCTTCGAGGAGGAAACCAACATCCTAGCAGAAAATCATCAAAAAGAGAAAAACCAACCATGTTCGCAAAACGTCAGTGGTCAAAGGGCTCACGTAAGTTTGAGTTTGATAAGGCAAGTAATGTGAGTTTCAAAAGATAAAAGGTCACTCAACAACCGAGTGCTATACTCGAGCTAAATTAGAAGCAAAAAAATGAGAGGCCAAAATGAACCAGGAATTGAAAGTCAAGGAAAAAATAGTTTCCAACGAGCTCCCAGCTTTACTCTAGGCTTATCGAACTACTTCTCGCAAATCTACGGGAGAAACACCTTTCTCTCTCTTCTACGGCATCGAGGCCGTAATTCCAACATAAATCCCCGTGTACATCATTCGCAAAAAGAATGCCTACAACATGAGGAAATGAATAAACGAATGATAAATGATGAGTTCAACCTCGTCGACGAACGAAAAAACCTCGCACTTGCCAGAATCCAGAACTATCAACAGGCCGCTGCTCGCTATTATAATTCCCGGATTAAGACCTGATGGTTTCTAGTGGGCGATCTCGTCTTACAGAAAGCGTTTGACCATAAAAAGGAAGATCACGCTGGATAGTTAGGGGCAAAATGGGAAGGACCATATCAGGTCACCGACATTATGCGGGATGGGGTCTACCGACTCCCAAAGACCCGAACTGCGACCTTGGAATATCATAAACCTCAAAAGTATTTTCACTGAAAACACTTCGACTATAATCGAACTACGTAAAAGCTTGATCCCTTAAAAGTGTAGGTAGGCAGCTCGACATCGAGCACATCCGCCCCTCTAAATCAAATTTCTTTCGTGATCTACGATCCCATACAGGATAAGCATTGTGTCGAAACACCCAGCATAACCCAACCTATTCCAAAGACTCAATCGAGGTCGACCACCATATAGTCTGTTTCTATTATTTTGTACAAAATTCTTGCTTTTATTTAATAAAATTATTTTTTATTTATAGTGATTTGAAATTAACACAAATATAGCGATCTGAAAAGATCCTAAAAATAACAATCTGAAAGGATCCCAAAAATAGCGATTTGAAATGACCTCAAAATAGCGATATAAAATGATTTCAAAACGACGACATGTAATAAATATCGACTTTGGAGATAAGCTCCTGCTTAAAAACTTTAACTTAATTCTTCAATTATTACAGCTAGAAGAACTGGGGGGACATCCCCTTCGCATGAGCAAAATAGTCCAAACGTTTGTTCACAAAATCACTGAGATCCCGTGTTCAGTGAAACTCCAAAAACGACACTTAGATCTCAAACCAAGTCAAGATTTTGGAGGTAAGCTCTTGCTCATATTTAATTAAAAAATATTTCAAAAATATTTCGAATAAAACTTTTTGAGTGACTTCGTAAAATTGTTTAGTGTACAAAAATGAGTAAAAAAGGTTCTTAAACTAAAATCATTGAACTTTTTATAGTTTCATCGTCAAGCTTTCTATCCCGCATATTTTGTGGTGCGTTTGTTGGAATGATTTCCGCCATCTTTGGTCTGTGGAGTAAACAATTTTAACTAATCATCTCTCCGTTGATTTTGATACGAAGTGCATCCTCTTAAAACAGTCATTCTTCCATTATTAAAGTTGAGATTGGATAGGTTTCTTTTTAGACTAGAACGAATATTGGACATTTTAAATAATTGGGCCTTATCAGATCAAATTCACAGGATGGATTTTAATACCACCAAACGAAGACACCACACCGATAATCTGAACCCTTTTTACGTGTTATAAAGTAGGAACCAAAAGAAAAGCCCATAATTTACATGTGTATCTCAGGACTCAGCAAACAAACTGACTGATTTTTTTTTTTGGTCGAAAAAAGGTGATTAAAATATGAATTTTGTAGGTGATTTTGGCTTTCGTATGCATGACTCAGCAGAGTAAATGACTGATTCATTTTGAACCAATCAAAGTTCTTGCTTCCGCACTAATCCAGCATTAGCACTCTTCTTTCCAAATCTTCATTTTTAATATATTTTCTGACCATGAACGATAATGTTTTAATCAAATAAACTAAAAGTAAACGGGATAAGGTTTAATTTGTCTACTTGTTACCGTTTTTTTTTTTTTTTGTTATCTGGTATTATATAGATCAGTAAAAGACACCGACCACTGAGTACAAACTGTTACATCAACTTGTAAACCAGCTAAGGCGGCAAGGAACAAACTCCTTCCGCAGTCTAGAGCCCACACCAGGGCAACAAAAGCCCATAAACGGGCAACAAAACCACCTTGAACCAAAACCAACAGATAAAACTCTCTAGGGAATGGAAAGGAGGACAAGAGAAGCAGACGCGGAAACTACCCTCCTTAGACACAGAAACAGGAGCCCCCGACAAGCGGAGAAACCTACAGCTACGGCAAACCCGCAAACACTAAACCAAGAGAACCGACTAGAAGACAGATAAGAAACGAAACGCGAATCTAACTACTCCACACCTAATCATAATCCTGCTAAGTCTAAACCGAGATCTATGCATCCCCACATGAGGTTAGCCTTACTAGAACCGATAAACGAAACGACTAGAGGAAAAGACTTCTTATTCAACTAAACTAAAGCGGCACAAAAGAGACTAACTATTAAGATTCAGATTCAGCGAATAAAGATAAAATCTAATCGAATCTAATCCAAAGCCTTATACTGTGACTAAGACCAATCTGCCATTACCCAAAAAGCCAACCCGCGGCTCTAGAACAAGAGGCAACTACTAATCACAAACCAAGCCACAATCTACCGGAGGATAAGCCCGATCACAATCACGCAAAGAGATACAACCTAAAACTCATCCTATAACCGTTGAAGAAATGACTCAGCCTAAAAACCCAACTAAAAACAACTAAAAACCAACCAGAGAAAGCCTTGCACACCAACACAACATCCGAGCTTCAACCGGAGACAAAACGAAATCAAGTCCCGTACGTATGGTCGATAAACCGGAATCGAATGACGAGAACTCGCCGAGACAGACCCAATCACCGAAAGCACCAACGAAGAGACCCGATTTCACACCGGCGAAATCTACTCTCCACCACCTACCGCCGACACACGTCCGCCGAGGAGAAAGACCGACCAGAAGCCGGGACCGCCGCTTCAGACGAACACTGGACCAACGAGCACCAAAGAGCAGAAGGAAGAAGACGAAGACCGAAGTCTCGGAAAGCGGAGAGGAGATAGAGCAAGGCCGCCGCCATAGAAACACCTAAAGACACGACCGCTCCCCGGCTCCGACGATGAACACCGGCCACCGAAGAGGCACTAGATCAAGAGATCGCAAATTTTTCACCAAGCCTCGAAAAGCGGGTCCGAGAGCTTCGTCGCGAAGGTTCTCTAGAACTCTCGTTTTTCAAACTAGTCTTATAACTAATTTTGTGTAATAAAGACTGCTACTTGTTACCGTTACTAATATATTTAATATTTTCCATTTTAAAATCAAAAGTAAGTAGACCGGAATATTTGTGTATATCTTTTGACTTATTATTAACCCAAAAGATTATCCAATTAATTGATCTGTTCAAGATTTTTTTCCCCTTTTTCCTAAATTTCTTCAAAAAAATTTAAAGACAAGATTAAGAAATAAAAATATTGATCATTAATGAGAACTGGATAAGGTCGAGAAAATAGTGTGATAGCGACCACCTAACATTCGGTGCAACGACCGAAAAACAACTAATAACAATTTGCCACGTCAAAGTCGCCGTTAGTGCCTCGGACGATTCCCATATTTGGAACATGTGCGTGCTTGAGTCGTCTCTATCCATAGACTCATAAAACGTTATAAAAATATATACGATATTTGTCATTATAAGTACTAATGAGAATTGATCCTTTTTCCATTTTTCTCGATCAGTGGTTGTTTGACCTACGCGGTTTAAAGCTCTTAACCTGCGCGCAGCGCCAAGAGATCGTATCTGGAGAAAGATTAAAATGGAGGTTATGTTGGGTTCTTCGTTTGGAATCGGCATGGCAGCGTGCGGTAGGAATCGGACGCCGGATAAGGCCGTACCGGTGGCGGCGGCTCTGTTTTTGCCAGATGAATCAAGACGAGGTAGATCGAATATCGGGCTTGCTAGTTGGATCGGATTAAGGATGAGTAGTAAATCGCCGGTGGAATCGTCGGAGGATAGCTCATCGTCGATCGGAGAAAGCAGCCACGACGATGACGAGGAAGTAGACGACGCCGTTTCACTCCAAGGAAGAGGAGAAGGAGGAGCACTTGATTCTTTGAGTTCTTCTTTAGAAGACTGTCTACCGATTAAGTACGTTTTTGTTCTTCTTATTCATAATTTTGACCAAAAAAGTATCTATAATGGTCTTTTATTATGTTCTTGATCTTTTATATTCATCAAATCTTTGAACTTCTTGACTCTGAATCTAAGTGAGTTGGTTTAAAAATTACAACACAGGCTGTCTATATGATTTAGATACGTTTAGTTTTGTTTGGTCTGAATACTGAAGAAGACATATTTGTTTGTTCAGGAGAGGATTATCGAACCACTACGTGGGGAAATCGAAATCGTTTGGGAACTTAATGGAAGCGAGCAACAGCAGCAACGCTAAAGATCTGGAGAAAGAGGAGAATCCATTTAACAAGAGGAGGAGATTGCTTATTGCTAATAAGCTGAGTAGAGCTGGAAGATCTATGTCAGCTTCAAGTTTCTACACTTGGCAAAATCCTAATTCAATGCCTTTGCTTGCACTCCAAGAACACAATGAAGTGGATCACCGTAATGATGATGATGACTATGAGGAAAATGATCAAACTATAAAGCTATTGGAAAAGAGGATGATGATGAAGAATAAGAGAGATTTGAGGGCTCAGACTCAAAGCTGTTTCTGTCTAAGTAGTTTGCAAGAGGAAGATGATGATGATGGTGGAGGTGATGATGATGAGTGATTATAATCAATAATACTTGTTTTCAATTTGTTCTTCTCTTGTGAATTTTTTTTTTTTTAAAGGAGATTAGAGGAAGTTTCAGAGCTCACACAAAGTGGTGGAAGATTTGATTGGTTAGGAATATTATTATTACTTATTAGTAATAATAATAGCACACACCTTAACTTTTCCTTATCAACAAAGGACATTCCCTTCATTTTTTGTGTCAAAACCAAACAAATCCGCTAATGCTAAAATCTGATCGGTCTTTCACGAAGCTTCTCACAGATCTTGTCATAACGAGTTGTGTTCCTCATGTTTTAGTGTCTTTTGTGGCTTGACGCTGAGAGTCGTTGAAGTAAGCAGGAACGGTAACGGCGTTCTTGATTGAGACACCAAGGTAAGCTTCAGCAATCTCAGGTGTTGGGTTATGGCTTAAGTCATTGGGCTCGACCAAACATTCATTGGGCCAGGGTGATTCGTTTATGGCCCAAAAAGATCAATCCAAAGACGATGCCGTAGCGATCATCTCTGATGAGCTAGAGCTGAGCTGACTCAAGTGTTCTATTATATTAGACCATTGAAGTCGTTGATGGAAGTTGTTGGCGAGTGGAGCTCAAAGTTCGAGGATTGGTGATCGTATATATACACATATATTTGGGTTGTTGTATCCAAAGAAGAGTGATCAAAACTCCAGAGGGAGACAACAATATGGAGAAACATCTTTTGTGAACAATGGTGAAGATGTTGATGTGGACGGTTTGTCTCTAAATAAATTTATGAGTATAACTGATATGGGTTATTGATACTGGTTGTCAGTTTCACATGTCTTTGAAAAATGACTGGTTCATAGAGTTGGATGAGGAGAAGTCTGGATTTATGAGGATGTCAAATGAGACCATGTCAGAGGTTAAAGGTATTGGTTCTGTAAGGATCATCAATGAGGATGGTTCAGAGGTTTTCTTGACTAATGTCAGGTACATACCAGGGATAAAAATAAATCTCATCTCACCTGGTACATTTGAAGAACAAGGTTGTAGCTATGGTTCAGAGGATGGCCTTTTGAAGATAAAGAGAAACGACCAAGTAATTCTGCAAGGTAAAAGAAATCAGTCACTTTATTTTATGTGTGAAAAGCGGTTCAAAAATGCATATATGGTATGTTCTAGTGTGGTAAATGAAGATGACACAAGACTATGGCTCAGTAAGTTGGGGTATATGAGTCAAAAAGGCATGGATCTTCTGGTAAAGAGAGAACTATTGGATGGTAAAAGGGTCTCTCAGCTGGTTTTCTGTGAAGATTGCATTTTTGGAAAAGCTCATCGGCTGAAGTTCATAACAGGCAAGCATACATCAAATGGGATCGTAGACTACATACATTCAGTTTGTGGGGTTCTTCCTATGTCCCAAAATCTCTTGGAGGGTGTCAGTACTTCCTGAGTATCATAGATGACCATAGTAGGAAAGTCTGGATAAGTTTTCTAAAATCCAAAGATGAAGCTTTTAGAAAGTTTAATGATTGGAGGATCATGGTAGAGAATCAAACAAGAAGGAAGGCTAATAAATTGAGGACTGATAATGGACTTGAATTCTGTAACATTCAGTTTGATACTATGTGCAGAGAACATGGGATTGCTATACATAAGACTGTAGCTTACACTCCCCAACAAAATGGAGTAGGAGAGAGGATGAACAGAACCATAATGGATAAAGTTAGGAACATGTTGAGTGAGTCTGGTTTATCCAAATCCTTTTGGGCTGAAGCTGCATCAACGGCTGTTCATTTGATCAACAAGTCCCCTTCAACAACCATTGAGTTCAAGTTACCTGATGCGGTATGGTACAATAAGGATGGCCTAAACTATTCTTATCTGAAACGTTTTGGTAGCATAGTCTATGTTCATTCTGATGATGGAAAGCGCAATCCCATAGCAAAGAAAGAAGTCTTTGTGGGTTATACAGTTTGTGTAAAAGGATACAAGGTGTGGCTGCTAAATGAAAAGAAGTGTTTTTTTTTTTTGGTCAAATAAAAAGAAGTGTTTAATCAGTAGAAATGTTATATTCAAGGAAAATTAATTGTATAAGGACAATAAGAGAGCTGAGTCTCAGCCTTGTGCAGATGAACATAACACATAATTGGTGGAGCTGGAAGTGAGTCATAAACATGACTCTGATGCTGAACCTTCAGATAGCAGTGAGGGTACTGCTGAGCTGCTGGAGTCTAAGGATGAGATTGATCATGTGGAACAGGATTAGGAAATACATGATCATGAACTGCATGATCAGGAAATGGAAGACAGTATAGGTATGAGTTCTTATCTTCTTACCATGGACAAGGTCAGGAGGGAAATATGTTTGCCAAAAAGATACAGAGAAAGTCAGATGGTGGAGCATGTTTTCTTGACTACTGAAGATGGAGATAACCTGGAACCAGAGGACTACTCAGAGGCTACTAGAGATGCTGATTGGAAATCTTGGAAGGAAGCTATGGATGAAGAGATAGAGTCCTTATAAAAAAAATAAGACTTGGAATCTGGTGGAGCTTCCTAAAGGTGCCAAGGTGATCGGTTGCAAGTGATTTTACAAGAGGAAAGAAGGTGTTCCTGGAGTTGAGAAACCACGGTTTAAGCGAGACTTGTAGTTAAAGGGTATTCACATCGAGAAGGCATTGATTATAATGAAATCTTTGCTCTTGTGTTCAAGCATGTGTCAATAAGAGTTCTTCTGGAGATTATGGCTTATGAAAATATGGATCTTTATGAGGACATCAAGTCATCATCAACCAAGGAGCATGGAGAGGGCATAAGTCAACCAACTAAGACCCTTGGAGAGAAGCAGTTTGAGCGCAACAGAGACATATGTGCATATCTTTGAGCATATCTATCAAACCAGGAGGAGTTAAGCTACAAATCAACCTGTTCCAGAAACTTAACTCATCAAGGAATCATCACGAAGTGGAAGTGTTTCAAAAGCTTTCCAGATAAAGAAGATATGCAAGTTACAACTCAGAAGATTTCCAAGAAACCCGCTGGAGACCAACTGCCACTTATTGAAGAGTTTCGATCAGACCGGGATGAATCAAGTTGTAAACCAACTTGTTTTGGAAACCTTACTCAACAGAGGTTCAGGGAGAATTGGATTCGGTGGTTTAAAAGTTATTAAACTTCTAAACCAGAAGATGCTACACTTGCCTTATTTGGATGCATTCACACTAAAGGGATCAAATCAGAACCAAACCTTTTCCTATCAAATCTGCAATGTTTTGGGATCATTTTCATCATGTATAGACGTCCTAAGCTGCTCCATATCACACCAGAACACACGAAATCATAAGGAGCTCAACTTACCATATTTGGATCCGAAAGGCATTAAACCCCAACAGCTACTTTTCTTTGAGTTTGGCAACGACCTGAATACCTTCTGCACTAAAGATAAGCTTCCAAATGTACCTAGAATCCTTCCCAAACTCACAAGATACAAAGATGAAGAGCTTCCCTTATTTGGCTGGATTTTCCACTTAATTGTCCAACGGCTAGTTTCTTTTATTTTTCACTTCTTATATTTCTTTCTTTAAGTTATAGAACGTGTACTGAGCATTATATAAGCTCATTTAGACTTTCATTTGTAATCACCTTTTAATCTTTTTATAAATTAATCAGTATCTCATTTTCTTTCAAAGTTCTGTCTTTTGGAGAAGTGTTATTTCTTTGATCATTGTGTGTGATTCACTTTGTTCATAGAATTCTTGGACCAGATTACTTGTGAGATTCAAGTTCTTTGTTTCATCACAGGCTGAGAGAGTCAGTCAAATCCACCGGTTGAGAGAGTCAATCAGCATCACCACCACTTCTGCCTTCATTCATCCTTCCGCATCAAGCTTTCTGATCACCTTTGATCACCATTTGTTCATAGGGTTGTGGAGTGATTCCCAGGCCTGTATCATCTGGTATCAGAGTTTCAAAAGCTCCTATCCCCCAGGTTGTATCAATCCAACCTTTATCTTTTTAAGTTTCTGTTTTTTTCATTTAGTTCAAACCAAAAAAAAATCCATAAAAATTTGTTTATGTTCTCATTCTGTTTTGCATCCATACTTCTGTAATTTAGGTCCATCTATTCTGTTTAGTTTTTCATTTGATTTTGCATCCAAAAAAAAAAGTGTTTCATTGCATATAGTTTCTGTTCTTAGTTTATCTTAGTTTTCCAAATCGAAAAATACAAAAAGGTTCTGTTTTGCATTAGTTATCTAGTTAACTTTGTTCTTCATTCATCCCTTGCATTTTTAAACCCAGAAACCAAAAGATTTGCATCAGTTTTGTGTTTCTATTAGAGTTTAGTATTTCCAGAAGTTCATATTTGTTCTTAAGAACCAGAAAACCCAAAAGAAGAGATTTGCTTGTTTGAATCCATTTTTTTCTCTTTTCTCTTATCAAAAGTAGTTGTTTCCTTTTATTTATTATTTGGTATCCATATTTAGCCTAGCATTTCGAATTTTAAACCAAAAAAAAAAATAAAAATTGGAAGATTTACATTTTCCTGTTTTAACCAAGAGTTTAAAGAAAAGGAAAGTTGATTTGCTAAACCATTCTGGTATAATTCGAAATTCTGAAACATTTTTCTTCTTTGTTTGTGCAAGATTAAATCTAAGAAGCAGCTGCCATGGAAGAATCAGAAGAAGACAATCCTTACCCGACATATAAAGACCAATGGAGTGAAGAAGAAGAGAGTCTAACCTGTTCAGAAGAAGAGGCTGACTATGAAGCCCCACCATGGCCAGGAGATTACTATCCAAGCTCTTACTTTGAAGAAAATCATGAAGGAGATCATGAACCTGATTATGAAGAAGACGAGGTGCACTCATGGAATGAAGAATCCAAAAACAGAAGCTTCCATGAAGAGGAAGAGATAGAATCAGAAGGAGAATCATATGAAGGATTTAATCCTTACAAGAAAGCAGAGAAGCTTATTAGCTATGGAGTTACTCCATACAGAATACCAGCTCATTATAAAACCACTGGCGCAAAGAAGGATCAATCACAACCAACTAGCACAAGGAAACCAGCCAACAAAAGGAGAGGATCTCTAGTATTCTCAGGAACTAGCAATAATCATGAAGTATACTTGCAGTGGGAAAGCAACATGGAGAAGTGGTTACAAGACAACAAAATCACAAAGGATCAGAAGCTAACACAAGCTGTCTCAGCATTCACAGGAAGAGCTTATGAATGGTGGTTGAAAGAAAACACTCATACCCACAGACCAGTGTTAGATTGGGGAGATCTCAAATCCAGAATGTATAAGGCGTTTGTGAAGAAGAACCAAACTCACAGCCAACAAAAGAGAGTGATGATCACACCTCAGCCACACTTAGCTCAGCCTAAGCAGCACCATACGCAGAAGAAGCCACCAGCAACAACTCTTACACATATTTCAGTACCACAACGTGAGCTACAAGGAAAACCCCAAAGTAAGAACTTAATCTCTCTTAAATCAAGTCCAGTATGTTATAGATGTCATAAGAGAGGTCATTTTGCTGCTTCATGCCCGGAAAGACTAGTTACTGATTTAGCATCACTTGACTGAAACTGAATTCACCAAAGTCAAGAAAATGTTTATCACAGCCTAGTCTTGAAATTTCCAATGCAAGATTAATGTGCTTGTCTTTGCCAAAGGTTAAAAGTGCAGGTTCTGTTCATAACAGGGAAGAGCTCACTACCAACAACATTCTGGCCCAAGAGGAGCCACCAAATCACACAATAATTTCACAAACCATGTCATCAAAGGAGGAAGCACTCAATCCGAGTTTTTATCAGATAAGTACATCTTTACCCAATCTAGTTCTTGATAATTCTAAGACCAAGATCAAAACCTTGAGTGAACTGGCAGTAGCAAGCCAGAGTAGTTTGAGTATCAAGGAACCAACATGCTATAAGTGCCATAGGAATGGACATTTTGCTGCAAATTGTCCCCTTAAGAGATTGTTGAAAGAAACATCACTACGACATAAAACTGCAGTAGCTAAAACCAGTGATCGTTTAGCTTATTCTGATTTGTTATGTCCCAATTATAGTGTCATGCATTTGTCTTTGTCAAGAGGATTTGAAACAGGGAAAGAAGAACTAAGCAGTAAAGAGAATGAGCAAACCAAAGTCAGTAGGAAAGATCAAAGACCAGAGAAACATATTTTGGTGATCAGAAAAGAAGATGACCAGGTCCAAACCATCATACAACCCCCTGAAACTGACAATGTAAGTACAAGCATCATACAATCAGTTTTTAAAACTCCAAGAACAGATATAATGCACTTGTTCTTCCCAATGAGCATCTCTACAGATATAAAGCACAAGGGAGAAGAGAATGTGAAGAGAAGCTCAGAAACAGCCCTTACACTAAGTGATCAGACTGATCAAGGCAGTAGAGAAAAGGAGAACATCAAGGAGAAACCACCAGACCCAAGCAAGGACACAACATCTATTAACAAGCTAAGTTTTTCTTTGATACATTTCATTTCCAATGATTCAACAGCTGTGTTAAAGAACTTGGTAAGCTTACAAGAAGATGAGATATCACTAGCACATGAAATTGGTTGTAAGGAGAAGGATTCAAGTTGTTTATTATGTGATAAAGAGCCCATAATGCACTTGTCTCTTTGCCAAAGTGTTGATCATTTTTCAGAACATAATGAGAGCTGGAGCAAGATAGACAAAGGAGACGCCATACCAGACCAAAGAAGAGGAGTACTACTATCCTATCTGCTCAAAGGAGAACCACCAGACACTCCACTCACCTCCATACCATATACACATCAAGATTATTTGGTTTCGAGGTCGAAACCTTTTCAAGAGAGAGTATGATGAGGACATCAAGTCATCATCAACCAAGGAGCATGGAGAGGGCATAAGTCAACCAACTAAGACCCTTGGAGAGAAGCAGTTTGAGCGCAACAGAGACATATGTGCATATCTTGGAGCATATCTATCAAACCAGGAGGAGTTAAGCTACAAATCAACCTGTTCCAGAAACTTACCTCATCAAGGAATCATCACGAAGTGGAAGTGTTTCAAAAGCTTTCCAGATGAAGAAGATATGCAAGTTACAACTCAGAAGATTTCCAAGAAACCCGCTGGAGACCAACTGCCACTTATTGAAGAGTTTCGATCAGACCGGGATGAATCAAGTTGTAAACCAACTTGTTTTGGAAACCTTACTCAACAGAGGTTCAGGGAGAATTGGATTCGGTTCAAAAGGAACTATGGTTTAAAAGTTATTAAACTTCTAAACCAGGAGATGCTACACTTGCCTTATTTGGATGCATTCACACTAAAAGGATCAAATCAGAACCAAACCTTTTCCTATCAAAGCTGAAGGCGTCATAAGTTACCTCTCCATTGATCCACAAATTATTCAGATCCTCTATGAGAGGCTCTAGATATACGTCAATGTTGTTTCCAGGTTGGTGCGGTCCAGGAATCAACAAGCTCAGAAATATGTTTTCCTTCTTCATACACAAGTGAGGAGGCATGTTGTAGTTAACAACCAACACTGGCCAACAACTATACTTAGAATTCTTCATATCAAAAGGATTGAATCCGTCTGTTGAAAGACCAAGTCGGATGTTCCTTTCTTCACTAGCAAACGATGGGTACTTGTCATTAATTTGATCCCAAGCCACAGAATCCACGGGGTGACGACCCTTTCCATCAGTACTCTTGTTTGTAAAATGTCATCTTAAGTCCTTTGCCATTTCCTCAGACCTAAACATTCTCTTCAGCCTTGGGATAATTGGAAAGTATCTTAATACTTTCTGTGGAACACCTTTCTTACCTTCACCACTATGTATGTTAGTTTTCCATCTTGAAGCCTTGCATTTTGGACAACTCTCAGCCATCTTGTACTTCTTTTTGAATAGAATGCAGTCATTTACACATGCATGTATCTTCTGATAACCAATGTCTAATGACTTCAGAAACTTTTTCACATCATAGAATGATGTGTGAAGAACATTTTCAACAGGCAACATATCCGGAAATGTCCCAAGCAACTCGTTGAAGCTCTTATTAGACCAACCATTCTGAGTCTTAAGTCTAAACAGAGACACAATGGCTGAAAGCTTGCTATGAGTTGAACAGGTTGGATACAACGGAGTCTCTGCATCTGCTAGCTTTGCTAAGAACGCATCTTCTTCCTTGTCTTCACCCTCAACAACCTCGCAGAAGTCACCCTTCTGGATCATCTCTTCATCTAAGTATTCAGCAGCTTGAAATAAACCAACAACCTCCTCGTTGTATTGAGATGCTTTTCTTCCATCATTTTTTTCTGGGGTCACTTCTCCATGAAGAAACCAATCAGTCCGCAGCTTGTAAGCCTCATCCATGCCCTGAGTTACTAGATGGTGCACAACAGTGCTTGCTTGATGTCGGTCCAGATTTACACATATTCTACAAGGACATATAACCATGTCACCATCTCCTAATGCCTTAGCCGCCGCAGTTACAAAACTCCAGGCACCTTGCTCATATGCAGGGTCAGCTCTATATAGAAGAAGTAGACCAAACAAGTACCTTATCATCCCCTGAACCCAATTAGAAAGTACCTGCATAAAATAATCCTTACCTGCGAAGATGGACCCATGCCTTGTCCAACATTTTATGTTTAAACCTTTTTAAAGGGTTAAACAGTTTCGTTATACTCACAAACATAATAAGACAGACAAACACAGAAGACCAACAACCTAATCACACAGACAACACAATCAAATAATCTTAAAAGTATAAACCTTTTTAAAGGGTTAAACAGTTTCGTTATACTCACAAACATAATCAGACAGACAAACACAAAAGACAAACATCTTAATCACATAGAGAACACAATCAAGTAATGTTAAAAGTATAACAGACAAAGACAAGCACATGCATCACTACACAAAGTAAATCAATACTAACAACATACTAAGAACATTCACAACAACAATCAAGTAGTTAAACAATATACACAAGAATAAGAGACTCACTGTAAACGCTCGTGGTTTGAGAAGGCTACGAGTTTAGATCTGTTTCAACCAGCTTACTACACCTGAAAAATCAATAACCGAGTATTATAGGTTTAAGATTTCAAGATTAGTATAGTTTTACTAAAGATCTTAGTCATATAAACCCTAAATCGGAAAGTAAATCGATGAAACTACTTAATACCTCTAGAACCAGAAGCTTCAAAACGAAGATTCTCTGGGTTTTCTTCGATGTAGATACTCTGTGTTAACCCTTGTATGAAAACAAATACAAACTCAGTGACAAGTAGGTGAGGTAATAATGAGAACCGAGTGAACCAATTGAAGCAATTCGTACCTTCGATTTTTGATGAGCTGAAGATTGAACCCCAATTCGAATGAAAGAGAAGACGAGTGAAGCAGGAGTAAAACTGAAATCGAAGCCGTAGAAGATAGGGATTATCGCCGACGAGTAGTTTCGTGGTGGTGATGGTCGTTGTCGGAGCAGACAAGACTGTCGTTGTCGGAGAAATCAAGGTGTTTTTTTTTCTCCAAGCTCTGTCTTTTTTTTTTGTCACGATTCATTAATGACCTAAATCCCCAAATCTTGGTATTTTCATTAAGTGTTGGCGCCTTAGGCGGGATAGCAGAAAATGGGCTCCAAAAACCAATTTGGGTTTCCCGCCTAATGAAAAAACGGGTTAGCACTAATTTAGTGCTGTCATATAGTAACCAAGAATTCTGACCATCTATAATAGCAGTTCCCAGATTCGTGCTATCCTGTTCTGCTATCAATACCTGGTTTTCTTGTAGTGTCATAGAATTCTTGGACCAGATTACTTGTGAGATTCAAGTTCTTTGTTTCATCACAGGCTGAGAGAGTCAGTCAAATCCACCGGTTGAGAGACTCAATCAGCATCACCACCACTGCTGCCTTCATTCATCCTTCCGCATCAAGCTTTCTGATCACCTTTGATCACCATCTTTTCATAGGGTTGTGGAGTGATTCCCAGGCCTGTATCAGATCTTGAACAACTTGATGTTAAAACGGCGTTCTTACATGGTGAGGCAATTTTGATAGCTGTGCTTATGCAAAGAAGCTTACAGATGGGTAATACATCTACATGTTGCTATATGTAGATGATATGCTTGTTGCTTCTAAAAACAAGCCAGAGATTGAGTCTTTTAAAGGGAAGTTGAGTGAAGTCTTTGAAATGAAGGACTTGGGCAGGGCTAAGAAGATTCTTGGAATGGAAATAAGCAGAATCATATCAGAACACATGATAGAGTTATCTCAAAAGGGGTACATTGAAAAGGTCTTGAAGCTGTTCCAACTTGATCAAGCCAAGCCGGTTAAAACTCCTTTAGGTGTCCATTTCAAGTTAAGGGCTGCTACTTAAAAAGAACTTGAAGAGCAGGGTGAGTATATGAGTTCAATCCCATATGCCAGCGTTGTTGGGAGCATCATAGACTCCATGATAGGCATTCGACCTGACATAACCTATCATGTTGGTATGGTAAGTCGTTTTATGGCTAAGCCCTTGAAGGATCATTGGCTGGCAGTGAAATGGGTTCCGAAATACTTAAAAGGATCAACAAGCAACATGCTTGTGTTTCAGAGACGAAATGATCTGGTATTGACAAAGTATTGTGATGCTGATTTTGGTTCTGATCTAGACAAGAGAAGGTCTATCACAGGGTATGTCTTCACATTGGGTGGTACTGCTGGAAGTCTGGACTGCAAAAGATTGTGGCTTTGTCGACCACAGAATCAGAGTATATTGCCTTGACCAAGTGTGCAAAAGAAGAAATATGGCTCCGGGGTTTACCCGTGGACTTCAGGTACAATCAGAAACATGTGGAGCTGCATTGTGACTCGTAAAGTGCGATTGCACTATCCAAGAACAACATATATCACGAGAGGACTAAAAACATGACGACTAAAATGAGCTTCATTCGGGAGAAGATTGAAGAGAAGGTGATTAAAATCACCAAGATATCTACTCTAACGAATCCCAGCTGACATATTCACTAAGGTGTTGCCAGTGAATAAAGAGAATTAAGCATTGAAGATGTCATCTCAAAACCGAGTATAAGGTTTCAAAATTTGGGACCGTGGGAAACTAATAACGAAGAAGGGGTAGCTTGGTGAAGAAGGCACAATGACTCTTAAGTCATTGGTGGAGTTTGTTGGGTTATGGCTTAAATTCATTGGGCTCGAGCAAACATTCATTAGGCAAGGGTGATTCGTTTATGGCCTAAGAAGATCAATCCAAAGACGATGCCGTATCGATCATCTTTGATGAGCTCGAGCTGATCTGACTCAGTGTTCTATTAGACCGTTGAAGCCGTTTGCGGAAGTTGTTGGCGAGTGCAGCTCAAAGCTCGAGGATTGGTGGTCGTATATATACACATATATTTGAGTTGTTGTATGTATCTCTGTTTTCGATCTTAGTGAGAAAATGAGAGCCGCTTGTGTAACAGAGAGAGATTGTACTTGTACTTCTCGGAGTTATCTTCTTCGTCAGAGTTAGTGGATTTTTTGGGGATGGTCCTGTTTTGAGTAGGCTGCAATCATTCTGGTTGTGGAGGCTGAACACGTTAACAGATCATGTGTGTTCTTTATTTCTGCTTTTATTTTTTCTTGGACAACCAATTCAAACGAGTAGAATCGAACATTCGTGAATTCAATCGGACTAAAACTTGATCCAGATCGAAGCTAGTTCAAAGGTTTTCCAACATCAAGGATCTTAATGAGAACCATCTTCGGCAGCGAATTGCTTCCCCCCTGTAGTTAACGACGATCATTGCTGAAGGTCCATTGATAATCTACGACCAATCAACCTCTTTGCATTTGCAAAAATTTACAGAGTTGAGTCAAACACTCAAAGCAACTTAAAAAGGCATAATCTAAATTTTCAATATAGACAACACTAAACATTGCCAAATACGTAATCGAAATCAAAGCGCTGATAATGATAATTCCGGCAACAAATCATCAACTTAAACTAAGTTTTTTGTTCAAGCTAATTCGAATAAAAACCTTAAAAATCAACAAAATCGCTCCGAGTTGGTGAAGGTGATGTAAGACGGCATCGTTCGGTTCCCCTGATCATTAGCGATGATCTCAACATGGGCGTGTTGCCATACTCCGACGCAAAAGTAACTGGTAACGAGATCGATCTTATAATCATTATCTAATAAGAACTTACAAGAATAGGAAAGAAGAATAAGAAAAAGAAATTCATCATTACCATAATTTGTGAGCTTTCTAAAGTCTCCAATATCAGAGAGAGTCTCTCTTAAAGACACCAAAATCTGTTGTCAAGAGGCTGCTTCGGTGACGTATTCATCACATAATTGAGACCTGAACGTGCCAAAACATCACAGGTATTGAGCAAGCATTTATATTATTGATAACGAGACCAGATTTTTCACCACCGGGATGAGAAGCTTCTGGTTATTTGCCTCAATTTCACTGAGACAAGACCAAGAGACTTAGTGACACGACCCGTCCCAGATGAATCGGGAACGTGTCGTGCGGCACCGGTCGGTCTCTTACGGTCTAACCGGGCTGCCTTCAAACCAATGCGAGGAACCAGAGTGCTTCCTCCGATTCAAATCCACCAAGTACATCAGTCAATCGGTCAATCCTGCATCCGGACCTGCGAGGGAAAAAGGACGAGAAGGAAAGAGGAATTAGTAATTGTTTCAAAACACAATTACCCAGTGAGGGCGAATTCAAAGAATCCGCGATCCCGGCTTACACCACACAACTACGAAACGATTTCTAAGCTAATATCACCTTGCACGCAATACCTGAAGACACATCACACAACCTACGAATAACTAATTGTCCATGGTTGCGTACTCGTGCCACAACCCTATCTGACTCCACGAACCGGCTGTTACGCCCTTTCCTGCATCAAACAAACAGCCAGCGGGCCTTCCCAAAACGAACGAACGAACGAACCACGGGAGAGCTCATCAGGACCCTCCTCCGACGATCAAGGACAATTACGAAACAAATCCCGCACCTTGCCCTGCCAACCAATTTCTACCACAACCTAATCCAAACAATCCATCATACAGAAGCAACGTTTTTGGTTTAAGCGGTAACCTATCTTCTAGGTGCTCTCAATCATATCCGTACAATTAATGTTTTCAGTTCAAGCGATAACCTAGCCATTCTACGTTCCGACAATCACAGGGTGCACACTAACGAACCTATACTACCTAGGAAAGATGGCATTAACAAAGGACTCGCATTCGGAATTGGAATGGAATAAGCAAGGGTTATGTTCAGTCCTCAACTTCGCCAAAGAAGGGAAAATCGTAATTTGGAAGTTCCTGACGCCCAAACGGACTTCATAAATGGAAATAAGGCGGAAAATCGAGTGAGATAGACTTTAGTTTCGCTCCAATCGGCCTAAGGACGAGCTAATTATGATCAATTGAAGTTGTTGACTAAAAGTCAACAGTCCAAGTCAACCCGTTCAAAGTCAACCAAGACCCAATTGAAATAACCAGCTAAACCGATTTGAACCAAACTAAAGTGGAATGAAATTGAAATTGAACCAGGAATTGGATTGAACCAGACCAAACCGAAATGGAATTGATTTAAACCAGAAATTGGGATTAGACTAAACTAAGCCGGACCGAACCGATTAACCGAACTGAACCGGTCAACTGAGTTGACTCGGTGGCCGGCGAGTTGACTTGCGGGCCGTCGCGTACGGCAGCGGCGGACGGCGGCTACGGCGGTGGAGAGCAGCAGCTCCAGAGGCGGAGAACGGCGGCTCCGTCAGCGGCGAATGGCGGCTCGGGTGACCGGCGGCGCATGTATGACGCGTGCCGACTCCAGTCGATCTTCTCCTGGCGATTGCGGTCGCGTCCGGTGTCCTATGGAGGAGAATTTGATGGCTCCGACTTTGTCTCGTTCGAGCTTAACGCGGTGGTTGCATCGTATTTGACAGATTCATCACGGTCATAAATTTACGATGCTTTTAGTGCTCGAGTTAAGGAAAATCAGATCTAAAAAAGGGCTTACCGGATTTCTTTCGACCCTAGACGATGGAGGAGCACTAGATCTAGGCTTGGAGGTTGGTGGCTGCGACAGAACATGAGCACAGCTTCGCCTGAGATCTTCTTTTGCTTTTTCTCTTAGGTGGAGGCTTCTTTTTATAGAGAAATGATGGTGGAGACCCTATGGTTTTAGAGAAGGAAAGCGGGCTTGGGCTGGGCTTTCTTATTTTCTACAAAAAAAAATTGGACCTGGGTTTTGGGCCACTATAATTCTCTCTCTCTTAAAAAGAATTCGTCCCGAATTCTAGAGCGAGAGTTCTCCACTGCAACTCTTTATCAACATTAACTCTGCAAACTTCACTGAACAAATTCTTAACTTGATCGCGCTTGATTAACCTTGAATCCAGAAGATTGCTTCTCCCTCCCCCCTCCCCCCAATTCCAAACCACACTCTGCAGTGTCTTTCTCCTCGGTACCAATCCAAAAATGGCTTCCAGAATGCAACACAAACGCCACATGCTACCGCCCATGTCCATTAGGGTCAGTCTCCAAAATTTAGAAGTCACACTCATCCTTCGAGTGGTTATAAGACCTGAATGAGATGCTCCGCTTCCGAATCGGTTCTCATTTACGGTTTCCATTACCGTGCCACAGTGCATCATCAACTTCCAAATGGATTCTCTTCGACGGTTTTCCATTACCGTGCACTATATCATTGATTGTCGCACAAGCTGACATCCTTGCTCACCTTGGTGAACGATGAGGCTAACCATGTACAATATTGCTACCTGAGTTGTGGGAAACGACCCACCACGCTTTCGCTGCGCACTCTGATTCTAAAACCGACTTCCAATCGGTCTTCCAACTCAAGGTTTCCTACTTTGTGATCATGTTGTGGTGTTTTCCAAGCACCATCCTTTGGGTTTCCTTCCCCTTTAAACTTTTCCTCCTTGGCTCTCCCTTGCAGCTTCTTGTAAATCCGCTATAGTGTTTTCCTAACACTCTTCCGTTGGATTTCCATCTTCAATAACCTGATTTGTCCACTTGCGCTTGCAACAAATAGAAGTCCAACTGACTAGGCAATTCCAAATGCCACAACGCCACTTTCCCAGACGCTTTTACGATCTTCTTTTCCTCTTGAAGAACTCCATTAGCTGCTCCAGTAACACACGAAGAACTCCTGGCAGACCGTTTCCGGTTCCACCGTTGATTCTCGAGTCCGCCATACCACAAAGATCTTCTCCAACTTCCAGCTTGATCATACTTCAAATGAGCAGTCCATAACTCATTGAAGTTGATGTCACAAATCTGATTCCAAGATTCCATACTTAGAATATATTTGGACAATTTCCTACTGCTCCTTGTGCCACAAACAACACGAACAACTCTTGACGCTCACTCCAGTTAGAACACCGCCACTTCCTATGTCTTCCTTACAATCTGATCATTCCATCCTTGCAGCTTTTACAACGCCTCTTGCAACTCCTTCAATACTTCTTGTCCCTCTTGCAGCTCTCTGCTACAGTCCCACATTAGCCTCTCCGGTGAACGTCTCCACATCCTTATCGTCTTAACACACTTGGTTGGACAACACTCCGAACAAACAATAACCCCAACACACATCTCAATAGTACCCACTACCATGTAGACGCATACCTAAGATTCCACCTCAAAATGACTTCTTATTTATATGTATATATTACTTTCCAAGTTTGATTTGAAAAAACATTAGTTGGCCTAAATATTAAAATGGGATATAGTTACGAGAAAAACATTTCCATTTATTCGTTACTTAAACAAGAAAACCGTAAACCTTCTTAAACCAAAATTACTTGTTTAAGAGACCGGTAGAGTCACACACAATCAAGAAAATGAAAACAATAAACGGTTGATGCCAAACACAGACAAAAAAAAGGAAATAGAACAATAAATGATTGGATAACCTGTAAACGTGAGACAAAACGAACAAGTGAGAACGACGGTTACTTGGCGACCAAGAAAATGATTTTTTCAACTTCCCTATTGACGAACCCTTTCGTCATCACTTTGCTTTCTCCGACGTCGGTCGTCCTCCTCTCTTCTCCTCTGTTTACTCCTTTGTTTTATCCTCTTAAGTTTTCATTCCTTCGTAACGGTGTCACTGGGTTCGTTCAATTCAAGTACTTGTTTGGTATCATCTGTAGCAACAATTCCCACGAACATGGTGATGATAGTTAAGAATTGGGCACTGCTGGATGAAGACTTGTGGCTGATCCAATCTCAAAACCAGTGGCGTGACATTACAGTCCATCTCGTCTTTTTGGAGATACAAATTTTTGGCATTTACGCGGGGGTCACTTGCACTCACTATATCTTTTTATCTTTTTCATTGCAATTTAGTATCTTTCCAAAAGAGTTTGCATTTATGTGTCTTTTTGTAGGGTCCATCATCAAAAAGACCATTTTATCCCTCACACTCTCTTTCCTACTCTCTTTTTAATCCTCTCATCCACCGAAAATATATCCATTCTTGTTTTATTATTATTATTTTCTTTTCTCTTTTTTTTCCTTCTCTTTCTTACTTTTACATTTATTTCACCCCACATTTTTTTGAACGGTGGATATCATGCAATGGGTAAGGTTTCCGGTCTTATAGACCGCCGGAAAGGAGTTAGAACCAGTCGATCTACCGGAATTAAAAAAACGGACTTAATACGGAAATTGCGAATGGATAGCTGTGGCTCCATCCATGTGGATACTACGGAAATTGCGAATGAATATCCATCCATGTAGATACTACAATGATCATATCACATGCAAGGTGCTTACCATGGGTAGGAAGTAGCCAATGAAAATGTTGTTTTTGAATGGATAGTGGTCTACACCTACTCTATGTCCACAAATTCACAATCATGTGAACTCTTAACCAACTTTTGTCCATTAGATCTGTATTTTGTGTCCACGGATCATAAGAATTTACCCATGGTAAGCATCTTGTTAAGCATTTTGTCCATCATATGTTAAACCATCTTGTTAAGCATGAGATGTGATCGTCCAACATACTTTTGTGTCCACGAATAATCATATGTTAAATCATCTTGTTAAGCATCTTGTCCATCATCATTCATGTTAAACCATCTTGTTGAACATCTTGTCCACGAATAATCATATGTTAAACGTTTACCCATGGTAAACATATTTTTGGATTCATCATTCATGTGATCGTCCAACATCATATGTTAAACCATCTTGTTAAGCATCTTGTCCATCATAAGTATCCACGTGGATGGATGTTGTAGACATCTACTCTAAACTATCCATTCGCAAAATCCGTATTATGTCCGATTTTTTTTTTTTAAATTCCGGTACATCGACCTATTTTATTTCCATTCCGGCGGTCTATCAGGATGTGGACGGCTACCTGCAAAGACAACGGTGTTAACAGCAGAGGCTTCAGCCTTCAAACATGTCTTTCAACTGGTTTGGTCAAGAGGATTAAGGTATGTCTGGTTTGAAAACGATAATATGGAATTAACGAAGTTGATCAACACATATGGTAATAATACGGAAATTTGCTCAATGATATTAGATTATGGACCAGAAAATTACCACAATGCTCATTGGCATATGTAAACAGAGAACAGAATATAGCTGCGGATCATTTGGCGGGAATGACAAATTCAGTGGATGATCTATTTACTTTATACTATTCTGCCCTTGTATCTCTAAGAAAATCTTTGTATTGTCCATTCACAATTTGATTAATAAAATGAGATGTTATTAAAAAATCGTAAACCATCTTAAACCGACGACAAAAAATTAAACCATCTTAAAACCTATGAATAAATACTGTAGTTGCAAAAATTACTTTAGTTAAGATTCCGGTATAGTCACCCACATTCTAAACCGGCACAATCAAGAAAAGGAAAACAATGAACCTGAATGTTACCAAATACGGAAAAAGGAAATAGAACATTAAATGACCGTTAAAAATACTTCCAAGAAAAAGGAAAGTGAACAGTTGGCATTTACGCGTTTAATGTTTCAGCCTTTTTCCTATAAATACGAACATCACGGTCCAACCCAACATACTTCTGTTACCAATCTCAATTTTCTTCTTTCACAACACTCTTCTCTTTCTCTGTTTCGACGACACAATCTCTTTCTCTGTTACGACACATCTCCGATTTTCTTTTTTGAATTTCAACGACGAAGATGGAAACTAAATCACTCAAGGTCGAGATCAGTAGCCTCTATGTCTTTCCTTGGGGTTTTTCAACTCTGCAGTGTTGATAAGACAAAGTCAGGTTATCGAAGAATTTCTTGTAGACGAGAGTGACGATGGTAATATCACGAGTCTCGGTTCTTACCCAGATTCTTCTTTTCCCGCCATGTTATCCACTCTCAGATTCAAAGACTTCAAACCAACCACCGTTCATCAACAAATCAATAGCCGCTTCAACGACCATGTCTTGTCCCGACTTATTACCGATCGGATTGTTGTCGAATCCCGACGGAGAGAACGACCCTTGTTGATAACGGTATTCGTCAAATTTACAAAGAAAGACTACACCGTCGTGCCTTTTAATTCTGTTCCTTCGACAACAGAAGTAGAAGGATCTTGTGCCATCTGTCTAGAAGATATGTCGGAGTCGGAACCCCTCTGCCAACCGCCTGGTTGTTCGCATATGTTTCATGAAGACTGTTTCGTCAAGTGGTTGGATCGACATGACTCATGCCCTCTCTGTCGCCAATCGACAAACCCGTTGAAGAACAAACCGAGTAAAGCTTTGGAGAAGTTAACAGAGGTTTAATAATTAGGGTTAATGATTTTGTTAATCCATTATCAAAGTCTTAATTAGGGTTTCGATCGATCACTTATGTTTGTGGTTTGGTTAAAATCTTTGACGTGTAGGTTAATTAGGGTTTCTCATTTGTTTATGGATCCATCTCGTTACTTTTTTTGTTGGCAATGTAGTAGATTTAATGAAATTAGTTCTTCGCATCAATTCTCGTCTTAAAATTCCTCGCATTATAAATTTCATTACAAGCTTGTCTGGTGTGGGACTGACAAAAACATTACCTATGAAACCAAGCTTCGTTCCTGATGAAAAGAAACAACTCGAACTAAATTTACTTCATCTGATGTATCTCGATCACAAAATATAGCACAAAGTAAACGAACTATGATATGACTGAAGTCCAGGTACTAAACCAATAACATAATGAAAGATTTAAGATACTAACCAAGAACATAATGCGAATCAATCCACAATATCAATTTTAAGTAGACAGGTACATGCTAAAGTAGTTGCAGAATGATGGGAAAGAAAAAAAGGCAAATGCAAACTTTGGATATTGAAAATCTCCCAAATAACCAGGACTTATCTACTGATTAACCGCACTCTAGATGATCAAAGCTCGACATGCTTGAAGTGATACTCATCGATTGTTGAGTATATAAGACCATCGCCTTCTAGTGACTGAATAACACCCCTGTGTAAAGACACCAGAAAAATAAAGCAAACCCATGGAATCAAATACTTTGAAAGTGGAGAGAGAGAGAGAGAAAGAGATTATAATTTATATGTAAAAAAGAAAGATGCATACTCTAGCTTGTTCTTTGGGATCTTCAACTGCTGGGCAATTTCATCCAGGTGTATCCCCTGTGGTCTTGCACTGCAGTAAACAAGTAACAACAAGTATCAGACACAATTTAGGTGGTTGCAACAGGTGAAGCAAACTCAAGTCTGAAACTCACGTGCAAGCAGGTTGCTTTAGATAGTCTAGAATCATATCATCTAAGTTCTTGCGCCCGTTTCCATCACTGTTTTGAGAGGAAATCACCTAAAGAAGAGGAAAGCGGATTAGATTTTGTTAGATTTTAAAATTTAAAATAACATGTATCATAGAAAACAAAAAAAAAACAAGTTAGTATCTTATCGTACAGGGTTCAATGTGGTTGCCTGGTTTGTGTTGACCGCTGAGTTCACCATATGTGATTGAGTGACATCACCAACTTGCTGTCCCAACTGAGAAACGACACATGTTTAGAGGACATGAATTGTGAACTTACAACAAAAAGAGAGTTAATTCTTTTGCTATGTTATTTTTCTTTACCTGTGATTCAGAGTTCTGGGAATAGAAGTGTATACACTCAATGTAGTGGAAAGTCACCTCGTTAAAGTCCACAATGGGTCTGCAAAACAAATCATTCTTTAACAATCCAGATGATTCCATAGCTTATCTAACATTTCAAAAGACATGAAACATAAACAAACCTCACAGAGAAAACAAGAAGCTGCTTTTTCCCCTGAAATGTCTTCAAATGACCATTGAGACGCACATAGGTTCCATCTCTGTTTCACAAGATTTAACTATTAGAGACCAACTTTTCCAAGACAAGTGAATGAATGTCAGCCCAAAATATCTGACAGAAGATACACTCACTGCACTGACTCCATTTCTCTAGCGTCGAAACTTTCATTCACCCTAATAACAAAGACACAACTCCAATTACAAACATTTTCTATGTTTCATGTCTCACTTTCATACCTAAAACAAGTGTTGCGTTTATCAAAATGATGTTTTAGATTTACCATCTTTTACAGTCGATTCGTCCTGTTCCATCATCAAGAGTGAATCTGACCTCAGTGACTTTTGAGACGTCTTTGTCACACACTAGCCCAACTAGTGAGACCTGTACAAGACACATGCCAAAAAACTAAAGTAAACTTCTTGTACTGGAGAATAACGAAGAAATCTGTAATGGATTTTTAATAGAGATTGTACGTTTGTTAGTTCGATTCCATTGATGACGATACCAGATTTTTCACCTCCGGACTGCGAAGATTCGGTTATTTGCTTCACCGTCACTGGGACAAGTCCTTGAAAATCACGATTCTGTATCCCCCAAGCGGATTTAGCATCCTCAAATCGAGAAATATAGGGGGAAAAATCAACATTTGACAGAAGAAGGAAATAGCAGTCGGACCTTAGCAGTGGAGGAGGAGGTTTCATAGGCCTGAGAAGGCTGAGAAGACATGAATCCGCCGCCGGAGAAAGCGGAATTCGGCTCGAATTGACTGTTGGAGAACATTTTTTCAAAGGTGAACTGAAGCTCGAGAATGAGAGACGGAAGTTGAGAGAAGCGATCGGAGAAGAAGATGGCGAGGGATTTAACAAGAGTTTTGGGAATTTTATTTTCCCTCCAGTTTCGATTAAGCTTCCCGCCTATTAGGGCGCAGTGGTGGCTCTAGAGCCTTTCTTTTTTTATGTTTCAGGTAATTTGATTTTGGATTATAGGATTTATTCGGATGTTTTAGATTTTTGGGTTGAGTTTGGTTTACTATTTTCAGATTCGGGTTCAGATCGGATGAATATTAGACATAAAGAACCGGGATATAATTGGAAAAAAACCCGGATATTTAGATATTTTGGATATTTTAGATCCGAAGTAACCATAATATAAGTTAAGTAACCAATTGGTTTAAGTACTTTAGCATCAAAGTAACCAAACTTTAACCGAAGTATCTGATCGATTCAGATATTATCTCTCAAACAAACAAACTGTAACAGAAATATCTGATTACCTAAAAAAATAATATGATTACCGAAAAAATATTTTGATTTACCCAAAATATATTCGATTAACTCAAAATAATAAAACATATATAAATTACTAATTGTATATATATATATATATATATATATATATATATTATTTAAATATGATAATATATATATTTTATATATACTTTTTTTTTAACGAACCAATTTTTTTTAATAGATAGGATAAACTCAGCCCGTAGAGGGGGAGCTTACAAGAGCAGCTAGTGCAGACTTTGCCAAGAGATCAGCCTCAGAGTTTTCTAAACGAAGAATGAAAGTAAAAGAAATAGAATCCAAAGATTGACACAACATGAAGATGTCATAGAGAATGCCTTGGAGTTCAACACGAGAACCATGCATGTTAAAAAGCGAGACTAGAGTCTTTGAGTCCGAGAAGACTTGAAGAGATCTATAGCCAGCAGAGACTGCATCGGTAATAGCAGTTTTGACCGCAAGCGATTCTACAACAAGAGCAGACGCAATAAAAGTGTGGTTAGAAGAGTTACACCTTACGGTGTCGTTAGGTTGAGCTTTAAGTAGCCAATCAAAGCCTCCATTACAAGTCCTTTCATTTCAAGCAGCATCTACAAAACATGATGTAGTTGACAGGGAAGGAAGGAGAGGAGGAACAAGTCTTGAAGCCACCTGCGGTTGAGGGATTTTTGGGCCAACGGATTGCGCCTCTTGCCAAATGCGGGCATCGACAATAGCTTTCGTGATAACCTCTGCTTCGGAGTAAGCGACATTTTCCAATAAAAAGTGGTTGCGGGCTTTCCAGAGATGCCAACATATCCAAGGGTGCAAGGCAGCAGAGGACAGACCAGTCGGAGGTAAGGTGATCAAGGTCTTGTTATGTTGTAGAAGTGTTGATGGTGTTGCTATCGATGGAGGAGGGCGGTTTGAGACCGGAGCAAGATCCCATACACGAGCAGCAAAAGGACAGAGAAGAAGGAGGTGCAACTCTGTTTCCGGGGCACCACACCGTTTGCAATTGGTATCGATCGCTATACCACGGTTATGGAGGTTGGATGCAACCGAGAGTGCTTGATTGAGGACCTTCCAAAGAAAGTGCTTAAGCTTAGGAGCTGTCCTTAGATTCCAAACACATTGTACCCAAGGAAAGATAGCAGAAGGCTGAGCCAGAGACTGATCATGGCAATGACCTCTAGCAAGGTTATATCCGGATTTATATGTATAAGTCCCTGATTTTTCGGCAACCAAACTAGATCATCATGCATGCCCAATGTGCTAGGGATTATCAGCCTAATAGACTCCTCATACTGAGGCATAATACGACGTATCAAGTCGACATTCCATTCACGGTTGGGTAAAAGTAGGTCTGAGACCTTTAGATTCTGATACTCTAAAGTTGCTGGACCAATTGGCGTAACAGGCGAGGAAGATGATAACCACGGTTGGGTCCAAGCGTTGATGTATGCGCCATGTCCAACAATCCATCCGAGCCCCCGTGTAAGAATAGCTCTACCTGCCAAAATTCCTCTCCAACCATGGGAGATTGAGGTAACAGCAGTGCATTCAAGAAAGGAAGATGAATGACAGTATTTGCCTAATAGAGTCCGGCTGAGCAGAGATGATGGAGCTTTCAAGACTTTCCATGCTAGTTTCGCGAGTAAAGCATCATTAAACGTTTCAATGTCTCGAAAGCTAAGGCCTCCAGATTTATATTGTATTGTGAGTCTTCGCCATGAAACCCAACAAAGCTTCTTAACATCGGGTTGACAGTCCCACCAAAAGCGAGTAAGCACAGACTGGATTTGCTTACATAAGGAGGTGGGTAACTTGAAGCAGGTCATTGCATAAGTGGGCATGGCAGCAAGAATTGATTTGAGAAGCACTTGTTTTCCCACTTTTGATAAGAAGAGAGAAGTCTAACTGTGTGATCTCTGACGAGTCCTATCAACAATGTTGGCAAAGATGTCGCGTTTCTTAGGCAAAAGTGTTTCGGTAATCCTAAATACTTCCCAAATCCTCCTTTGTTACAAATTTGAAGGTGATGTTTGACCTTGGAGCGGGCCTCGAAGGGAGTTTTCGAAGAGAAGGTAACTGCAGATTTAGCTTTGTTGATGGACTGTCCGGAGGCCAGCTCATACTTGTGAAGAATCGATAGAAGAGCAGAGCAGCTAGCTTGGTTCATTTTGCATAAAAACATAGTGTCGTCCGCAAAGAGAAAATGATTAATAGTCAGACAATGGCGTCCAACCTTCAAGCCCGGGAGGGTCCCAGATATCTGCGCCTTTTGACAGAGCCCCGAGAGGATTTCAGAACATAAGATGAACATATACGGTGAGAGAGGATCACCTTGTCGAAGGCCCCTAGAGGAGGTAACTCTTACTTGTGGTGCACCATTCACCAAGAAGGAGTATGAAACCGTACAAACACATTCAAGGATCCACCCAATCCAAGTAGGACAGAAACCAAATCTCTGGAGGACCTCCCTAAGGGAATCCCACTCGATACGGTCGTAGGCCTTACTCATATCTGTCTTGATAGCCATAGAGCACCGTTTCTTAGCTCCCGAGTGTTTGAGGTAATGAAGAACCTCATGCGTGATAAGGACGTTATCTGAGATAGCACGACCCTTAACAAACGCAGGCTGATATGGAGATATGAGCGCTGGTATGATTGATTGTGTTGGAATGTTTAGTTAATCCTGATTCAATTCTCAGATTCAGATTATCCTAAACATGCTGATCTAGGTTCTTCTTGAATAGAAACATAAGTAGATCTCACCTGTTACCTTTTTGTGCAGCGGAAAGAGGAGGCACGGGTCAGAGATCAGCAGAACCACCAAGGGATGGATCCTCCAAAGGCTCACACACGCACACCGGGAAATTGGCTGCTAGACCGAGCAAGAAGGAGGCGCAGAGAGAGGCTGTTGGCGGCGCAAAAATGGGAAGGGTTAGAGGAGAAAAGACTTGATTTTAGTTTATAAAACCCTTCTTTAACTCTATTGGGCTTTTATGCCCAATTCCCAGTCTGATTAAATCCCTTGGATTTAATCAGGCCCTTTAGTCTCTCTAAGCACAGTAAATGCCTAGCACTTTTACCGTACTTCTGCTAAACCGTTCTTTTCGTATTTTCCCGTTAGCTTAGGCGTGTGACCCATATGGGATCATATAATAAAGGCAATAAGTCCAAGACTTATAGATCATGAGCGGACTCTAGCAAGCCATCATGACCCCCAGTATTATATGACTTATGTCTGATCATTGACATACTCTTACTTTCTAGAGACAGTACCGAGATTACTGGACACAATTCCAACAATCTCCCACTTGTACTGGAATCTCTGTATTCATAATCCTTTTGTCTCAATATCTCGATTAGTCATAAGGCAAGATTAGTGTCATCCTTATAAAGCCTAATCTTGTTCATCGGACTCTGATTCGATACTGACAATCCAAACGACTCGGGAAAGTCCGTTTGAGCATGGCCATGCATTTTCCAGTATTCAAATCTCCGATTGGCCTAGAGATATTCACTCCATTTATATTGGAGGGACAAATTCCGTCTTGTTCCATCACTGTAAACTACTCATTTCATAATGTACCCAAACAAGGTCCTTATAACTATCGCAGAACGACAGCGTTAGACAATGATCAAAGTGCATCAGTCCATGTGCAGTCACATGCATGCGAACTCAGGTCTAAGGACTATACTCTATAGTCGTAGTGAGAATCTCTTATGACACATATATAAATATCCTGAAGAGTTCTCTTAAGCGGGTCATGTCCGGTCGTATGTTCCCAACATACACCTATGTACTGACTTTGATGCCGCGCATCTATGACACCATGAAACTTAGTCATAAGTCACATACCAATCTAGTCTCACACGGTTGTTGGTGTTCCAATTTCAACAACCTTCGACTAGGGACTGAATGATATAAGCCATCTATCAAATATAGGATCTCATGATCAAGCTAAATGACTTTGATAACTCAAGATCAAGTCACTTACTTCGATGACCTATAAAATGGTTCATATCATTTTGGAACGATTATTTCATCACAGTTAAAATAATCTTGAAATAATAATTTCATTAAACATAAAATGTTTTACAAGAACATATCAAATAACTAAATAAAGCCCTTTATTAACTCCCACTGAAATTAAGACTACATCTTAATTTCACTTATCCTACAGCAACAGTCCGCGACTCGTGCTTAGGCCTAAGGAGTGGCTTCGTTAATAGATTAGCAACGTTCTCATTCGTTGAAACTTGCTGATCTACTTAACATCTCTGCCATTTATCTCACGGAATAGGTTATACCTATCCTCAAGGTGTTTGGACCTCTGATGTGCAGCTAGTCTCATCTATGCTGGGAATCACATCAAGTTCAGTGACGAACTCTTCTTTCCAAACAACCTCTTTCGCCGCTTCTCAAGCTGCGAAATGTTCAGCTTAAGTCATGGAATCAGCAACAGTGCCTTGCACCGCCAGATAGACACAAGATATAACCGGACTGTGACCGGAAATCATCTTTGTCCGTTGGAAGCATGCCTTTCAGACTCTACCGACTCGTAGCACCTCACTTTCTCCGTAAATCAAGAACTTATCCTTAGTATTTCTCAAATATTTTAGGATATTCTTTACGGCAATCCAGTGATTCTTTGCTGGATTTGACTGGTCTATACTTGTCTTGCTTAACTTTAAAGTAACATCAAAACAAGTACGTGTCATGGCATACATGATAGATCCAATTGCCGACGCATATGGAATCCTATCCATGCATTCAAGCTCAGCAGTTATCGTAGGACACTGCTTCTTGCTTAATGTAATGCCATGTGACATTGGCATAAAACCCTTCTTGGATTGCTCAAAACGTGTAGGACTTTGTCAATGTAAGAATCCTGACTTTGTCCTACCAGCTCTTCTGGATCTCTATCTTTAGATCCAGAATCCAAGAACTACGTGGCTTTACCCATGTCAATTACTAAAACCAACTCCCAAGCCAGTCCTTTACCGACTGCAGTATTGGGACGTTATTTCCGAGAATCAGTATGTTATCGACATACACTATGAGAAATGCAATAACGCTCCCACTAATCTATTAGTAAACGCACAGTTCCATTTCGTTCCTGTTCAAGTCAAAACCTTGACTACTTCAACAGAACGAAGATTCCAACTCCGATATGTTTGCTTCCATCCATGAATGGATCAATGAAGCTAACTTACACATAGTGTAATTTTCGGAGTCCGGGCTTACTTTCGCTTCTTTGAATTTCGCAGGTTCGTCGCTTTCAATGATCATCAGATCATGCGAACTTTCAATGATCATCAGGTTCAACTAATAACGAGAAATCACTCTCGGATTAGTGACTGATTCATTCATGTCTGCGAATTTCAGGCTCTACAGGTATGGATTCTACAGAAATCTGTAAATCCACTCGTTGCTCTCCCTCAACAGGTTGAGCAGCCACCTGTATTTCTCGAATTTCTTCGAGTTATACTTTTACTCCCACTGTTCTTCTTGGAAAGTAACTTCCCTTCTTAGAAAACAGAATGGACGTAAAAGTAACAAGCCTTGGTTTCCCTAGGACAACCAGTGAAATAGTTCCACCAATATCAGTTGAAAGACACCACGTAAATGTGGATTGGAATCGATCCAAATTCGTCTTTACTGAGTATTTGTAGTTGAGCTACTTCGCTGGTTGTCTTAGGGAAACCAAGGCTTGTTACTTTTACGTCCATTCTGTTTTCTAAGAAGGGAAGTTACTTTCCAAGAAGAACAGTGGGAGTAAAAGTATAACTCGAAGAAATTCGAGTTATACTTTTACGTCCATTCTGTTTTCTAAGAAGGGAAGTTACTTTCCAAGAAGAACAGTGGGAGTAAAAGTATAACTCGAAGAAATTCGAGTTATACTTTTACTCCCACTGTTCTTCTTGGAAAGTAACTTCCCTTCTTAGAAAACAGAATGGACGTAAAAGTAACAAGCCTTGGTTTCCCTAGGACAACCAGCGAAGTAGCTCAACTACAAATACTCAGTAAAGACGAATTTGGATCGATTCCAATCCACATTTACGTGGTGTCTTTCAACTGAAATAGTTCCACCAATATCAGTTGAAAGACACCACGTAAATGTGGATTGGAATCGATCCAAATTCGTCTTTACTGAGTATTTGTAGTTGAGCTACTTCGCTGGTTGTCCTAGGGAAACCAAGGCTTGTTACTTTTACGTCCATTCTGTTTTCTAAGAAGGGAAGTTACTTTCCAAGAAGAACAGTGGGAGTAAAAGTATAACTCTTGGAAAGTAACTTCCCTTCTTAGAAAACAGAATGGACGTAAAAGTAACAAGCCTTGGTTTCCCTAGGACAACCAGCGAAGTAGCTCAACTACAAATACTCAGTAAAGACGAATTTGGATCGATTCCAATCCACATTTACGTGGTGTCTTTCAACTGATATTGGTGGAACTATTTCAGCGTAAACTTAGATATTTCTAGAGCGTTATTCTTAAAGAATATCATGGAAGATTCGTGTGACTCATCTTGAATCATTTCTAATAAGATCTGATTCTTTCTCACAGAAACACCTTCAGGTTTTCAGGAGAAATGAGCTGTGAAACGATTTCATACTCATTCAGATGATCACACAATCAATGACTTAAGTATTCTCACTCGTGATCTGATCCAGAGTCTTAATACTTCTGTCATTCAGATCCTATACTTCATTCTGGAACTCTTTCGACCATGTCAAAGAATTCCGACTAATGTCTCATCAAATGAACACAGTCACACTCACTGAAGTAATCAGTAGAGACAATGAAGTACAGGAAATTTTCTCTGGCATTACTGCTCATTGGGCCACATACATGAGTATGTTCCAGGTCCAATAAGCCTTTGGGCCTTTCTCTAGCTCGGCTAAGATAGGCCCTTTACCTTTTGGTCCAGTAAACAGAATTCAAGTCTCATAAGATATCTTATCAAATGAGCCCAACAGTCCATAACTATGGGATTTCTGAATCTGACTTACTCTATGTGACCAAGACTTTTATGCCAAGAAAAATCAGGTTTAATTCATCAGATTTAAACCAATTCGGTATTTATGTTACATTTAGGCACTCTTTGGTTTAAGATATAAAACCCATTCCATGAATAGGGTGCTACAATTAATATTTCATTAAGATCAAAAGAACAAAACTTGTCTTTTATCAAAATGAAAAACATTCAAATTCTTACAAGAAAATGAAAGACAACTCTGCTTAAAGCAGGTACATTGTAGCAATTACTTAATACAAAACCAAGCCTCAAAGGGATCTATAAGTGAAAACCCTACGGCTGAGGCAGCATCCCAAGCTCCTTCCAGACATGTAGTTTCACTTGCCCTTCCTTCAAAGTTCTACTGTTGCCCAGGCTCTGCATATTATAACAAATATCAGTGCCACAACCAGTATCCATAACCTATAAGGTAGAACTTGAAGTAATAACATGAATACCTGAGGAAGTAGTCTCGTACATCAACTTCAACTCCTCATCATCTTCCATGAATTTAATGCAATTTCTCTTCCAATGCCCAGTCTCTTTACAGTAGCATCACTTACCAACGTAAGAGGTATCTGACTCGGGCTCAGAAGACACACGCTTGCCATGATTCAAAATCTGGACAACTTTGCCTTCACCCTTGTCAGCATTAGGTTTATTAAACCTACCCTTCTCATCTATGAGATTATTCAGGGTACTCTTCACGTTTGGCTCAACTGTCTTGAGCATATCATGCAGTTCAGTCAGCGTCTTCGTTAAGCCTTTCTTGATATAGTTCCTTCTGAACTTATCGTAGCTTGACGGCAGTGACTGCAGAATGATCTCAGTTGCCAATTCTTGGCTAACTGGATAATCCAGTTTCCTCAGGTTATCAATGTAACCCATCATTTTACTGACATGAGGACTCACTGGATTATCATTTGGTAGCTTGCAGCTAGTGAGAGACTTAACCAACCGGTATCTCTCCACTCTTATCTGCTCCTGAAATTTCAATTTCAGGCTGCTGATCTTCTCTATTGGCGACTCCATGTTCTCATATTGCTTCTGCAAGTCTGAGTCCATGGTAGCCAATATCAGACCACGCACATCTACCGAATCATTATAATGCTTATTCCAAGCATCATATACTGCATGAGAAGCATTGGACCCGATCCTCACGGGGAGAGCTCTCTCAAGGACATAGTCCTTTCTCTCCTGTCTGAGGACTAGCCTCAGGTTCCGCGACCAAGTCAAGAAATTTGATCCGTTCAGCTTGTCCATCTCAAGGACAGACCAGATCGAGAAAGTGTTTTGATTGTTTGTGCTAGTCATAACTGAAAATTAAGATAAAAGGATTTTAGTTAATATGTTCAATATGATTAATCTCGCATTATACTTAATATGATTAATCACGCATTATATTCAATAACATAAGTTACCCTCAATAGAATATAATGATTCCAAGATCCACATATAACTAAGATCAAAGTGGGCCACTGGCCATCACCCAACCTTAGCTTATATCGGTAAGCCCTATGTCGGCTAATTATATCCGTGATACAACTCTTGGTTGTGAATCTGGGCCCGAGGCCCAATCCACTCTGATGTCTCAAGGCCCGGGACTCCCGATGGCCCAGTCAAGAAAACCAGACTATACAGTCATGTAATCATTAATGTCTGGGACTCCCAATGACATTTATGAATCACAAACCGTCTTATCCACGCAAAAGTAGACACCCTCACACTGTAAGGCCATGAATACAATTGAATGGGCTTCGACAGCTGACATAGCCTGGACAAGACATCCAACGCTTGATATTAATTTGAGGTTCGTAGGTTTATTTTAAAATTTCATTCCCAAAATAGAAGATTACTATTTTGGGAAACTTTCCATTTTTGGAAACCTACTATTTTTGGAAACTTTCTAAAACCGGAAACTTTCTAACTTTAGAAATTTCTTTAAATCCAAAACATGCAAATCTAGAAACTTCTATTTTAAGAAACTTTCTAATTTCAAAATTTCGGAAACTTCAATTTAAAATCGATTTATATAACTTTATAAAATAAATTTTAAATTAATCTGAAGAAAGACTCAAATAATTGGCCCAATTGTTTTAACTTCTTGGCCCGAGGCCCAAGAATTGGTCCATGTCCAAGACATGACCCAATTATCCAATTAAATGACATAACCGGTCTGGTTCATTAAAATTGGTCTAACCAAATTTTAATTACTACGATGACCACAATTGTCAACCGGTTATTTACTAAACCGGATTTTCTCAATTTATTTGGTCCAACCAAATCAAATTAGAAGATCCTGGTTTAGGCACAAAATCCAATATTTCGACTTTGGATTTCTTATCCCGGTTTAACCAGAACTTAATAAAATTATTAAATCTGTTTATTAAACCGAGACGTTTGACTTTAATCAAGTTTTAAACCGAACCGAACCAAATTGGTCACAAACCGATCACGGTTGTGACCTAGCTCCATGCTTCCGCATCACGCAACGATCATGATCGGATTGGACTCGATCCGAGATCGGCCCAACTCACGATCACGATCGAGGCTTGGATGATCGCGGGACGGGACGGAACATCGGCCAGCCGCACGAACAGGACGGGACGCGATCCGTGATCGGTCCATCTCGATCACGCGATGATGCTCGGTCGATTGCAGGATGGGACGGGACATGACGGGCCGAGAGCGGGACGTGCGATCGGGACTGGACGTGATCCATGCGATCGCGATCGTGCAATCCATGCGATCGGCCCATCCTACGCGATCGGACGAGACGCGTACGGCTTCGATCCATACGATCGTTTGTGCCGTGCCGTCGATCGTGTCGATGACACAAACCCGATCCAAGATCGGTTTGTTCGTCAAAACGATCCGGACGTGTGATCCGAAACTGATCAACACTCCGACGCATACCAATTCATATAGATTGGATCATGCGATTTCAAATATGTTTGTTTAGGTTTCAATTCTTGTTTCTTAAGTGTTTTGCTCTTATCAGTAGATTGATTCAAAAACACCTCTTTAAACAATCCTAAACTTGAATCTAAACAAGAAAAACCACAGAACCTGGCTCTGATACCACTGTTGGAATGTTTAGTTAATCCTGATTCAATTCTCAGATTCAGATTATCCTAAACATGCTGATCTAGGTTCTTCTTGAATAGAAACATAAGTAGATCTCACCTGTTACCTTTTTGTGCAGCGGAAAGAGGAGGCACGGGTCAGAGATCAGCAGAACCACCAAGGGATGGATCCTCCAAAGGCTCACACACGCACACCGGGAAATTGGCTGCTAGACCGAGCAAGAAGGAGGCGCAGAGAGAGGCTGTTGGCGGCGCAAAAATGGGAAGGGTTAGAGGAGAAAAGACTTGGTTTTAGTTTATAAAACCCTTCTTTAACTCTATTGGGCTTTTAGGCCCAATTCCCAGTCTGATTAAATCCCTTGGATTTAATCAGGCCCTTTAGTCTCTCTAAGCACAGTAAATGCCTAGCACTTTTACCGTACTTCTGCTAAACCGTTCTTTTCGTATTTTCCCGTTAGCTTAGGCGTGTGACCCATATGGGATCATATAATAAAGGCAATAAGTCCAAGACTTATAGATCATGAGCGGACTCTAGCAAGCCATCATGACCCCCAGTATTATATGACTTATGTCTGATCATTGACATACTCTTACTTTCTAGAGACAGTACCGAGATTACTGGACACAATTCCAACAGATTGAAGGCGACTAGTCAAGATTTTGGCAATGACTTTATAGTGAGTGGAACAAAGGGCTATTGGGCGATAATCGGCCACTTTGCGAGGCGCCTTAATCTTCGGAATCAATCTCACATGGGTTTCATTAAACCTCCGGTGAAGTTTACTTGTTACAAAGAAGGATTGGATGTCCCTGATCACGTCTTCACCAATAATATCCCAAAAGGAGTGATAAAACCCTGATGAGTATCCATCTGGGCCAGAGGCTTTATCATCACGGATAGCTAGCACTGCTACTCTGATCTCAGTAGGATCCGAGATCCAAGATAGAAGGATATTCATCTCGGGGAAGATTCGCATCTTGGACAATCCCTAGCTGACCGGACGATTGGGAGGAGAAAATGGATTGGTAATAACCTGGGATGGTGTTAACAATCTGATGTTCCTCATAAACAGGTACGCCAGCTTCATCCTCAATAACTGAGAATTTATTTAAGTGCTTTCGGTTCCTGTGGCTGCAAAGAAAAATCCGGTGTTACGATCGCCACAGAGTAACCACTGAACTCTGCTTCTTTGTCTCCAATAACTTTCTACTTCCTCATAAGCATGATTCAATTGAGCAAATAAGTTGGCTATAAAAGTGTTGTCTGGAGTGGCTGCAGAGAGAGAGCAACATCAAGCACTAGTTGTGTGCTTTGAATCAGTTCCTTACTATTTCTGTTTTGGGCTTTGCACCAATCGATGATACCCTTTCGTACCGACATAGTTTAGACAATGTAGATTCAGATGGGATCAACGGATTCCTCCATGACTTATCCACAATTTCTCGTATTGCCGGCTCTTTTCGTAATCGTCGATCAAACCGGAAGGATCCTTTACGTTTAGCCTTCTTCTGATCCACATATGTCAAGAGGGGTCGATGATCCGATCCCTCGAAGTTAAGGTATTCACAAGAGGCTGCGGGAAACATCTCAGACCACTCCATATTTTCCATGGTACGATATAGTCTTGATTGAATGAAAATAGCTATATCTCGTACCTCTCCATGACAAGGAGTTACCGGTATGTTGCAAATCCCATAGACCACATTCTGAAACAAAGCTCTTAAACGCTAAGAAAGAACCTTCCCATCAGAGAGGTCCACCAACTTTCTTGGAATTATCGAGGAGATCATTTTAAATCCCCCATAATGAGCCAAGCACTAGAGCGAGACAATCCAATAAGCCTCAAATGTTCCCAAAAGCGGGCTCTATTTTCATGGTTTGGGGCTCCATATATGAAAGAGATGAAGAAAGTGTCCTTTTTTGAAGGTGACTTTAGTGTCGATTAGGTTTGGAGAGGAGTCCAAAACCTCAAGTTGAATATCACTCTTCCAGGAGAGAGCTAATCCACCACAAGTACCAATAGGAGGGACTGTAAAATGGTTTGAATACAATGAATTCTTGTACAGATTAAACACAATTTCATATTTATTCTTAGTCTCCATTAGAAACAAAATGTCCGGGGAATGTTTAGAACGAATTTCCCGTAGACGACAAACTGTAGGGATATAGCCAATTCCCTGACAGTTCCAGCTCATACACACTAAGGAAGAGAACTTGGTGGGGACCGAAAATCCGCCACCTTTTTTGAAGTCACCGGTATGAGCCTGATCGGAGGGTTGAGAGCTCGTTTTACTGGCTAGTAGCCGTATCCAAGTCATTGGCCAAACTTGAGGCCTGATTATCATATCCCAGCCTACGATGAGGAGAGTTGTGGGCCTTTGTGACTCTTCTCTTCTTAAGACGTACACCGTTGAGAGGGATTCAAATAGGTTTCTTCTTCATCAGGTTACTATCTGCCATCTTCCTTTTTCCTAAGGCCTTAGTTTCAGAATTCCTAGCTTCGGATGTCTTAGCATTTGGGGGTCTGCACCGGCGTTTAGGAGGAGGAACATCTCCCTAAATGATCTTGGTAGGATCAGGAGGTATAGGTCCTAACCGAGCAGCAACATGGATCCTATCTTCACTCAAAGTTTGGATAGGGGAAATCTGAGCTAAGGATAGTGTATCTCTCGCTGGGACCCGAGAAGAAGAGGGTTTAGAAGAGCTGTCAATAATGTGTTGCCGGATGTTCTCTTCCATGTACTAGATTTCAATGTCCTATAGACGACCTGAATCGCAGGTAGAGCCACCAAGCAGTGGTGGAGGATCCCTATTAGAGGGTAAGGATAATCAAAGACGAGCAGAAATACGCTCTCGGGAAGTGCTAGTGCTGTTGGTTAGTTGTTGTCCAGAGTTGGAAAGTTTCCCCTGAGGAGAGTTAGAGCGTATGGGTTGCTTATCTTTAGCAATCCAGACTCATGTAGTCTGACGAAGAGACTGAGAGTGAGGTCGGTGAGAAGAAGGTACTGATCCTCTAGATAATCTGGAGGCCAAGCCACGGGTATCTGAAGATTGTCTGCGATCCACATTGTTACCATTGTATCCGTTTCCAGGATTAGCAAGACTGGTATCCCGTATATTGTTCCGTGATCTTGCTTTGTCCTCAAAAGCAGAGCGCGGTCTAAATCCATGAGAGTCTCTGCCTTCCTCTCCTCGGCTTAGATCCTTCTATGAACGAGAAGTCTCAGAACGGTAATGATCTCTGTTATTGGTAAGGCCTTGTTGGAATTGTGTCCAGTAATCTCGGTACTGTCTCTAGAAAGTAAGAGTATGTCAAAGATCAGACATAAGTCATATAATGCTGGGGGTCATGATGGCTTGCTAGAGTCCGCTCATGATCTATAAGTCTTGGACTTATTGCCTTTATTATATGATCCCATATGGGTCACACGCCTAAGCTAACAGGAAAATGTGTTGGAACGGCTTAGCAGAAGTACGGTAAAAGTGCCAGGCATTTGTCGTACTAAGAGAGAGACTAATGGGTCTGATTAAATCCATGGGATTTAATCAGATTGGTATTTTGGGCCCAAAAGCCCAAAAGGGAAAGAGAAGGCTTTTATAAACTAAAAGCCAAGTCTTTTCTCCCTAACCCTAGCCTCCCCAGCCGCGAGCCTCTCTCTCTCTGCGCGCCTCTCTCCTCGTGGTCTAGCAGCCATTCCTGTGATCGCGTGTGTGAACCTTTGGAGGATTCATCCCTCGGTGTATCTCTCTGATCTCTGACCTGTTCTATTCCTTCCGCTGCAACAAACAGGTAAAAGGTGAGATCATCTAATGTTTCTATTCAAGAGAACCTAGATCTGTATGTTTAGGTTGATATGAATCTGTAAATTGAATCAGGATCAACTAAACAATTCCTACAGTGGTATCAGAGCCATTGGTTCTTAGGATTTCTTGTTTTAGATTCATGTTTAGGTTGTTTAATCTGTTTAGAAGTGTTTTGAATCAACTATTGATAAGATAAAACACTTAAGAAACAAATTTGAATCCTAAACACACTAAAGAAATCGCAAACCGAGCTATATGACTCGGGTTTGTTGATCGGCCGAGAGCTGGCCGGTTGGGTCGGATCATCGGATCGATCGCGTCCCGATCGTGGCTCGTCCCGATCGTGGCTCGTCCCGATCGACAGACGGATCGTGTCCCGATCACGGATCGTCCCGTTCCGCCTCTCTCACGTCCCGACCGTCCCTATGCTTGCTCGATCGCGTGAGGCTTCACGCCGTCCGGATCATGGCTCGCTCGCGGACGACTCGGCCAGCACTGTCCCGAGCATACCGAACGATCGTCCCGATCACGCAGCCCAACCGTCCCGATCACGTCTCGGCCAAGCATGATGGCTTGCGGCTTGGACAAGTTTCTCGATCGGTTAGGGTTTTGGGTGTGATGGGCCGGTTCGATTTCGGTTAGGTGGTTCGGTTCAAAACTTAATTAAAATTGATTCGTTCTGGTTTAATAAACAGATTTTAATAATTTTATTAAATCTGGTTAAACCGGGATAAGAAATCCAATGTCGAAAGAATTATTGGATTTAGTGCCTAAACCAGGATTTTCTAATTTGATTTGGTTGGACCAAATAAATTGAGAAAATCCGGTTTAGTAAATAACCGGTTGACAATTGTGGTCATCGTAGTAATTAAAATTTGGTTAGACCAATTTTAATGAACCAGACCGGTTATGTCAAATAATTGGACAATTGGGTCATGTCTTGGACATGGACCAATTCTTGGGCCTCGGGCCAAGAAGTTAAAACAATTGGGCCAATTATTTGAGTCTTTCTTCAGATCAATTTAAAATTTATTTTATAAATTTATAAAATCGATTTTAAATTAAAGTTTCCGAAATTTTGAAATTAGAAAGTTTCTTAAAATAGAAGTTTCTGGATTTGCGGGTTTTGGATTTTAAGAAATTTCTAAAGTTAGAAAGTTTCCGTTTTAGAAAGTTTCCAATTTTAGAAAGTTTCCAAAAATAGTAGGTTTCCAAAAATGGAAAGTTTCCCGAAATAGTAATCTTCTATTTTGGGAATGAATTTTAATAAACCTACGAACCTCAAATAATATCAAGCGTTGGATGTCTTGTCCATTCTATGTCAGCTGTCGAAGCCCATTCAATTGTATTCATGGCCTTACAGTGTGAGGGTGTCTGCTTTTGCGTGGATAAGACGGTTTGTGATTCATAAATGTCATTGGGAGTCCCAGACATTAATGATTACATGACTGTATAGTCTGGTTTTCTTGACTAGGCCATCGGGAGTCCCGGGCCTTGAGACATCAGAGTGGATTGGGCCTCGGGCCCAGATTCACAACCAAGAGTTATATCACGGATATAATTAGCCGATATAGGGCTTACCGATATAAGCTAAGGTTGGGTGACGGCCAGTGGCCCACTTTAATCTTAGTTATATGTGGATCTTGGAATCATTGTATTCTATTGAGGGTAACTATTGTTATTGAATATAATGCATGATTAATCATATTATATTTTAATACGAGATTAATCATTTTGAACATTTAACTAATAACCTTTTTATTTATATATTTCAGATATGACTACTACAAGCACACAAAACACATTCTCGATCCGGTCTGTTCTCGAGAAGGAGAAGCTGACTGGAACGAACTTCCTGACGTGGTCAAGGAACTTGAGGCTGGTCCTCAAGCAGGAGAAGAAGGATTATGTCCTTCGTGATCCCCTCCCCGAGAGGCCTCTTGCCAATGCCGCCAGGACTCTGCACAATGCTTGGGAAAAGCATTCGTCAGATGAAAATGATGTCTATTGCCTGATGTTGGCGACAATGACTGCTGAGCTGCAAATGCAGTTCGAGAGTGTATTGTCTCCCATCGAGATAATGGCAAGCCTGAAATCGCTTTTTCAGGAGCAGGCAAGGACTGAGAGGTTCCAGACAGTTAAGAACCTCTTGGACTGTAAGTTGGCTGCGAATGCGGCAGTGAGTCCTCATGTCTTGAAGATGATGGGTTATCTCGATCATCTTCAGAAACTCGACTGCCCAATCAGCCAGGAACTTGCCTGCGACATCATTCTGCAGTCTTTACCTGCAAGCTATGATCAGTTCATTCTGAACTTTAACATGCATGGCTTGAGTAAGACACTACCTGAGCTTCACGGAATGCTCAAGACTGCAGAGCCCAACTTGAGGAAAACCGCCAAGGACCCCAGTGTGCTTATGGTGCAAAAGGGCAAGGGGTTTAAGAAATCCTCTGCTAAGGATAAGGGAAAGGCCAAGGCCGTCCAAGTCGCGGACAAGGACACGCCAAATCCCAAGCCCAAGTCCAAGGCTGGGCCTACTGACATGTGCAGGTTCTGCAAAGAACTAGGGCATTGGAGAAGAGATTGTAAGAAATTCCAGGAAGGTCTAAAGGAATTGAAGAAGAAGACTCTCGAGACTTCTTCATCAGGTATTTTTGTTATAGAAGTTAATACAACTACTTCTGATAATACCTCATGGGTCATGGATACTGGTTGTGGGGCTCATATTTGTACTAATATGCAGGCACTCAGCAACAGTAGAAGACTGAAGCAAGGACAAGTGGAGCTACGAGTTGGGAATGGAGCGAAAGTTCCAGCACTAGCTGTAGGCACATACTTGTTGTCTTTACCTTCGGGATTGATTTTAGAACTGAATAATTGTTATTTTGTACCTGCTATAAGCAGAAATATTATTTCAATTTCTTTGTTGGATTTGGAAGGTTATGATTTTTCAGTTAAGAATAAATTATGTTCCTTCAATCGCAACAATTTGTTCTATGGTTCTGCCCCTCTTTCGAATGGGCTTTACATACTCGATCAATCCGCGCCAATATATAACATTAATACAAAAAGGTTTAAACCTAATGAGGAAAACCGAACGTTTCTATGGCATTGTCGTTTAGGGCACATCAGCGAGAAACGCATCAAGAGGCTCCATTCAAATGGACTTCTTGGCTCATTTGACTTTGAGTCATGTGAGAAATGCGAATCATGCATGATGGGCAAAATGACACGGGCCCCCTTTAATAAACCTAACGAGAGGGCCAGTGACTTATTGGGCCTGATACACACTGATGTGTGTGGCCCAATGTCCACAAATGCAAGAGGAAACTATCAGTACTTCATTACCTTCACTGATGATTTCAGTAGGTATGGATATGTTTATTTGATGAAACATAAGTCTGAATCTTTTGAGAAGTTCAGAGAATTCCAAAATGAAGTACAAAACCAACTTGGCAAAAGCATTAAGACTCTTCGGTCCGACCGAGGAGGAGAATACTTAAGCCAAAAATTCAGTGATCATCTGAGAGAGTGTGGGATCGTATCCCAACTCACTCCTCCTGGAACACCTCAATGGAATGGTGTGTCTGAGAGGAGAAATCGGACCTTATTGGATATGGTTCGATCTATGATGAGTCACACAGACCTTCCAATATCCCTTTGGGGATATGCTCTGCTAACAGCAGTGTTCACTCTAAATAGAGCGCCATCAAAAGCAGTAGCAAAGACACCATATGAATTATGGACTGGAGAAGCTCCAGTGCTGTCTTATCTCAGAATTTGGGGTTGTGAAGCCTACGTCAAGAGATTGATCTCAGACAAGCTTACACCAAAATCTGACAAATGCTACTTCATTGGTTATCCACGGGAAACCAAGGCTTATTACTTCTATCTACGTTCCGAGAACAAGATTTTTGTTGCCCGGGATTGTAACTTTCTTGAGAGGGAGTTTCTCTCTAAGAAAGACAGTGGGAGTAAGGTACTGCTTGAAGAAATTCAAGATGAACAGGATACTGCTCAACCTAATGAGGAAGAGCAGGAGGAGGCCCTACAAGAAATTGTAGAGCCTGAACCTGTGGTACCTGAAGTTCGAAGATCCGGGAGGATCCGTCACGAACCCGAGAGATATCAAGGGTTCCTCGTGACTGACTGTCATGATCTTCTGATCATTGATGGTGATGAACCATCGAACTTCAATCAAGCCATGATGGGCCCAGATTCCTCTAAGTGGCGTAAAGCCACTGATTCCGAAATGGACTCCATGTCGGTCAACCAAGTATTTTCGTTGGTTGACTTGCCTGCTGGTGTAAAAGCCATCGAGTGCAAATGGATCTTCAAGAAGAAGATTGACGTGGATGGAAATGTCCAGATTTATAAAGCCAGGTTGGTGGCAAAAGGTTTCAGACAAGTTCACGGAGTGGATTACGATGAAACCTATTCACCAGTGGCTATGATGAAATCTATTCGGATTCTACTAGCAACTGCAGCTTTTCATGATTATGAAATTTGGCAGATGGACGTGAAAACCGCCTTCCTGAATGGTATTCTGGAAGAGGATGTGTATATGACACAACCTGACGGTTACATAGATCCAAAGAATGCTGGGAAAGTATGCAAGCTTCATAAATCCATTTATGGATTGAAGCAAGCATCGAGGAGCTGGAATCTTCGTTTTGATGAAGCGATCAAGCAATTTGACTTCATCAGAAACGAAGAAGAACAATGCGTGTATAAGAAAACTAGTGGGAGCAAGATAGTATTTCTTATTCTATATGTCGATGACATACTGCTTCTCGGAAACGACGTTCCAATGCTGAAGTCTGTAAAGGACTGGCTTGGAAGTTGTTTTTCCATGAAAGACATGGGTGAAGCCGCATACGTTCTTGGAATTAGGATCTATCGGGATAGACCTAAGAGGCTGATAGGCTTGTGTCAAGACTCATACATTGACAAAGTCCTACAAAGATTCAGCATGAAAGATTCCAAGAAGGGCTTCACACCAATGGTACATGGCACAACGCTAAGCAAGAAGCAGAGCCCTACGTCGGCTGCTGAGCTTGAGCGCATGAAGAATATTCCTTATGCATCTGCAATAGGATCTATCATGTATGCCATGATCTGTACTCGTCCTGATGTTGCTTATGCATTGAGCATGACGAGTATATACCAGTCAAATCCAAGTGAAAACCATTGGATTGCCGTAAAGAATATCTTGAAGTATCTAAGACATACTAAGGATAAGTTCTTGGTGTACGGTGGAAGTGATGTGCTTAAAGTCAGTGGATTCACGGACGCAAGTTTCCAGACAGACACAGATGATTTCCGGTCACAGTCCGGTTATATCTTTTGTCTGAATGGCGGTGCAGTAAGTTGGAGAAGCTCCAAGCAGGACACCGTTGCTGATTCCACTACAGAAGCTGAATATATCGCCGCCTCAGAAGCAGCGAAGGAAGCTGTTTGGATACGAAAGTTCATTATTGAACTAGGTGTGATACCAGATGCGGCTGAGCCTCTGGCACTATTTTGTGATAACAATGGTGCTATAGCTCAGGCAAAGGAACCAAGATCACACCAGAAATCCAAGCATGTTCAAAGAAGATTTCACTTGATACGTGACATCGTTAATAGAAAGGAAGTCAAGATCAGCCGAGTTCCGACAGATGATAACGTCGCTGATCCGTTGACAAAGCCACTCCCAAGGCCTAAGCTCGAGTTCCTAACTGAAGCTGTAGGCATTAGAAACATTGAAATGTAATCTAAATTTGAGTGGGAGTTTTGTGAGCTTTATTTTAGTTATTTGATATGTTCTTGTAAAACATTATTTTATGTTTAATGAAATTATTATTTCAAGATTATTTTAACTGTGATGAAATAATCGTTCCAAAATGATATGAACCATTTTATAGGTCATCGAAGTAAGTGACTTGATCTTGAGTCATCAAAGTCATTTAGCTTGATCATGAGACCCTATATTTGATAAATGCTTTATATCATCTTGTCCCTAGTCGAAGGTTGTTGAAATTGGAACACCAACAACCGTGTGAGATTGGATTGGTACGTGACTTATGACAAAGTCTCAATGTGTCATAGATGCGCGGCATCAAAGTCAGTACATAGGTGTATGTTGGGAACATACGACCGGACAAGACCCGCTTATAAGAACTCTTCAGGATATTTATATCTGTGTCATAAGAGATTCTTACTACGACTATAGAGTATAGTCCTTAGACCTGAGTTCACATGCATGTGACTGCACATGGACTGATGTACTTTGATCATTGTCTAACGCTATCGTTCTGCGATAGCTATAAGGACCTTGTTTGGGTACATCATGAAATGAGTAGTTTACAGTGATGGAACAAGATGGGATTTGTCCCTCCAATATAAATGGAGTGAATATCTCTAGGCCAATCGGAGATTTGAATACTGGAAAACGCATGGCCATGCTCAAACGGACTTTCCCGAGTCGTTTGGATTGTCAGTATCAAATCAGAGTCCGATGAACAAGATTAGGCTTTATAAGGATGACACTAATCTTGCCTTATGACTAATCGAGATATTGAGACAAAAGGATTATGAATACAGAGATTCCAGTACAAGTGGGAGATTGTTGGAATTGTGTCCAGTAATCTCGGTACTGTCTCTAGAAAGTAAGAGTATGTCAAAGATCAGACATAAGTCATATAATGCTGGGGGTCATGATGGCTTGCTAGAGTCCGCTCATGATCTATAAGTCTTGGACTTATTGCCTTTATTATATGATCCCATATGGGTCACACGCCTAAGCTAACAGGAAAATGTGTTGGAACGGCTTAGCAGAAGTACGGTAAAAGTGCCAGGCATTTGTCGTACTAAGAGAGAGACTAATGGGTCTGATTAAATCCATGGGATTTAATCAGATTGGTATTTTGGGCCCAAAAGCCCAAAAGGGAAAGAGAAGGCTTTTATAAACTAAAAGCCAAGTCTTTTCTCCCTAACCCTAGCCTCCCCAGCCGCGAGCCTCTCTCTCTCTGCGCGCCTCTCTCCTCGTGGTCTAGCAGCCATTCCTGTGATCGCGTGTGTGAACCTTTGGAGGATTCATCCCTCGGTGTATCTCTCTGATCTCTGACCTGTTCTATTCCTTCCGCTGCAACAAACATGTAAAAGGTGAGATCATCTAATGTTTCTATTCAAGAGAACCTAGATCTGTATGTTTAGGTTGATATGAATCTGTAAATTGAATCAGGATCAACTAAACAATTCCTACAGGCCTCTCCCATGGGAATCAGAGAGATGTCGAGATTGCTCAGGCAGAGGTGAGCGACGCCGTGCATCAGACCTCATCTTGTCATCATCCATGCGATCAAGTGTACGTCTTTGGCTAATTCCTAAATTGTGATTATCACCTGATCGAGTAGGAGGAACGTCAAGACAATCTTTCTTTTCGTGGAGCAGTGACTTACAAGCAAAACAGTGTTTTTCCAGTCTTTCAAATTCGAATTCAACTGCTTTGATCTCTCCACTCAGGAGTTGGATGTCCATCTTCATTTCCAGAGGTTTAAGTCCATTAACAAGGACTCTGATTCTTACTTGATCAATGTACCAAGATTTCAGTCGTCCCAGCTCGTATCCAATGGTTCAGATGGATTGTTCAGTCCAATAATGAAGTGGGATACCATGAATCTTCACCCAGAAGGATAGCAATGCGGGGAAGTTATCAGAAACAATGGGTTCCCACTGCTGAAGGATGAACATCCACTTTTGAAGTGGTACGGGCCACGCTTGAGAATGGTGAGCATGTCTTGCTCAGTTTCGAATCTGAATTGGAACAACAGCGGGCCCAAGCCACACCCAGTAATCCTTCCTAGAACTGACCACTATTGCAGGAAGAAATCTACCAAAGCTTGTGGTTTCTGGATCTTGGAGTTAGTCACCCAACCAATGAGAGAAGATTTGTTCTCTTCGATGAGCCTAGAGCTGTCAGATTCCGGGATTCTGACTGGGGCTCTGCGTGGTGGACGAGAAGGGTCGTAAATTGATTTTCCTTTCTCTGATTTCGAGTAACGACTCATTTTGGAGTAAATGGTTGCTGAGAGATAGGCTACAATAGGCGAGACTCTTAAGGTGCTTCACTAAATCTTTTAAAGATGAAGTAGAGAACCTAACAGCGGGCCCAAGTCACGCCCAGTAATCCTTCCTAGAACTGACCACTAATGCAGGAAGAAATCTACCAAGGCTCGTGGTTTCTGGATCTTGGGGTTAGTCACCCGACTAAAGAGAGTTAATTTTTTCTCTTCGATGAGCCTAGATCTAACAGATTCCAGGATCCTGACTGGGGCTCTGCGTGGTGGAGGAGAAGGTCGTAAATTGATTTTCCTTTCTCTGACTTCGAGTAACGACTCATTTTGGAGTAAATAGTTACTAAGAGATAGGCTACAATAGTCGAGATACTTAAGGTGCTTCACTAAATCTTTTAAAGATGAAGCAGAGAACCTTAGGGCGAGGTAAAGATGACAACCAGTTAGATGATAAGAACCTGAAACCTCCAGTAGTAGACCTCACGACGAGGAAAGAAAAGCAGGGAACACAAGACTGAAATCCTTCAGTAGGGAACCTCACGGTAAGGTAAGATAGTGATGAATCAAGAAACCAAAAGGACTACAAAGAGTAGTACGGGCATAAGGCAGGCGACTTCTCGACCTACAACCGGGTTGGTTTAGTAGGCTGACCCGCCGACACGAGCCGGGGGCGTGAACTCGTGGAAGAGGAGACTAGTTGACACTTCGACACGCCGGCCACAGGGGTAAGGATAAGGAGCTTCAGGTTTGTACGGAACCAACTAAAACCTGTAGATCCTGGCCTGTGGAGAGCTTACCCAGCGCCGATCTAGACAGAAGGAGCGAGAGGATGAGATGAGGAAGCCGGATCTATAACTTTCGAGGTCATAGCTCCGACGACGGCGAAGCCGTACAACGAGTCCGTACAGGGGAGACAAAGTCGCCTTGTCCGTACAGGGGATACAAGAGGGTTTATTTTTTATATATACTTATATTTCATATATTTCAGGTATCCATTCGGTTCTCGTTTCGGATCAGATTCAGTACTGATTCTTCAAGTACAACAAATTATGATCCATTCTGATATTTACATCGGATCCGGTTTGGTTCGACTTCTTTAATTCGAGTTGGTTTTAATTCGATTATTTGGATCCAAATATTTTGCCTAAACCTACTTCCAACTAAATACTTGATTTTAACCTTGTTGAGAATTATTTAGATTCAACTACTTATTAATAAACTAATAGCAAAGATGAAACAATTTGAATTGAGGGATACTCCTAAGTAAATATAACAAAAACAAAACAAGTATGAAAAGTCCCAAATTAAGTTGTACCACAATAGTTGGCCAAAAAAAAACTCTACCGCAATAACGAAGACAAATGCATATTTATGTGCCGGCAATACCCCTTGCGAAACTTCAATATCCACCGGTTTACTAGTTCAAATGGCAATTGGCACTTATCATATGGCCGATCCGTACCTACTACCTAGCAACATGGGTAAAATCGCAGAGTAAGCCAAATATTTTTTTTTATAACAATTTAATATTTTAAATATTTGTAATAATACCACAAAATTATGAAAAAAAATTCATGTTATGTAAATGGATCAATTGCAGATATACCTCATTGTTTTATTATATTCAATTTGTTTGTATTTAAAATAAATAAGGAATCTGGTTGTTTATCATTTTTCCATCCAAATTTAATGTTATTACTAACCCAATCAAACTCATATCTATATCCGAATTGATTTAACCCGACTAACCCAGAATCCCAACCCATATCCCATTCACTTGGCAATAACTTGATTTAATTTCGGATTTGATTCAAATCCATGTGAAACCCTTAAAATTAAAATTGTGGAATCTTTGCCCCCTAAAAAATCCTACTTCTTCTCTCTTAGATTTCTAACTGTTACAAGACCGAGAAGTAGGAAACACTAACTAAGAGGTATGTTGAACTTTGATTTTAGTTCAGGTTTTTGTTGTTCAAATCGTGTATAGGTTTTAGTCATTGTTTCAATTTTTTGCCGATTTAGTTTAGGAAGTGAGTTGCTAGTCGATTTGTACTCTTTTAAAGGACTCGATTAAAGAGATATGTTACTCGACAAACCCGAGAAACAGGTGGTGCGATGCTTGTGAATCGATTTGAAATTCATGACTCTCTGATTCATGAGGATCAAGAGCAACAAGTTAGCGGGAAGAATCAATCATCGGTGAAAATAGCAGTCGCACCGTGAGCATGTAAATTGGAGAGAATTATATTGACATTTTCTTAATATTTTTTAACAACTAAGTATAACTAGGTAAAACTATTCGTATAGAAAATAAATTCGACTGTTGCTGGAAGACCGAGTTGAGAACAATCTTTTGAAGACTCAAGGGATGATAATGGGCTGGTAATGTCAATATCCATTTCACGGACTGGTGAAGATTCACTTATCGGAGAGACAATTTATGTGGCAGCAGTGGCATATACACTTAATTTCGTGTCCAGACTTGGTGTAGATAACCGCAGAGGAGACAAGCAGCAACTGCTACCATTAGCCAGAGAAGAAGGCCCGCTGCTGCATAGCACTGAGTTCATGAGCCAAACTGCTTTGGTCCGAAATTGGTAAAACAAGAGTCGTAAATTGACTCTTTCGGGAGAGGGTTCTGGATGGGAATTCCAGTGGTAGCTAAGGGAGGATCAGTTTCCTTTTCCGGTTGAGAACTTGCAGAGTCCTTTTTAACCATGACCCATTTGTGAGTGATCTTAAGACAATATTTGATTATATGACCAAGCTCCTTACAATGAGAACATGTAGGCGGAAGCCATGGGTATTCAACTTCAATTTGAAAATTGCACCACTTCATCTTACCAGCTCGAGAAGATAAGGAAAAGGCTCAGTTGCATTTTCCTCCACCTTCACATACGCAAATGACAAACTAGAAGGCTTTTAGTCCGATCATCCATGTCTTTAGAGTACCCAATAGTAGTCGATATCCAGCTTAGTCCTTCATTTTTTATAAGGTCAAATGAGACCCTTTTTAATTGAGACATATGGGAATGCATTTCAGTGAGGATGTATCTGCTACTTCACCCTCTGTCCATTAAAAAACGTGAAATATACATGTATCCACATACCAAATTCTCTTTTTCAATACTTTTTCTCTTATAAATCATTTGGGATATGCACAATCATTGATCTAGTACATTGTATCATATGAATTTCAATCTTATTTCTTTTTTCCCACATGTAATTTAACACGCTTTGGATAATCTTGTAGGTTGGAAGATTAGCAAAGAACCGACCAACAACATTATTTATGATGCTCAAATCCTCTTTCGAAGACATCCTCAAGGATAACAATGTGGGGCACACCATTAGTGGAGATATAATCCGTTGTTTGTTTCTTAAGCGATTTATCAGTAGAATGTTTTGCCATTGAAGCCCAAGAGTTAAAAGCAAGTACATTCGAGGCATGAGGAACAACATTGGAGCTGGAATGGGGAGGAGGAACGGAACTGGAGTTTGGTTGAAGAGGGACAAGAGCTCCAAGAATCCCATCTTCCAGCGGTGAGGGGTTGGGGAGGGGGATATAACAAGAGGAAGAGAATAAATATGGGCAGTATGGTTTACCGTAGAAACAATTGCCTCTGCCAATTTAGGGATTTCAATTCCAAGTTTTGGGGGAAGAGAGTGAAAGAAGTAACAGCTGAGCATCTGAATACCCATTTTCCGAACCACTTTGGGTAATAAGAGATTTTCTCTCAATTGCGATGCTAAAAGGAAAGCTTTGCAATTTTTGGACAGTAATTAGAGGAAAAGAGATGGCGGGAGAAAGAGGAAGGAAATGGACAAGGTCTAGAAGAAAAGGAGAGGGAGAGAAAGGTCGATTAAGAGAATCGACCAAAGCCGGATGAATCATGGGAAAAAGTTGCCAATAGAACCAAGAGTTTGCTTAAAAGGAGGAACTAAAAAAATTTCAAGACCAAAATTAAATAAACATTGTCAGATACTTTCATTATTGCCTTCTTAAATTTTGTTGATACATATATACTTAGTGGTTAATATTAAAATTGATTAAAATATTAAATATAAATATTCGATGATAAAATGACAAGTACTTAAGTTCTCTTAAAAACACTTTTATCTAAAAATCAAAATGACAGAAATATTTTATTTCCACCAGCTTAAATACTTTCATCTTAATTGATTATGTATAAGCCTAACTTAACGAAAACACATTTTACTTGAACATGTGAACCATCATGTTAAAGTAATAGTGTCATAGTAAAAATAAAATATGTTAGAAGTAAATATAGCATGGATGGGGAAGGAAAGAGAAAAATTCTCTCTTCTTTTTCTCTATAAAACAAAAATCTAGTAGGCGGCGTCGCTTACTCTTCGCTTCGCCCTCCGGTGTTAGGTTCTTTCCGGCGCTCAGAGGGACCTTCTTCTTGCTTTTGTCTGTTGTGGTGCTTCATCCGTGGCGCGGTTCCATTACATAAGAAGTTTAAACCTCAATTCAATGGCGGCGTTTTTGGATCTGGATGGTGCTTATGTGGCTATTTCAGCGATTTTTGGTGGTTCGCCCTCTGGATATCTGAGGACTAGATCTGGTTCTCCCTTCCTCTTTGCATGTCTTCCTTGTGGAGCAGTGTAGCTCGTGTGGTGGCTCAGACAGGCGGAAAGGTACCAAAGTCCGGGTGGTGGTTCGGTGGTGAGTAGGTTCTCCGACGAGGTTTCGTTTGGGGACGGTGATCCATTTTTTTCTCGAGTTTTCCCGGCTTCTCCTCCGCTCAATCAACTTTTCTCCCTCTTCCATCGATTTTGCTGTCATGGAGTAGGTCGGTCTTAGATCTGCCGCAATTTCAGTTTTTGAACTTGGTTTGTCTTTTTGTGTTGTTGTTTGAGCGTTGCCTTTTAGTCATTTTCTCTCTTTCGGCGGCTTGGTGGTTTGTGCGGCAGTGGTCCGGTGCAGTCGGCTCAAATCATCTGCTAATTAAGTTATGGCTTTTGGACTAGGCTTTTTCTAATTTTGTAGTGGGTCAAGTCAAACCCAATTGGGTTTTAGCAGGTTGTTAATTTTAATTTTATGTCAAAAATGTAAAAGCCTACGAAAATTTCACTAGTGCAAAAATAGTTTAAAAATAAAAGAAGTTATAGCATTAAAATTTTGGAAAACATAAAATAAGGAAATTTCCCCCACAACTTGTTTGTATTTTATAAATGCATGTCACACCAATGTCATTTTGCAAATTTAGAAAACGAATAAAGTCATGTATACATTAATTAATTGTGAGGCATCTTTGTTTTTACTACTTTGGGATTCTTTTGGTTTCTAAAATGCACTTAAATTGGAGTTCGTACTATGCAAAACAGGACTAAAGTTTTAAGATCATTCCTTGCTTGGGTTCTTGTACGATCTTCTGTTCTTTCACCTTTCTCTTTTTCCTTTTAAGTTTCTAAAAAATTGTTTTTCTTTGGTCCACAAAGGGATATAAAGTTCCATACCTGCTATGTTCTGTCACCGTGGCTTTCTGATTTGGAGGCATTTTCCACATTCTTTTTCACTGTTCTTGTTGTTTTCTGGTAGTCATCGAGTAAGAACTCTTGTAGCATCTGCTTTTTCTTACTCTCGTCTGGCTAAAGTGTTGTGTTAGTAACTTTATAGCTGATATTAGTACGTAAAACCTTAGTTCTGTTTTGTTACTATCAAACTTTAGTTCTGTTTTGTTATTAGTACGTAAGCGACTATCAAACTTTACTTAGTCACTGTTTATTTCTGTTTCTGTGAAAGTATGCATGTTTGTTTTGGGAAATTTTTGGTCTTTCTTACAGCTTTTTACGGATAAATGGTGGGTTTTTCAAAGAATTCATGGTTATTGTTTTGAAGTAGTTAAATACTCATTAAGTAAGAACGAATGATCAATCTTGCATACTCTGTTCTAGCCTTGTAGGGTTTGGTACTTTGGTTTAGGGTTTAAGGTTTTAGCTTTCATATTTTTTTTATAAAAGCTAGACGCGCTCCTAAATTTGGTCATTTAAAAAACTTGGTCCGAAGTCAGTGTCAACTGTCAAGCATCTAATAAATAAAATCTCATTGTATCTAATGGCTAGAGGTGACTTTAGGGATGGCAGAGAGAAGAAGCAGCAACGGAGGAGAAGTTGTTATCAATGTTTCAGATAAAGAAGATGCAGCAGCATCTGCTTCGACAGATTCAGATAGGAAACTTCCAAGTCCTAACAATGATGAAGGTCTAGCTCGGAGGAAATCTTTTTCGAGGTCAGTTTACTCCAAGCTCAATTCAAGGTTTGGGAAACAACAGTCTTATCGATTCGATGAGACTATAGTAGAGGGAGATGATGGAACCTCTAAGGAACATTCATTGTCAAGGACTTCTTTTAACAAATCGAATAGGAGCCCTGCCGCAGAAGCACTTACTAAAGTTGATGAGGAGGAAACGGATGAACATGAGGAGATCTACGAGAAGGTTAAGCAAAACCGAGTGAAGCGTAGCGGAATCAAACCTCTGGCTCTGCTTGAGTTGGCGGTGTTCGTGGCCATTTTATGCACTTTGGTTGTGAGTTTAACCGTTGAAAAGGTGAACAAGCATCTCATTTGGGGTTTAGAAGTATGGAAATGGTGCGTATTTGTGATGGTGACGCTATGTGGCATGTTCATGACGAATTGGTTCATGCATTTAGCAGTGTTCATCATAGAAAGAAACTATCTCTTACGGAAAAAAGTGTTGTACTTTGTGCATGGTTTGAAGAAGAATGTTCAAGTCTTTATTTGGTTCACCGTGGTTCTTGTTGCTTGGATATTTCTGTTCGAAGAAGATGATAAACACTCTCGTAAGACCAAGAAATTTCTCGACCTTATAACTTGGACTATTGTTTCCCTTCTCATCGGGTCAATCCTTTTCTTGGTGAAGACGTTTGCCTTGAAAGTCCTTGCTTCAAAGTTCAACGTTAGAAACTTCTTTGAGAGAATTCAAGAGTCTGTCTTCCACCAATACGTTCTCCAGAGCCTCTCTGGACCTCCGCTTATAGAAGAGGCAGAGAGCGTTGGACGCAAGCCAAGGACGGGCCACCTTAGCTTCACGAGCACCGAGGATGGACCGGTGAAAGGAAAGAAAGTGCTTGATATGGGAAAGGTTCACAAGATGAAACAAGAGAAGGTCTCTGCTTTGACAATGCGAGTTTTGATTGAAGCCGTCGGGTCTTCAGGTCTCTCAACCATATCCAACACTTTAGACGAGTGTCACAATAAAAAGAAAACGGAAATTACCAATGAGATGGAGGCTGTGGCTGCTGCTTATGATATCTTCAACAATGTTTCTAAGTCAAACCACAAGTGAGTACTCATCACAAAATACTCAGTTTTCTTCTATTTTACGTATTAATTAATCATATATACAAACTTGATATTGCTTCTTTCCAGTTACATAGAAGAAGATGATCTGTTGAGGTTCATGATAAAAGAAGAGGTTGATCTTGTACTCCCATTAATAGAAGGTGCCGAGACCGGAAAAATCACACGCAAAGCTTTAACACAATGGGTGGTAACATTATTCAAACTAACACTTACTCAAATATAATTTTTTGCCATTCATGCTAGCCATTGTAGACGCTATATCTTCATGCCTAATTTGGAGACTTTTACACATGCTAGATATATGTGTAAGCATTTGTTTGTTGCCAACATTTTTGACAGATTAAAGTTTACACAAGTCGGAAAGCTCTAGGACATTCACTGGACGACACAAAAACAGCGGTTAAGCAGGTGGACAAACTTATAACAGGAGTCTTAACCATTGTCACCTTCATCATTTGGTTAATACTTCTTGATATAGCAACGACCAAGTTTTTGTTGGTCTTCTCCTCACAATTTGTGGGTCTTGCTTTCATGATCGGAAGCACTTGCAAGAATATCTTTGAATCCTTTGTGTTTGTGTTTGTGATGCACCCTTATGATGTCGGTGACCGTTGCGTTGTCGACGGTGTAATGGTAAATTACTTTTTTAACTCACTATTACTACTCATTTAAACACATCTAACCATTTTATTTATTTATTTGAAGTTGTTGGTTGAAGAAATACATCTTTTAACGACCGTGTTCCTCAAGATTGACAACGAGAAAGTGTTCTATCCAAACGCGGTTTTAATATCGAAACCAATAAGCAATTACTACAGAAGTCCAGATATGGGAGATTTTGTAGAATTATCCATTGCATTCTCAACACCGGCCTCAAAAATCGCCACTTTCAAGAAAAAGATCACAGAGTAAGTGTTAAGCAAAAACAAAAACCCTCTAGTAATCGCTCACTCACTCTTATGTACATTTGTGGGCAGGTACTTGGTGCAGAACCCACATCATTGGTATCCAGAAGCCATGTTGATGGTGAAGGCGATTGAGAATGTGAACAAGCTGAAACTGAATCTACTCTTCCAGCACACCATCAACTTCCAAAATTTTGGAGAGAAGAATCTCAGGAGAACCGAGCTGATCATCGGGATCAAGCGTATACTCGAAGAGCTTGAGATCGATTACTCCCTCCTTCCTCAAGAAGTTCATCTCACCGGTCACAAGTGATCGTTTCATTAAGCAAAACAAAAAGAAATGTGATTGTTTCCTTCGTCCTTCCCTTTGCATTTATTTCACGACTACTTGTTAACGTGGTTTGCTTCCGTTTAATAATTCATAAAACTCAGTTTGGTTTATAAGTAATTCTTTTAATAGAAGGAAATATTTCCTAGTTTGCAAATCACATCGCCAAATAGATTGACAAAAACATCTGTAATACTGTTCATCATTCAAAGAAGTGAAGATGAGGCATACACTCAAGGCTACATAGATGGTTTCTCTATCAGCCTAGCAAAGGAAAACAAAATTGACTTTTTACTCTTTCAATCGATGTATTCAAATTCAAAGTAACACTCAGTTGTATAGCAAATTTTTGATAGAATAAAATTTTACATTCTTTCAAAAGAATATTTCCTAGTTTGAGTAGCATACCCCCTAAAAAAACTATAGGGAGGGTGTATTGAACTAAACATTTGGAGTGATTTGAGTTTAATAAAGATTTTAGATGATTTTGATGGTTTTGGTGATTTTAAGGAAGTTGTTATGATTTTATATTAAAATACCCTACAATACCACTTAAAACCATGAGATTTGGATCTTTTTATTTTTAACTAAGAAAGTCATCTAAAATCTTCTAAAATCCTCTGCGGTCGTTAAAATCCCAATACTTAAAAAAAATTCAATAACAGTGGATTTGATATGATTTTAACAAATTGTTGTTTGAATAACAGAAGATTTTAAGTGATTTTGAGTGATTTTACATAAATCTCATGTTCAATAACACTGGATTTGAGAAAACATTTTAAAATCCTTAGTTGAATAACAGTGAATTTTAAGAAAACCTCTAAATCACTTCAAATGTTTAGTTCAATACACCCCCCTAGATCTTAAGTGACCAAGAAACAACAATCTCCTATCCTTAATGTAAGATTTCTTGTCTCTAGTTCATCGGTTAACGTCAATCTTAGATCAATATGTTGCTAACGTTTTGGTTGTTCATTTTTTCAGATTGTAAGGTTCAAGCGAGTAAGAGAAGATGCACAAAAGATTTACAAGTTCCCAAGGCCAAAGAACCGGCCAAGGTACATCTTGGAGAGCAATGCCGCTCTCAAGGCTTTCACTATATGTGGAAAACAGTGTACAAGCACACTGAGAAATGAATACAGATTCAGAGATACACGGTGTGCCGAGGAAGAAGAAGAAGAGTTTTAATGGAGGTTAAGCTTTGTTCTCTCTCTCTAAACTCTCTTGAATATTTTCTCTAATGCTACACTCTCTCTCTCTAATTCCACGTGAAAACCTTTGTGCTGATCCTGCTTTATTCACCCGTACATGTTACAGCTCATCACCTTTTCAACGGATCCAACAAACTTTATCATCACGCAGGAACTTGATTATACGGCACTGCATTGCTCTCTTACATGGGCATTTTCCTTGTTGGATATTTACCATTTGGGCCTTACCGAAAGCACACCATCTTCTAGCCCAAAACACCAACAGCCCATTTGAATCACTGGATCGTTGCTCACAATCTCCACCTCGATCCTTTGTTCAGACATAACCCGAGAAACATTCGGATCTGTTTCTTCCTTTTGTTCCGACAAAGAAATCCAGTCAGAACCCTAGCTCAATCCGAGCTAGATCTCTTCTCTGAGTACTCTTAGATCATGCCTTCCGTCTTCAAACTTCTTCACTGGCAAAGATTTGGTAAGTAAATCAGCTGGATTTACATTCGTATTAATCTTGGATAGCACAATATCTCCTTCAGCTATCACATCTCTGATGAAATGATATCTGTTTTGTATGTACTTCGTTCGCTCGTGGAAGACACTGTTCTTAGCCAAGCATATTGCAATTTGGGAGTCACAGAACATCTCAACCGATTTCTGAGGAAACCCGAGCTCACTGGTAATTCTTTTTAACCACATAGCCTCTTTCGTAGCGTCGGCTAAGGCCATATATTCCGACTCTGTTGTTGACAAGGCTACGATTTGTTGCAGACCAGATCGCCAGCTAACCGTATTACCACACTTGAAACAAATATCCAGTAATGGATCCTCTTCTATCCAGGTCAGATGCGTAGTCGCTATCACAATAGCCTTTTACTTCAAAAGTTTCTGATTTTGTAAATATTAACTTATAATCAGAAGTACCTTTTAAGTATCTTAGAACCCATCTGACCGCTTTCCAGTGTTGTAGGTTTGGTGAGCTCATGAACCGGCTAACTAGACCGACCGCATGAGCAATGTCAGGACGAGATCCTACCATTTCATACATCACACTGCCAACTGCACTGGAATAAGGTAAATTCTTCATCTCTATCTCTGCTTGAGATTTATCTTCAACTTTAGTGCAAGATAGTTAAAATGACAGCCCATAGGAGTCTGAACAGACTTAGAATCTTCCATACCAAAATTCCTGAGAACCTTCCCGATGTATGCTTCTTGTTCCAAGACCAAAACCCCCTTAGCCATGTCCCTTACAATGTCCATACCTAGGATCCTCTTTGCAGGTCCTAGGTCTTTCATCTCGAATTCCTTGCTCAGTAGGTATTTAAGCCTCTTAACTTCCTTAGGATCCTTAGCAACAACTAACATATCGTCTACATATAGTAGAAGATATACAAAGATTTCCCGATCATAGCTTTTAAAGTACACACAAGTGTCAAAAGAACTCCTTGTATATCCTTGAGACTTCATAAACTGATCGAACCTGAGATTCCATTGTCGTGGGGATCGTTTCAATCCATACATGGATCTCTGAAGTAGACATAATTTATCTCCCCTTTTGTATCCTTCTGGTTGATCCATCAGTATCTTCTCCTCCATATTTCCATGTAAAAACGCTGTTTTTACATCTAAATGTTCCAGCTCATAGTCATAGTTTACCACCATTGAAAGCGTTAACCTTATGGTTGTATGTTTAACCACTGGTGAAAATATCTCATTATAGTCAATCCCTTCGATTTGAGAATACCCTTTGGCTACTAGACGAGCCTTGAACCTTGGATCTTCAACGTCTGGAATCCCTGGCTTTAGTTTGAATTGAAGGAATTTCTAGCAATTCCTAATCCAATTAGGCAATCCTGGTCTGAATTCCAAGCCTAGGATCTAGGGTTCATGTAATTGAATCATTAGGATCTCAGAATTACCTGGTGATTAGCAGCGGAAGATTTGCAGATAATCGAGATCTAGAGCGCCTCAAATGCTGCGCCTCTACTGGTATCCACACACACACAAACTGAACAGAAGGGATGCTAGTGCCTTTAGAGATCAGATCTCTCAAGAGGTTTCTATTTCTTTTTCTGGTGGCTGTGAATTAGGTTAAAACCAGTTTAGGTCGACCATATATCTTATATATGTCGACTTAAACCATAACGGAATTAACCAACGATTAAACCGAATTAATCTGGTAATCCGCGAGTTGCATCGATCGACACACTCTTTGTGTCGATCGACACTGCCCCAGAATATTGATATCGAATGCATATCAAATATGCATTCACTAGATCATTACATTAATGATCAACCTCGTCTTTAACGTCCAGTTTGCTTAGGTGTGTGACCCTGTAGGATCATATAACACTAGCAATGAGTTCTCAACTCATTGATCATAAGTGGCTTCTAGCAAAGCATTATGACTACCTAGTGTCATATGATTGTCTCATCTCGACAATACGACTTTCACTTGGAGTAAGTACAATAGATTTCAGGACATTCCCAACAATCTTCCACTTGTACTGGAATCATCTATTCCTTCAATCCCTTCGTCACTATATCTCGATCTGGCATAAGGCAAGATCTGTGTCACCCTTATTTAGCCAAGATCATGTTCATCGAACTCCGATTTATACTGACAAGCAATCACCTCGTTTGAGTGTGGCCACACATTTATCAGTATCAAATCTTCGATGGGCCCTGAGATATTTATCTCCTGTTATATAGGAGGGACAAATCCCATCTTGTTCCATCCCTGTCTCTTCACACGCTTCATGATACGCCCAATCAATGCCTTTATAGTCACCAGTTACGGCTGACGTTTGACAAGGTTAAAGCGGACCAATTCACATGTAAGAAAACATGATGAACTCAGGTCTAAGGACTATACTCTATAGTCGTAATGAAAACTCTCATGACACTTATATAACTATCCCGTAGAGTTCTCATTAGTGGGTCATGTCCGATCCTGTGTTCTCCAACACATATCTATGTGATTGACTTTAATACTCTTATTAATGACTCCATGAAACTTAGTCATCAGTCACCTCACATACTAGTCTCACGCGGTTGTTAATGTCCCACTTTAACAACCTCGACCAGGGACCAACATAATTTATGTCATTTATTATCTATAGGGTTTCATGATCAAGTCACATACTTGATGACCTATAAAATGTCATAAATTACTTTGGGACTATTATTTAATAACCATTATTAAATAATACAGATGTCAGATTTCAATAACATAATCAAATTATGTTTATACGAACATCATATCATAACTAAAATTAATAACAATGACTCCCACTAAAATTAAGATCACATCTTAAGACATCTAATGCCTTTAGCAGTAGCCTGACCCTCATTCGCCCTTGCTCAGCGTGTGTCGAAAGACACTGCGTCTTGCTAAGAGTAATACCAAGAGTCATTTGCACGAAGCCCTTCTTGGAATCCTGCATATTGGACATGTGCAAGGCCTTATCACTATAAGTATCTTGACACAATCCAATTAGCTTATCCAATCTATCTCTATAGGTTCTTATTCCAAGAATGTATACGGTTTCTCCCATAATTTTATCGAAAAACAACTTTCGAATCAAGTCTTAACAGACTGAAACAATGGAACTTCATTTCCGAGAAGTGGTATGTTATCAACATATAATACTAGAAATGCAATTGCGCTCCCACTAGTCTTCTTGTAAACACACGGTTCCTCTTCATTCCTGACGAAGTCAAAACCTTTTGACTGCTTTATCAAAAACGAAGATTTCAACTCCGAGATGCTTGCTTCAATCCATAAATGGTTTGATGAAGCTTGCATATCTTCCTAGCTTCATTAGGATCAATGAAAAACTTCAGGTTGTGTCATGTACACATCCTTTTTCCAGAATTCCATTAAGGAAAACTGTTTTCACATCCATCTGCCAGATCTCATAACCATTATGAGTGGCGGTTGCTAGGAGAATCCGAATGGACATTAGCACGGTGTCTGGAATTAGGTTTCTTCACAGTCAATACCATGAATTTACTTGAAACCTTTTTGCCACCAACCTAGCTTTGTACATCTGAATATAACCATCCATGTCATCTTTTCTTCTTGAAAATCCATTTACTCACAATGGCTTCTACACCATCGGGTAAATCAACCCAAGTCATACTTGGTTCTGTGACATGGATCCCATTTCGGATTCAGCGGCTTTCAGCCATTTTCGGAGTCAAGGCCCATCATTGCTTCTTCAAAATTCGCAGGCCCGTCACTTTCAATGATCAGTAGATCACGGCAATTGGTTACGAGAAATCCATATTTCTCGGGTTCGTGACGGATCCTTTCGGATCTGCGAGCTTCAGTTTTCTGTAAAAGTCGCGCACACATATCTCATATGTATACTTTTACCATGACCTAATTAACCAAGATTTAAACCGTAGTTAATTAAGTCATAAACCAAAATCAATATTTGGTTCGCGATCTGTGTCGATCGATGCAACTTTTGTGTCGATCGACACTTCTTCAGAAATTCGCCATTTAAATGTATATCGAATATACATTCACCAGATCCTTTATAAACTTTAGGCATCACAGGTGCAGGTTCTACAACTCTTTGTAGATCCAACTGCTGCTCTTCCTCATCAGGTTTAGCAGTCTCCTGTGTTTTTCGAATTTCTTCGAGTTCGTACTTTACTCCCACTGTTCTTCTTGGAAAGAAAATCTTTCTCAAGAAAACATTGTTCCGAGCAACAAACAATTTGTTCTCGAACTGGTTGTAAAAGTAACATGCCTTGGTTTTGGTAGGACAAACAATGAAGTAGCACTTATCGGATTTGGGTGTGAGCTTATCAGAGATTATACGTTTTATATAAGTCTCGCAACTCCAAATCTCCATGATGAATAAATCAGAAACATTTCCATTCCACATCTCATGTGGTATCTCTGTAACTGATTTTGATGGAACTCTATTTAATGTAAACTCAGACATTTCTAGAGCGTATTCTTAGAAGGATAATGGAAGATCTAAGTGACTCATCATTGATCGAACCATATCTAATAAAGTCCGATTCAGGAGGAGTGAATTGTGAAACACTTTCACAATCTCTCAGATGATCACTAAATTCTTGACCTAAGTATTCACCTCCATGATCTCATCGTAGAGGTTTAATACCTTTGCCAAATTGATTTTGTACTTCATTCTGGAACTCTTTGAACTTTTCAAAGATTCTGATTTATGTCTTATTAATAAGACATAACCGTACCTACTGAAATTATCAGTAAAGGTAATGAAGTACTGAAATTTTCCTCTAGCACTAGTGTTCATCGGCCCATATACATCTGTATGTATAAAGCCCAATAAGCCTCTGTCCCTTTCATTTTATTCGTTCGCGACTTGTGTCGACCGACGCACCGTTTGTGTCGATCGACACTACCTTTTGTTGAAAGGAACCTTCGTCATTTTACCCAATAAACAAGATTCACTTTACTCATTATGATTCATAATCAGATGAGCCCAAAAGCCCATCACTATGTAGCTTCTGAATTTGTTTCTCATTTATGTGGCCCAAAACGACAATGCCAGAGTGAAGTTTGATTCGTATCATTTGACTTGAATCTCTTGATATTAATGTTATAGTTACGCACATTCTTGTTCAGAACATAAAGTCCATTCTCTAATGGATTGCTACTATAAAATATATCATTGTAATCAAATGAATAACACTTATTCTTAATTTGAAAACTGATATCCTTCCATATCCAAACAAGGAATAGAAATAATCTTTCTGCTCATAGCAGATACATAGTAGCAGTTCTTAAGTTCTAGAATCATGCCATAAAGAAACCAAATGAAATACTCCTACGGCTAATGCAGCAACTCTTGCTCCATTTCTCACGCGTAGATGCACTTGTCCTTTCTCCATAGTCCTACTTCTGCTCAGGCTCTGCACATTTTCCCAAAATATGAGTACCACAGCTGGTATCAAATACCCAATAAGTAGGACTATAAGAAGTAACATTTACTTCTATAACATAACACCTGAAGAAGAAGTCTCGTACGTCTTCTTCAGCTTCTCATAATCTTCCAAGAATTTATTGCAGTTTCTTTTAAAATGCCCATAACCATTACAATAACGGCACTTAACATCTTCAGAAGGACTGGTTTTAACCTTAGGAGCATGGCTAGACTCGCTTGGATTCACAATCGAGCTCGTCTTGCCATCACCTTTGTTCTTACCAAGTTTCTTAAACTTTTTACCCTTTTGTACCATGAGGACATTTGGGGTGTCCTTCTTGATGTTAGGTTCAGCATGTTGGATCCCACTGGATCTAGGGTTTGATATATTGAATGAAAACCAACCTCGTTCTTACCTTTCTGGCAGCGGAATTGAGATGGTGAGCGAGATCAGTGGAGCAACGCAAACGCCTTGCCTCTACCAGATACACACGCACGCTCGCTGGAAACGGGATGCTAGTGCCGGATCAACGGGAATCGATTCTCTCTGGTGTTTCTACTGTTTCTGTCAAGAAAAGTCGACCGCCAAGTGTTTAGGTCGAAACTTACTTGTTATATTCGACCTAAAACACAATTAACGGGCCAGACTTAATCAAGTCTTAATTCGAAAAGCCTTTCGAAAAACCCGAACTGTGTCGACCGACACACAAGTTGTGTCGATCGACACAACACCATTTTATCGATTATAATGTGTATCCAATACACATTAATATGATCATTACCATAATGATCATTCCCATGTCGTAGCTTCCAGTTTGCTTAGGTGTGTGACCCTATAGGATCATATAGTACTGGTAGTAAGTCCATAACTTACAGATTGTAAGAGGCTTCTAGCAAAACATTGCAACCGCCCAGTACTACACGAATGTCTGATCTCGACACACAACTATCATCATGAGTGAGTACAAGTGTGATTTCAGGACACTATCCCAACAATCTCCCACTTGTACTGGAATCATCAATTCCTATAATCCTTTTGTCTCTATATCTCGATTTGGCATAAGGCAAGATTGGTGTCATCCTTATTAAGCCAACATCGTGTTTATCGAACTCCTGATCTCATACTGAACATTACAAACAACTGAACTACAGTTCGTTTGAGTGCGGCCACACATTCTCTCAGTATTCAATCTTCGATAGGCCCTGAGATATTTATCTCCCGTTATACAGGAGGGACAAATCCCATCTTGTTCCATCCCTGTTTCAACGCACACTTCATGATATACTTGAACAGTGCCGTTATAGTTGCCAGTTACGGGTCGACGTTTGACAAAGTCAAAGTGTACCAATTCATATGCAAGAAAGCATGATGAACTCAGGTCTAAGGACTATACTCTATAGTCGTAATGAGAACCTCTTATGACACAGATATAACTATCTTGTAGACTTCTCATTAGCGGGTCATGTCCGATCATATGTTCACTAACATATATCTATGTGACTGACTGCGATAATCATATCATTGGCTCCATGAAACTTAGCCAACAGTCACCTCACAATCTAGTCTCTAACGGTTGTCAGTGTCCCAATTCTACAACCTCGACTAGGGACAAAATAATTTGTTAACTTGTAGGGTTTCATGATCAAGTCCTCAACTTGATAACCTATAATATGTCATAAACTTATTTTGGGACCATTATTTAGATCACAATAAATAATGCTGAAATCAAATTTCATTAAACATTTCCAAAAGAATGTTTACAAGAGCGTCTTATTATAACTAAAATAAAACTAGAACTCCCACTAGAATCAAGATTACATCTTAAGATCTCTAATGCCTACAGTAGTCGTATGACTCTCATGCTTAGGCCTTGGGAGTGACTTAGTCAGAGGATCAGCGACATTCTCGTCTGTCGGAACTCGGCTGATCTTCACATCACCTCTATTGACGATATCTCGAATCAGGTGATATCTCCTCTCCACATGTTTGGACTTCTGGTGTGACCTTGGTTCTTTTGCCTGAGCAATGGCTCCGTTGTTATCACAAAACAAAGCCACTGGCTCCAAGATACTAGGAACCACACCAAGTTCAGTCATGAACTTCTTGATCCAAACAGCTTCCTTTGCCGCTTCTGAAGCAGCAACATATTCAGCTTCCGTTGTGGAATCAACTACGGTATTCTGCTTAGAGCTCTTCCAGCTCACTGCACCGCCATTTAGACAGAAGACATATCCAGATTGTGATCGGAAATCGTCTCTGTCTGTCTGAAAGCTCGCATCGGTGAATCCATTCACCACAAGTTCTTCACTTCCTCCATACACAAGGAATTTATCCTTAGTATGTCTCAAATACTTGAGAATATTCTTGACAGCTGTCCAGTGAACTTCACCTGGATCAGATTGGTATCTACTCGTCATGCTTAACGCGTAAGCTACATATGGACGAGTGCAGAGCATGGCATACATAATAGATCCTATTGCAGAAGCATAAGGAATCCTATTCATGCGTTCTCGCTCAGCAGGTGTCGCCGGACACTGCTTCTTGCTGAGACTCATGCCATGAGACATCGGTATGAAGCCCTTCTTAGAATCTTGCATCTTGAATCTGTGCAACACCTTATCAATATAAGTGTCATGGCACAATCCAATCAGCCTGTTCATTCTATCTCTGTAGATTCTGATTCCAAGGATGTAAGCGGCTTCTCCCATGTCTTTCATGGAAAAACAACTTCCAAGCCAAGTCTTGACAGACTGAAGCAACGGAACGTCATTACCGAGGAGGAGTATGTCATCGACATACAGTACAAGAAACGCAATTTTGCTCCCACTAGTCTTCTTGTAAATACATGGTTCCTCTTCGTTCTTGATGAAACCAAATTGTTTAACTGATTCATCAAAACGAAGATTCCAACTCCGTGATGCTTGCTTCAATCCATAAATGGATTTATGAAGCTTGCATACCTTCCCAGCGTTCTTAGGATCGACAAAACCTTCAGGCTGTGTCATATACACATCCTCTTCCAGAATACCATTCAGGAATGCGGTTTTGACATCCATTTGCCAAATCTCATAATCATAATGAGCGGCAATCGCTAGAAGAATCCGAATGGATTTAAGCATAGCGACTGGGGAATAGGTTTCATCATAGTCAATACCATGAATTTGCTTGAAACCTTTAGCCACCAGCCTCGCTTTGTAAATCTGTACATTGCCATCCACGTCAATCTTCTTCTTGAAGATCCATTTACACTCAATGGCTTTTACACCATTAGGTAAATCGACCAAGGACCATACTTGGTTTCTGACATGGATCCCATTTTGGACTTAGAGGCTCCAAGCCACTTTTCGGAGTCCGGGCCCATCATTGCTTCCGCGAAGGTCGCTGGTTCGTCACTATCAATGATCATCAGATCATTTGAATCGGTCACGAGAAATCCATAGTATCTCTCGGGTTCGTGACGGATCCTTCCGGATCTGCGAACTTCAGGCTCCACAGGCGCCGGTTCCATAGAACTTTGTGGATCCAACTGCTGCTCTTCCTCAGCAGGTTGAGCAGTATCCTGTGCATCTCGAATTTCTTCAAGATGTACTTTACTCCCACTGTTTTTCTTAGAGAGAAACTCCCTCTCAAGAAAAGAACAGTCCCGAGCAACAAATACTTTGTTCTCAGATTGGTTGTAAAAGTAGTATGCCTTGGTTTCCCTAGGATAACCAACGAAGTAGCATTTATCTGATTTGGGTGCAAGCTTGTCAGAGATTAAACGTTTGACATAAGCCTCACAACCCCAAATCCTCAGGAAAGACAGACTAGGAACATTCCCAGTCCACAGTTCATGTGGTGTCTTTTCTACTGATTTAGATGGTACCCTATTCAGTGTAGACGCAGACGTTTCTAGAGCGTATCCCCAAAAGGATAATGGAAGATTAGAATGACTCATCATATACCGAACCATATCCAATAAGGTTAGATTCCTCCTCTCTGACACTCCATTCCATTGGGGTGTACCAGGAGGAGTGAGTTGTGAAATAATTCCACACTCGCTCAGATAGTCGCTGAATTCTTGACTCAAGTATTCTCCTCCGCGATCCGATCGCAGAACTTTGATACTTTTGCCAAGTTGATTTTGCACTTCATTCTTGAATTCCTTGAATCTATCAAAGGATTCTGACTTGTGTCTCATTAAATAGGCATAGCCATACCTACTGAAGTCATCAGTAAAGGTAATGAAGTACTTGTAATTTCCTCTGGCAACAGTACTCATCGGCCCACATACATCAGTATGAATAAGGCCCAATAAGTCACTGGCCCTTTCATTTGGTTTGTTGAAAGGGGCTCTAGCCATTTTGCCCACCAAGCAAGATTCGCATTTCTCACATGATTCAAAATCAAATGAGCCCAAAAGCCCATTTCGATGGAGCCTTTGGATGCGTTTCTCATTGATATGGCCCAAACGACAATGCCATAAGAAAGTCGGGTTTTCGTCATTGGACTTAAACCGCTTTGTATTTATGTTAAAGTTAGGCATTTCTTGGTCTAATACATATAACCCATTATCTAATGGGGCGCTACCATAAAATGTACCATCACGATTAAAAGAACAAACTTTATTCTTAACAGCAAAATCAAAACCTTCCAAATCCAAAACGGAAACTGAAATTATGTTTCTGCTAATCGCAGTTACAAAGTAGCAATTATTTAAAATTAAAACCATGCCCGATGGTAAGGACAACTCGTAGGTGCCTACGGCCAGTGCAGCAACCTTAGCTCCATTCCCGACCCGTAGCTCCACTTGTCCTTTCTTCAGCGTCCTACTGTTTCTTAGTGCCTGCACATTTGTACAAATATGAGCACCGTAGCCGGTATCCAATACCCACGAAGTAGGACTAGAAGACATAACATTTAGTTCGATAACATAAATATGTGAGTCAGACGCATCATACGTCTTCTTCAGCTTCTTGTAATCTTCCATGAACTTCTTGCAGTCTTTCTTCCAATGCCCCAACTGCTTGCAGTAGTTGCACTTATCCTCAGGAGAAGGCCCGGATTTGGGCTTCGGCTTGGGCTTGTCCTGACTTTCAGCCTGGACAACCTGGGCCTTACCCTTACCCTTCTTTGGTTTCTTAAACCTTTTACTCCCTTGTACCATCAGGACACTGGGAGTAGCCTTCTTGAGATTCGGTTCTGCTGTCTTCAGCATACCGTGCAACTCAGTCAATGTCTTAGTCATGTTTTGCATGTTGTAGTCCATGATGAACTGATCAAAACACGACGGCAAAGACTGCAGAATCATGTCAGTGGCCAGCTCCTGGCTAATGGCACAGTCCAGTTTCCCCAGGTTATCAATGTAACCCATCATTTTAAGGACATGAGGACTTACTGGACTGTCCTTAGCCAGCTTGCAATCCATGAGAGATTTAACCGTCTGGTATCTCTCTGTGCGAGCTTGCTCCTGAAACAAAGCTTTCAGGCTGTTAATCATCTCAATGGGTGACATCACGTTCTCATATTGCTTCTGCAGCTCAGAGTTCATAGTCACCAGCATTAGACAATTAACATCTTTGACATCAGCTGAATGCTTATCCCAAGCATTCTTTTCTGTCTGCGGGGCATTGGAACGTGGCCTCTCGGTGAGATCTCTTTCAAGGACATATTCCTTGTTCTCCTGCCTGAGAACTATTCTCAGGTTCCGATACCATTCCAAGAAATTAGATCCATTTAACTTGTCCTTCTCAAGGACGGATCTTAGTGAGAAAGTGTTGATGTGAGTTGAGACAGACATAGCTGTAATTAAAAGAGGTAGATTTTAGTTATAATGCTCAAGAAATGAGAGTTCTTATCTAATAAGAAAACTCGCATTGTATTCAAAACTATGTTTCCTCAGATGAATACAATGAGCCAAGATCCTCAGATTACTAAAATTCGAGTGGGCGACTCGCCGTTGCTCAAACTTTAGTTATCTAGGTAAACAAATCATTGCTAATTGTACTCAGTACAACTCTTGGTCGTGGATAAGACAAACTATGTCCAATCCACTCTGATGTCTCTGGGCCCAGAACTTCCGTTAGCCCAGTCAAGTAAAACCAATCCTTTTCTGTCTAGCGATCACTGACAGTTTCACTGCAAGTCTGTCAATGACCACCTGCCTTACTCATGTTGCAGTGGATATCAAGGACTCCAAGAATATCCAACAAACAACACGAGTCTTGACAGCAGACAAGATCGGGCAAGACATCAAGATCACTTGATATTTAGTTGAGGAAAAGAACCGTTTTATCTTGATGCATATCCAATATACATTCAAAAATTTATTAATTTATTTAAAACATTCAGTTTTATTTAGTTTAGATTCATCTACAACTTTTAGGATTAAATTGTTCTGGTATATGCAAATATGTGGTCCAACCAGCATATCTGCGAATGTCGTGTTGATCGATGCCGACCATTGGCATCGGTCGATGCAACTAGAAGTAAACCGTTCTTCGATAACCGGTCAAACCAGATCGAATTTACATAACCGATTCAATCCAATTGAACCGGTTCGGTTTAATAGTCCATGTCGATCGTCACACACTGTGTGTCGATCAACATGACCAAACCAGAACCAATTTGGTTATTTAAAAATAACCGAGCGATATAACCAGTTCAATCCAATTGAACCGGTCTATCTAATCGCTTTGCTTGTGTCGACCGATACACCCAGTGTATCGACCGACACAGCAGGAAAATGGGTACTCGATCTCAGATCGAAACCCTAAAATTATTTGCGGATTTTCGCCTTGTGTCGACCGACACACGCTTTGTGTCGATCGACACTTTGCGACAAACCCTAAAATTTTACGTTTTGATTCGCGGCGTGTCGCCGACACACGCTTTGTGTCGATCGACACAGTGCGATTTCAACAATATCATCGTTTTTCAACATGAACAAAATCCGAGATTAACATTCAATAAAACGATTTTAACAGGCAAAATTCAATCCAATAACATCAAGTTTCGAATTAATTTCACCAGATTCAATAGCTAAACCCTAACATGCTCTGATACCACTGTTGGATCCCACTGGATCTAGGGTTTGATATATTGAATGAAAACCAACCTCGTTCTTACCTTTCTGGCAGCGGAATTGAGATGGTGAACGAGATCAGTGGAGCAACGCAAACGCCTTGCCTCTACCAGATACACACGCACGCTCGCTGGAAACGGGATGCTAGTGCCGGATCAACGGGAATAGATTCTCTCTGGTGTTTCTATTGTTTCTGTCAAGAAAAGTCGACCGCCAAGTGTTTAGGTCGAAACTTACTTGTTATATTCGACCTAAAACACAATTAACGGGCCAGACTTAATCAAGTCTTAATTCGAAAAGCCTTTCGAAAAACCCGAACTGTGTCGACCGACACACAAGCTGTGTCGATCGACACAACACCATTTTATCTATTATAATGCGTATCCAATACACATTAATATGATCATTACCATAATGATCATTCCCATGTCGTAGCTTCCAGTTTGCTTAGGTGTGTGACCCTATAGGATCATATAGTACTGGTAGTAAGTCCATAACTTACATATTGCAAGAGGCTTCTAGCAAAACATTGCAACCGCCCAGTACCACACGAATGTCTGATCTCGACACACAACTATCATCAGGAGTGAGTACAAGTGTGATTTCAGGACACTATCCCAACACAGCAGTCTTAAGCATCCCAGGCAATTCAGTCAACGTCTTCGTCAAGTTGTTCATGTTATAGTTCATAACAAATTTATCATAGCTTGATGGCAGTGACTGTAGAATGATGTCAGTAGCCAACTCTTGGCTAATGGGACAATCCAGTTTCCCCAGGTTATCAATATAACCCATCATCTTAATGACATGAGGACTAACTGGTTCGCCCTTTGGTAGCTCGCACTCAATCAGAGATCTAACCGTCTGGTATCTCTGAGTTCGTGCCTGCTCCTGAAACATACTTTTCAGGCCAGTGATCATCTGTATTGGCGACTCCACGTACTCATATTGCTTCTGCAATTCCGAGTTCATGGTAGCCAACATGAGACAACTCACATCCACCGCATCATTAGAATGCTTATCCCAAGCATCCTTATATGACTGCCAGGCATTGGCTCGGTACTTCTTGGGGAGAACTTTCTCAAGGACATAGTCCTTTTTCTTCTGTTTGAGAACAATTCTCAAGTTCCGATACCATTCAAGAAAGTTGGATCCATTTAACTTGTCCTTCTCAAGGACGGATCGCAGGGAGAAATTGTTACGATGGTTTGTGCTAGACATAGCTGAAAAACAAGGGAGGTTTAGTTATGATGTTCAAGAAATGAGAAGTGTTAACAATTAAGAAAACTCGCATTATATTCAAACAATGTTTCCTCAGATGAATATAATGATCCAAGACCCTTACTTCACTAAACTTGAGTGAGCCACTGGCTATCATCCAAATTTTAGCTATCTAGGTAAGCAACAACTTTGCTAGTTATATCCAATATAACTCTTGGTTGTGGATTGACATCTTATGTCCAATCCACCTGATGTCGCTGAGCCCAAAACGATTTTGATGGCCCAGTCAAGTAAACCAATCTCTTAAGTCATGTAATTGTCGATGTCTTGCACTGCAAATCCATCAACACGATTACCTCTGTCTTACTCATGAAATTGTGGACATCTTGCACTGCAAGTCTATCGCACAATTAGATGGGTCTTGACAGTTGACAAGATTGGAAAGACATCAAGTATCACTTGATATTTGGTTGAGGAACGGAACCATTTAAAACGTTCAGTTTTATTATGTTTTAATTCTTCTAATTAATTGATTTATCTTGCTTTGGTTCTGTGATTTCAGGTTCCATAACCTAAACCATCGAATCTTGTGTCGACCGACACTACTTTAGTGTCGATCGATGCTGATTAACCAAAACCAATCTGCGATAACCGATCAATCCAATTGACCCGGTTTTGAGTACCGGTCAGTGTCGATCGATGCTACATTAGCATCGGTCGATACCAACCCAATCGCAATAAACCATTCTTAGCGTTTAACCATCATTAACCAAGCTCGATAACCGGTCCAATCTAATTGAACCTATTCATCAATCTCGCGAGGTTTGTGTCGACCGACATAACTCTTGTGTCGATCGACACTAGGCGAAACATAGGTTTTATTCGGGTTTTCGCCCTGTGTCGATCGACGCCGGATTGGCATCGATCGACACCATGCGAAAAACCCTAAATTTTGTTCGGGTTTTTGCCCTGTGTCGATCGATGCCGGAGTGGCATGATATATCATGGTTTTTACTAGTTTTAGACCATGATATAAGTGTGTTTTAGTGTCTTTTGTGTTCTTTTAGAGTCTTTTACAGGTATAATCAGGTTTGGAGCATATTTGGTGATTATGGCACTTTTTGGAGATTTTTGGAGTATTTGGCCGAGAGATAGAGTTCACTGTCCGAAACAGAGAAATGCGTCGATCGTTGCACACTTGCACCGATCGTTGCACCAGCGAGATGGGCCGAAACTCGGCGGTTTATGAAGAGTCAAGATATTGCACTCTGATCCAGAAGTTCCTGATATTTACAAAGAAGCCCCTGGCCGAGATTAGACCTATATAATTAAGTTTTTGGTGTTTTATTTACTTACGCTTTGATAATTAAGAGCAGGGGATTTTTAGAGCTTTTGGGGCTGATCTAAACCTTTACTTCATCTCTATTTGGAGAAGATTTCGAACCCCTTTTATTCTTTATCTTCTATGCAATTTATTCATCATATGATTATGTTTTCATTATCTATGTCTGAGTAGATTCCTAGTTAGGTTTAGGGTTTCTCACATAGGATTTCATGACTTGCTAGACTTGTTTATTTCAGTCAAGGATTCATAACTATATCTGTTCTTTAATCTAATTGTGCTTAAAGCTAGTTCTAACCTGATCAATTAGAATCTAGATCTTAGGTTGCTAAATACGTCACGGAAGTGGGGTTTAGGAATCTGAACTAATTAGGTTGAGCAATTAAACTTCTCGCAAACGAAAGTTTGGTTTAGGATAATTGTGAACATATCAAACTTGGAATTAATGCTAGTTTAATCTGTTAGTTCTCGCAAACGAAAGTTTGGTTTGCTGCACTTAGACTTAGAGAATTATCGCAAAGGAATTTGGTTAATTCTATATCTGTGTTTTGAGTTCTAGAACTGTGCTTAATTAGATCCTTGCTGAATGAACTGTCTGCTTGTCTGATTTCCTGAGAACGCCCTAGACTTAGCGCTCTTAATAACTTGCTTTCACAACCAATAATCTCTGCTTTCTGTTACTTTCTCGCATTGCTTTTAATTCAATCACATTGCTTTCTTCCTAGTTTAATTTCCTATTCTTGAGCTATTGAATACCGGAGTCCCTGTGGATTCGATACCTATATACTACAACTACTGAACTGCGCACTTGCAGTTAGATATAGGATTAAAACCTGACACCTATCAAGTTTTTGGCGCCGTTGCCGGGGACTCTTTGAGTCTTCGATAGCTTAGAACCTAGGGTTTTACTAGGATTTTTCGTTTTCTTTTCGTTTTCATTTTTGTTTTTTTTTGTTTTTTTTTGTTTTTTTTGTTTTTTTTTTAGTTACTGATTTTTGTCTGTTTTCTCTCTGTCGCAGGTACCAATATCGCACTGCGTCGATCGTTGCACCATAAGCATTGATCGTCACTAGGCGATTCAGAGATTGAAGCGATCGTTGCACTGATAGCATCGATCGTTGCCGGACGATTACAGACAGTTTATGCAGACGCAAAAAACTAGAAGTAATCCGAACTTGGACTTAGTTAAGCTCAATCTTGAAGAACTTGGACGTTTAGAGAGAGCTAACAGAAGAGAAAGAAGAGAAAGGATGGTAAGAGAGCGTTTGATTCTGGTACGTGATGCTGAAGGTACCCTGAGGGACCGAGATAACAACCCATACAATGCTGCTTGGCAAAGGGTTGATGCTGAAGGGAGTGTCATCCCTGATCCTCCTGAGCAACAACAACAGGAGGAGAACCAGGGTCAAGGACAGTCCCAAGGTAGAGAGATGGTTGTACGTGAGAGGACTTTAGCTGACTACAACAGACCGGATGAGTTTCATAGAAACCGGTCAGCTTTAGTTCTTCCTGCTTTTGAGAGGAACGATTTTGAGATCAAAACCATCTACTACTCGCTGATGAGACAGAATGCATTTCACGGTTACCCAACGGAGCAGCCTATGGATCACATTGATTCGTTTGAGGACGTAGTCACTGGCATGAAGTATGATGGAGTCTGCCCGGACTATCTGTTCCTTAAGCTCTTTCCGCAGAGTCTTGCTGGAGACGCTAGTGCATGGCTAAAGCAGCTGGCACCTGCTCAGTACACTACTTGGGCAGCTTTAAAGAGTGAGTTCATACGTCACTTCTATGATGATGCGCGCTCAGACCAGTCCAGACAGGACATACTCACCTTTTCACAAGGAGCTGTGGAGCCTTTAAAGACTGCCTGGATGAGATTTAAGCAGTATCAGCGTGACTGCCCACACCATGGATTCACTGAAGTTCAGTTGATTGGCATTTTCTTCAGAGGCATAGATCTTCCATATCAATATGCACTGGATAACTCCAGTAATGCTAACTTCAACACCAGAACTCCTACACAAGCTAAGCAGTTGATTGAGAATCTAATAGGAAGCAACAGCTGCAAGACTATGGATGAGAGGAGGAAGAAATCTGGTGGAAGTGTAGAGAATTCTGATATAGCTGATATTAGATCTAGGCTGGACACAGTTTGCAATCTCCTAGCAGGTAAGAAAGCTGTCCACTTTGCCCAAGATGTAGAGGTACTTCAAACTGAGGTGGACACTCAGGAGGAAGATGTGAATTACATAGGAGGTTCTGGATTCCAAGGTAATAGATTTGGTAATCAACAAGGAAAAAAATTCTTCAATGGAGGACAGAAAAGTGCTTTCAACAACAACTCATCTAATTCTGGACAGACTGGTGGTTTTCAGAAGACCTTTGGACAAGGTACTCAGAGAACCTATGGATCTTCATCTTATCAGACTCCTCCTGCACCTACAGCTCATGAGAGTAGAATGGAGGCTATGATGGAACAACTAATGGAGAGTCAGACCAAGATTTATGTGGACTGCAACAAGAAGTTAGATGCTGTCTATGAAGACCTCAATGGGAAGTTTGAGTCCCTGAACACTCACATGAAGCAGTTGGATACTCAGGTAAACCAGATTTCCAGCTCAATAAAGGGAAAAGGGCTAGCAGACACTCATATTAAGGCCTGGTCTGTGTACGTTAATGATGGATCTCACCTAGGTGAAAAATTTGAGCTAAGTACAGCTGAATTGGTGAAGGAAGAAGAAATCATGGATTTTGGTGAAAAACTCTCGGGTGGAAATTGCAGCATTGCAACGATCGACACACACCTAGTGTCGATCGATGCACGTCGAGAACAGACAGATTCGCTGAGTGAGGATGGTATTGATGCAGACTTAGAGCTTGATGGCTTATTCTCTGGAGTCTCTGAGATCTCTCAACAGGAGATTTATGCGCAGATTGTTAGACAACACTCCTCAGTGTCTGAAGTGATTAGGCAGAAAATTGAAGAGCTTAAGAAGCTAGAGGAGATTGGTGAAGAATTGGAAGAACTTCCAACTTCTGATGATCCACCTTATCATCCATGTGTGCAGAGGTATTTGAACAAGATGCTGCCTCTAGATGAAGAGCTGAGAGACTAGGTGGTTATACTTCCTCAGCATATTAGTGATGTTCTGTTAACAAAGATCCCGAAGAAGCTGCCTGATCCTGGAGTCTTTGTGCTTGATTGTTCAATCTTTGAGGATAGTTTCAGGCGTTCTCTGTGTGACTTAGGAGCTGCTGGAAGTTTGATGCCATACTCTGTGGCAGAGAAGCTGGGTATGCTAGATTTTACTCCTACTAGGACCTCTCTTGTCCTAGCTGATCAGTCCATACGAGTTCCTGAAGGACTCCTGATGGACATCCCGGTGAGAGTTGGAAACTACTTAGTTCCAACAGACTTCTTAGTGCTGAGATATGACTGTGATCCGGATAAAGCATTGCTGCTTGGAAGACCATTTTTGGCTACAGCAGGAGCGGTAATTGATGTTAGGAACAGCCTGATAGACCTCCATCTGGGAGATGAGTCGCTGCGTTATGAGATGGATAAGCTGCGAAGACCACTGATAGATGGGCAGACATTCACCATAATGGATGCAGACGATGAGCAGCCTGATGACACTGTGATTATAGATCCTGGAGCACATTTTACTCCATCTTTTCATGGACATAAGCATTCTGCAACAGCCTACTCGCCACCTTGGATGAGGAGACTTGGACAGAGACAGAAAAAGTCTCTGTCAGGATCTCCTGGTGCCTGAAAATTCTTGTCTGTCCGGTCAAGCTATTGACCTTAAACAAGCGCTGGGTGGGAGGCAACCCACCATTAGGTACTAGTGTTTTTCTACTTAATTTTTGGTGTTTTTGTTAGGATTTTACGTTTGTTTTTGTTTCTGGTGAGTTTATGGTTGCAGGTCTCGGACAGATTCGTAGTGCGTCGATCGACACACTGCTGTGTCGATCGTCACAACACGATCGGAATCGCATTGCAGCGATCGTTGCAGTTCTGAGCAACGATCGACCATACACGAAAATCGCCAAGTAACGGTCGATGCACTTAGTGCAACGATCGATACTTGAGCGACAGAGGTAAACCCGACAGAACTCAACAGAACTTTAACAATTTTTATTTTCTTTTTACCGATCCTTCGCTTGACACTACTGGGGACAGTGTGTCTTAAGTGTGGGGGAGGTGCTACTGACTTTTGTTTTCTGTTTTCTTAAGAGTCAGTCCATTTTTCAAAAAAATTTCGTTTTATTGAGTCAAAATTGTTTAAGTAAGAAACTATGATTTTCTGAGAAGATTTACAAGACTTGCAGGAACTTAAGTAACCATTGGGATGAAGTTGCAGGATCTATCTCTGACCATTAGAAAACCCAGACACAGATCAACCTACTGGGAACACCCACATCACTTCAGGTATCAGAGGATCCTTTTACTGACTTCAATTTAATACTGACTTAGATTTCTCACCTAAGGGCTTGGTATACTCTGTGTCGGATTCCCTGTTAGTTCTGACACAACCTGTCAACCTATCCTATTTAGTTCCCTTCTCCCCTTCTATAAAGTAAAAAAAAAAGATAATAAACTGAGGATGAGTTAGTAACTCCGAAGTGGTCACAGGAGTGGTAGAGACCCCTATTATCTCCTGTGCTATCCATGGAATGTGTCCAAAGTACACCCCATAACGGGAAGAACACTGATAAAAAAAATAAAATGATACCCAATGTGGGAAAAATTAGTTGTTAAAGAAGGGAAAAGAGAAGAAAGGGACTAGAGAAAGATAGTATGGTGGTCTAGAGCTGATAAGGTAAGAATCCATGTGCCCTTTGATCGATACTCCTTAGGTGAGACCGCACTTAAATACTTGCAGAAGTCCGTAGGGAGAATTTGAATGCTTGAATGTGATTGTGGAGTTTACCTAGGACAGTTGCTAAGTGTGGGGGAAGTACATGTTGGTCTTGATATCCTGTGATTGATTCTTTCAGTGGTTTACTAAGGGGAATCTGAGTATTGTAGCTTCTAGGATGAAATGAGTTTCTGAAGAGTTTTCAAACCTCTTCACCAAGCTTTAGTTCTCTGTTTTGCTTGAGGGCAAGCAAAGGCTAAGTGTGGGGGAGTTGATATATCATGGTTTTTACTAGTTTTAGACCATGATATAAGTGTGTTTTAGTGTCTTTTTGTGTTCTTTTAGAGTCTTTTACAGGTATAATCAGGTTTGGAGCATATTTGGTGATTATGGCACTTTTTGGAGATTTTTGGAGTATTTGGCCGAGAGATAGAGTTCACTGTCCGAAACAGAGAAATGCGTCGATCGTTGCACACTTGCACCGATCGTTGCACCAGCGAGATGGGCCGAAACTCGGCGGTTTATGAAGAGTCAAGATATTGCACTCTGATCCAGAAGTTCCTGATATTTACAAAGAAGCCCCTGGCCGAGATTAGACCTATATAATTAAGTTTTTGGTGTTTTATTTACTTACGCTTTGATAATTAAGAGCAGAGGATTTTTAGAGCTTTTGGGGCTGATCTGAACCTTTACTTCATCTGTATTTGGAGAAGATTTCGAACCCCTTTTATTCTTTATCTTCTATGCAATTTATTCATCATATGATTATGTTTTCATTATCTATGTCTGAGTAGATTCCTAGTTAGGTTTAGGGTTTCTCACATAGGATTTCATGACTTGCTAGACTTGTTTATTTCAGTTAAGGATTCATAACTATATCTGTTCTTCAATCTAATTGTGCTTAAAGCTAGTTCTAACCTGATCAATTAGAATCTAGATCTTAGGTTGCTAAATACGTCACGGAAGTGGGGTTTAGGAATCTGAACTAATTAGGTTGAGCAATTAAACTTCTCGCAAACGAAAGTTTGGTTTAGGATAATTGTGAACATATCAAACTTGGAATTAATGCTAGTTTAATCTGTTAGTTCTCGCAAACGAAAGTTTGGTTTGCTGCACTTAGACTTAGAGAATTATCGCAAAGGAATTTGGTTAATTCTATATCTGTGTTTTGAGTTCTAGAACTGTGGTTAATTAGATCCTTGTTGAATGAACTGTCAGCTTGTCTGATATCCTGAGAATGCCCTAGACTTAGCGCTCTTAATAACTTGCTTTCACAACCAATAATCTCTGCTTTCTGTTACTTTCTCGCATTGCTTTTAATTCAATCACATTGCTTTCTTCCTAGTTTAATTTCATGTTCTTGAGCTATTGAATACCAGAGTCCCTGTGGATTCGATACCTATATACTACAACTACTGAACTGTGCACTTGCAGTTAGATATAAGATTAAAACCTGACACCTATCATGGCATCGATCGACACCATGCGAAAAACCCTAAAACGTTTTTCGAACAAAACCCTAAACTAGGTTACTTTGATCAAAACGAGTTTTAGCATGCTTGTATCAATCATACAGAGATCCAGATTCAACCAATCTAATCAACATGCTACAGATTCAATGAAACCCTCAAGCTCTGATACCACTGAAGGAATTTCTAGCAATTCCTAATCCAATTAGGCAATCCTGGTCTGAATTCCAAGCCTAGGATCTAGGGTTCATGTAATTGAATCATTAGGATCTCAGAATTACCTGGTGATTAGCAGCGGAAGATTTGCAGATAATCGAGATCTAGAGCGCCTCAAATGCTGCGCCTCTACTGGTATCCACACGCACACAAACTGAACAGAAGGGATGCTAGTGCCTTTAGAGATCAGATCTCTCAAGAGGTTTCTATTTCTTTTTCTGGTGGCTGTGAATTAGGTTAAAACCAGTTTAGGTCGACCATATATCTTATATATGTCGACTTAAACCATAACGGAATTAACCAACGATTAAACCGAATTAATCTGGTAATCCGCGAGTTGCATCGATCGACACACTCTTTGTGTCGATCGACACTGCCCCAGAATATTGATATCGAATGCATATCAAATATGCATTCACTAGATCATTACATTAATGATCAACCTCGTCTTTAACGTCCAGTTTGCTTAGGTGTGTGACCCTGTAGGATCATATAACACTAGCAATGAGTTCTCAACTCATTGATCATAAGTGGCTTCTAGCAAAGCATTATGACTACCTAGTGTCATTTGATTGTCTCATCTCGACAATACGACTTTCACTTGGAGTAAGTACAATAGATTTCAGGACATTCCCAACATGAATACCCATTTGCAACCAATTGTTCTCTTTCCATTCAGTCTATCAATTAGTTTCCAAGTCGCATTCTTCTCCAACGAGTGCATTTCTTCATCAGTAGCTCATTTTTGCTGTTTCTTATAACTTCCTTTCATAGCCTCCTGATAGGATCTTGGTTCATCCTCCTCTATGAGTTCAGCCATAAGAAGGGCGTAGGCTGCTACTTCATAATCCGCGAACTTGCTTGGTAGCTTGATCGTTCTTCTTTCCTTATCCCTTGTCAATATAGGACTCTTTGGATTAGGTGAATCATCTTTTGATTTTGATCCTTCTTCTGGATCATCAACTATTTCTACATCAGAAATAGCTCCACCTTCACCTGAAGGTTGTCCTTCTTGACCCTCTGTTTCTTGTTGATTTTCATTAGTTGGAATGTTGAAATAGATCTTCTCCTTTCCTTTGACATCCATTTCTCTATTCAACATTTCAGAAAACTTATGAAAATCCTTGTAAACGACCTCCTCATGAAAAGTAACGTCCCTGCTTATCACACATTTCCTATCTCCAGAGCTCCATATCATGTACCCTTTGACTCCTTCAGGGTATCCAAAAAATACTCCTTTCTTTGCTCGAGGTTTGAGCTTTCCCTGATAAACATGGAAATAAGCCAGACATCCAAATCTTTTCATATGCGAGTATACAGGCTTCCTTCCAGTCTAGACTTCTTAAGGCACTTGAAAGTTTATTGGAACTGATGGAGATCTGTTGATCATGTAGACAACAGTAGAAGCATCAACAGCCCAGAAGGATTCTCCCAACCCTTTTTCACTTAACATACTTCTTACTTTCTCTAGTATAGTTCGATTAAGTCTTTCTGCTACCCCATTTTGCCGAGGGGTGTATGGGCAGATATTGTGCCTGACAATACCTTGAGCTTTACAATGTTCATCAAACACCTTATTAACATACTCAAGCCCATTGTCTGTTCTTAATACCTTCAATTTCTTCCCACTTTAATTCTCAGCAAAAGCCTTCCATTTTGTGAATTTCAGCAAAAGCCTTCCTTTGTCTTGAGGAAATAGATCCATGATTTCCTTGAGAAATCATTTACGAATGAAATGTAGTATTGACACTTGGTAAGACTGGGAGTAACGTTTGGAGAGCCCCATAGGTCAGAGTGCACATACTCCAGTTGTTCTTTCGATGTATGTTTTCCCTTCTTGAAAGAGCTCTTATGAAAATTCCCAAGCACACAAAATTCACAGTGTTTCAGCTCTGAAACTTCATCCGCCTTTAAGAGCTCCTTCTTAACCAGAATCTTCAAACACTCTGCACTCATATGACCTAATCGGTTGTGCCACAAAGATGTCTAATCAACTGTTTTAGCTGCAGCATTTACTTGAGGTTCAACCGGCTTTCCATCTAAGATGTAGAGAGTATCTCTATAATCATCAGCTAACACTTCTTTCTCCTTCAGAAATACCTTTAATATGAAATCCTTAGACTGAAACCAACATTTTTGGGACTCCAGTTGTCCTAGAGAGATCAGATTTCTTTTAGCAGTAGCTGAATATCTGACTTTTGTTAATACAACAATCGTGTTGTTGTAGTTAACTATCTTAAGCTTTCCAATAGCAGTTATATAGCAGTAGGTATCACTCCCCATTAGTATCTTTCCTCCATCAAATTCTTCTATTTCAAACAAGAGATCCTTCCTGAAGGTTAGATGATACGAGCATCCGGAGTCTAAAACCTATCCATCTCTTGAAGATCTCTTGGATGCTGTCAAGACGATTGGACCATCATCTTGAGCTAAGCCTATGCTTGCCTCTGCATTTGATTTTCTTGATTGTCCCTTCTTGGGACAGTCTTTCTTGAAGTGCCCTTCAGCTCCACAAATCCAGCAAGCTCTCTTAGTTTTAACTTTAGACTTGCCCTTGTCTTGCTGTTTCCCTTTTGAGTAATTTCTCCTGTCATTCTGATGTTTTGACTTACCAAATATACCTTCATTATTAGACTTTGTCAGATAGCTTCTCTTCTGCTTCATTTTTGTTTCCAGAGAATAAGCTGCTGTAGTGATTTCCTTTATAGTAATGGTATGATCCCCACCTCTATACTTCAGTATATGAACAAGTTTTGCAAAATGGGAGGGTAGACTGTTTAGTAGAAGAACATCCTGGTCCTCATCGCTTAGCTCCACCTCAAGACTAGCTAGGTCTGAGATTAACTTGTTGAACACATCAAGGTTCTTATCCAATTTCTTTCCTTCTTCCATTTTGAAACTGTAGAACCTTTGTTTGAGATATAATTGATTTGGCAGGGATTTACCCTGATACTGAGATTCTAAAGCATCACACATGCTTTGTGTTGTCTTATGCTTTAGCTTAATCTTTCTCAGCACAATATTCGTCAAGCTCATGCTCAACAATTTCTCACCCTTCTATCTTTCTCCAACCACTTTGAATCATGTTTCTTATTCTCTCCTTCAACTCCTTTGCCTTTTGAGTCTGATGACTCATCATCAAGGTTCAGTACCGAGTCGAGACCATGGATCTCCAGCTGAGCGAGGATCATGTGCTTCCATATAGCGTAATCACCTTCCCCATCAAACTTCTCTACTTCCCACTTACCATGAGTGGGTTCAACCATCTTTCCTCGATACAGACATGTACGAAGAGAATCCAGAAACCCCAAAAACAACCCTGAAGATAAACAGCAGACAAAACCCAGCAAGAGACAACCAGATAATCCAATAACCAGAGAAGTCCAATACCAAGATACCAACAACCAGATATAGATTAACCAAAAAAAATCTTCTGAAACCCATAAATTATCATAGATAACACATCTGCCTCAAAAACCAGGTAGGATCCTTTTACCTGCTGAGAATGTGCTCCTTGATACCTGAAACCCTGAAGATAGAACACCGAACCAGAAAACCACCCTAGATCGTAAAAACCTTAGGGCTCTGATGCCACTTTTAAGATTTCTTGACACTAGTTCATCGGTTAACGTCAATCTTAAATCAATATGTTGCTAACGTTTTGGTTATTCATTTGTTTCAGATTGTAAGGTTCAAGCGAGTAAGAGAAGATGCACAAGAGATTTACAAGTTCCCAAGGCCAAAGAACCGACCAAGGTACATCTTGGAGAGCAATGCCGCTCTCAAGGCTTTCACTATATGTGGAAAACAGTGTATAAGCACACAGAGAAATGAATACAAATTCAGAGATACACAGTGTACCGAGGAAGAATAAGAAGAGCTTTAATGGAGGTTAAGCTTTGTTCTCTCTCTCTAAACTCTCTTGAATCTTTTCTCTGATGCTACACTCTCTCTCTCTATCTCTCTAATTCCACGTGAAAACCTTTGTGCCGATCCTGCTTTATTCACCCGTACAGGTTACATCTCATTACCTTTTCAACGGATCCAACAAACCTTATCACCAAGGTTTTTATCGCAGGAACTTGATTATACGGCACCGCATTGCTCTCTTAAATGGGCATTCTCCTTGTTGGATATTTACCATCTGGGCCTTACCGAAAGCACACCAGCTTCTAGCCCAAAACACCAACAGCCATGTGAATCACAGGATCGCAGCTCACACTTAACAAGAAATCTCCTTAAACATTAGCTTCTACACCTTGTTCGTTTCTTAAGGGGGATTTCTTCTTCCTCTGTTACTCTTTCAGCTTGTCAATGTCCTCCATGTTTCTCCCACTAATGAGCATATAATCATGATAAATCAACATGATTATGAGAGAATGGTCAGCAATCGTACGGCTCATCTGTTCACCGACCCCATTTTCATGTTGTGTTTTTCTCACTGTGAAGTGTTTAAATACCATGCTCCTCACAAAATTTCTAGAACTATGTGTTAGTGTATTCTATGCCATTATCGGATCTCTAATACTTTACATTCATCTCTACTTAGTATTCTACTTCAGTTTTCCAGATTTCTTCTTCAAGAAACATTTTTGGAAAAATCATATCAATGAAGATGACGAAGTACCACGATCCTCTCAATGACTGTTTTGTTATCGATTCGGAGCCACCTCTGCCGGTTACCGAGTCGACTTGCCGGCGACTGGGTCAACTCAGTCAGGTTCTGTTTGACCGGTTTGGTTTTGTTCAATTTCTAATTTTTGGTTTAATTCCAATTCGATCGGTAACTTGGTTCAATTAATTTTTTTGGTTTTGTTTGGTTTAAGATAATTGGGCTGGTTATGCATATGGACCTGGTTTAATATGGGCTTAGGTTTGGATCTGGGTTGACCGGGTTGGATGGTTGACTTTGACTTGGACCACTAACTTTTAATCAACAATTTCAAGTGATCATATAGGCCAATTTGAGCGAAACAAAAGCCTATCTCACTTAAATTTTCGTCCTCTTTCCAGATTTGAAGTCCTTTGGGTGTCAGGAATTTCTAAATTATGCTTTTCCATTCTTTGGTCAAGGTCATGACCGGTGGTGATCTCTATTTGCCCTATCTCAATTCTGAGACGTGATTCCTTTGCTAGTTTCATCTTTCCTAGGTAGCTCAAGTTTAGTAAAGAGCTTGATTTAATTGAAAGAAAGTAGATCTGCTAGGTTGTCGCTTAACCCGGAAAAATTGAATGTGGTTGATGGGCATGTGTGGTGTAGTTGCAGTATGTGTTATTTGCAGGACATGGGGGCGAGGTGTGTTTCCGTACGTGTCATTGATTGTCGAAGGAGGGTATGACGAACCCTCCCTGAGTTGTGATGCCAGAAAAGAGTGCATCGTGTTTGCGGGGACAATGAGGCAGTGCATACCTGTCAGTCCATGGGTGCATGGGGGCTTCGGCAGGAGACCACACCTATGGACAAGTAGCTAGTGTGTAGGTTGCGTGATATGTCTTCGGGCGGTTGTGTGCAAGGTGATATTAACTTAGTACTTGAAACTCGTAGTTGTGTGGCGTAAGCCTATATCGCATGTTCCTTGAATCCGCTTTTGGTGGATAATTGTGTTTGAATAAATTACTCAGTCATTTTCTTCTTTTCTGTTCTTTTTCCCTTGCAGGTCCGGATGCAGGATGATCGGTTGGCTGGTGTACGTTGGTGAATTTGAATCGAAAGGAATGCACAAACTCTTGAAACCGCTGGTGGATGTCCCGATTATAAAATTTTTTGGTTCGGTGGATGTTCCACGACACCGTTTCCAGTTCATCAAGAACGGAGCGTCACAATCACAATCACATATTGTTTTTTAAAAACATTCAAATATCTTCATTTTTATCACTGAACTTGAACCCGTTCTATGAAGTGTCCCTAAGGACATTAGATTTCTCTTCACTGCTGGAACATGTGTAACATCAGTCAACATTCTAATGATGCCAACTTTTATGTGGAAGTTGATATGCCAATACTGTATGATCCCAACTCGGCCTTTCCAAAGATAGATAGAGTTTTAGGTTTTTTCTTGAGGGATTCCAAAAGAAGGATTTAAGAACACGGTGAGAAAGTATGGAAATTAGGGTTTCGCTAGGTTTCCGAGAAGAAACAAAGCGGATGAGGAGAGTGTTTAAGTCGCCGGAGAGAAATTAGGTTTAACTCGATTTTGCTAAGGACTCTCGGGCAATTGTATTGAAAAGCGTGTGTATTATTCAATATCGAGATGTCTTTTTATAGGTTTACAAAGTCGGTCAAACATAATAAGGAAAAACGAGATAATTAAGGATCTTTCCCTATTATCTCGGCTCGAACGTATCTTTTATCTCGGCGTGATTACCAAGTGAGCCGCTTTCCTTTTTTCGCTTTTCCTTTCTTTGTAACCTTAGTTATCCAAGTAACTGGACCGAGTTAGGTTAAATTGGAGCACGCTTTCCTAATTGGCCGACCTAAATTCCTGAATGAGCCTTTTGGGAAAGGTGCTAATCTTGACTCCAACAATAAGCCCCCCCCCCCAGTGCGGCAATTCGAATTTATTTAGATCGGCGGTATGAGGAAAATGTCGTTTGGTTTAGGAAGCGATTTAGGTTGGTTCATGCTTCTGATTGGATTGGATTTGATATAGACCGGTCTCGGATTTACCCGAGAAGAACCGAATTAATTTATCTTATCTGACGGAAAATTGGATTTGATTTCCGGTTGAACCGGTTTATAGGTGCGAGAAACGAAGCGTCGCCTAGGTAATTATGGCTTCCCGGATACGGCGCCCATTTCCTCTATATATTTTCTGCTTTTACTTCTCATTTCTTCATCTCTCCTCGAACGAAGAAGATAAAGGTAATTTTTGCTCTCCACCGGTTTTTATTTTCCGATTTGCCTTCCGCCGTTGCTCAGCCATAGTTTCCTAGGTTTTTAGATCAAACCCACTTTTCGTTGTTGTGTTCTTCTTCTGTTCTTCAGTAGTTATGTCTTTGATCCGTTGTTCGGGGAACAAGGACAAGGATATCGTTCATGTTTCATCTGGAGAAGACTGACCATGTCGGCGCGTTGTCTCCTCCGACCCATCTTCTAGTAGCAGCACATCTTCCGATCTGAAAAGACATCCTTGCTATCGGCAAGCCAAGGAGCTTGAGCGCCGCTTCGAGTTATCTCGGCTGACTGACGCCTCGCAAAGTTCGGGCCGAACCGAGCTATAGATCCCACAGCTCCGAGATTCGGGTTCAGAGAATCCTGAAGAAGATGAGGATGAAGCTGAGGGAAATGATACGGGTGATGATGACAGTGACACCAACATCTCGCCTCCTGGGTTATCGGCTGCTCCCAAGGAAGCCTTTTTTTTTTGGACTCGTTCTACCGTTGAGACGGTGACTTCTACGCTTCAAGAGTGCGGAGCCGATCCAAGGATAAAATTCCTTATTCCCGGTCCGTTCGACCGACCTTGGAATCCTCCAGCCGGCTATATGACCTTGTACAAGTCTTATTTCATTAATACCGATACTGTGGGTTGCCAGCTTTGGTTGCTACTCCCTGATTTGCTCATCTCCTACTGCCATCGTCGTGAGATCGCCATTTATCAGCTTTCAGCTACCGCGGTTCGCCACATGGTAGGCCTTCTTGTGTTAGGGGCCGAAACCGACATAATGATCACCGTCAGGATATTCGAGGAAATGACTTCAATCAATTTCATGACAAATACCAGTCCAAGGTGTTTCGCGGTTAGACTGAAAAAGGACCAAGGCGTAGTTACGGATGCGTCGAATAAGATTCGCGTTTGGCAGCGATATTACTTCTACGCCGAGATAACTCCCCTGGTTGTACCCGAGAAGCATCAAGAGCTTATCAGATCGTCTTGGAATAAGAATTTTGGTAGATATCGTTCTGAGTTTTCTGTTTATCGACACGAATGATTTATTTAATTTTCTTTTGTTTTTGCAGTGCACCATCCGTTCCTCAAGCCTTATCCGGACAACTTATTTCTGATTGTTGAAACTATCCGAGCTCTCAGTCTTCGTAAGTGGTTGCATCTAACTCGGGAACGTATCAACCGATCTCTTCTGTGGATTTCTAAAGGTATGCCTCATTTTTCGGCTTACGCTGATGATGCTTTTTATTTTGAGTCCTAAACTTCCTTTCTTCGTTTGTTCTTAGTTAAGTGGAATACGGCAGAGAAAGTTACTCAATCCGAGTTAACTAAACCAAGAATGGGAAAGGTGAAGAAGATATCAGTTGATTACTCGCAGAAGATCACGTCCAATCTCCAGCGTTCGGCTGAACCGGCAAAGGAGAAGGACGAGACTCTGTTACCTCAGAGTGGAGGCGAGCCGTCGATCACTGATGGTGAGAAGTTAGTCGTGCCCCAAGAAGACGTAGCTGCTAAATCGGATATGGTGGCTCCATCAGAGAGGGTCCCATCTAAGACTAAACCTAAAAAGAGGACGGCCAAAGAGAGGCCAGACCAGGAGAATCCGGCGAAGAGGACGGCTGTGGTAAGAAAGCCTATCAAAGAAGCTTCGGCTAAGAAGACAGCTACCGACAAACCTGGTAAGGCTAAAACTATTAACCCGTGGAAACGGTTTTATGAAGAAGGGGGAGAGATTTCCGACACCAATTCTGGCAAAAATAAGCCTTTTATCTCTCGCAAGGAGATCGTCTTAGCTCATCCTCGCGGTTCGCAGAAAGAAGCAGATGCCGGCACTCGGCCTTCGATCCATAACTTTGCCTATCAATATGAGAGCGAAGCCCCGTTCATCTATAATGCTCGAGCATGCTTCGACATGCTTACCTGCGTGAGGGGAAATGAGTCAAACTGGCCGCCTTTGAAGGAGCTTTCCCATTCCGATGCGATCCTTAATTTGAAACAGGCCAAGGCTGCAGTAAGTTTTTTTATTATTTTCTTTTAGAGTAGCTTTCTTTGGAGAGTTTCGTTTGTTCGCCGTTTTAATGAAGACTTTGTCTTTCAGATGATCGCGGCGTCGAATCGTGTAGCCCTTGAAAGTGCCTAGGATTCTCAGAAAATGGTCGATGCAGTGAAAAGGAGGGATGATCTTCTCGCAAAGGCGAAAAAGGAAAAAGAAACGTTGGAGGCGAGCAACCTGGTTCTCGCGAATAAACTCCGTGAGACGGAGGAGAAGCTGCGCCTTGCTGAGGAGAAAGCGAAAGCCGATCTCCTTAAGTTCCAGTCAAAAAAGAGTCAACAGAAATTCTGCGTCGAGCTGGTCCAGAAGGAGAGGAATCGCGTTGAAGCCGTGATGAGGGCGAAGGCGCAATCCTATTTTGATCTCTTCCAGCGTTAAGATCAAGAGGACGCTACCAAGTTACAGATCGAGCAAGGTCAGATTACTGGCCTTAGGAAATGCTTGCTGAAGCTTAGCACAGAAGGTGTGCCGATTCCTAAGTCGGTCCTGGATCAACTCGTAGTTGATGAAGCAGCAATTGATGCTAAGATGGACGATTTGGACGTCGTGACGAAAGAGGAGTTAACATTTGTCCTCTCGCCCACTCGCCATCCTCTCTTGGAATCTCTTCACCGCGACTCGCCACCTCACGTTCCAAAGGACATTGACGAGTTCAGGACTAACCGCGGGGTGATTCCCGAAGCGCTCTCTACTAACCCTATCCCGACAGCTAATAATTCGGAGATTATGGCTCAAGGCGGCGCGTTGACAGTGGTGCAGGACGCGAGCGCTAAGGTTAGTGAAGCTGAGAAAGTGAATGAGCCGGAGAAATCATCAACGAGCGGGGTCGGGGTCGAATGATTTCTTATTCTATGTATTATTATTGTTTTTTTTTATGTCGGTTCTATGTAAGATACCTTGTCTTTTGGTATTTTAAGACTTTTTGCTTGTAAACTTATCCTTTGCTTGAAGGAGGTACTTGAATAAACTATTTTTTCGTATAATCGGTCTATTATGTTTTCAACTTGTTCAAATGAATCAAAATGAATAGATATTAGATCGTTTTATCGTAGAACGGATCTTTTACATGGCTCTTTTGTTCCGCTAGGTTTAATGGTTGTGAGACTTATGCATGCTCGGCTTACTTGGTCAAAGGACAGACGAATATGTGATGCTTAAGTGCTCGGCTTATTTGTTATCGCCCATCTCAGAGAACGTACGGGTACGGGCCCGTTTTTTTTAGTGCGAGACGGATCTCGGATTTTCCTTACCGCGATATGCATCTCGCGTGCAAAGAAAACCACACTCCTGGCCAGGGAGCACGATGCTAATAGTGCGAGTCTTATTGGGTGCTCGACTTACAGTCAAAGCAATGTATCGTCTGACTTTGCGAGCTGAGGAGCTCGGTGTTCTGCGGACTTAGAAGTCCGGCTTTAGCGAGCTAGAAGCTCGGCTCTTTGCGGATCAAGCATCCGGCTTTTGCAAACTAAGAAGCTCGGCTTTAACGAGCTAAGAAGTTCGGCTCTTTGCGGATCAAGCATCTGGTTTTTGCGAACTAAGAAGCTTGGCTTTGGCGAGCTAAGAAGCTCGGCTCTTTGCGGATCAAGCATCCGGCTTTAGCGAGCTTAGGAGCTCGGATTTTTTGGACAAGTACTTAGCTTGTCATGGCGTTAATAAGTTAAAAAAGAGGGTTAACTCAGCATGAGTTATTAAGATGTGATAGCTCGGTATAAGGTAAGTTTTGAATTGAAAAGGAATAATAACTCGGCATAAGTTGAAGAAGGAGAACTAACTTGACTCGGCCTGAGGCGCTTTTAACTCGGCATAAGCTGTAAAATAAAAAAAATTATTAGATTTGTGACTGTGCCGATGAAGGTTGCCTACGTATCTTCCGAGGAAGAATCAAGTAACTCATAGTTCATACACTTTTTTTTGAGCCGAGGTTAGACTGCTGCCTAGAAGTACTCTTTCAGGCTTGCTGAATTCCATGAACGCGGCAAAGCTTGCCCTTCATTTATTCGAGCTCGTAAATGCCGGGTTTGACGACTTTCGTTATCCTGTAAGGTCCTTCCCACTTTGCGCCTAGTTTGCCTGCTCTCCATTCTTTGGTATTTTCATAGACTTTACGAAGCATGTAGTCGCCGACTTGAAAGTGTCGTTCCTTTACCTTTTAGTTGTAATGCCGAGTTGCGAGTTCCTGATAGTTTTGGATGCGGAGTAATGCCCGATTTTGTTCTTCCTCGATCGTGTCGAGGGCATGAAGCAGCATTTTCTCGTTGATCTCATTATGTTGAGGCATGAGAGCTCGTTGGAAAGTATAGATGTTGGCTTTTGCCGGGACCATTGCTTCCACGCCGAAGGCTAAGGAGAACGGAGTGGCCCTAGTCGCGCGGCGAGGAGTTGTTCTATGCGACCAAAGAACTCCGTCAAGTTCATCAGCCCAAACTCCTTTCTTGCTTTCGAGACGCTTCTTGATACCGTTGATGATGGTTTTGTTTGTAGCTTCAGCCTGTCAGTTTCCCTGGGGATATCTCGGTGTCGACTTACTGAGCCATATGTCCCATTTTTTTGCAAAATCCTTCAAACAGGTTTGATGTGAATTGTGATCCGTTGTCGGTGAAAATCTAGTAAGGCAATCCATATCGGCATATAATGTATTTCCAGATGAAGTTCTGAGCTTGGATGTCGTGGATCGATACATATGCCTTGGCTTCGACCCATTTGGTGAAGTAGTCGGTCATGATCAATAGGAAACGCCTTTGGTTAGAAAGCGGCAACGGTCCAACGATGTCCATTTCCCACTTCATTAATGGGTAAGCCGCGGTGGACGTGGTGAATAGCTCTGTAGGCCGATATATGAATGGTGCATGTCGTTGACACTTTTCGCACTTGTTAGAGTATGTCTCACAATCGGCGACCATAGTCGGCCAATAGTGACCATTTAACTTTATTTTATGAGCAAGGGACCGACCTCCAGAATGATTTCCACAAGCTCCTGAATGTGTTTCTTCGAGTACTCGGCGGATTTCGTCTCCGGATATGCATCTGAGGAGGACCTTGTTGGTCGAGTATTTGTAAAGGGCGTCGTCGGACATCGTGTATCGCGCGCTTTTGACTCTAAGTCGGCGTGCGGCCCACTTGTCCTTGGGAAGTTTTCCCTCCGTCAAATATGCTTTTATCTCTTGTCGCCAATCCTCATCGTCGTCTGTTAGGAGTGCAATGAGGTCGGTGCATTTTGCTTGACTATTGTAACACGGATCGTCTTGACAGTCCTGTTGGATTGCGAGAACAGTATCATCAGGAGCGGACTCCTCGTGATTTCTTTCAGGCGGCGGGATGCTAGGTTCGTTAATGGTTTCTACTGGAATCCATCCGCAAGATCGGGATTTGATGCCAGAGATGCAAGTGCATCTGCTGGGGCATTTTCTTTCCTCGGTATTTGGACTATGTCAAAGAACTCGAAAGAGCTGGTAAGTTCTAGTGCCGCCTTGCGATAGGCTTCCATTCTCTCATTCTTAGCTTCGTACTCTCCATTGATTTGATTTGCCACGAGCATGGAGTCGCAATGGTCCAGGAGATGTCGTACCCCGATTTCTCTAGCTAGTCTGAGGCCGGCTAACAGAGCCTCGTACTCGGCTGTATTGTTATACGCTGTGAAACCCAGTTTGAACGATTGTTCTAGTATTTCTCCGGTTGGTGATATGAGACGTACTCCTACCCCGACTCCTCGTTTTGATGAAGCACCGTCAACAAATAGTTTCCAGTTTTTGTCTTCTACCTGAGTACCGTCATCCAATTCAGGTGATAGTTCCACAAGGAAGTCGGCTATTACCTCAGACTTGGCGGTTTTCCTGTTTTTGTAATCAATGTCGTACTCGCTGAGTTCCACTGCCCACTTTGCCAGGCGGCCGGATTGTCCTGGACTGTGTAAAATCGTCCGAAGAGGCTGGCTGCTTAGCACATCAACTGAGTGATATTGGAAGTAGGGGCGTAGCTTTATAGCCGAGATAACGACTGCGAGGGCCAGTTTTTCCATTTCTGGATATCTTTTCTCAGCTCCGTTCATCGTATTGCTTACGTAAAAGATTGGCTTTAGTTCTCCTCGGTCTTCTCGTACTAGGACTCCACTGACTGCAGTCATTGAGATCTCGATTTATAAGAAAATTGTCTCGCTGTTTTCGGGTTTTGATAGTACTGGGGGGTTTGACAAGTAGTCTTTAAGTTGGATGAACGCCTCTTGACACGTGTTGTCCCATATAAATCTTTTGTTTCCCCGGAGGAGTTCATAGAAAGGCAGACATTTGTCCGTCGAATGAGATATGAATCTGTTCAGGGCGGTTATGCGGCCAGTCAGACGTTGTACCTCTCGGGTATTCCTAGGTGATGGTAGGTCGACTATTGCTGAGATTTGTTTCGGATTAGCTTATATCCCTCTTTGAGTGACCACATATCCGAGGAATTCACCTGATGTTACGCCAAACGTACATTTTGCCGGGTTAAGCTTCATCCCATATCGGTTAAGGATGTTAAAACATTCCTTTAGATGCCCAACATGTTGAGATGCGACTAAGAACTTCACCAGCATATCGTCAGTGTATACCTCCATCGTCGTGCCGAGCTGAGTTGCGAACATCCGGTTGACCAGTCGTTGATATATAGCGCCCGCATTCTTAAGGCCAAATGGCATGACCTTGTAACAGTAAGTGTCGCGTTCTGTTATGAATGCCGTCTTCTCTCGATCGTCTGGGTTCATGAGAATTTGATTGTATCCCAAAAACGCATCCATAAACGAAAGCAACTCGTTCCCAGCTATGGCTTCAACAAGTCGATCGATATGCGGCAAAGGAAAGCTATCCTTCGGACAAGCTTTGTTGAGGTCCGTGAAGTCGACACAGGCTCTCCACTTTCCGTTTTTCTTCTTGACGACGATCGGGTTGGCAAGCCAGTCGGGGTACTTGACCTCCTGAATCGAACCGGCATCGAGTAGTTTGTCTACTTCGTCATTGATGGCTTTGGCACTTTTGGGACCGAGCTTACGCCGTTTTTTGCTTAATCGGCTTGTAAGTCGGATCGACGTTGAGTTCGTGAGTTGTGATTGAAGGATTGATACCTTTCATATCCTTGACTGACTATGCGAAGGTCGCAACGTTCTGCTTTAAGAAAGTGATTAGCTCGTTTTTGATATCATCTGGTAATTCTGCACTGATCCCCACGTATTTGTTTGCATTAGAGTTATCGATGACGACTTGCTGAATAAGTTCTTTTTCTGGACCATTCCTGCCTTGTTCCGTATTGATCATACATGACGGTACCCTTATCTTGTGTTATCTTATGAAGCACGATCGGCTTTCTCTTTAGCACCCCTTAACCGTTTGGATTCCTTTAGGCGAAGGGAACTTTAAGCATTGATGATACGTTGAGGATACTGCCTTCATGCTGTATAGCCAAGGCGTCCCGAGGATAACATTGTAAATAGTCGGATTGTCAATGACATGGAATTTTACCATTTTGTTGACTCCGCCGGCATAGACAGGTAACTTGATCGTTCCGATCGTGTATGTCGTCTCGCTCGTGAAACCGGTGAGCGGATTAGCCTTCTGCTTGATGTCTTCTTCTTTGATTTCCATCTTCTTTAGTGTATCCAAGAAGAATAAGTCAATAGAACTGACTGTATCAACTAGGATGCGAAATACTTGACAGCTTCCAATGAGGAGCTCGACCACCAACAGATCGTTATGAGGATAATGAGTTCCCCATAGATCTTGGTCAGTGAAAATAACGGGCGGGGGGGGGGGGGGGGGGGGGGCTCGTCAGACAAGATCGGCTGAGGTGTGTTTTGTGCGGCTAGTGCCATGCGCTCGTATCCTCTGATCGATCAAACCGAGTCATTCACAGAGATTAAACCACCCATTATCATGTTGATTATTCGTACGGCTTTAGGAGTTTCCTCTTCATCTTCTTCTTGATCGTCGCGGTCGCGTTTTAAGGCTATGCTCTAAATGCGGTGTTGATGCTTGCCTTGCTTGGGCGTTTGATCGTCGGCCTGCTCTTCTCGGCTTCGCTTCGAATCTTCCCTTAGTTCGTCGATGGACGCCTTAATCTTACCACTTGCAAGCCGAGCATATAATGCATCTTTGAGGGTTCGACATTCCGAGGTGTTGTGCAAAGTAGCTTTACGGTACTCACAATACTTTTCTTCCGGCTCAGAAGCAGTTTGCGGTGCCGTCTCTTTGTCCTCCTTGCTCCATTTGTTCCAAGGTTTGGAAGAACTTTGTTTTCCGGAGTTGCCGACCACCATCGTTGTCTTTGCTCCTTTTCGTAATGTTGCCTAGGTTCTCATTCTTCCTTTTTGTCGATCTGCTTGACAGAGTCGAATTTTTTAGCCAAGGCCACCTTCTTCTCTTCCAGCTCAACAAATTTGTTTGCCCGATGGAGGGCGTCTTCGATGGTCAGTGGCGGGTTAATAACCATATCTTCGTAAAAGGGGGATTCGTGCCATACGGCGTTCGTTAGAACCGCGATAGTGAATTTATCTGGGGCTTCTGCTCGTGTCACGGTCGTTTTAAACCGATCTACGAAGGCCTGTAGCGTTTCCTTCTTTTCTTGCGTCATGGACATCAATGCGTTCAGCGAAGTGTCCTTGTTCACATAGGCAAAGTGGTGTCTTACGAACGCTCGTGTAAGGTCGGAGAAGCTGTCGATCGATTCGGACGGAAGCCGAGAGAACCACGTCAACGCGTCTCCTTCCAAGGTTTCAGCGATTAGCTGGCAAAAGCCTATATCACGTTCTTTGACGATGAAAACCGTGCTTTTGCTGCCATAATCTTGAAAGTGGTTAAATGGGAGGCTGGATCCTTAGTACCGTAATACGTTGGTAGTTTGAGTTTCTCCTTCTGTCGGACATACGTATTTGTGATACGCGAAGTAAAGGGGGTCCTCTGAGTTTCTTCGATGATTCGGTCGATCTCTGGGGCGGACCCTTTTACGGTGTGAACTTCGACTTTGAGTTCTTTGAGTGTGTCTCTGAGTTCGGTTAGTTGTTTCTCGACCCGGCAGCGGCTTGCTCCTCGAACAGGCGTTTCATGAGTTTCCTCGTGGGATGCTCCTCGCTCGTAGCAATGGTTATCCCGGCGCGAGTCATTCTCATGACGCGAGCTTCTTCTGCGATCTGAACCTTGGTCGTGCCGAGATTCATAATCATTCCTTTCGTATTCATCATCTAGGTCTATGCGAGGCGAGTACCGTTCGTGATGAAAGTCGTCTTGTTTCTGATGTGAGTCTCGTTTGGGCTCTTTTGGATCCCGTTTTTGACGCGAGACTCGCTCATGTCTATCCTCTCTGTCTCGTTCTTGGAGTGAGTCTTTCTGGAGTTCACGGTCCGGACTCTGCTCTTGGTGATCTCCTTTAGGCGTATCATAGATTAGTCGTCTGGCGACTTTTTCTTTTGCCTTTGGGGAGACGGCACGCTTGGATTTCCACGAATGGTTGTCTAAGCGAATTTGATCATGCTCAGACTGCAACTGGTCAATTCTTCCTGAAACCTCTCTTAGCAAATCGTTCTTGGAATCGATTTTGGCCATTAGAGTGGCTAGGATAGAGTCTTCATCGACTTTTTTAGCCGTCTTATCGACTGGCGGGATATGACCGTCGTCTTTTCCGGCCTGGGAACTTTGTGGCCGTTTGCGGTTGGGCGCTCGGGTCCCGTCATCTTCGTGATTGCTTCATAATCAACCCTAGGGTTGATCTCATCGTTGTGTCCAGACATCTCGTTCAGAAATCCCCACAGTCGGTGCCAATTGTAAGATCCCAACTCGGCCTATCCAAAGATAGATAGAGTTTTAGGGTTTTTCTTGAGAGATTCCAAAAGAAGGATTTAAGAACATGGTGAGAAAGTATGGAAATTAGGGTTTCGCTAGGTTTCCAGGAAGAAACAAAGCAGCTGAGGAGAGTGTTTAAGTCGCCGGAGAGAAATTAGGTTTTAATTCGGTTTTGTTAAGGACTCTCGGGTAATTATATTGAAAAACGTGTGTATTATTCAGTATCGAGATGTCTTTTTATAGGTTTACAAAGTCGGTCAAACAAAATAAGGAAAAACGAGATAATTACGGATCTTTTCCTATTATCTTGGCTCGAACGTATTTTTTATCTTGGCGTGTTTACCACGTGCACCGCTTTCCTTTTGTCGCTCTTCCTTTCTTTGTAATCCTAGTTATCCAAGTAACCGGACCGAGTTAGGTTAAATCGGAGCTCGCTTCCCTAATTGCACCGATCTAAATTCCTGAATGGGCCTTTTGGGAAAGGTGCTAATCTTGACTCCAACAAATACCAATGATTTGTTATTTGTTTAATGAACCGAATCCATGTTTTCAGCCTTATACATCTCAAACCATTCTTTTATGTGGAGTCATATGGAATTATGCACCCATATCTAGAATCCAAGAATGTGTTTAATTTCCTGATGTCACAACAAGTAAATCATTCTCAATATCTTCTTTCTTTTGAACCATGTTTGAGGAACCTGTTCCATCTTCATGTTGTCTCCTAACAGAAAATCTTGCTTATAGTGACGCTTCTTGCCACAACCAAAACATATTGAATTCTTTCATGGTTTAGATTTCGACTTTCCATGCTACCAACTTTCTTCTCTTTCTGCTTTCCTCTTTGATGATTGCTTCTCACATACAAATTGTCACCCTGAAACTTGTCAACCACAATAGCGTTTAGTAGCTGTTTGTGATGAGATTGCAATGCAGAACAAACTGACTCCAGTTCTATATATCAATCATAAGAGCTGTCAATAAAGTCTCATACTCAGGAGGCAGAGAACTCATCAAGATCATGGATTTGTCTTCATACCCAATTTTCACATCCACACGCTCCATATCACCAATGATTTGATCGAATTTTTTAAAGGAGAAATAGGATTGCCAGATTCTGAGACCTTCTAATCATATAACTTGTGCTTCATAGTTCATATATAACTTATTGGAAAGTGAATTCTGACATGTACATCTTCTCTAACTTAGTCCTTATCGCACTATAAGTTGTGATGTTCATACTTGATTGGTAATATTGTCACAGAGACATAGCTGAATCGTTGAAAGTACCTGATCTTGCATATCATCACAATCTTCTTGTTTGATCTTTTTTATTTCTCCAACATAGCTTTCTTCATCCCCTGCTAGATCCCATTTGCATAAAACAAAGAAGAAAATAGAAATAACGTACTGGGTAAGAGATACCAACTCGCCCAAGAAGACTAAAACTCGGACAAAATCGGCCGCCCAATGGGCTAAAGTAAAGAGTCTTTAAAAAGCATACAAAGCTCATCACATAGGTTCTGAATTTCACTCACCAACACAAGTTCCACAAAACTATGGTTTGTTGTGATCTCACAAGTCACAATACAGAGAAGCGTTACAGAATCAAACAGCACTAGTTCGAAGAGACTAATACGTGACGTTATTGGGCAGATTTCTGATGACGTTGCTCTTCATTCCGAGCTTAACACGCATTTTAGCTCCTCTTTTGTTCATCTCTCTCATCACCTTCATCCTCACTATATCCTCCTTCGACTGCACTGTTGCCAAACCCATGCTCTTGTACCTGCGTTTAAGATCCATCTCAAGTCAGATTCTGCAATGCTGATTCACTGTTTCTAGAGAGAGAGAGAGAGAGAGAGTAACAAGAGATGATCTGTGATGGGTCAAAGACAAACCTCGAGGCTAGAGAGTTGACAATGTGCTTCTGAGAAGATGGTGGTGGCTTCTGTTTGTAGTAGCGCATGAATTCTCGAGACCCGAGAGTCCTAGACGTTACTTTGTTCTCGGCTTTCTTGGTGATCACAAGCTCAGATCCACCAAAAAGCTCTATGGTATTAGCTGATTCACCAGATACAACCATCTGATTCTCGCCTTCATTGGCGTAACTATACAAACACACATTCCAAAGAAACAATAGTTCAAGCAAAATTACGCAAGATTCTGCGGTACTAAGATACTACAGAGGAAGAATATGGACCTGCTGCTGTAGTCATAGAACTCTTCTAGCTCTGCATCTTCTTCGTCACCACCATCACCATAATGCACTTTGCAGTGACTTTTGGCTTCCATATGTTTTCGAACAGCTTCCAAACTGCTGAATGGATGGCACAATTCATTGCAGTACAGACAAATGAAGTCCCTCTTGACCTGGAAGAGAAACCGTGTAAGGAGTTCATGAGAGAAAAAAAGATCTTCAAAAGTGATGAGACAAAACTACATACCTTTAAACCAACGTAGGTTAGAAACCCTTTTGGATCCTTGAGGTACTCGATATCAGGTATGAAGAATCCATGGAACTTATGCATATGAACCATGCACTTCTCTATGGTCTTATGCTTTTTATCACACATCAAACAGCAAGTCGGATCCAATTCAAACTCGATATCATCCTCATCCATATCTTCACCAGAAGCCGTCAACTCCTCATCCATATCTTCACCCGCCAACTCCTCATCCGAATCAACCTCAACCCATTCATCTTCACTCTCTTCACTTTCTTCATCAATCGAACCCTTAAGTTGAGCAGGGTCGTTTTTCTCAACACGACGAGGAGGAAGTTGCTTAATTATCGCTTTATCCTCCTCTCCGTTGCTTGAAGCCTTCAAAACATGGCTCTTTGACTTGAGATGCTGCTCATGAGCTTTGGAACTCCTGTAAGCTTTATTACAGATTCCACAACTATAAAGCATAGGTGCTTCATTAGATTTGATCCTCTCCTGAGCTATCGCAGTTTGTCTAGCTTCAAACAAAGCTTCTGTAACTCCAGGAACACCAGCGATCTAACATTTACAACAATTTCCAATTATATAAACCATACTGTTCATCATAATCACAAGAATATAGAAGAACCAAATCATATGAACATCTAAAGTTTTTTTTCTTCGTTCATTGTCAATAAATTACAGAAAAATCACAATTCAGGATTTCCACAAGCATATAAACCCTAACGAGGCTACAATCGCAGTCAAAACCCCTCGTAAAGAAGCCTAAATCATATTATTTTTTTCCAGAGAAAACCAACGAACAATTCCAAAAACACTCACCTTGCGCTTTAGATTGTAACGGTGCCACTCGGACTTGTAATGGAGCTTCTGCTCAGCATCGTCTTCGAACTCCTTGTTACACGAATTACATGCTAAACCTGACATCTCTCGTATGTTTGCGCCGACGGCTCGTATCGGTCGAGGGAAGAAGGTAAAAGTTAACGACGATAATATGTTTGCGTAAGCGGGTGCTAAACTATGGGTCGGGTTAGAACCCGCTTAAAATTTAAAATTTGGCCCAAACAAAAGTTTAGTCAACTCTTTATTCCAGGCCCGGTGCATTATTCCATGCTCGCTCTCATAGCCGGTGTAGTTAACCAGTTCACTTCTTTCTACTTCTAATAAATGCCTGTATACATGTCCATGTTACCTCTGTTCTAAAACGAGGTGACTAAGGCCGGTTAGTCGCTGGAAAATCGCAATTCGGCCTATGACCGCTGCGATTTGAAGCTTCTTCGATAAGAAATCGATGGTTCTGAAAAACTCAAATTTCCGTTGATTTTGACATAAAATCGAGTTTTTGGGTGTAGATTTAGCATTTGTGGATATTAATATATAAAAAAATAAAACAATAAAAAAACGAAAAAATAAGAACCGCTATTGCTAAGATTTGTCGCGCAGTGAAAAAGAAGAAGGTGGCCTGGAATTGTCCTTTTTACCCTTATTTAATGTTGTAAATTAAAATATGCCCAAAATGTGAATCCAAACATCTAACCCATCCACAAATACACAACAACAAAATAGCTTGATTTTTGAAAAATAAAGGGCTGTTTGCAAAAATGCCCCTAAAATTGAAGTCAACCCTGAAAGTACCCTCTTCCTTCTCCTGCCTCTTTTTCGCTAATATATCCCCCTACTAATCTGTGTATTCACGATAATACCATCGCCAGACTTCATATGAAGTCTGATATTTTTACCAAAAGACAAAAAAGCCTTTCAGATTTAACTTAATTACGAAACTATCATCTTCTCCAATTCACCCAACCACCATTAACAACCAATTTTGAGCTCATAATGCTTCACACAACCAATTTCGAGCCATCAAAACTCCATATTAGAACTCACAACCTTCTATTCTCTTATTTTCTCTCCAATTTCATTCAAAAATCTCTTTATTTCACGTTTTAAAAAAAATTAAAATTTAGATCTCTTGTGATAGTGGTTATTCTTGCATAAAAATAGTTGGGTTTGTTGGGTATTGATGTAACTAAAAGTTTTGAGTGTTTGGGGAAGGTAAAAACTAGCTCAAAATCAGATTTATGTGATTTTCACAAGATCCCCCGATTTTCAGATCTGTTTCGCGATTTCAGACTTCCCACGAAGTCTGATGAAAAATTATGGTCAACGAGAGGGTAGTTTTGCAATTGACTTTCAATTGACAGACTTCCATAGAAGTCTGAGAAATTCCTTTAGAAAAAAAAAATTATCTGACGTCACCAAGAAGTCAAAATAAGAAGAGGGTAGTTTTGCAATTGATTCAAATTTGATTTTTTAGTCAGACTTTTTATGTAGTCTGGCAAGAAATTGACCGATTTTTGACTTTTTGTCATACGGGATCCGATGTCTGAAAATATTGGGGGGTAGAAACTGCAATTGACCCAAATTTTCAGATGTTGACCAGAATAAGCGAAAAAGTCGTCAGACTTCTAAATCTGTCTGAAAATAAGGAAAAAAAATATCAGACGGCTATAGACATCTGAAATTCCAAACTTTTGCCAGACGACTATAGACATCTGAAATATCGAATTTTGGTCAACGCTGGATAAAAACCAAAAATGCGATGTTTTTATCAGACTTCCCTCGCTGTCTGAAATTCTTGTCAGACTACATCCGCTGTCTGACATTTCAAAATCAATTGCAAAACTACCCTTTTTTCTCAGACATCATAAGCTGTCTGACAAAAAGTTCAAAATTTTTCAAAGCAGACTGCGTACGCTGTCTGATTGATTTCAGACTGCATCCGCTGTCTGACATTTCAAAATCAATTGCAAAAATACCCTCTTTTTCAGACTACCATAGAAGTCTGGTTGCACTACAATCAGACATCTATAGACGTCTGAAATATTAAAAACTTTTAAAATGTATTTTATTGAATATTTGCGATTAATTTGGTTGATTTTAATTTTTATAAATGTGTGTTAGTTTTCTATGTTTTTTATGTGTGAGTTTTACATTTTTATATATGGTAATTTTTTTTGAATAAATTTTTGAATAATATTGGCAATGTAGCTAGTAGCATCCGAGCTGGTGGAACGAATGTCTATGCGTAAACGTCATACTCCATATTATATATGTTGGTTGTTTATTGAATGCTTTGATATAATTGAACTGATTACACCAAATCATATCAAAGTATCAATGAAGAAGTAGATTGGGATTAAGATTAGCTACACAACCACATGTAGAGCGTTTATAAGCTTTTTTCAGTAAGATCGCTAATGTGATGATGAGAGAACGAACTTGACATTTGGACTTGTTAATTTTATAAACTTTTAGCTCATAAGAATCAGACAGCAGTAGAGGTCTGACGACCAATTCATCACCACTTAAGGTTATTTTAGTTTGTCATATGTTGGTATATGTAATCCAAAGAGTAATGTTTTCTTCCAAGGTTAAACTAATCCATTTCTTGATATTGTATACTTTCAATGAACAAAATTCCTTGTTGATTTTGAGTAGACAAAAGAAATTTATACAACTTTGTATTTTTCTACAAGCATAATACATAAGGAGAACTTTCTTTCTTTGATTTGATAATCCAATAATCTAATACAATACAATGTGTTCAACAAGAAGTCTAATAACCAGTAAAAATCTACAAAAATGAGAAAACACCTAATTTAGTATCAAACTTCAGACTTCAAAAGTAGTCTAATATAAGACTTCATGTTGAATTTTTACTCTCAGACTTCTATTGTAGTCTGGTATTAGACTCTCAGACTTCGTGTTCCTCGTAACAGTGAAATTTTATGAGCCATTAGCACATAATAAACCCCAACTCCAGCTTCTTTGGAGAGTCATCTGGATCAACCTTAAACCAAGCACCTGAAAAAGCAAAAACACAGAGCTCTTGCATTAGTTAGCGAACAAGTCTCCAAGAAATGGATAATAAAGGATTTTTTGAGCAAATAAAAATGTATAACCAAAAGTCTATGTCAAAAGTCTTAATTGGTTCAGTTAAAAAAACTTTGAAAACACTAAATCAGAACCGATCCACTCACCTATTTCACAGCTCAAAGAGAATCAACTATGAATCACATACATAAGAACTCATATGAGAGAATAAGCTTGAGAACATTTTTGGATGAGAAATTTTAGAGAGGTTTTACAAAAGTGAGAGAGAGAGAAAGAGAGGTAGTAAAAAAAAGGAAGAATGTGAAGGTTTTTTTTTTCTGGCTGTTATATGTGTGTAAAAAAATAGGTTTAGATAAGAGGAGAGAATTGGAGGGAAACTTTGCCGCCAAAATTTTAATAATTAAAATTGTAAAATATCCGGTATCAGACTTCATATGCAGTCTGAGAAGGAATTTCTGAATTGAGCGGGAATTCTGAAAATTTCGGCAAAAATTTCCCGCCTTTTTGAAAAGTTTTCGTGTGAAAATTTTCAAAAACATTTAAATTCCAGACATCATACGCAGTCTGAAATAAGACTTCGAGAAGTCTAAATACTCGAACCAGATTTACCTGGAAGTCTAAGAGTTTCTCAGACTTCTATTGTAGTCTGGTATTAGACTCTCAGACTTCGTGTTCCTCGTAACAGTGAAATTTTATGAGCCATTAGCACATAATGAACCCCAACTCCAGCTTCTTTGGAGAGTCATCTGGATCAACCTTAAACCAAGCACCTGAAAAAGCAAAAACACAGAGCTCTTGCATTAGTTAGCGAACAAGTCTCCAAGAAATGGATAATAAAGGATTTTTTGAACAAATCAAAATGTATAACCAAAAGTCTATGTCAAAAGTCTTAATTGGTTCAGTTAAAAAAACTTTGAAAACACTAAATCAGAACCGATCCACTCACCTATTTCACAGCTCAAAGAGAATCAACTATGAATCACATACATAAGAACTCATATGAGAGAATAAGCTTGAGAACATTTTTGGATGAGAAATTTTAGAGAGGTTTTACAAAAGTGAGAGGGAGAGAAAGAGAGGTAGTAAAAAAAAGGAAGAATGTGAAGGGTTTTTTTTTTCTGGCTGTTATATGTGTGTAAAAAAATAGGTTTAGATAAGAGGAGAGAATTGGAGGGAAACTTTGCCGCCAAAATTTTAATAATTAAAAATTGTAAAATATCCGGTATCAGACTTCATATGCAGTCTGAGAAGGAATTTCTGAATTGAGCGGGAATTCTGAAAATTTCAGGCAGAAATTTCCCGCCTTTTTGAAAATTTTCGTGTGAAAATTTTCGAAAAGGCGGGAAATTTCAGACTTCATATTCAGTTTGAAATAAGACTTCATGACAAGTTTAAATACTTGAACCAGATTTTCCTGGAAGTCTGAGAAACCCTAAATCTAATAATTACTACTTAAATACCATCATATTATATAGAAAACTTATAATAAACATCAAACTCGTTTAGAATAGTCACAAACAAACTAAAATGGAACAATATGAATGAAAATTCACAAACTCTGAATCTAACCCTACAGATAAAACATGATATTCACCTTCATATGTGAAATATAGATCAAACTACATGGTGTTTTGAACCAAATATATCTTAAATGCTTAAGTTTGATCAAAGTTTATGTTATTTTAATTTATATACATAACAAATGCTTATGCTTAATTTATGTATCAAAATTTATATCAAATTATTTTTTCATATTTTTAAAATTTAAAATTTTAACTTAAATACGTCTCAGACTTCTAAAGAAGTCTGAGAAACCACAAAATTCAGACTTCGTCGTGAAGTCTGAGAAACCCTAAACCTAATATTTATCACTTATCGGTGAAAATATTTAAACAAAACAATTAGAAAACATCAAATTCGCTAAATATATGCACATTATAACATATATATACAAATTTAATATTTCAAATATAAATTTGGTAAACCATGAATCTAACCCTAAAGTTATATGTAAGTTATATGTAAATGTTCCATTACAAAGAATGTTTTGAGGTTTAGAACTTACTCTACCTTACATATTGTTTAGTTTGACTCAATTTTACCAAATGTTACGAGAAATCTGAGAGATAATTAAGTTGGAAATTTAAATTATAAAATTATTAAAAAAATATTTTGAGGAAAAATTTGGATACATAAATTAAACATGAGACTTTTGGACATATGTACATTAAAATTACATAAAATTTAGTCAATTGTACTCATTTAAGGTATATTTGGTTAAAAGTATTTACGAAACCCCAAAATTCAGACTTCTATAGAAGTCTGATAAACCTTAAATTTAGTATTTATCACTTAACATCGAAAAATATTTAAACAAAACACCTAGGACACATCAAATTCGTTAATTATATCACCATTATAACATACATGTGCAAATATATTTTTTCAAATGTGAATTTCTTAAACCATGAGTCTAACTAACCCTAAGGTTATATGTAAGTTATATGTAAATGTTCCATTATGTTCCATTACAAAGTAGGGTTCTAAGGCATACTTAACTAACATTGTTTAATATGACTCAATTTTATCAAATTTTAATTTATATACTACTAAATTGTTTATATATAATTTATGTATATAAAAGTTTTGACAAAATATTTTTTATAATTTTAAAATTTAAATTTACTAATTAATTCAGTGTCAGACTTCTATTAGAGTCTGAAGTCTCAGACATCCATAGAAGTCTGAAATAGTCGAAGGTTATAATGGTAATTGTGTTTGACGTTTTTTTGATTGGTCATAAGGACAGTGCTGTAATTTCATAAGGCTGCAAAACCAGTTTTATATTTGATTCAAGTTTGGAGGTACACTTTTATTTAAAATCAAATTTGAGGGCATTTTAAGCAATTTCCCCAAAAATAAAAGGTTGAAGATTTACAAATTTTAGCATATTTTTGTATGTTTTCAAGATTAAAACACTATTTTATATATTTTGTAAATTATGAGTGGTCTTTTTTTTTTTGGTGTTAGATGTGAATTAGAAAAAAATAGCAATCCTTTTTTTTATTTAGTTTGGTTTCTGTATTGATGTTAAAAAATGTATGTATAACAACTTAATTTTTTTATGTATTACATATAAAATGTATAAATTTTTTGGTATTTTATCTAAAAAATTTTGTCCCTTGTATTCCCTGAATTTACCTCGCATTTTTAAAAATTCGTTAGGCATGGACCGTCCAGCGTATAGCGCCTAGTACGTTACCGAACAGTGGTATATACCAACCAAACTATTCGAAATATTTATTACTTTGAAGTTTGAACATACAACTAAACTGAGGTTACTTTACTAACCAAATGGCAGTTTTTTCTCCTTTCCGAATTTTAAACTTAACCATTAACCGAACAAGACTTTTAAGCTGAAATTCTTTTAGAAATATTAATAACATAAATTTTACATATAATGATAATTGATATATTATTTTTAGTTATTCAAAATGTTAAAACTTTGGTTATAGATTAGTCACATTTTGCTATGGAGGAATTGCTCTTTTTAGACTATTATTTGGTTTTAAAAATAAATTAAATTCTTTTTGAAAAGAAATGCAAAAATGGACCTTTAGGGTAGGAAATTATCTTTAATACTCCTGCTACCAAAAAATAAAATAAAAGTTTAAATTACCATATTAACCCTTAAGAAGTCTACTCATCATGAAATTTTCACGGTAGACTTCATTGAGAAATCAACATTTTTACATACATATTAAATTTAAATTATAAATTTATAAAAAAATTTTTTTTACTATACCACTTTTTAAATAATAAAAAACAGTCAAATGTCACCTATTAAAAATAAATTTTGATACAAATAAGTCATATTTAATAAACATATCTTAATAGAAAATTATAGGTCATGAGGAAGAAGTTTAAGGTAGAAGTCAGTGTTAGAAGTCAACCTTTTCAAGTCAGACTTAGAATGAAAATTGGCAGAAAATTAAAATACATTTGACGGTAATTTTTGTTTTGGAAAAAGTCTACCATTGAAGTTTACCTGAGAAGTCTTCTCCTGAAGTCTACTTCTGAACGATTTTTAACATTGAAATTTTACCTCTTATATAAAGTAGCGAGGGTAAGTGTTATTTTGTGGCATGGAAAAAAAAATAAAATCTCTCTCTCTCTCTCTCTCTCTCTCTCTCTCTCTCTCTCTCTCTCTCTCTCTCTCTCTCTCTCTCTCTCTCTCTCTCTCTCTCTCTCTCTCTCTCTCTCTCTCTCTCTCTCTCTCTCTCTCTCTCTCTCTCTCTCTCTCTCTCTCTCTCTCTCTCTCTCTCTCTCTCTCTAATCATCTCTCCCCGCCGTGAGCCTCGTTTTTAGACGTCGCCTCTATTTTTGGGGGTATTATTTCTTCTTCAATTTGTCCGTGTAATAATACATTATTCTTGCTTTTATTTTTACTTCTCATGAGTACTATTTAATAATATATAGATATGGGGAGATACTACTACACTCCACATTCAAGTAGCTCCATGAGGAATTTGCCCGAAGCGAACTCTGTTACTCGAACTAAATTTGGGATCTTGACAAATGTTTTTGCGGGCTGTTGACCGTAATGAAAGTTTCCACTACCGACGATTATCCATGTCGGTTATTTTTTGGATGCAAGAAATATAAGGTAATAAGACTTTTGTGGTGTTGCTTTTTACAATTGTGATTTGTGTCTTTTTTAAACAATATTTTTTTAATATTTACGTATAGGATGGTAACCATCATTTATTTAAATGGTGAGAAGAAGCTATTATGGAGGAATTGCAAGAGCTTAGATGGGCCTTAAAAATCAGGGAGACTATATCCGTGTTCTTGAGGATAGTGATTTTCATGCATCCCAAACCCGGTTTGAGGCTGTGATCATTTAAGTGAAGGAGACAATTTTGCAACAACGTTCTGGAGTCGTGGAGCTGAAAACAGCGATTTTTATCTTTGTAGTCCTTTTAGCCGTGGCATTCTTCTTAGTTTTTGCCATGTAATATTGAAAAGGATTTGTATCACGTTCAGGAACCAGGACAATTAGTTTCAGCGAGTTGCTTGTTTGTTTGGTTGTTGTAGACTTCTCAAGGAGACTTATAGTGTAGGCTTCCTATTGAAGTCTACAAAAAAAAAATTAAAGTGTTTCTTGATCGAACCAATAATACGAATAGGATTTTGATCGACCCAAATTGAGTTAACCGGTAATGTAAATTAATTGTTGGAGTTGTATATAGTAGACTTCACATTGAAGTCTACTTTTCAAAATTTGAGCGGGAACCGGTATTTTGACAAGAACGATTTGGGCCGGGATTGCAATTTTAATGTACCGATATGAGCCAAATTTTATGATTATTATATAATATAAGTAAACCATACCGAAAATTTAATCGAACCGATGTAAACTATCGCTAAACCGATGATAACCGATACTTATCCGATTTTTTTAAACCTACCTATATAAAATTATTTCAAAGCTTTACTCCTAAACCTAATTTGATTGTAGTCTATTCCATCTCCGTCTCGGTGTCAACTTCGATCGTCTATGTCTTCGTCTCGGTGTCAACTTGATCGTCGATGTCTTTGTCTTGGTGTCATTTTTGCCGCCGTACTCCTTCCCATGTGTTCCCTCTCTCTAATCCCTAACCCACAACGACGCATCTCTAACCAGAGCCATCTCGCCGTCGTATTTTGTATCACCCTTGCCTCTCCTTTATATACAGGAACTCCTAGTTCCGTCGCCATCGGTCGCTCGTTCTGTCGCCTCGGTTGTCTCCATCGTCGTGGTAACCTCTCTTGCCGACTTTATTTATTCTTCTTCTTCTGAATATTGAAATAACTTGAGAATAACCTTACACTGATTTTTGTTTTCCCATATCTGCTAGCCTTGCTGTGTCCGTCGCTCGATTTCTGTGCCATGCCGCCTCGCTCAATTTTCTTGCCTCGCCGCCTCTCTTGATTTATATGGGTATTTCAGATTCTCCGCCACCGCAAAGGGTAAAACCTATATTTTAAAAACCATTGTTTTCTAATTTTAATTTTTTATGCATCATGGTTAGACTTAGGTTGTAGACTTATATCGTAGACTTATACTAGGGAGACTTATGTTGTAGACTTCTATAGTAGACTTCTACGGTAGACTTCTTTAATGTGTGTTTTCGTTGCTGCATGTATGTTAATCCTGAATTAAATTACTTTCAGTTCAAATTCGGATTAGGCTATACTTATTGCTAACAAGACTTTACAATACAGAGAGAAGAGAGAGAGAGATAAGGTGTAATGATGACTATTGCAACTATTGGATATGAAAGGGTGCGTCTCTTCGAGGCCATCTATGTAAATGCTATGATGGACTTAGCGTTTAGCATCGATGAGAGGGGAAGGGTTCACAACTATCCAAAGTTTACTTGTAAACATGTTGATCGAATGTCTTACATGATCACTCGATCGGAACTCGGAGGCCATTTGGATTACGAGAAACCTGCGGAATTTCTGGAAGTATTGAAACAATAAATGCAAAGCCAACCTATGATTTCGGGTGCTCTAAAACAGAACCAGTCTGGATAGTCTCCATCGACAGAATTAGAAAACATTGGAGGTCCAATCGTTTTTTCTAGCACTATGAGGCGTGGAGTTCTGTTACGACATACACTTATGTTCTCATGAGTGGCCAATTGAAGACTAGTTTAACTTAGTAGAAATTCTCTTGTACTAAGGAACTCTTATGTTGTCTTCCTATTTCTACACTATTATGATATTAGTTTTTCATTATGATGATACATTTTTTAGTTTGATGTTCGGATTGCTATAAAATCTTACTATTGTATGAGTTATCACATAATATGTAGAGATTGTGTGCATAGTTGACAAAAATGTAGAGATTGTGTTTATTCGTTTTAAGACAAATAAAATTTGGAAAATACATACAACAATGTTTGAGAGAAGTGTATAAATTGACCACATGTGAAGTCGAAATAAGCTAAAACCTAGCATATAGATCTTAGAGTTTATTAGAGAAAAAGAGCTTATTCAAATAATAGTAATCCAACATACATATAGTAGACTTCTTGTACAAGTCTACTTTATCGATTTTCAACAGAATTATAGCTAAGTGATAGATCTAGTTTTATCCCTATTCTAACTGCAAGTGCACAGTGATGCGAATGTAGTACTTAGGGTATCGAATCCACAGAGAATCTGGACTCTTGCGATAGATTATAGAATTTCAGGTTAAGCTAGGTGAATGATGAAGAAAGCAGTAAATCAGACAGCAGAAAAGTAAATAAAGCGAGTTGTAAGCAATCAAACGAAGCGCCAGGTCAAGGGAGTTCTCAGAAAATCAAGAACATAGACAATCAATCAACCGGGATCTAAATATGAACTGTTCTAGAACTGGAATCACGGAAGTATAAGAAGCCAACTTTCGTTGTGAATCCTATCTATGTCTAACAACCTAGCAAACCAACTTCGTTGTGAATTCTAGAGTTCTAAACAAGCATTAATCTCAAGTTCTTTCGTTCACAATTCCTCTAAACCAAATTTCTTTGCGAGTAGATCGAATTGCTCATCTAGGTTCTTTCTAGCTAATTAACCAACTATCGTTGTGGAAATCAACCTAACATCAATAATCTAAGTGGCCAGTTCAGATCAAGCATTAAGAACAACCCTAGATGAAGAACTAATAGATATGAATCCCTACAGATTGATCAACCTATAATTCCATGAAATCCCTAATGAGAATCCCTAAACCTAACTGGTAAACTACTCAGACATGATCTGTTGGGATTATGTCCCGAAATCACATTGTACTCACTCTAGAGATAGTTGTATTGTCGAGATCGGACAATTCATGTGATACTGGGCAATCATAATGTTTTGCTAGAAACCGCTTATGACAAATGAGTTGTAACTCATTTCCAGTATCGTGTGAACCTACAGGGTCACACACCTAAGCAAGTTGGACATAGTCCATATGGGATTGATCATTGGCATATGATCTGATCGATGTGTATTGGATATACATCGAATATAAGTTTCAAAGAGGTGTATCGATCGACACCATTGGGTGCGTCGGTCGATACAGGACGTGTGTCGATCAACACCACTAAGTGTGTCGGTCGACACAAGGGCGAAACCGAGACAAATGTTTCGGTTCACTTCGAGGTCAATATATAAACATGTTTTATTGACTCGACTAAATTGATTGGGTGTGCCGTCCAGTGAGTATTTTCTCAGAGAGAAAACACAGAAACCTCTAAAACTGAGTTCCCAGGAGATCTGAGCCCCGGTACTAGCATCCCGGCAGATTCCAGCTTGTGTGCGTGTGGACTATCAGTAGAGGCGCAACATCTGAGGCGCTCCAGAGATCTCGTTTACCTGACCCTATTCCGCTGCCAGCTCAAGGTAAACGCAAGATCTGATCCATGATTCAATTAACTAGACCCTAGATCCTAGGCTATCTGGAACTCGTGAGGATTCTGAATCTGGTAGAATTGGCTCGAAGTTCCATCAGTGGTATCAGAGCCTTAGGGTTTTCCATTGAATCGCACATGTTGATTGAATTTGATTAATTAAATTCGCAAGCTAGGTTGTTTGAGTTAGAACAGGTGAGATCGATCTGATCGATCTCCGATTCTGTGTTTTCGCACAGTGTCAATCGACACACTGGGTGTGTCGGTCGACACAGAGTGGCGAAATCGACAGATTCGGCGGCTAGGGTTTTTCGCGTAGAAAAACCGAAAGCCTACTGTGTCGATCGACACAGGTTGTGTATCGGTCGACACAGAACAAATTCGGTCGAATGTCGATCGACACAGGTTAGTGTCGGTCGACACAGACCAAGCGAATGGTTAATCGGTTCAATTGGATTGGACCGGTTGTCATGCTTGGTTAAGTCCGAATAGATCGGTTTAAATTGGATGAATTGGTTCAATTGGATTGAACTGATTATCTCAATTAGCATAAACCGATGGTTTGAATCAGTTTGATTGGATAATGCGGTTCAATTGAATTGGACCGGTTATCGCAATCAGTTGAAACTGGTTTAAACGGTTTAAATTGGATGAATTGGTTCAATTGGATTGAACTGATTATCCCAATTTTTATAAACCGATTGGTTAAGATCAGTTTGATCTGATAAGTCGGTTCAATTGGATTGAACCGGTTATCAAAACTGTCTTCGGTTAAGGTCTATGTCGACCGTCACACACGGGTTGTGTCGATCGACATGACCGGTTCGATGAACCGGGTTAATTGGATTTACCGGTTATTGAAGTCCGGTTTTGTTTGGTGGTGTCGATCGACAGACAGAGTCTGCGTCGATCGACACAGTGCTCGAAATTCTGGTTATTGAACCTTGAATGTACAGAAACCAAACTCGACCTAAACATTGATCAAAGCTTAGCTTCAATATGGTCAACTGTCAAGACTCGTTTCATTGTGTGATGGTCTAGCCAAGAGCTTGGTGTCCACAATTAGGTGAGTAAGGCAGGTAATTATGTTGATGGACTTGCGGTGCTTGACATCAACAATTACATGACCTAATAGATTGATTTGCTAAACTTTTGGGTTTAGTTTCCTCAACTAAATATCAAGTAACCTTGATGTCTTGCCCAATCTTGTCTACTGTCAAAACTCGTGTCGTTTGTTGGATAATCTTGGAGTCCTTGGTATCCACTGCAACATGAGTAAGACAGGTGGTCATTGACAGACTTGCAGTGCAACTGTCATTGATCACAAGACAGAAAAGATTGGTTTTACTTGACTGGGCTATCGGAAGTTCTGGGCCCAGAGACATCAGAGTGGATTAGACATAGTTTGTCTCATCCACGACCACGACATATTGTGTTATTAATTCAAGTTCTATGTAAGTATTGGATACTAGTTGTGGTACTGATATTTTTGAAATATGCAGGACCTAAGCGACAGTAGAACGTTGAAGAAAGGGCAAGTGGAACTGCGTGTCTGGTATGAAGCAATGGTTGCTGCATGAGCCGTAGAGATTCTCCACTTGTAGGAGCCTTTCATACTTTGTTTTAGAAATTAAGTAATTGTTACTATGTATCTGCCTTGTGCAGAAATGTCTTTCATTTTCTTGTAAGAATTTGAATGTTTTTCATTTTGATAAAAGACAAGTTTTGTTCTTTACATCTTAATGAAATATCATATGGTAGCACCCCATTTGGAATGGGTTTTATATCTTAAACCAGCGAAAGTTAAAATATAACACAAATACTGAAAGTTTAAGTCTGATGACTTGAACTCGACTTTTCCTTTGCATAGTCGTTTGACCATACAGAGTGAAGCGGATTCAGAAGTTCCATAGTTTTGGACTCATTCGATTATAAATCATTTGAGATATGAATTCTGTTCACTGGACCAAATGACTAAGGCCCTTTTAGCAGAGATAAAAGAAACGGGCCAGAGGCTTATTGGGCCTTACACATACTGATGTATGCGGCCCGATGAGCATTAGTGCCAAAGGAAATCTTCTGTACTTCATTACTTTATTGATGGCATCAATAAGTATGGCTGTGTTCATATGATGAGACACGAGCAGGAATCCCTTGAGGAGTTCCAAGATGAAGTGTAGAACCAATTTGACAGAAGTATTGAGATCCTCGATTGAATCGCGGAGGAAAATACTTGAGTCAAGAATTGGGTGATCATCTAACAGAATGAATCGGATCTTATTAGATATGATCCGATTAATGATGAGTCACAGGAATCTTCCATAATCATTTAAGAATACGTTCTAAAATGTCTATGTTTACGCTAAATACGTTTCTATCAGAATCAGTGAAAAACACCACATTGGATGTGGACTGGGTGATTTCCAAATTTGTTTTTCTGATTAATTGGGATTGCAAGGTTTGTGTAAGACAGTAGTCAACAAACAAACTTGAACCCATATCTGATAAGTTCAACCTCGCTGGTTATCCTAGGGAAACCAAGGCTTAAGTGCTTTTGTTGTCCGGAACTGTGTCTTTGAGAAAGATCATACTTTTAAAAGGAACAGTGGGAGTAAAAGTACACATCGAAGAAATTTGATAAACACAGGAGACTGCTCAACCTGTTGAGGGAAAGCAGCGGTGAGACCTACAAAGTGCTGTAGGATCTGCACCTGTGGAGCCTGAAATTTGCAGATCCGAAAGGATCCGTCACTAACTCGATAGTGATTTCTCGTAACCGATTGTCGTGATCTGTTGATCATTGAAAAGTGACAAGCATGCGAAATTCAAAGAAGCGATGGTGAGCCCCAAACTCCGAAAATTTGCTGGGTATGCATGTTAGCTTCACCGATCCATTTCTGGATTGAAGCAAACATCTTGGAGTTGAAATCAACATTCTGATAATGTGGTCAAAAGTTTTGACTTGATCAGAAAGAAATGAAACCATGCGTTTACAAGAAGACTAATGGGAGCGTAATGACAATTCTCACACTGTATGTAGATAACATACTTAAATCTCATAAACGACGTTCCGACGCTAAAAGTCTTGTCAAGATTTGGGTCGGAAGTCAAGTTTAACAATGGACATGGGAGAAGGCCGTAAAAGTTCTTGGAATAAGGATCCATTGGAATGGATCAAAAGGGCCAATTGGATCATGTCAAAATCCTTATGTTGATAAGGTATAGGACAGTTCTTGTGTGCTTAATTCCAAGGATGGCTTCATACCAAAGGTCTTATGGCGATAATCTAAGCGAGATGCAGTGTCTTGGACACTGGATGAGCTAGTGACAATATTAGCAAGATGAAGTGTTTTTGAACACTAGCTGAGCTATTATTAATGAGTGTGATTGCTAATGCTGCTGCAATAGAATCCATCATGAATGCCATATTTTGCGCTCGTCTAGATGCAGCTTACGCATATAGGATGACGAGAAAATACGAATATGTTCCGATAATAGCCACTGAACAGTTACCAGAAATATCCCAAGTGTTTGAGAAACACCAAAGATAGGTTCGTGATGAACTGAGGAAGTGACGAACCAGTTGAAAGTAGTTAGACAGACAAAGACGATTCCCGGTTCCCACATGGTTATGTATCTTTGTCTGAATAGCGGTGCTATCTGTTGGAAAGGCTCCAAGCAGTGGACCGTAGAATAGTGCTTTTGTCTGAATGGCGGTGTGGTTTGTTGGAATTGCTTCAAGCAATAACACCGCAGACTCTCCCACAACTAGCATATGAATTGGTGCGTTTTGACCTTGTCAAACGTCGTTCCGTAACTGGCGGCTATAACGGCATTGCTTATGCGTATCATGAAGTATGTTTAGAAATAGGGATGGAACAAGATGAGATTTGTCCCTCCTAGAACGGGAGATAAATATCTCAGGGCCCATCGAAGATTTGATACTGAGAAAATGCATGGCCGTGCTCAAACGAGGTGATTGTCAGTCGTTTGTTTTATCAGTATAGATCAGGAATTCGATGAACATGATGTTGGCTATAATAAGGATGACACAGTCTCTTGCCTTATGCCAAATCGAGATATAGAGACGAAGGGATTATTGGAATAGGTGATTCCAGTACAAGTGGGAGATTGTTGGGATTATGTCCTGAAATCACATTGTACTCACTCTAGAGTTAGTTGTATTGTCGAGATCGGACAATTCATGTGATACTGGGCATCATAATGTTTTGCTAGAAACCGCTTATGACAAATGAGTTGTAACTCATTTCCAGTATCGTGTGAACCTACAGGGTCACACACCTAAGCAAGTTGGACATAGTCCATATGGGATTGATCATTGGCATATGATCTGATCGATGTGTATTGGATATACATCGAATATAAGTTTCAAAGAGGTGTATTGATCGACACTGTTGGGTGCGTCGGTCGATACAGGACGTGTGTCGATCGACACCACTAAGTGTGTCGGTCGACACAAGGGCGAAACCGAGACAAATGTTTCGGTTCACTTCGAGGTCAATATATAAACATGTTTTATTGACTCGACTAAATTGATTGGGTGCGCCGTCCAGTGAGTATTTTCTCAGAGAGAAAACACAGAAACCTCTAAAACTGAGTTCCCAGGAGATCTGAGCCCCGGTACTAGCATCCCGGCAGATTCCAGCTTGTGTGCGTGTGGACTATCAGTAGAGGCGCAGCATCTGAGGCGCTCCAGAGATCTCGTTTACCTGACCCTATTCCGCTGCCAGCTCAAGGTAAACGCAAGATCTGATCCATGATTCAATTAACTAGACCCTAGATCCTAGGCTATCTGGAACTCGTGAGGATTCTGAATCTGGTAGAATTGGCTCGAAGTTCCATCATGATCATCGAAACAGAAGACATCATGAATAGAAAACCAAATATCATAAAACAGATAAAGAAACTGGGGTTCAAAATCCTCTCTATTTCAAGAACAAGATCAGCCCCTAACTCTCTCTGAAAATAAAATAATACTTAAGTCTGAAAGCGTATCTAAAACTGATGTAAAAACCTAATTATATAAGCTAATCACGTCTTGGGGCTTCTTTGTAATTATCAGGAACTTCTGGGCAAAACTGTGAATTCTTCATTCTTCATTAAGACCGCCGAGAAAGGCCCATCTCGCTAGTGTGTCGATCGATGCACGATGTGTGTCGATCGATGCATTACTCTGTTTTGGACAGTGAACTCTATCTCTCGGGTCAAAGCACCAAAATGCTCCAAAAAGCTCCAATAACTCCAATTCCGCTCCAAACGTGTATATATCTAATAACACCTGTAAAAGACTCTAAAGAAACACTAAAAGACTCTAAAACACACTTATATCATGGTCTAAAACCGGTAAAAACCATGATATATCAACTCCCCCACACTTAGCTTTTGCTTGCCCTCAAGCAAAACAGAGAACTAAAACATGGTGAAGAGGTTTGAAAACTTTCAAAAACTCTTTTCATCCTAGAAGCAACAACACTCAGATTCCCCTTGTAAGCCACTGAAAGAATCACCTGCAAGACATCAAGACCAACATGTACTTCCCCCACACTTAGCAACTGTCCTAAGTAAACTCCACAATCAATCCAAGCAATTCAAATTCACCCCACTGACTTCTATAAGCTATTAAGTGCGGTCTCAAATAAGGATTATCGATCAAAGGGCACATGGATTCTTACTTTTTCAGCTCTAGACCACCATACTATCTTTTTCTGGTTCCTTTTCTTCTCTTTTCCCTTCCTTAGCATTCTGATTTTTTCCCATTGGGTATCATTTTTTTTTATCAGTGCTCTTCCTGTTAAGGGGTGTACTTTGGACACATTCCATAAATGCACATGAGGTAATGGTGTTTGCTACTACTCCCGTGACCACTTCGGAGCTACTAGCTCATCCTCAGTTTATTACTCTCTTTTTTTTTACTTTATGGAAGAGGAGAAGGGAACCATACTCGGACAGGTTTACAAGCTGTGTCAGAACTAACAAAGGAATCCGACTCAAGGTATACCAAGCCCTTAGGTGAGAAAATTAAGTCAAATTAAGGGTGAAGTCAGTAAAGGATCCTTTGAATACCTGAATTGATATGGGTGTCCTCAGTATGTTGATCCGTGTTGGGTTTTCTAATAGTCATAGATAGATCCTGCAACTTCATCCCAATGGTTACTTAAGTTCCTGCAAGTTGTTGTTAACTTCTCAAAATTTCACTGTTTCATACTTAAACTTGTTTTGACTCAATAAAACACAATTTTTTTTTTTTTTTTGAAAACCAGGACTGACTGAAAGATAATAGTCAGTACCACCTCCCCCACACTTGAAACACACTGTCCCCAGTAGTGTCAAGCTAAGGATTGGTAAAAGAAAGAAAAATGTTAAAGGATGTGTTAAGTTCTGTCTGATTTTACCTCTGTCGCTCATGCATCGATCGGTACATAAATGCGACGACCGTTGCAAGGCGATTTGCATCATGAGTCGATCGTTGCTCATGACCGCAACGATCGCTGCAATGCGATTTTCGTGTTGTGACGATCGACACACATGACCGTCTCGATCGTTGCATTGCGATTCTATCGAAACCTGCAGATAAAAATCACCAAAACCAAAAAAACAAACGTAAAATCCTAACAAAAACACCAAAAATAAATAAGAAAAACACTAAAACCTAACAGTGGGTTGCCTCCCACTCAACGCTTGTTTAAGGTCATTAGCTTGACCGGACGAACAAGATCAAGCTCCCAGATAGAGATCAACAAGACTGTTCCTTACGTCAATCACTGTTCCAGCTGTGGCTAAAAATGGTATTCCAAGTATTAAAACATCATCCTGCTCACTGTCGTACTTAAGCACCAAGAAGTCTGTCGGAAGCAAGTAGTTCCCAACTCTTACTGGGACGTCCTCAAGAACTCCTTCCGGAATCCTTATTGACTGATCAGCTAGGACAAGAGAGGTCCTAGTGGGTGAAAAATCCATCATCCCCAGCTTCTCTGCCACAGAGTATGGCATGAGACTTCCAGCAGCTCCTAAGTCACACAGAGAGCGCTTGAAACCATCCTCAAAAATTGAACAACTCAATACAAATATCCCAGGATCAGGTAGTTTCTTCGGGATCTTAGTTAACAGCACATCACTTATCTGTTGAGGGATCACTATCACCCAATCTTTCAGCATCTCATCCATTGGCAGCATCTTCTTCAAGTACCTTTGCACACAAGGGTGATAAGGTGGATCATCAGATGATGGAACTTGTTCCAACTCTTCACCAATCTCTCCTATCTGTCGGACTTCATCAATCTCCTGTTGAGTTATCTCAGACACTTCAGGGAATAATCTAATAAGCTCCAGATCCGTCTCTGCATCAATGCCATGAGACTCAAGTGAATCTGTCTGTCCACGGCATGCAACGATCGACTCTATAGGTGCATCGATCGATGCATATAAGTTTTCACAGATTCCACCCGAGAGATTTTCCTCAATTTCAGAATTTTCAGCTTCTTCCACCAGTTCAGCTGTATTTAACTCGAAATTTTCACCTTGGTATGATCCATCATTGATATAAACTGACCAAGCCTTGATGTGGGTGTCCACGACACTCTTTCCCTTAATAGATCTTGAAATTTGGCTCACCTGAGTGTCCAATTGCTTCACATGAGTACTTAAGGACTCAAACTTCCCATTAAGGTCCTCATACACAGCATCTAGCTTCCTGTTGCAGTCCACATCAATCTTAGTATGTCCTTCTAGAAACTGCTCCATCATACTCTCCATCTTGATCTCATGAGCATTAGCAGCAGGAGGTATTTGGTAAGAGGAAGATCCATAAGTCTTCTGATTACCTTGTTGAAAAGGCTTCTGGAAACCAGCATTCTGTCCAAAGCCAGAAGAGTTTTGATTGCTTGTAAAAGCACTCTTCTGTCCACCATTGAAGAACCTATTACCTTGTTGTCCTCCAAACATGTTTCCTTGGAAACCAGATCCTCCAATGTAGTTCACATCCTCTTCCTGACCATCTTCTTCAGCTGGGATCACTTCTACATCTTGAGCAAAAGTGACAGCTTTCTTCCCAGCCAGCAAATTACAGACAGTGTCCAACTTAGTCCTAATATCAACAATTTCCAAATTGTCTATCTTCCCACCAGATTCCTTTCTCCTCCTATCAGCAGTCTTGCAGCTATTACTGCTTACTAAGTTATATATCAATTGCATAGCTTGCTCAGGAGTCCTAGTGTTTAAATTTCCATTACTGGAATTATCCAACGCGGTCTGGTATGGGAGATCTATACCTCTAAAGAAAATACCCAACAATATTACCTCAGTGAATCCATGATGCGAGCAGTCACGTTGGTATTTCTTAAACCTCATCCAGGCAGTCTTAAGAGGCTCTATAGGTCCTTGGGAGAAAGTGAGAATGTCCTGTCTCGACTGATAAGAGCGAGCATCATCATAGAAGTGTCTCAGAAACTCACTCTTAACAGCGTCCCATGTAGTAAACTTCCCAGGTGGAAGTTGTTTCAGCCAGGCAGCAGCATCTCCAGCGAGAGAGTAGGGGAAGAGTTTGAGAAACAGATAGTCATAGTTCACTCCATCATACTTCATCCCAGTGAATATGTCCTCAAACTCATCAAGATGATCCATTGGCTGCTCATTAGGGAAACCATGGAAGGAATTCTGCCTCAGAATAGAGTAGTAGATGGTCTTGATCTCGAAGTCATTTCTCTCAAAACCAGGAGGCACAAGAGCTGACCGGCTAGCATGAAACTCATCCGGACGGTTATAGTCAGCTAAGGTCCTCTCATTAGCAACATGAGGATTAACCATCTGCCTCTCACCTTGTCCTTGTCCTTGTCCTTGCTCTTGTTCAGGCTCATGAATCACATTCCCTTCAACATCAATCCTTTGCCCAGCAGCATTTTACGGATTGTTTTGTGGGTCCCTTAGGGTACCTTGAGCATCAGGTCTCAAAATCAGACGTTCTTGATGTTGGGAATGTCCTGAAATCTACTGTACTATCTCTAGAAAGTATGATAAATGTCGAGATCAGACATAAGTCATAAATACTGGGTGATCATGATGACTTGCTAGAGCCCGCTCATGATCTATAAGTTTAGGACTTATTACCAGTATTGTATGATCCCGAAGGGTCACACACCATAGCTAACGGGAAAGTTAAGATGGAATTAATACGTAAGATGCTGAGGCATTTACTGTATTTGTACAGAGAGTTGGGCAGACAACAAATGGGCTTTTGTCTGATTTGTGTCTTGGGCCCAAAAGTCTAATGGACCATTAGTTTAATTAATTAAACTTGGGCCCATTAGTGATTAAAAAAAAAGGGAGATTGCAACATTAGGGTTCGCTAAGCCATTTTTGGCGATTTGTGGTGGTGGCCGCAGGGCCTCTCCCTCTCCAATCTCTCTCTTTGTTGATCATCCATCCGGTCTAGCAGCCATCCGTGCTTGTAAGTGTGTGGATACCGAGGAGGAACAGGTATTCATCTGTTCATTGATCTCGACATTACAATCATTCCGCTGCAAAAGGTAATGTCCAGGTTTGTGTTTATGATTCAGTTACAAGAACCTAGATCTGTTTAAGATTATGTGCTAGGTTGAAATCTGAGAATCGAACCAAGGAAAAACTCATTATCCTTCAGTGGTATCAGAGCCTAGGTCGTTAGGTTTTTGTTTTTTTGGATCATACTAGGTTGTTTATTAGTTTGATGAATCGATTTTAAATGAGTAAAATTGATTGAAACTTGGAAAACCTAGAGATGAGAAAGCTTGATAATTGAAGTCGCTGTCGTGTGATGATTCGATTGTTGTTTTGAGTGAATTAATTATCAAATCGATTGTTGATTAATTATCAAAACACGCTTTTGTTTTGTCTTTAAGCGATATGTATGAATCGATTGTTTTGTCGAATTCGATTTGATTGTTATGTCAATGTTCAATTATTAATTGAGTTGTTAAGTATTGTCAATGTTCTGTATCGAATCATAAGGTTTGGAAAAGGACAAAAATTGTGTTTGTTACGATTTGATTTGTTAATATTTAAGGATCATGATTTTGTCATTATGTGGATATCAAATCGTTTGAAAAACTATGGCATGTTGACCTTGTTGTTTCTTAAGAAATCGTTTGTTCAATTAATTATCAAAATCGTTTTTTTTGTTGAATCGAGATGTTGACTTGATGTTAGCCATCGATCAAGATTCAAAGCCTTGATAATTGTGGTTCGTTTTTCCCAAACCCGCGACAATGAACCGATCAAACCGATTGTGGTTCATTGTCTGCTTTAGTCAAAACCGCAAGTTAGGTCAAAATTGGCTAAAACACAAGGTGTTTCTTCCTGATTTTGGACTTAACCGAACCGATCCAATTTAATTGGTGGTTCAAGCGGTTAACCCAAATCGCGGTTTGCTGGAAATTATTTAATACAATTGGTATTATTTAATTTCTGGTTAAACCGGATTTAAATTCAAAATTGAATTTTAACCTAAACCGAAGGCTGGTCTAAGTTTGATTTGGTTGGACCAAATAATTTAGAGCTGGTCTGGTTTAGTAAATGACCAGTTGGATTTAGTAATTAATTTGGTCTTGGACCAGAATTAATGAACCGACTCGGTTATGTCAAATTATTGGGCCAATTGGAATTCTGTGGTCTTGGGCCAAGAATTGGGCCTATAATTTGTGACCCAACCGAAAACTTTAGTAAAATATTAAATTAGAAATTTCTATTTTTAGTATGTTTCTAAATTTAGAAAGTTTCTAAAATAAGTAAGTTTCCCAAAATAGTAATCTTCTATTTTTGGAAATAAAACCTAAAATCCTCAAAACCAATATCAAGCTTGGATGTCTTGCCCAATCTTGTCAGCTACTTAACGCTTATTCAATTACAGATATGGCTTACAGTGTGAGGTGTCTGTTTTTGCGTAAGTAAAGTAGTATATAGTCACTAATTTCCTTGACTGGGCCATCGGGAGTCTCGGGCCTTGAGACATCTGGTGAATTGGGCCTTGGGCCCAATCCACAACCGAGAGTTATATGGATATAACTAGCTGTGTGTATGCTTACCAAGTAAAGCTAATTCCGGGTGACGGCCAGTGGCCCACTTTGGTTTTGGTTGAACATGGGTCTCGGAATCATTGCATTCTTATGAGGTTAAACAAAGAATTTTTGAATGCAATGCGAGTTTTCTTATAAGTTATTAAGATTACTCTTTTATGAACTAAATAACTAAAACTCTATTTATCTCTAAATTTCAGTTATGACTAGCACAAACAAACAAAACACTTTCTCGATCCGGTCTGTCCTTGAGATGGACAAACTGAACGGATCAAATTTCTTGACTTGGTCGCGGAACCTAAGGCTAGTCCTTAGGCAGGAGAGAAAGGACTATGTCCTTGAGAGAGCTCTCCCCGAGAGGATCGGGTCCAATGCCTCTCATGCAGTATATGATGCTTGGAATAAGCATTATAATGATGCGGTAGATGTGCGTGGTCTGATATTGGCTACCATGGACTCAGATTTGCTGAAGCAATATGAAAACATGGAGTCGCCAATAGAGATGATCAGCAGCTTGAAATTGAAATTTCAGGAGCAGGTAAGAGTGGAGAGATACCAGTTGGTTAAGTCTCTCACTAGCTGAAAGCTACCAAATGATCATCCAGTGAGTCCTCATGTCAGTAAAATGATGGGTTACGTTGATAACCTGAGGAAACTGGATTATCCAGTTAGCCAGGAATTGGCAACTGAGATCATTCTGCAGTCACTGCCGTCAAGCTATGATAAGTTCGTAAGGAACTATATCAAGAAAGGCTTAACGAAGACGTTGACTGAACTGCATGATATGCTCAAGACAGTTGAGCCAAACGTGAAGAGTACCCTGTACAATCTCATGAATGAGAAGAATAGGTTTACTAAACCTAATGCTGACAAGGGTGAAGACAAAGTTGTCCAGATTTTGAATCATGGCAAGCGTGTGTCTTCTGAGCCCAAGTCAGATACCTCTTACGTTGGTAAGTGCTGCTACTGTAAAGAGACTGGGCATTGGAAGAGAGATTGCATTAAATTCATGGAAGATTATGAGGAGTTGAAGTCGATGTATGAGACTACTTCCTCAGGTATTCATATTATTACTTCAAGTTATACCTTATAGGTATTGAATACTGGTTGTGGCACTGATATTTGTTATAATATGCAGAGCCTGAGCAGCAGTAAAACGTTGAAGGAAGGGCAAGTGGAACTGCATGTCTGGAAGGAGCTATGGATGCTGCCTCAGCCATAGGGTTTTCACTTGAAGATGCCTTTGAGGCTTGGTTTTGTATTAAGTAATTGCTACAATGTACCTGCTTTAAGCAGAGTTGTCTTTCATTTTCTTGTAAGAATTTGAATGTTTTCATTTTGATAAAAGACAAGTTTTGTTCTTTTGATCTCAATGAAATATTGATTGTAGCACCCTATTCAAGGAATGGGTTTTATATCTTAAACCAAAGAGTGCCTAAATGTAACATAAATACCGAATTGGTTTAAATCTGATGAATTAAACCTGATTTTTCTTGGCGTAAATGTTTTGGTCACATAGAGTAAGTCGGATTCAGAAACCCCATAGTTATGGACTTTTGGGATCATTTGATCGGATATCTTATGAGACTTGAATTCTGCTTACTGGACCAAAAGACAAAGGGCCCATCTTAGCCGAGCTAGAGAAAGGCCCAAAGGCTTATTGGACCTTGAACATACTCATGTATGTGGCCCGATGAGCAGAAATGCCAGAGAAAATTTCCTATACTTCATTATCTTTACTGATTACTTCAGTGAGTATGACTGTGTTCATTTGATGAGACACGAGTCAGAATTCTTTGAAATGGTCAAAGAGTTCCAGAATGAGGTATAGAATCTGAGTGACTGAAGTATTGAGACTCTGGATTAGATCACGAGTGAGAATACTTAAGTCATTGATGGTGTGATCATCTGAATCAGTGTGAAGTCGTTTCACAGCTCATTTCTCCTGAAAACCTGGAGGTGTTTCTGTGAGAAAGAATCAGATCTTATTAGAAATGATTAAAGATGAGTCACACGAATCTTCCATGATATTCTTTAAGAATAACGCTCTAGAAATATCTAAGTTTACGCTGAAATAGTTCTACCAATATCAGTTGAAAGACACCACTTAAATGTGGACTGGAAATGATCCAAATTCGTCTTTACTGAGTATTTGTAGTTGTGCTACTTCGCTGGTTGTCCTAGGGAAACCAAGGCTTGTTACTTTTACGTCCATTCCGAAAACGAAGTTAGTTTGTTCGGAATTCTGTTTTCTAAGAGGGAAGTTGCTTTCCAAGAAGAACAGTGGGAGTAAAAGTATAACTCGAAGAAATTCGAGAAATACAGGAGGCTGCTCAACCTGTTGAGGGAGAGCAGCGGATGGATTTACAGATTTCTGTAGAATCTACACCTGTAGAGCCTGAAGTTCGCAGATCTGAATGAATCCGTCACTAATTCGAGAGTGATTTCTCGTGATTAGTTGCCATGATCTGATGATCATTGAAAGTGACGAACCTGCGAAATTCACAGAAGCGAAAGTGAGCCCGGACTCCAAAAATTACACTGTGTGTAAGTTAGCTTCATCGATCCATTCATGGATGGAAGCAAACATATCGGAGTTGGAATCTTCGTTCTGTTGAAGTAGTCAAGGTTTTGACTTGAACAGGAACGAGATGGAACTGTGCGTTTACTAATAGATAAGTGGGAGCGATGTTGCATTTCTCATAGTGTATGTCGAAGACATACTGATTCTCGGAAATAACGTTCCAATGCTGCAGTCGGTAAAGGACTGGCTTGGGAGTTGTTTTTATGATTGACATGGGTAAAGCCACATATGTTCTTGGATTTTGGATCTAAAGATAAAGATCCAAAAGAGCTGGTAGGACAAAGTCAGGATTCTTATATTGACAAAGTCCTACACGTTTTCAGCTTTCCAAGAAGGGTTTTATGCCAATGTCACATGGCATTACGTTAAGCAAGAAACAGTGTCCTACGATATCTGCTGAGCTTGAATGCATGGATGAGATTCCATATGCGTCGGCAATTGGATCTATCATATATGCCATGACACGTACTTGTTTTGATGTTGCTTTAATGTTAAGCAAGACAAGTAAAGACCAGTCAAATCCAGCAAAGAATCACTGGATAGACGTAATGAATATCCTCAAGTATTTGGAAAATACTTAGGATAAGTTCTTGATTTACGGAGAAAGTGAGGTGCTACAAGTCAGTAGAGTCTGAAAGGCAAGTTTCCAACAGATAAAGATGATTTCCGGTCACAGTCTGGTTATATCTTGTGTCTGTCTGGCGGTGCAAGGCACTGTTGCTGACTCCATGACTTAAGCTGAACATTTCGCAGCTTGGGTGGCGGCGAAAGAGGTTGTTTGGAAAGAAGAGTTCATCACTGAACTTGATGTGATTCCCAGCATAGATGAGACTAGCTGCACATCAGAGGTCCAAACACCTTGAGGGTAAGTATAACCTATTCCGTGAGATAAATGACAGAGGTGTTAAGTAGATCAGCAAGTTTCAACGAATGAGAACGTTGCTAATCTATTAACGAAGCCACTCCTTAGGCCTAAGCACGAGTCGCGGACTGTAGCTGTAGGATAAGTGAAATTAAGATGTAGTCTTAATTTCAGTGGGAGTTTGTAAAGGGCTTTATTTAGTTGTTTTGAAAGGTTCATGTAAACATAATATTTTATGTTTATGAAATCTATGATTTCTGGATTATTTTAACTGTGATATAAATAATCGTTCCAAAATGATTCATGTCATTATATATGGGCCATCGAAGTACATGAGTAGACTTGATCCTGAAACCCCATATTTAACGAAATGACATAAATCATAGTGTCCATAGTCGAAGGTTGTTGAATTGGAACACCAACAACCACTTGAGACTAGATTGTGTTGAGACTTATGACCAAGTTTCGAGGGGTCATAGATGCGCGGCATCAAAGTCGACACATAGGTATATGTAGGGGAGCATATGACCGGACATGGCCCGCTGATGAGAACTCTACAAGATATTAATATCTGTGTCATGAGAGGTTCTCATATACGACTATAGAGTATAGTCCTTAGACCTGAGTTCGCATGCATGTGGCTGCACATGAAGTGATGCGCTTTGATCATTGTCTAACGCTGTTTCGTAACTGGGAGCTATACGGACCTTGGTTGGGTGTATTATGAATTGTGTAGTTCATAGTGATGGAACAAGATGGGATTTGTCCCTGCCGTTTAACGGAGGTAATATCTCTAGGCCAATCGGAGACTTGATAGCTGGTAAGAGAGTGGCCACTCCCAAACGGACTTGCCCAAGTCGTTTGCATTGTCAGTATCAAATCTGGTCCGATGAACATGGTCTGGCTATATAAGGATGACACGCATCTTGCCTTATGCCAGATCGAGATATTGAGACAAAAGGATTAGGGAATGTAGGATTCCAGTACAAGTGGGAGATTGTTGGGAATGTCCTGAAATCTACTGTACTATCTCTAGAAAGTATGATAAATGTCGAGATCAGACATAAGTCATAAATACTGGGTGATCATGATGACTTGCTAGAGCCCGCTCATGATCTATAAGTTTAGGACTTATTACCAGTATTGTATGATCCCGAAGGGTCACACACCATAGCTAACGGGAAAGTTAAGATGGAATTAATACGTAAGATGCTGAGGCATTTACTGTATTTGTACAGAGAGTTGGGCAGACAACAAATGGGCTTTTGTCTGATTTGTGTCTTGGGCCCAAAAGTCTAATGGACCATTAGTTTAATTAATTAAACTTGGGCCCATTAGTGATTAAAAAAAAAGGGAGATTGCAACATTAGGGTTCGCTAAGCCATTTTTGGCGATTTGTGGTGGTGGCCGCAGGGCCTCTCCCTCTCCAATCTCTCTCTCTGTTGATCATCCATCCGGTCTAGCAGCCATCCGTGCTTGTAAGCGTGTGGATACCGAGGAGGAACAGGTATTCATCTGTTCGTTGATCTCGACATTACAATCATTCCGCTGCAAAAGGTAATGTCCAGGTTTGTGTTTATGATTCAGTTACAAGAACCTAGATCTGTTTAAGATTATGTGCTAGGTTGCAATCTGAGAATTGAACCAAGGAAAAACTCATAATCCTTCACTTGAACCATTCTTGCTCGTTGAACTTTCCTGTTAGTCCTCTCTAGTCTAGCAAGCTCTTCAAGTTGGAGATTAATGAGATTAGTATTTGGATTACTTCTGGTATCACGCGTCTGCATAAACCGTCTGTAATCGCAGGGCAACGATCGATGCTAAGAGTGCAACGATCGACTCAACTCCAGTCGCTTAGTAACGATCGACACAAAAGAGGCAACGATCGATGCTAGGCGAATGTCAAACCTGTGACAGAGAAAAACAGAGAAAAATTAGTAACCAAAACAAAAAAATAAAAATCCTAGTCTAAACCCTAACTTCAAATCTATCGAAGACTCCAAAGAGTCCCCGTCAACGGTGCCAAAAACTTGATAGGTCTAGTTTTATCCCTATTTTAACTGCAAGTGCACAGTGATGCGAATGTAGTACTTAGGGTATCAAATCCACAGAGACTCTGGACTCTTGCGATAGATTATAGAATTTCAGGTTAAGCTAGGTGAATGATGAAGAAAGCAGTAAATCAGACAGCAGAAAAGTAAATAAAGCGAGTTGTAAGCAATCAAACGAAGCGTCAGGTCAAGGGAGTTCTCAGGAAATCAAGAACATAGACAATCAATCAATCGGGATTTAAATATGAACTGTTCTAGAACTGGAATCTCGAAAGTATAAGAAGCCAACTTTCGTTGTGAATCCTATCTATGTCTAACAACCTAGCAAACCAACTTTCGTTGTGAATTCTAGAGTTCTAAACAAGCATTAATCTCAAGTTCTTTCGTTCACAATTCCTCTAAACCAAATTTCTTTGCGACTAGATCAAATTGCTCATCTAGGTTCTTTCTAGCTAATTAACCAACTGTCGTTGTGGAAATCAACCTAACATCAATAATCTAAGTGGCCAGTTCAGATCAAGCATTAAGAACAACCCTAGATGAAGAACTAATAGATATGAATCCCTACAGATTGATCAACCTATAATTCCATGAAATCCCTAATGAGAATCCCTAAACCTAACTGGTAAACTACTCAAACATGATCATCGAAACAGAAGACATCATGAATAGAAAACAAAATATCATAAAACAGATAAAGAAACTGGGGTTCAAAATCCTCTCTCTTTCAAGAACAAGATCAGCCCCTAACTCTCTCTGAAAATAAAATAAGACTTAAGTCTGAAAGCGTATCTAAAAACTGATGTAAAAACCTAATTATATAAGCTAATCACGTCTTGGGGCTTCTTTGTAATTATCAGGAACTTATGGGAAAAACTGTGAATTCTTCATTCTTCATTAAGACCGCCGAGAAAGGCCCATATCGCTAGTGTGTCGATCGATGCACGATGTGTGTCGATCGATGTATTACTCTGTTTTGGACAGTGAACTCTATCTCTCGGGTCAAAGCACCAAAATGCTCCAAAAAGCTCCAATAACTCCAATTCCGCTCCAAACGTGTATATATCTAATTACACCTGTAAAAGACTCTAAAGAAACACTAAAAAGACTCTAAAACACACTTATATCATAGTCTAAAACCGGTAAAAACCATGATATATCACTAAGTTATAACACTCACACATATATGGTCCGAGTAGAAACGCAGAGTAGTACAACATGCATCTTACTAAACTGATTCAAGCTCCAGACTTGTCCGTCGTTGATGACATATGTGGGAGGGGTATCATCAGACATTTGTTTAAGAATCAGATGTGTAAAGAATATGAAACCTCAGTTACATGGGTTTCCTTGCACATGCTGAAATAATCTTGTGCCATTTCAAGAAGCTCACAATATGTGCAACCATCTCTCAAGAAGAATATTCTACCACCTTTGAGATTATCCACCTCAAAATGCCATGCTAGGTTTTCAGCACCCATTTTCCATAAACAACCACCAGCTGAGCCATTCCTGTAAAACAAAACAAGATCAAACAAATTAGAATTCGAAATAAAAATATAGTTAAAATCATAAAATAAATCAAAGCTAAACTAAAACAAATAATCTAATGAAACAATTAATATATAAGCCAACATCTAGGACACGAAAAAAAATTAAAACTATAATTCAATAATAAAATGCATTTTTTAGATTTAAATAAAATAGTAGACATCTGTGTTGGTACTGGATTTCCCTCTAGGAAATCTGGCCCATTAACAAACAAGACAAAGGCCCGTATCCACGAGCCCGTTCCAGAATCAGAGACGAAGAGACGAGCCGATTCTTTTGCTGGGCCTGAATGAACGACGTCTTGACAAGGCCCAAGCGATACCGAAGTAAGAGGTGATCGAGCTCGAGCTCGGCAGGAGACGACGTGGAGATAAAGCGACTCGGTCTTTTCCAGTTCAACTGATCCGCGAGAATCACGGGGATCGTTACGAAGGAGAGGCCGAAATATCGGAACAGAAAGGTCAGAGTCGAGACTATTTAAAAGAAGAAGTGGCGACTCATTGAAGACATTCCAACCCTAACTTAGAACACTTCGACTAGATAGCTCGATCATCATACTTTGTACTCTCTTTTCGATTGTGTTTGTTCTATCTCGACGATCAATCTCAATAAAGTCTTTGATTCATAGGAAACTATACCATTTCTATATCCTAAAGTTCAAATCCACGAATACAAATTCTTAGTGTGAATCCCGGATCTCACATTTGGCGCCGACTGTGGGGATATCTATAGTTTTCCTGTCTTAAGAATCAGATCTTAGATCCGATAGATCGAGATGAATCCCGACCAATCTGGCTCTCCCAGCGCCACACCACCGGTTGACCACCCTCAAACGGTCGACAACGTTCCTCAGAACACCACCGGGATAAGGATCATGGGTCAGACCGATGGAGTGTTGACGAGTTCTGTCTCAGTCTCCACGACCTCGGCACCAGCCGGCTCAGTCGCTCAAACAATCGCGACGAGCCAGACTCCGACAAACGTTTTGTCAGGAACTAACGATCCGAGCAGAAACTGGGTATGGATGAGAAATGATTCGATTCCCACCCCTGGAGGCGGATCTGGAACAACCAGACCCAATTCGCCACTGCCTTCTGCTCCACAGAGACAAGGGCCAAATGATCTTGCCGAAATCCGTTCGATGTTAAGCCTATTGGTAGATCGAACGAGAAATAATGAGGCAAGCGCAAGGGCCCAAGAAATCGCAAATCGCTCTCTGGCCGCTCAACTCGACGAACAGGAAAGGCGCATTAACGCCCGTCTTGAAGAGCTCGCCAGCCAAAACTAGGGGGGAGATCAACACACGATCCACGAACCCCCATTAGTCCCCCACCGTGCACACGCTTGGACTTCTCCCAGGTAGTAACTCCACCGGGAACGTCAGGGAATTTCGCCAGTACGTCAAATAGCGGTTTTCGCCCTATAATGACGCCCATCGCGACTCCGACCCCATTCGGTTCGAACTCGGCGATCACAGATCCAACCGGATCGGGTAGTCGACCATTACCCGGGCCACCACCTTTCCTGAGTAGTTCGAATATCCGGCCGAGGCAACTAGGAGGCTCTGCCTTCGCCTCGAGCTCAGGACCCGCTAACGAGTCAAATACGGTACAGTTCCGAACGCCGCATATCGGCCAGACGGGATCGTTTCCAACAACCGATCTCCTCGAACCCACTTTCCCTGGACAAATGTCCAATCAAGCACAAGCACAGTTCGCACCTATGACGGGCGACGACCACGATATGCTTAGACAGTATATTGAACAAGCTAAGGCTCAGTTCGTTAGTCTGAGCTCCAAAGTTCACATGGCGACAAGCGCGGCACCTGAAATCGATCGAGTGATCGAAGAAACGCGACAAACGCCGTTCACAGACCGGATCGCCTTCGCGAGAATCCGAGAAATCAGGAAAACTAAATTTCTGGAATTCTCCGGGAAGTCGGACCCCAAAGCCCATATCAGGGCATTCTGATTAGCGATGGCAAGGGTATACCTTACCGACGAGGAAAGAGAGCCGGCTTTCTGCAGGCTCTTCGCCGAAAACCTATCGGGCTCCGCCCTAGAATGGTTTGCCGGACTGGAGGAAAGGTCCATCGACAATTTCACCCAGTTCATGACGGCTTTCCTCAAACAATACTCCGTCTTTATCGAGGAAAAGACTACCGAGGCAGCTCTATTTGGCGTCTCCCAAAAACCAGACGAATCACTTCGCTCGTACATCGACCGATTTAAGGAAATAAAATCCAAAATCGCAAACCCACGAGACGAAGTAGCCATAGAAGCGCTGCGACGTGGACTGTGGTATTCAACCAGATTCCGCGAGGAAATAACAGTCCGCGAACCACAAACACTCGATGACGCCCTTCATCGCGCATCGGCCTTCGCTCGCCTCGAGGACGAAACCACGACCCTCAAAGAAAAGCACCGAAAAGAAAAGAACCCTTCGGGCTCGCAGAACTCAAACTCGAAAAAGGATTCCCGAAAATCAGGGAACGTCAATGCGGTCGAGAGCCCGAAGAGTTCGAAGAAATTCGAGTTCGACAAGGAAAAATTCTGTGAGTTTCACAACAAAAGGGGACACTCAACCGAAGATTGCTATACTCGAGCTAAAGCCGAGGATCAAAAGCGAGAGTCCGAAAGCAAACAAGATTCCGAAGTCGAGGAGGAAACTCCGTCTGACAAAAAGGAAAGTAAACAGAACAAAGAGTCAAACACCAAGAGGCCTTCTCAGAATAAACGAGAACGGACAAAAGAGCCGGAATCTCCCGAAACACTTCCTCAAGGGTCACAGAAGCAAGTTGAGTTTATTCTCGGCGAGCTCAACCTGAGCGGCACCCCAAAAGGGTCGGCGTTATCCCCACCTCCGGCTCCCTCTAAGAGCTTACGCTCACGAATAAATCTCCCTCGTCTCTGCGGGGGGGGGGGGGGGGGGGGGTGTACGGGCTATACCCCCTAAACGAATCGACTTCATCTTCGGTGGCTCCAAGCTTTGCCGAGACTCGGTCAATTCAATCAAAGCTCTTCAAAGAAGAGTCGAAACTGAAAAGGGGGGGGAGAATCCCAATGATAGGTCCAGACCACGAGATCACTTTCCACGGGAGCGAGACAAGCAATCTCGACAAACCACACGACGACGCTGTCCTCGTTTGTCTAGTAGTGGGAGATGTCGAACTCTCAAGGATAATGATTGACACAGGAAGTTCGGTAGATGTCCTCTTTTACGATGCATTCAAAAAGATGGACTTCAACGACTCTGAGATCGTGGAAGAAAAGACACCGCTAGTAGGGTTCGCTGGCGAAACAACGTACTCGATGGGCTTTGTCTTCGCCCCGGTAATCGCTGGAGAAGTCCGAAGAATGACAGAGTTCGTCATAGTAGATCGGCCAGCTCCCTATAACGCTATTCTAGGTCGACCATGGATATACGACATGAAAGCGGTACCATCGACATACCATCAATGCGTAAAATTCCCAACTCCTAAAGGGGTAAAAACCGTGTACGGAAGTCAAAAGATTTCTCGCCACTGCTACATGAACGGATACAAGCAGATTGAGAAATCCCCTGCGTAGCAATTACAGAAAGGGGACGAGCTCGCCACCATGCAGACCAAAAGGTCGAACGACCCGAGTCAAATAGGGCCTCCGAAGGACCTCACAGTCCAAGTTTGCATAGACGATGCTCATCCCGAAAGACTCGTTGGCATTGGAATCGACCTATCAGAGCCAGTCAAAAATGAACTGATCTCTTTCCTTAAACAAAACGTCGACTCCTTTGCCTGGTCTTCAGCAGACATGAAAGGGATCAACATCGACGTTACCAGCCACGAGCTGAATGTCGACCCAACCTACAAACCGATAAGACAGAAACGTCGAAAACTAGGCCCGGAACGAGCTCAAGCCGTCAATGACGAGGTCGATCGATTGTTAAAAATCGGATCGATCAGAGAGGTCAAATACCCCGACTGGCTTGCGAACCCTGTAGTGGTCAAGAAAAAGAACGGGAAGTGGAGAGTCTGCGTAGATTTCACAGATCTCAACAAAGCATGTCCGAAGGACAGCTTCCCACTCCCACACATCGACCGGTTGGTCGAAGCCACCGCCGGACACCAGCTACTATCCTTCATGGACGCTTTCTCGGGGTACAATCAAATATCAATGAACCCCGAGGACCAAGAAAAGACTTCGTTCATAACTGATCGAGGCACATACTGCTACAAAGTCATGCCCTTCGGACTAAAAAACGCAGGAGCAACTTACCAACGCCTCGTCAACAAGATGTTTTCAGGACTCCTAGGCAAAACCATGGAAGTCTACATCGACGATTTGCCGGTCAAATCTTCCAGGTATGAGGATCACATCCCACAGCTAAAAGAATGTTTTATCATTCTCAATAAATACGGGATGAAACTCAACCCAGCAAAGTGTACCTTCGGGGTCCCCTCAGGAGAATTCCTAGGTTACCTAGTAACCGAAAGAGGGATCGAAGCGAACCCCAAACAGATCGCAACGTTCATAGAGATGAAATCTCCCAGAACGACGCGAGAAGTCCAGCGCCTAACCGGCAAAATAGCTGCTCTGAACCGTTTCATCTCGAGGTCGACTGATAAATGTCTACCCTTCTATCACTTACTCAAAGCGAACAAAAAGTTCCTCTGGGACGAAAAGTGCGAAGAAGCGTTCACTCAGCTCAAAGCTTACTTGAGCGAACCACCCATACTGGCGAAACCAGTAGAAGGAGAACCCCTCTACCTCTACCTAGCTGTCTCGACGGCAGCAGTAAGTGGAGTCCTGGTTCGCGAAGAACAAAACGAGCAACGGTCGGTGTATTACATCAGTAAGACCTTGATCGACGCTGAAACCAGATACCCCGCCATGGAAAAACTCGCCCTAGCGCTAGTGACATCAGCTCGGAAGCTCCGACCATACTTTCAATCGCACTCGATCGAAGTGATGACCTCTCAACCTCTGAGAACCATCCTTCACAGTCCAAGCTAGTCAGGTCGATTGGTCAAATGGGCTATCGAACTTAGCGAATATGACATAGAATACAAGGCTCGAACGTGCCTAAAAGCCCAAGTACTGGCAGATTTCATAATCGAGCTCCCTCCGACCATCGAACTCGACCCGACCTCGGCCCAAAGGTGGAAACTCTATGTCGATGGAGCTTCCTCGAGGCAAGGATCCGGAGTCGGAGTAAAACTGGTCTCCCCAACAGGCGAAGTACTAGAACAATCGTTCAGACTGGGCTTCGCCGCTTCAAATAACGAAGCAGAATACGAAGCATTAATAGCCGGGCTCAGACTAGCGATAGCAATAGGAGCCCGGGAAGTTGACGCCTTCAGCGATTCCCAATTGGTCACGAGCCAGTATCATGGCGACTACGAGGCCAAAGACGAACGGATGGAAGCGTACCTACGGGCAGTTCACACGCTCGCCGAACAGATCGAATTCTTTGATCTAACGCGAATCCTACGCTGGGAAAACACCTCAGCCGATGCCCTAGCCGCATTAGCGTCGACATCGGATCCTAACCTTAAAAGGATCATACCGGTCGAAGGGATCGAGAAACCAAGCATCGACATAGCCCTAAAGGATAATGTCGAGCACAAAGAATTTCCCGAGGACACCAGTCGCGACATCATCAAGATTGATGATGACCTCGATCCGAGAACAGCCGTGTACGTCGCGAAAGTCCCCGACGGACCGATCCAAGCCGCATCCGCTAGTCAAGGACCCGAGCCTAACAATGACGAAGATTGGAGAACTCCGATCATTCGATATATTACAAAAGGCGAAGTTCCGGACGACAAGTGGGAGGCACGGAAAATCAAAACACAAAGTGCAAGGTACTGCGTCACACAAGGAGAGCTCTTCAAAAGGAGTCTCTCTGGACCTTACCTTAAATGCCTTAACAAAAAGCAAGCCCTAGCCGTGATTACACAAGCACACGACGGATCCTGCGGAAGCCATTCCGGAGAACGAGCATTGGCCGTGCGAATCAAAAGGCAAGGCTACTTTTGGCCGACAATGGCCACCGAATGCGAGTCCTTCTCCAACAAATGCGACAAGTGCCAAAAGCACGCCCCAATTATCCACCAAGCATCGGAGAAACTCTCCTCTATCTCATCGCCATACCCATTCATGCGATGGGGAATGGACATCGTGGGGCCCTTAGTCGCATCCGGCAAAAAGAAAGCCACACACTTATTGGTGATGACGGAATACTTCACCAAATGGATTGAAGCAGAGTCGTACCAAAAGGTCAAAGACGTTCACGTCAAGGAGTTCGTCTGGCGAAACATCGTTTGCCGGCACGGACTACCCCACGAGATCATCACTGATAACGGTTCCCAGTTCATATCAAACGCCTTCAAGGAGTTCTGCAGAACGTGGAATATAAAGCTGACTTACTCAACGCCACGCTATCCCCAAGGGAATGGACTAGCGGAAGCGGCTAACAAGGCAATCATGAATAGCCTCAAGAAAAGACTCAATGAGTGCAAAACAAGCTGGAGTGACGAGCTCCCAGCCGTACTCTGGGCCTACCGGACTACTCCCCGCAAATCCACCGGCGAGACTCCTTTCTCGCTGGCTTACGGGATCGAGGCGGTAGTACCAGCCGAAATCCTCGTATCAAGCATCCGCAAAGAGGAATGCCCACGACAAGAGGAACTCAATAACAAGATGATAACTGACGAGCCCGATCTCGTCGACGAAAGGAGGAACCTCGCACTAGCTCGAATCCAGAACTACCAACAAGCCACAGCTCGTTACTACGATTCCAAGATCAAAACTCGAAGGTTTCAAGTAGGAGAGCTCGTCTTACGGAAAGTGTTCGACCATAAAAAGGAAGAACTCGCTGGGAAGTTAGGAGAAAAGTGGGAAGGTCCTTACCAGGTCACCGATGTTGTAAAGGACAAGGTCTACCGACTCAAGTCGGGGGAAACCCAGAAACCTGAACTCCGACCTTGGAACATCATCAACCTCAAAAAGTACTTCCACTAGGAGTACGACAACATAATCGAACTACGAAATGGCTTGATCTCCTTAAAAGGGTACGTAGGCAGCTCGACTTCGAGCGCAGCCACCCCCCAAACACAAAGCTCTTACCAAGCTCAGCAACTTCTGACGAAGTCACACTAGCTTATCTTTGTGAAATCAAAGATAAGTCTCTTAATCCAATGCTTCTTTCTGTCGTAAAAGTTAGAGTCAGTGCGAAATGCTTCGCCATTTACATTCTACAAAGTGATACGAAATTATCTCTTCAAAAGCTAAAGTGATATGAAATTATCCCTCCATAAACAAGCGATATGAAATTATCCCTTCCAAGCGATATGAAACTATCTCTTCCAAAATCAAGCGATATGAAATTATCCCTCGATCAAGCGATATGAAATTATCCCTCCCGAGAGACCTTAAACGGCCTCCCCCAAAACCAAAGTGATATGAAATTATCCCCTCAAACAAGCGACCCGAAATGGTCCTTCCAAATCGAACGAGCTGAAATGATCGTCACAAAACAAGCGACCCGAAATGGTCCTTCCAAATCGAACAAGCTGAAATGATCGTCCCAAAACAAGCGACCCGAAATGGTCCTCCCAAATCAAACGAGCTGAAATGATCGTCCCAAAACAAGCGACCCGAAACGGTCCCTCCAAATCGAACGAGCTGAAATGATCGTCCCAAAGAAAGAGATCCAGAGCGATCCCTCCAAAACCAATAATTCTTCTAAACCTTATACGGATTAAAAGAATTGGGGGACTACCTCCTCCCTCCAAGAAAAAAGACAATGAAGTCCAGACAGATATTCAAGCAAACAACCTTGGTAAGTCCACTTCGATTCGTCCTTATATTCAGCAATTCTTTGAAAGCATCCAGCGTTAAGCTCAGATCTTATACTACGAAGTAGTCGTATCTCGAGTACGATCGACACAAAAGTTCACGAAGAACTCCCTAAGGCCGTCGAGACAAGTATTTGTCATAACGGCCAAACCCTATGAAGAAGCATCAAGACAGTAAAATCTATGCTAAGGCATGAAAAATTCGAAAGCAATATGAAAAATTCGAAAGCAATTCATAAAAAAGAGAGGACATGGTGTCCCCAAGTTCGAACAAAAAGCCCCCTTTGGCAACCAAAGTTTGAAAAAGAAATTAAAAACCCTCTCGGGCAACAACAGAGACAGTTTTTAAAACGCTGCATAGGAGGAGTCGCCGACCTGGCCCTCCGCCCCATCGCCCGCCTCTCTTCTCGGCCGGGAGTCGACCTCGTCAGTCATCCTCGGGTCGGTCTCAACCAGGGGAGCAGGCGGAGAACCCGCCATGGCCACGGAGCCCTCCGACATTGCCGGCAAGGTAAGCTTGCCAATGCTAAAATCGGAGACCGCCGTGGCCTCCATCTCCGCTAGAGCAACTCGTTTTTGCTCAGCCAGCTTAAACACCTCACGGGTCATGTCCACCTCTCCAGCTGCGATCTCGGCAATGAGCTCGATGTTGGCCAAAGTCTCTTGGAGACGGATCTCAGCGCTAGTCTGGATCTTCCTCTTCTCGGCTCTCTCTTTGACCCCGACCATAATCATCAGATACTGGCCATGGAGTTCTTTTCGAGCCTTACGAAGCTCGACCCGGCTCGATTCTTCCACAGTCCGAATTCGAGCCTCGGCGGCGCTAAGCTGACAAGACAGCTCCTCCTCCCTCCTCTCGAGATGCGCAATCCTGGCCTCCGCAGCGGCATGATCCGCGACCCTTTTCTTCAAACGCTCCTCCCTAGCCAAGGCTTCCTGGAGCTCGGCATTCATTTGGGTAGCAGCCTCTCGAGCAGACTCGAGCTCATAAGTCTGAGCATCCAACACCTCGTTCTCAGACCGGACCGCGTACGCATTCACGGCCTCTACAGCCTGCACAAAAAGGCGTCGGTTAAAAAAAAAGGGATAAAAGGAAAAAGAAGACCAAAGCAAAAACGTCTCACCTTCCCGATAACCGCCATCATCTCGGAATACGCACTACCGAGGACCGTTTCCCCAGAAACCAAGAGCTCAGAATCGACAGGCCTAATGCGCCTCAGCAGACGAACCACACCTTCCGGATCATCCACAACCGAGCACTCCTCTCCCTCCGACCCCTCTGGACTCCTTCCCGCGTCTACTTTACGACGCTTCGGCGAAGGGGGAAGAGAACCTCCTCGACTCCGACGATCTTCCCCCCCCCCCCGGACAGATCCGGTCGAGTGTCGCAGAGAGCAGCACCTCTAGAATGAGGTAAAACCGCCTCTTGTTCGGCCAGGGGGAGAGTCGCGTCGACAACTCCCGCAATCGTTCCCTCCGGGCCCGTCACCGGAAGGAGCGAGGTCTGAGCAGGAGGAGGAGGATAAGCCAGAGGCGGAGGAGGAGCCCGATCAAGGGCAAAGAGAATAGCGTTACTAAGCTCGCCCGCCTCCATCTTGTCGACCAGGTCGACCGAATCTTTCCCATTCTGGCGGCTGCTCACTCTGCGAGATAGCGTCTCGCGAGGAGGGAAATTGGCAGCCGAGCTTCCTCCCGGAAGAGGTCGAGCTATAAATAAAATAAAAAAAGTCAGACGAGTCAAAACGACGACGATAAATAAAAACATTGCTAACAAAACGACTCACTCTCTCCGACCCGCTCGGCGATACGAAGCGGAGGCTGAGAAGCTTGGGCCGGGAGAGTCCGAGAGGGTTCGGAGGGAAGCAATGGGTTTTTAGGAACCTGAGCGCGGCCCCGCGGAGCTCGCTCAGGGCCGACCCGCAGAACGGCCTGAACACGCTCGATCGTAAAACTACCCCAATTAACAGAGCCCCCTCTCAGACGAGCTATCAAAGCCTCTGTGATCGGGTTGGTAGCAAGCGACTCCGGAGCCTCTGTGATAAAAACCGGACCAGATAAGGGACGTCCCAAAAAAAAAAAGAGAAAACACTAAAACTAGGGTCTTACCGACGCTGGACGACCATCGAGACGGGATGACCGAATAGTCAAAGTCCCCGACCGAATGATGAGTTATCCTGAAGAAGAAGTATCGGTCCTTCCATACATCTTTCGTCGGAACGTCCTCGAGGACCCGCCCAAAACGAGGCGAGAGATAGTAAGTCCCCCGGAACTTAGCGTTGTGCTTCACCGAGCAAACACGCATGAGTTCCTCAGGCCCGAACTCGATTCCTTCTTCTGCGGCCCTGACTCCGAGTCCGATGACATACCGGACAAAGTTTGGCGTCATCTGATGAAACGCCAGTTGAAGCTGGGCCAGCACCAAAGAGATTAAGCGGGGAATAGGGAAGAAAAGCCTGCATTTCTCGAAGTAGGCGTATGAGGCGCAATAATAACCCTCCACCGTGGTTTCCGGCGACACCGCCAGCGACGGAATCACAATTTCCACCTCCGGTGGAATCCTGCAAACCCTCCGCAACCGTTCGATTTGGTCTACGGATAGGGAAGACGGCGGATGTGGGCCAAACGAGCCCGCCGCCGTGCTAACACTAGCCCCTGTCGCATCTCTGAGAGCCATGAAAAACGGTGTATCGGAACAAAGAAAGCGAAGAGTTTTGGAAGGAAATTTTTCCGATGGGAAGAGAAGTAGAAACCAAAGCAAAAGTAAGAGAAGAAGTGAAAGTGGGAAGAGAAGAAATCACCCTCGGCAAAATACGAGAAAATTATAGTGGGAATCGTGCAAAATCTTAACCGCATGATTCCGAACTCGTAATAATTACGAAAAAATCGAGGTGATTTGAACTCCTCGCTCTCCCCCTAATCTGACCGAAGATACGAAATCAACGGCTGCGAGCGTGCGGCAATTAGGTCACATCATCAAAAGAACGAGCCTGAAAAGACTCTTCGCAACCTTTGAATCTCAGCCGTCGATGATCGACTAGATCCACGGTGGGAAATGAAATTCTCAAGCAAATACACGCTATAACTGCTGACGCGCTAAAAAGCAGATCAGCTCGTCCCACGCGCCCGTCCTTGACCGTTGGATCGCAATAAGATCTATGGATGGGGCGAGAATAATCATTAGATTTTTCGACGCCCGAGACACGCGCGCGTCTTCCCGAGAACGTCCACCGCCCATTAACCTCGACTTCTCGAAATCAATGGGCTGGGGGGCTATTGTTGGTACTGGATTTCCCTCTAGGAAATCCGGCCCATTAACAAACAAGACAAAGGCCCGTATCCACGAGCCTGTTCCAGAATCAGAGACGAAGAGACGAGCCGGTTCTTTTGCTGGGCCTGAATGAACGACGTCTTGACAAGGCCCAAGCGATACCGAAGTAAGAGGTGATCGAGCTCGAGCTCGGCAGGAGACGACGTGGAGATAGAGCGACTCGGTCTTTTCCAGTTCAACTGATCCGCGAGAATCACGGGGATCGTTACGAAGGAGAGGCCGAAATATCGGAACAGAAAGGTCAGAGTCGAGACTATTTAAAAGAAGAAGTGGCGACTCATTGAAGACATTCCAACCCTAACTTAGAACACTTCGACTAGATAGCTCGATCATCATACTTTGTACTCTCTTTTCGATTGTGTTTGTTCTATCTCAACGATCAATCTCAATAAAGTCTTTGATTCATAGGAAACTATACCATTTATATATCCTAAAGTCCAAATCCACGAATACAAATTCTTAGTGTGAATCCCGGATCTCACAATCTGCAAGAAATCTATCATAAATGACCTAGTTTGTCAATTTGACTAGAAAAAATATTCATGCATATGTATATGGAATAAAAATTCAACCTCATTCAGAAGCAACTATTATAACCTAAACCAGACATACAAAAATAACTACAAAATCATTATATATTGTATACAAAAGGCCTTTTATAAGATAGTGACGTAAAAATGATATCAGCATGTTGTGTCTTAAGTAGACTTCACGTGCGGTTTCCAAGTGAAATCTGCAAAAAAAATGCTAAAATCATAAATTCATTTTAAGCTAAACCATAACATATAATCTTGTGAAATTTAAAAATAAATACCAATAATACCTAAACAAAGTTTTAAAACAAAAAAAAATCATCAAACAATATGCATTAAATTGCATTTGCAAATAATAATAATAATAATTTTCTCCATAAAATCTACCATATATATGCTAGTTACAATTTCACTAGAATAAATATTATAAATATACATATGGAATAAAGGTGTCAAACATAATTTTTTTTCCTTCCAAATTCATTATATATATTGTATACAAATCCTTTTTAATAAATTAGTGACGTAAAAATGATGTCAGCATGATGCGTTAGGAGTAGACTTCGTGAACAAATCTACCAAGGGGGTTTTTTTCCTGAAATCTTCTAGGGGTCTCTAGTTTAAAAATTAAATTAAGTTGACTTTGTAGAGAAGTCTGCAAAAATTGAATGGTCTAATTTTGCATTTGACCAAACTTTGACTTTTTAGGAGTAGACTTTGTGGGATCAAGTAGACTTTGTGGGAAGTCTACGTGGGAAGTATAATACAAAAAGGTCTAGTTTTGCAATTGAAAAATCAAAAAGTAGACTTCTATGCAAAGTCGACCTTGATAGACTTCCCTCAGAAATCTAGTGGCGTCTAGTTTTGGAGTTGACAAAAAAATTTCAAAATTAATTGTAGACTTCTGGGAGGAATAACGAAGTCTACTACACTAGTCAACCCTCCAACAAGCCGCCAACCCATAAATAAACTATAGTAGACTTCGTGAGGAAGTCTACCTCCGAAGTCAAAGATTTGTCAAATACAAAACTAGGCCCCTTTAGACTGATTCAAAACTTCACGAAAAATACTTTGACTAAGTCAAATGCAAAACTAGACCCTAAATTGACTAGAGACTACTACGAGAAGTCTACTACATGTTTTTTTCAAAAGGATTCAGTAGAGTAACTGATACTTGAAAAGAAGTCTAGTGACGAATTAAAAAAAAAAAGTAAATTGCAAAACTAGACCACATGTTGACCAATAGACTTCTGGATTACTCAACGAAGTCTACTATCGCGACCCAGATTGGAAACTTGAAAGAAAACTACAAGGAGGCGATTTTTACCTATTTCAACACCCCAAAACTTCATTTTCAACCACTAACAAATAAAACCGTCCATTGCGAATGAATGAAAGGCCGAGAACGGTAGAGTTCACAGAGATCACAAGTTTAAAACTAACTTTTAGAGTTTCTGAGATGAAAAGAGAGAAAATCGAAAGGAATGTGAATTTTGTGAAACAAATAGTGAATTATACAAGGTTAAGTTTAGGTCGTTGAAGCATTTACGGCTTCAAAATCCGATGTTCATTGTGGTTGAGAGAATTGATGATGATGGCATTGTTGTAGATACGAGATACAAGAAAGGTTACGTAAGTCATTAGAAATTGTCCAAAATTATTAGTAGCCTTCTTGGAAAAATATGCTTCGTAAATATATAACACACCTAGAATATAATAACAGGTGGATTAATTAGACAGTAGTTCGGGGTTATCATGTTACAAATGAATAAATTGAAGAATTATTGAGAATTCAGGAGATTACTAATCTCTATCTGATGGATCGAGAAGAATAAAATACAGAATTATTGAAATACGAATTAAACATATAATATGGGTTGAGCCGTCGACGAAGTTAGTAATTTTACTAATCCAATTATTGTGGAGTAAATGAATAAAGATTAATTGAAGTTACTTTTTATTTATTAGATTTATTGTTGTTGATGTATGTTGACCATTTTTATACTCCGTTGTTGGGCCGGGTAGATTGTTGATTTTGTGGTTATTTGTCTATTCCGGTGTTGGGACGGGCAAATGGCTTGATTGTATGATTATTTTGTCTATTCAGGTGTTGGTTCGGGTAGATGGCTTGATTGTATGATTATTTTGTCTATTTAGGATTTGGCCAACCCTTCCCAAAAGACCACGATCGGCCATGGGCCATGATCGTGGTTAAGCGCGGTCACACGTATATGCGCGCACATCGACTGCCGGCCAAGCGAAATGAACCGATGGATCAGGCGCTACCGAACGGTCGTCCGGATGGACATAAGACCAAAGGAGGCTGATCGCATACGGTAGACTTGGCGGACGGATCACGGTCTCTGTCGATGGTGCCTTGACGGGCGATTGGCGGTTGCGGGCAAGTTCACGATACACGGTTGGACGGTACGATCACACATGCAATCACGGATCATCTCCGGATGGTCGCGTCTGTCGATCGATCGTCGAACCCTTTCGCGGACAGTCGCGTCCCTTCGCGGACTGACGCAACCGTTCAAGGATCGCGAACGATCAGAACATGCGCCAGCCGGATGGACAACGATCGCAGCATGACGCGGACGGCTTGATGGACAGGAACGCGCAAGTGCTTCCGAGTACGCTCGACAACGCTGTCTACTTCTCGTTATGTCAAGAGGTTACGCTACCGGTCAGACGATCGCGGTACGACCGAGAGACACTCGGCACGACCCGAGCGATCGCGTACGGTCATGTAGGAATTTCTAGCAGTTCCTAATCGGATTAGCAACCCTAGGTATAAATTCCAAGCCTGGGATCTAGGGTTCATGTAATTGAATCAAGAGATCTCAAAGTTACCTGGAGATTAGCAGCGGAAGATTTGCAAGTAATCGAAATCTTGAAGCACCTCAAATGATGTGCCTCTACTGGTATCCACACGCACACAAACTGAACAGATGGGATGCTAGTGCCGTTAGAGATCAGATCTCTCAAGAGGTTTTCTGTTTCTTTTGGTGGCTGTGAATTAGGTTAGATTAAGTGTAAAAGTCGTGTATATATCTTATATATATCAACTTTTATCACGACCACGATTTGTGTCGATCGATGCACCTCGTGTGTCGATCGACACAGCCTCAGAAACTTGTTATTGAATGCATATCAAATATGTATTCTCTAGATCATTACATTAATGATCGACCTCATATTCTATGTCCAATTTGCTTAGGTGTGTGACCCTGTAGGATCATATAACACTAGCAATAAGTTCTGAACTCATTGATCATAAGTGGCTTCTAGCAAAGCATTATGATTGCCCAGTGTTATATGACTGTCTCATCTCGACAATACAACTCTCACTTAGAGCAAGTACAATAGATTTCAGGACATTCCCAACAATCTCCCACTTGTACTGGAATCATCTATTCCTATAATCCCTTTGTATCTATATCTCGATCTGGCATAAGGCAAGAACTGTGTCATACTTGATAAGCTAGATCATGTTTATCGAATTCTGATTTGTAATAATAAGACAAACGACTGACAATCACCTCGTTTGAGCGCGGCCACGCATTTCCAGTATCAAATCTTCGATAGGCCCTGAGATATTTATCTCCTGTTATATAGGAGGTACAAATCCCATTTTGTTCCATCAATGTCCCTTTCACATTTCATGATACGCCCAATCAGTGTCTTTATAATCACCAGTTACGGCTGATGTTTGACAAAGTCAAGGCGGACCAATCCATATGTAAGAAAACATGATGAACTCAGGTCTAAGGACGATACTCTATAGTCGTAATGAAAACTCCTATGACACTCATATAACTATCTTGTAGAGTTCTCATCAATGGGTCAAGTCCGATCATGTGTTCTCCAACACATATCTATGTGATTGACTTTAATACTCTTATTAATGACTCCATGAAACTTAGTCATCAGTCACCTCACATACCAGTCTCACGCGGTTGTTAATGCCCCACTTTAACAACCTCGGCCAGGGACCAACATAATTTATGTCATTTATTGTTTATAGGGTTTCATGATCAAGTCACATACTTGATGACCTATAAAATGTCATAAATTACTTTGGGACAATTATTTAATAGCATGATTAAATAATACTGATGTCAGATTTCAATAACATAATCAAATTATGTTTACACGAACATCATGTCATAACTAAAATCAACAACAATGACTCCCACTAAAATTAAGATCACATCTTAAGACATCTAATGCCTCTAGCAGTAGTCTGACCCTTATTCTCTCTCGCTCAGCGTGTGACGAAGGGCACTGCGTCTTGCTAAGAGTAATGCCAAGTGTCATTGGCATGAAGCCCTTCTTGGAATCATGCATACCTTGACCTGTGCAAGACCTTATCACCATAAGTATCTTGGCACAATCCAATTAGCTTATCCAATCTAACTCTATAGATTCTTATTCCAAGAATGTATACGGCTTCTCCCATATTTTTCATCGAAAAAAAACAACTTTCGAGTCAAGTTTTAACAGACTGAAACAATGGAACTTCATTTCCGAGAAGTAGTATGTTATCAACATACAATACTAGAAATGCAACTGCGCTCCCACTAGTCTTCTTGTAAACACACGGTTCCTCTTCGTTCCTGATGAAGTCAAACCCTTTTTGACTGTTTCATCAAAACGAAGATTCCAACTCCGAGATGCTTGCTTCAATCCATATGGAAAATTGTTTTCACGTCCATTTGCCAGATCTCATAACCATTATGAGTGGCGGTAGCTAGGAGAATCCGAATAGACTTAAGCATGGCGACTGGGGAATAGGTTTCTTCATAGTCGTTGCCATGAATTTGCTTGAAACCTTTTTCCACCAACCTAGCTTGTATATCAGAATATTACCATTCTCGGAGTCATGGCTCATCATTGCTTCTTCAAAATTCACAGGCCCGTCACTTTCAATGATCAATAGATCATGGCAATTGGTTACGAGAAAACACATTTCTCGTGTTTGTGACGGATCCTTTCATATCTGCGAGCTTCAGGTTTGTGTAAAAGTCATGCACATATCTCATATATATAGACTTTTACCACGACCTAATTAACCAAGATTTAAACCGTAGTTGATTAAGTCATAAACCAAAATCAATATTTTGGTTCGCGATCTGTGTCGATCGATATACCTTTGTGTCGATCGACACTTCCTTAGAAACTCGCCGTTTGAATATATATCGAATATACATTCACCAGATCATTTGCAAACTTTAGGCATCACAGGTGCAGGTTCTACAACTCTTTGTAGATCCAACTGCTGCTCTTCCTCATTAGGTTGAGCAGTCTCCTGTGATTCTCGAATTTCTTCGAGTTGTACTTTACTCCCACTGTTCTTCTTGGAAAGAAAATCTTTCTCAAGAAAACATAGTTCCGAGCAACAAACAATTTGTTCTCGGACCGGTTGTAAAGGCAACATGCCTTGGTCTCGTTAAGATAGCCAATGAAGTAGCACTTATCGGATTTGGGTGTGAGCTTATCAGAGATTAAACGTTTTATGTAAGCCTCACAACCCCAAATCTTCATGAAAGACAAATTAGGAACATTTCCAGTCCACATCTCATGTGGTGTCCTGATATACTTGTATTTTCATGCATTTAGGCTATTGTTAGGATCATGTTTTGCTTCTTTTTAGTTTCCTTTAACTTCATTTCTTTGGTCATTGGTGTGTTTAGAGTATAGGATCATCTAGAGCTAGGTTTAGGCATTCTAGGCTTGCATTTGGAGTGTTTCTTATGTTTTGTAGGTTCTTGGAGTGGCTAAGGATGTTTGGAAGAGTTTGGAGGCCAAAGGAGTGATTGCAAGTGAAATGGTGATGAAGGACCAAACCGATGAGCATGAAAGATTGAGTCATATGAAGATGTTACGTTAACTTTTAGCTCTGGGATTATAAATACAAATCATGGGAAATTGAGCTGGCTTTCTAATGGAGGTGGTGTGAAGTCATTCGGTGCTATATGGAAAGAGTTATGCCTGATTTACTGGATGCATCTCAACACAGTCTGCAAAAAAGCAGACAGACTCATATCGACCAGCGTATCGACCGAGCATACCGATACGACCCCTCGGATTAAAAACAGACAGTTCATATCGACCAGCGTATCGACCGAGCAGACCGATACAGACCCCAGAAACTGCCTTGGATCCGGGTCAACACCCGGTTTGTTCCGGGTTGACCCGGCTCGCACCCTATTGACTATTTAAGCCAAAAACCTATTTCTTATTGTTTCTGAAGCTATTTTTGATGTTCTAAACTCTTTTGTAAGAACAAGTTGGATTCTTTTGATTTATCTAGTACTTCTTTTGTTATTCCTTCAACAAATCTCTCAATCCATCACTAATCTCCCATGATCAACTCTATTTCTATGAGTTTCGTTGATCTTATGATGATTAGTGAGTAGTTCTTCATAGGCTTATGGGTTAGGTAGGATTAGGTTGATTAGGGGTGATCAAAGGATTTCTAGTGATTGATTGCTTAAAATCTCATCTATCAAAGTGTGCTTAGTGCCTAATTAATCTTGATCACATTGATTAGGATGTTTAGAATTTCTTGTTCACAACATGTTCGATGAAATTCCAGTTTCTAGCTTTGTTAGGACTTTCACATTCTAGCACATGAGAATGTATGTCTAGAGTGATTGTTTGCTGTTCGGAACCTGTTTGAATGCTCGTTTGATTCTAATTCACAAATGATAATTTGTTCTTGAGTTAGGATCAAGTGAAGAATTGGTATTAAGAGATTAAACTGATTTACTTGGTGTGTTCCATGCTAGGAGATTAGCTTCTATGAAGTTTGACTTAGAATTCCTTGATCATCCCGAGTCACCTATCCGTTGACCTTAACCTTTAGGTCTTATCTCTGTCATTGATTGAATCCATTTGTTATTTGCTTTTAGATTACTTCTGTTTAAATTGTTTACTGTTAGGATTGTTAGAAACAAAACCCAACTGTTTGATTTGACTCTGAAGGTTTAGTGTTTGCCTATTGGTCTTATCCATCCCAAAAAGGTTCGATACCTCAAAGCTACATCGATAAGCTTGAGGAATTGGTACCTCAAAGGATTGCAAAAATCCTTGTTATCATGTCCTTTTAACTGATTTTGATGGAATCCTATTTAGTGTAAACGCAGACGTTTCTAGAGCGTGTTCCTAGAAGGATAATGGAAGATCTAAGTGACTCATCATTGATCGAACCATATCTAATAAAGTCCGATTCAGGAGGAGTGAGTTGTGAAACAATTCCACAATCTCTCAGATGATCACTAAATTCTTGACTCAAGTATTCACCTCCATGATCTCATCGTAGAGCTTTAATACTTTTGCCAAATTGATTATGTACTTCATTCTGGAACTCTTTGAACATTTTCAAAAGATTCCGACTTATGTCTCATTAATAAGACATAACCGTACCTACTGAAAATATCAGTAAAGGTAATGAAGTACTGAAAAATTCCTTTAGCATTAGTGCTTATCAGGCCATACACATCCGTATGTATAAAGCCCAATAAACCTCTGGCCCTTTCATTTTGTTCGTTCGCAACCTGTATCGATCGATGCACATCTTGTGTCGATCGACACTACCTTTGTTGAAAGGGGCTTTTGTCGTTTTACCCAATAAACAAGGTTCGCATTTCTCACTTGATTCATAATCAAATGAGCCCAAAAGTCCATCACTATGGAGCTTCTGAATTCGTTCTCATTTATGTGGCCCAAACGATAATGCCAGGAAAAAACTTGATTCGTATCATTTGATTTGAATCTCTTGGTACTAATGTTATATTTAGGCACGTTTTGGTTTAGAACATAAGGTCCATTCTCTAATGGACTGCTACTACAAAACATATCATTGTAATCAAATGAATAACACTTATTCTTAATTTGAAAACTGATATCCTTCCATATCCAAACAAGGAATAGAAATAATATTTCTGCTTATAACAGGTACATAGTAGTAGTTCTTAAGTTCAAAACCAAGCCAGAAGATGAAGACAAATAAAATGTTCCTACAGCTAATGCAGCAACCCTTGCTCCATTTCCACCGCTCAAGTCCACTTGTCCTTTCTCCTTAGTCCTACTGCTGCTCAGGCCCTGCATATTTTCACAAATATGAGCACTACAGCTGGTATCCAATACCCCATAAGTAGAACCATAAGAAGTAACATTTACTTCTATAACATAAATACTTGAAGAAGAAGTCTCGTACGTCTTCTTCAGCTTCTCATAATCTTCCAGGAATTTCTTGCAATTTCTTTTCAAATGCCCATGACCATTACAATAATGGCACTTATCATCTTTAGAAGGACCGGTTTTAACCTTAGGAACATGGTTAGACTCGCTTGGATTTACAATCGAGCTCGTCTTGCCATCACCTTTGTTCTTACCAAGTTTCTTAAACTTTTTTACCCTTTTGTACCATAAGGACATTTGGGGTGTCCTTCTTGATGTTAGGTTCAACAGTTTTGAGCATCCCATGCAACTCAGTCAACGTCTTCGTCAAGTTGTTCATGTTATAGTTCATAACAAACTGATCATAGCTTGACGGCAGTGACTGCAGAATGATGTCAGTAGCCAACTCTTGGCTAATAGGACAATCCAGTTTCCCCAGGTTATCAATATAACCCATCATCTTAATGACATGAGGACTAACTGGTTCGTCCTTTGGTAGCTTGCACTCAATTAGAGACTTAACCGTCTGGTATCTCTGAGTTCGTGCCTGCTCCTGAAACATACTTTTCAGGTTAGTGATCATCTCTATTGGCGACTCCACGTTCTCGAATTGCTTCTGCAAATCCGAGTTCATGGTAGCCAACATGAGACAACACACATCGACCACATCATTGGAATGCTTATCCCAAGCATCCTTTTCTGACTGCCAGGCATTGGCTCGGTACTTCTTAGGGAGAACTCTTTCAAGGACATAGTCCTTTTTCTCCTGTTTGAGAATAATTCTCAAGTTCCGATACCATTCAAGAAAGTTGGATCCATTTAACTTGTCCTTCTCAAGGACGGATCGCAGGGAGAAATTGTTATGATGGTTTGTGCTAGACATAGCTGAAAACAAGGAAGGTTTAGTTATGATGTTCAAGAAATGAGAAATCTTAGCAAATAAGAAGACTCGCTTTATATTTAAACAATGTTTCCTCAAATGAATATAATGATCCAAGACCCATACTTCACTAAACTTGAGTGAGCCACTGGCTATCACCGAAATTTTAGCTATCTAGGTAAGCAACAACTTTGCTATTTATATCCAATATAACTCTTGGTTGTGGATTGACATCTAATGTCCAATCCACTTGATGTCTCTAAGCCCAAAACGATTTTGATGGCCCAGTCAAGTAAACCAATCTCTTAAGCCATGTAATTGTTGATGTCTTGCACTGCAAGTCCATCAACACGATTACCTCCTGTCTTACTCATGTAATTGTGGACACCTTGCACTGCAAATCTATCGCACAATGAAACGAGTCTTGACAGTTGACAAGATCTGGAAGACATCAATGATTACTTGATATTTAGTTGAGGAATGGAACCTTTAAAACGTTCAGATTTATTATGTTTTAATTCTTCTAATTAAAATGATTCACCTTGGTTTGGTTCTATGATTTCAGGTTCAATAACCTAAACCAGCGGATCATGTGTCGACCGACACTACTTTAGTATCGATCGATGCAGATTAACCAAAACCAATTTGCAATAACCGATCAATCCAATTGATCCGGTTTTATGATAACCGGTCTGTGTCGATCGACACTACATTAGTGTCGGTCGATGCTAACCTTATCAACTCAATCGCAATAAACCGTTTTAGCGGTTTAACCAAGCTAGATAACCGGTCCAATCCAATTGGACCGATTAACCTGACCGTGAGGTCTGTGTCGACCGACACAACTTTTATGTCGATCATCACAGTTAGGTTAAACCTAAGTTTTATTCGGGTTATCCTTATGTGTCGATCGACACCGGATTGGCATCGATCGACACAGGGCGATAAACCTTAATCGTTTTCAAGCAAAAAACCTAAACTAGATTACTTTGATTAAAACGAGTTTTAGCATGCTTGTATCAACTATACAGAGATTCAGATTCAACTAATCTAATCAATATGCTACTGATTCAATAGAACCCTAAGGCTCTGATACCACTGTAGGAATTTCTAGCAGTTCCTAATCGGATTAGAAACCATAGGTATAAATTCCAAGCCTGGGATCTAGGGTTCATGTAATTGAATCAAGAGATCTCAAAGTTACCTGGAGATTAGCAGCGAAATATTTGCAAGTAATCGAGATCATGAAGCACCTCAAATGTTGTGCCTCTACTGGTATCCACACGCACACAAACTGAACAGATGGGATGCTAGTGCCGTTAGAGATCAGATCTCTCAAGAGGTTTTTTGTTTCTTTTGGTGGCTGTGAATTAGGTTAGATTAAGTGTAAAAGTCGTGTATATATCTTATATATATCAACTTTTATCACGACCACGATCTGTGTCGATCGATGCACCTCGTGTGTCGATCGACACAGCCTCAGAAACGTGTTATTGAATGCATATCAAATATGTATTCTCTAGATCATTACATTAATGATCGACCTCATATTCTATGTCCAGTTTGCTTAGGTGTGTGACCCTTTAGGATCATATAACACTAGCAATAAGTTCTGAACTCATTGATCATAAGTGGCTTCTAGCAAAGCATTATGATTGCCCAGTATTATATGACTGTCTCATCTCGACAATACAACTCTCACTTAGAGCAAGTACAATAGATTTCAGGACATTCCCAACAGGTCATGCTACGCGGGACGGCCATAATGCATGCGAACGCGGTACGCGTCCGGACCAAGGACACGGCCGGTTCTATAATGTACGGCCGGTTAGGAAGTTGACCGAATTAGAAGGAATTAGAACGGTTAGGGTATTGATTGTTGCATTAGGGATTTGGGAACATATAAAACCGATTTATTGCTAGGTTGTTGGACCATACATGATATGTTTCATACTTACAATGTTTATATGTTTTCAGGATATCATGGGGACTAGGCGCGGACATAAAGATCCGGGGACGAGTGGTGTTGGATAGATAGATTGTATTAGGACCGATACTTGAATAATAGCATAATGACATTTCCACATTGTATTGGTACCTTTACTTATTAATAAAGATCTATTTATCTCATTGTTATTGCCTTAGTCTAAGAATGGAATTGAAATGAATGAATGAATGTTGCTAGAATCGTTTAAGTATGGAAAGAACGGACTTGAGGTTCGCAAATGAACCTCAAGATAGAATGGCTAAGTAGTGGCAATCCGTTCCGGCCCTATGGCCGGGATAGGCCTTGTCAGCCACATCTCGTACAAACTTTACAGCCCCTCTCTCATAAGAAGGATTAACCCTTCATTCCAGAATCAGAAGCAAAATAAAAGGCAAACAAGTAAAGTCTCTAAACACCTACTGAAACCTAACCTATAAAATTCAATACTTTACCTGCAAAGATGCACTCATGCTTTGTCGGGCATTATATGTGCTAATCTTAATTGAAACCTTTAGCAGCATAAAGAACCATCTCATAGTTAAAGAAAGATTTTAACACAATACAAAATCACTCAATATTCCGACCAAATAACAAATAACTTGTCCTCAGACAATAACTCTATATTAAAAATCTTAATAATTCAATTTCAGAGAAGGTCAGCATATAAATCACAAGGCCAAATAAAGAAACAACAACATTAAACAAAAGTGAAACACATAGATTAACAAGCACAGTAATGTGAGGAAATACGGTATAAACCCATGATGTGATAAGATCGAAAGAAAAGCCTTAGATTCCCATTATTGCACTCACCAACACTTGCAAAAGAAAATTACAAAGTGAGTATAAGGTTATGCATTAAAAAGTGAAGCATTGAAAGTTTTATATCTAGTTTTGATGTGTTTGAAAAAACAAATTAAAGTATCGGGAACATATGAAGCTAGAATCCACAAAAATCAGAACAGATGCATCACGAGTGACAAAGAACATACGAAGCTAGAATCCACTGAAATCTAACCAAACATGTTCATTTCTATCATCTTTTGCTAACATTGGCAACAATGTATCCAACTGCACGTATCATCTGACACAAACATAAGCAAGAGCAGTGATAGATTTAGATCTAGATTTGTAAAGTGTGACATGCATGTAAAGTATAAGAGAATGTATGAAGTTATAATCCAAAAAATCCATACGGTGACATGCATGTAAAGTACAAGAGAACATATGAAGTTAGCATCCACAAAATCCATAACATATGCATCGAAACTCAGATCCCTAACATCAAAACTAATAAAACTCCAAACTAAGAGAAATGTTGTTAAGAATCACGAAAACTCGAATTATAGAAAGAAGGGCAAAGAAAATGCGAACGAGCTATATAAATCAAAGTAAGAATACATGACTTCGATTTTAGCTCGCTGTCGAGACACCAATTGCGAAATTAGGGCCGACGAGAGTTAGGGTTCTGAGGAAAAAGCTGATTCTGGTGGCTGGGAGAATCATGGGAAAATTAGAACTGCAGATTTTGTCTAAGATGATTTTGTGCTAAAAAGGGAAAATGAAAGCTAGAGAGGGAAAATAAAGAGGGAAAACGAAACTGAAGAGGAAAAATGAGCTGGGTTGTTCACGATCCTAAACTTTCACTAAGTGTTTGGCGGTTCAGCTAAATTTAGCTTCCCTCTTATTGAAACTCTATCATAGCGTTTATCTAATGCTATTATAGAGTTTGGAATTTCGAAAACATCTACGATAGAAGTTCAGTAAAACGAGCTATAGCAATCTACAATCAATGAGGAATTTTTTAGTAGTGCGTGTAGACCGTGTTGATTGTTACTTACCACGGTACGAGGCCATGTAATTTTGGTTAGATACCTATTCCGGTACGGGACCGGGTAGGTTGAGTGTTGTTGGTGAATGGTGTTAGGACTTTCTGGATAGACTGTGTACTGGGATTGAGATAGTATTTATGTTTGACCTTGTCGGTCATATATATGTTGTTGTAGAGTCCTAGTGAGTCTGCTTGTTTAATTTGTTGTTATCAGGACTCAATAGGGTGTGTTAGATCCTGCAAGTTTAGTGATAGCGTTCCGATACCTCCTTCCCGATTAGATCCTCGGGTAGTTCTTGATCGGTTCATGTACCTTCAGGTAATAGTTCTGGTTATGGTGTTAACCTACTGGATGACGCCAGCAGGTGTGTAGTCCGAAGAAACGGGGTCATGTCTTAAGGGCAGACTGCATGGAAACTTTGGCTATCTAGGGGTAGCCTGAGTCGCCGAGTATTGATGGACTGAGAACGGTGTCCTAGGTGGACTGAGAACGGTGTCCTAGGTCATAGGACTTTGTGTTTACGTCTAGGAGTCGTGGGTGGTTTTAGTTACCATGGGGTAGCTAAGTGTTTCTGTGGAAGTTACCGAGTTCGCATAGTGGGACCAATGGTGTGGAGTTTGTGTTAGAGCCACGATAGATAGATCGAGTTTAATCGAGAGGACATGTACCGCAGTTATCTCGATTTTCGTAGTTACTTTATTGGTAGAGAATGCTTGTGTATTGTGGAGCTCATCACGTCGCGGTAGTACGTGATCATCTATTCGTACTATGGTTCTAATACTTGATTGTTATTTAGGGTTTTGGGCGGGGGTTATTATTCTAGCATGTTTAACAGCCTTGTTTAGTGGGAGTCAACTCGCTGGGTAATCTTAGATTTCTCACTAGACTCATTTTTGTTGCTTTTAGGTTTGAGGATTAGTTCGGCGGGCGCGGGAGGCCCTCGGAGTAGATTCGGGTTTGCATTTGGCCACGGTTTGATTTCAGATCATTTTTTATTCGGTTTGGATTTTTATGGGCGTCTTAAAAGATTTGAAAACCCTTTTGAACTAGTTAAATAGGTTAACGGACTTAAAAGACTTAAAACACTTTGAAAATAGAATTATTCTCTGGTATGCGGTTTAGTCCGAACCGAACACAGCTCGTTGAAGCGGTACGGGTTGGAAAGCCTTGTACTATGGAAGCAAGGTAAAGGGGGTCATGGGTTGTTTAGTTCGAGTCATTGACTCAAACTGGACCGTCTCTAGCTTTGTATTGTGACGAACTCTTCTCGTTTGGCCTACTCGGGTTCGATCGGTCATGTTCTTGATTGTTGACCGGTCAGCTCGTCGGTTAGTGGATGATGAGAAGGAGGCGTTACAGCATATCTAGGGGAGACTGAAGCTATGAAGAAGTGGCCACAGCCAAAGAACATCACCAAACTGGGAGGATTCCTCAGCCTTACTGGATACTATCGGAGGTTTTCTCAAGACTATAATAAGAAATCTAGACATCTTACATACATGGTAAAGAAAAATGGGTTATGATGGACTAAAGAAGTTGTTTTAGCCTTCAACGACCTGAAAGAAGCTATGAAGACCTTGCAGCTATTAATACTTCCTGACTTTGAGAAACCATTTGTAATAGAGATGCCACCGAGAATGGTGTTGGGCAGTTCTCCCTCAAGAGAACATACCCATAACTTAAAAGGATTCACATTGAAAAGAGATTAATTCAGTCTGAGATAGCTTCTCGACGTTGTCTTGCAGTCTCAAAAGGGCGACATTACTTTACGAGGAAGGACATACCAAAAAAGCTTGCAATACTTGTTGAACAAGAAATCAATGCCTTCAGAACAACATAAGTGGGCCTCTATAAGCTGTTAGGGTTGAATTACAAAATCGAGTATAAACCCAAAACAAATCAGAGTAGATGATCCTCTGTTACAAAGGCCTCAAATGGAAGAAGACATGCTACTTTCTCTCATGGCACCTCAATTGGTGGACATAAATGATTTGAGACAACATGTTCATACCGAACCCGAACATAAGAAAATCTTATCCTCCATATCAACGGGTGAAAGATCTGTTGCGGGATACACAACGACATATGGTCTCTTGTTTAAAGATAACTAGCTAGTACTATCTCAATCTTCTATAATCATTGCAAAGGTTTTGGAGCAGTTTCATACGAGTGTTATTGGAGGACATAAAGGAGTTCTGAGAACTTATAAATATCTTGCTCGAGATTTTTATCTGAAAGGAATGAAAAGGGATGTAGAGAGGTTCATCACATAATTCCAAGTTTGCCACTCTCTCTCTCTTGTCGGGCTGTTATAACCACTGTCAATATCGAAAAAAGTTTGGTTTGAAATCAGCGTAGTCTGCATAGACTTCATTGAAGGTCTACCAATCTCCCAAGGTTTTGATGTGATCATTGTGGTATTGGACCGTCTAAGTAATATGCACACTTCATACGTTTGAACATCCATTCTAGTCAAGGATGGTGGCAGAAGTATTCATTAAAGAGGTTTTCAGAATACATGAGCACAATATATCATACTTAGCGTGACAACCAAGTTGAGATGGTTAACCGATGCTTGAATTACTTACAATGTCTTGTAAGATAATATGCACAAAGCACATAAAAGAATGGAGGTGGCTTCTAACAAACACTGCATAAAAGTTGAATTCAAGGTTGGCGATATGGTTTAACTTAGACCGTATCGTCAAGCATCAGTGGTGTTGCAGAGAAATGAAAAGCTGACTCATTGGTATTGCGGACCTATGAGATCTTACAAAAGATAGGTCGTGTTACCTACAAGCTATAACTACCACTACATAGTCTGATTCATCCAGTTTTTTCATGTCTCCCTCATCAAGAAAGCAGTGACATCACCAAACAAGGTACAACCCCTTCTGAGCCATACTCTCGCATTCATTGGAACGAAATACATAACCGGTAGATATTTTGGATATCAGGAAGAATGCACAGAGCAGGGAATCACATGTGCTGATTTATATACATGGTTTTAATAGGTTTTAACTATGATATGTATATATATAGTTTTTTGGTGTTCTTGGAGTCTTTTCATGTTTTAAGTAACTTGAGATTTGTGAGCATTTGAAGCCAATTTGAGTAACATAGAGATTTCACAGAGTTTATTGGTTGCGTCCACACTTAGCGCCTACGTTGCATGGAAACTCCGTCCGAGGACCGTTTCCCGTTTTGGAAACGTTTCGGAAACGGAAACGCGACGGAAACATGATGGAAATGCATTTCTTAAAAAATGTTATTTGGAAACGTGATGGAAACGCGTTTCCATTTTTGGAAACGCCAATTTTTTCATCTTGGAACCTCTAAAATTGTGGGCTGTTCATGGATCTTCAGCATCAAAGCTTCAAGTATTAACATTTAAGTTTTTTGGACAACCTTGTTCATCATCTATGCTGTGAAAGGAATTGGAGTACGTAAAAGTTTATACATTCTGCAACAACAAAAACAAGATTACTCCACAAAAGCAGAAGATTCGGTATGTGTGCACACTAATCCGTGTCTCCTATCTAATAGAAGTCATGCTTACAAAGATGGTCCGAATCATATGTTGGATGTTGCAGGTGATAAATTTGATTCATTAGATAATATTGATCTTGGGAGACTTTAGTTTAAAGATCTCTCTCTCGACGAACCAGATTTGGAGGCAGTTTTTGTTAATCTATGATCATTAATACACACTAAAGAGTAGATATACACTTGTGCAATGTGGTCATCTTATTTGTTGGTCAATACCCGGTTTAGTGGTTTGATTAACTAATTAGGTGATCCGGTTAGGTGGTTATGTGTAAACCCTTGGTTATATAAAAGGGTATAGCCGTTGTATTGCATAGAGTGTGAGAGTCGAGAGAGTGTTATCATCGTTTCAGGTGAGCTCTTGATCTTGTACTTGTTCGCGGTGCTTCTCAGGTTGTTGAGAACACCTTCTTCTTCGTATTAGTGGATTGATGGACTGAGTCTAGCCCCAGTGAGTAGCTCCACATCCCGTGGGTGAACACTGGGTAAACAAAATCTGTGCATTCGTTTCTTTGTTCTTCTCGGTTCTTAGTTTGATCTTTGATTGCGAGCTGAATTGAGATCTTGGTGAGTGCATTGAGTGATTGCGAGTGAGTCTGGGTTGATTTCATTAGCAATTCTGAGCTCAGGTCAGGTAATAGGTTACAAGAATTGGTATCAGAGCTTCGGGTTTGAGAAGCGATTCAAGATCCAAATGTCGACGAAGACAAAGATCCGCTCTGAGGTGGAGCTCTTCGACGGAACAGGTGATTTTTCCTTATGGACAATAAGGATGATGGCGCACTTCGGAGTTAAAGGATTGAAGGAAGTAATCCTCTCGGATAACTTTGAGATCGAGGCGCCTGCGACGAAAGATGAAGAAAAGAAAGGTGTCGAGGGAGAAGAAACATCGTCTGTAACTCCGAAACAGGTAATCTTGGACCCAATCAAACTGGAAAAGGATGATAGGGCTAGAGACATGATTATCTTGAACATTAGTGATCATGTTCTCCGGAAGATAAAACACTGTACGACTGCTGCTGCTATGTGGACGCTTCTTGAGAAGCTCTACATGTCTAAGTCTCTCCCAAACCGGATCTTTGTTCAGTCGCAATTTTACACTTTCAAGTGTGATGGCTCAAAGACTATTGACACCAATGTGGATGATTTCCTGAAGATAGTTACTGAGATGGGAAGCTTGAACGTGAGTGTAACTGATGAGATACATGCTATTGTTCTCTTGAACTCACTATCAGCTGGATATGATCAACTGAAGCATACTCTCAAGTATGGTAAAGACTCCCTATCTCTGGAAGAAGTCATCTCGGCTGCCAGATCAAAAGAAAGGGAGCTAGCAGAGAGTAACAAGCATGAAAAGGGAAACGCTACAGTCTTGTACTCAAATGACAGAGGAAGGCAAGCTAAGAGAGGTGGTCAAGAGTCACGAGGAAACAAGAGTCGCAGCAAGTCCAAGACACGTAAGCTGGTGTGTTGGTATTGCAAAAAGGAAGGTCATATTAAAAAGACTGTTTTGCCAGAAAGAATAGTTTTGACACTGACAGTGATGGAGAGGCAGCTGTGGTTATTGATCAACTGGAGGAAGGCATGGATGCTCTGATGGTCTCAGATAACAAATCTCAAGATGAATGGGTCATTGATTCTGGATGCACTTATCACATGACATACAGAAAAGATTGGCTGGTAGATTTTAAGCAGAAAGACACTAGCAAGATTCTATTGGGAGATTTTCATACAGTAGAAACACAAGGAGTTGGTTCCATACGGATAAATACTCACGGTGGATCAGTGAAAATCATCAAGAATGTCAGGTATGTGCCATCACTCAGGAGAAACCTAATATCCACAGGGACATTAGACAAGCTGGGATTCAGTCACTCGGGTGGAGATGGGAAAATTATCTTCAAGAAGAATAACAAGCTTGCTCTCCAAGGGACTCTTAAGAACGGTATGTACATCCTGGATGGGGAAACTGTCACAGGAGAAATATGTAACTCTGAATGTGCTAAGCAGCCACAAGCCTCCTTATGGCACAGTCGTATTGGCCACATGAGCTACAGAAACCTACAAGTTCTGGTCAGAGATGGAATTCTAAGTAAGAAGGATATTGGTAAGGATGTCTTCTGTGAACATTGTATAATGGGTAAGTCAAAGAAGGTAAGCTTTGACACAGGTAAGCATACCACTTCAAACGTGCTTGAATACATTCATGCTGATTTGTGGGGCTCCCCAAATGTTCATCCATCCCTCTCAGGTAACAAGTATTTTCTATCCATTATTGATGATCACTCTAGAAAAGTATGGATTCATTGTCTTAGAACTAAAGATGAAACTTTTGCAAAATTCTGTGAATGGAAAATACTTGTAGAAAATCAAAAGGATAGAAAGGTTAAGTACTTGAGAACTGACAATGGCCTAGAGTTTTGCAATCTCTTGTTTGATGAGTTTTGCAGGAAACAGGGAATCACCAGACACAGGACCTGCACTTATACCCCTCAGCAGAATGGTGTTGCTGAGAGGATGAACAGAACAATCATGGAGAAGGTGCGGTGCTTGCTAAACGAGTCTGGTCTGGATGAAAGCTTCTGGGCAGAAGCAGCGTCTACTGCGGTGTATGTTATAAATAGGTCACCATCAGCACCGTTGAATTTCAAGACCCCTGAAGAAGTCTGGCTGGGAAAGAAACCAGGGTACAAGCATATGAGAAAGTTTGGTTCAATGGCGTACGTTCACATGGACCAAGGGAAACTCCAGCCTAGAGCAGTGAAGGGAGTGTTTATTGGATACCCACCAGGTACCAAAGGATACAAGATATGGCTTCTGGATGGCCAGAAGTGTATGATTAGTCGAAATGTGAAGTTTCATGAGGCACAGGTTTACAAGGATACCTTGAAGTCTTCAGGGAGTGATGAGCAAGGTCAAAGACAGAAGATTGTTGTTGATGAACCTTTCCAGAAGGAGGATCAAGTTAAGACCATTCTCTCTGACACTGAAATTGCAGAAGAGAACTCAGAGCAAGGTGGAGCTGTCCAGACTGATGAAGATGCTGAAAGCACTGATTATCAGTCTCCTGATCTCATTGAGAAGACTAAAACAAGCTTATCTAAGTTCCAGCTGGCCAAAGACAGGAAGAGGCGTGAGATTGTTCCTCCTATAAGATTCAAGGACTATGACTGCACTGATGATGATGATATATTCTTTGCCTTGTGTATGTCTGAGTTGGTGTATCTGGAAGAGCCTAGGGACATCTCGGAAGCCAGAGACAGTGAAGATAGAGATAAGTGGAAGACAGCAACTGATGAGGAAATGGACTCACTCATGAAGAACAATACATGGGTTCTGGTTGACAAGCCTAAGGACAGGAAGGTTATATCATGTCGATGGCTGTTTAAAATTAAACCAGGAATAGAAGGGATAGAGCCAGACAGATACAAGGCTCGGCTAGTAGCAAGAGGCTTCACACAAAAGGAAGGAATCGACTATCAAGAGGTGTTTGCACCTGTGGTGAAACATGTTTCAATCCGAACATTGTTATCACTTGTGGTTCATTTTGATCTGGAATTGGAACAAATGGACGTAAAGACGGCATTCCTACATGGAAAGCTAGAGGAAGATCTATGCATGTATCAGCCAGAGGGTTATGAAGTCAAAGGCAAAGAGAATCAAGTGTGTCTGTTGAAGAAATCACTTTATGGCTTGAAGCAGTCACCCAGACAATGGAATAAGAAGTTTCATGAAGTCATGAAGGCACAAGGATTTGACAGAAGCAACCATGACTCTTGTGTATACATTAAAAGGCTTGGCTCTAATGATTACATGTATCTCCTACTTTATGTAGATGACATGTTATTAGCTGCTAAGAAGATCTCAGACATCAATCGACTAAAGAAGGAGTTGAGCAGTAATTTTGAGATGAAAGACATGGGAGCAGCTCGTAGGATTCTGGGTATGGACATTTTCAGAGACAGAAAGAATGGTATCTTAAGGTTGTCACAGTAAGCATACCTTAAGAAGGTCATCAGGAACTTCAGAATGGATGAAGCTAAAAGATGTATGACGCCAATTGGAGCTCATTTCAAGTTGGCTTCTGTTAAAGATCATGAAGAGATCTTGGACACTGAAACTACACCTTATGCTTCAGCTGTTGGGAGTATAATGTATGCCATGATAGGTTCAAGACCTGACTTGGCATATGGGATGTGTCTAGTAAGCCGGTTCATGAGCAAACCTGGCATGATCCATTGGGAAGCAGTGAAGTGGCTTCTACGTTATATCAAGGGTTCTACAGAGGTTCAGTTGGTCTACACCAGTGACAAGAATCTGGAGATACAGGGGTTTAGTGACTCAGACTTTGCAGGAGATTTGGATCATAAGAGATCCATAACAGGGTATGTGTTTACCATTGGTGGTAATGTGGTGAGTTGGAAATCAGGTCTACAGCCGGTTGTTGCCTTATCCACAACAGAAGCTGAATTCATTGCGTTGACAGAGGCAGTGAAAGAAGGAATCTGGTTAAGAGGATTGCTTGAAGATTTTGGTTTCACTCATGGAGCAGTTAAAGTCTGGAGTGACACACAGAGTGCAATCTGCCTATCCAAAAACAGTGTGTTCCATGAACGCACTAAGCATATTGCAGTCAAATACTATTTCATCAGGGATATGATTGATGATAAGGAAGTTGAGGTGTTGAAAATACACACAAGTCGGAATCCTGCAGATATATTGACAAAAGTGGTTCCCGTGAGCAAATTCAAGGCAGCTTTGGAATTTCTCAGAGTAACCCAAGCATGATAAGCTTGGCACCAGCTAGACGGTGTAAGTTCAGAAGTCGATCCACAGGAGGTAACGAAGATTGTTTGTAATGTGTTTTATGATCAAGGTGGAGAATGTTAATCTATGATCATTAATACACACTAAAGAGTAGATATACACATGTGCAATGTGGTCATCTTATTTGTTGGTCAATACCCGGTTTAGTGGTTTGATTAACTGATTAGGTGTTCCGGTTAGGTGGTTATGTGTAAACCCTTGGTTATATAAAAGGGTATAGCCGTTGTATTGCATAGAGTGTGAGAGTCGATAGAGTGTTATCATCGTTTCAGGTGAGCTCTTGATCTTGTACTTGTTCGCGGTGCTTCTCAGGTTGTTGAGAACACCTTCTTCTTCGTATTAGTGGATTGCTGGACTAAGTCTAGCCCCAGTGAGTAGCTCCACATCCCGTGGGTGAACACTGGATAAACAAAATCTGTGCATTCGTTTCTTTGTTCTTCTCGGTTCTTAGTTTGATCTTTGATTGCGAGCTGAATTGAGATCTTGGTGAGTGCATTGAGTGATTGCGAGTGAGTCTGGGTTGATTTCATTAGCAATTCTGAGCTCAGGTCAGGTAATAGGTTACAAGAGTTTTGTTTAGTGAAGCCGATAAGAATGGGAATGAAGATGATAAACTTTGAGTGTTACAAAATTTATTTTAGCTTCAATATTTATGCATTGGATTTATTCTCTATTTTTTTAAAAAAAATTAGTTTGGACTTATTCTATTTTAAATATTATGTTGAACTTTGATTTTTTTATATTTGGTTTCATCATATATTTTTACTAGTAATATATATATATATATACGTTTCCGCAGCGTTTCCATTTTATAATTTTTCAAAAAACTGTTTCCGCGTTTCCAAACGTTTCACTTCCGCGTACTTGTTTCCGTTTCTACGTAACGTAGCTTAGCGCTAGTTTTGGTCGACATCATATAAGACAAAATAATGAATAGTGAATAATTATAATAATAGCCCATAAGAGTCTGATATTTGTGATTTAGCTTTAAATCGTTTCAAATTATTATTTAGGTTTTTCAGCCATTGCTTTTGTTTTACCTTTGGTTTTTGAGAGAGAGATTTGCTAGAGATTTTTAGAGACAAATTTAAGATTTCATTAGAGAAGATTTTGAATCCTTTTGTTTCTTTACTTATTTCTCTTATCCAATATATTATAAACATATTTATTGCTTTAATTTACATGTTTTAGTAGTTTGTTAGTTAGGTATAGGGTTTTTCATAAGTGATTTCATGGATTATCAGGTTAATTGGTTAGTTAAGGAATCTGGAACTCTAATTCTTCATCTTGGTTGTGTTTAATGTTTAATCTGAACTATCCATTTAGATTATTTATCGTAAGTTAATTTTCTCAATGAGAATTTGTTAATTAACTAGAAAGAACCTAAGTGAGCAAATGAAATATTCACAAAGGAATTTGGTTTACATATTTATTTGTTTACATAATTAACCTAATTATTGCATGTTTAAACTTTAGACCGCAAAGAAATTTGGTTTTCTAAGTTGTTAGACATATATATTTTTTGCATCGACTACTCGTTCACCTTTATAATTATGTTTTGAGTTCTAGAACATAACATATTCATGGATGATCGATTGAATTGTATTTCTGATTTTCTGAGAATTCATGAGCCTAGCCTTTCTTTCTTCTAATTTACCTCTTGTTTTATGTTGCTTGTTTACTTACAATCATACCACTTATACATCTCTTATGCACTTGTAAGATAGTTTCTAGAGAAAACTTAGAGCACATCACTGATCAAAATGTGCTGGATTACCGTCGTTTGAAGCTTCACGGGAACCACTCAACCATATCGCCATTATCCGATATTTCACCTTGAGAACAATGTGAGTCTTCTTCGGGGGTATTGATAAGATAGTTGTGCCTTTGGCTTATGTGAAGAATAAAAATCGATCATGTCAAGAGGAAAAAAGATTTGAAAAGAAGAGAAGCAACTTTAAAAGTGCTAGTGGGAAAAGATCGGGAGTGAAGCATAGTATTTTCTTATTTGTGCTAATAAAAAAACTATGTCGTTTAAATTTGTTTAAGTTTATTGTTCAGTATTTAAGATCGATTACTGTTTAGAGTTTCTTTATTTTATCAACATTTAACTATCAATGTTGTAAGTTGCATCCTTTCTATTTATTCTTCTTATTCCTTCACTATAGACCTGGTCGGAAAAAATCTGAATCGGAAAACTGAATCAGAATTGACCAAAATTTTTAGTTCGGTTCCAATTCCGACTAAAATATCCATTAATTAGTGAAATTAGGGAACCATGGGTATCAGTTCAGTTTCGGTTCTTATCCGGAAAGCGATAAAAGGAACCAATTACCCAAACATACATATACATTTACATATATATATATATAATATGATTTATTTGCATTTCAAGTATTCTTTTACATTGCGGATTTCAGGTTCGAATATTTTTGTTATTTCGGATATTTTATTTACATTCGGTTAATTAATTGACATATCGGATTTCGATTCATGTATCTTGTTAGTCATTTCGGGTAAAATTTTGACATTTCGGGTAAAATTTTGATATTTCGGATACAAAATACCCGGAACCGATAACACCTGAAATTTTTCAGATATTTTACAGTTTCTCAACCTATGTACGAACGACCCCTAACCAGCGGGAACCGTACCGCAGCCGGACCAAAAAAGATAAATACCTATTAGATCTTAAATCTCTTTTTGAGTGGAAATATTTCATTTCAAATTAAAAGTTTACAACAGAGAAGGTGGTTTGATGCCAAGAGCCTAGTGCCCTTTTTGCCAATCCATCCGCAATACTATTGTTCTTTCTTGCAATAAACTTAAACGATATGAACTCAAACCCATCCTCTAGTTTGCTGATGTCCTTCATGATTCCATACAACTCCTTGGGGTATTTCTTTGTGTTCACTGCTCGGATCAGAATAAGTGAGTCCGAAAACATCCTTATCTTGCTCCTTTGCAATGCCTTAGCTTGCTTCAAAGCTTCATACATAGCATGTGTCTCAGCCATCAACGGCGAGATAATGTAGCTTCTTGTCGTGGTATTACTGATGATAATTTCCCCCTGGTTCCTCTAGATGCCATCCTAGTCCCACCATTTGTTTCTCCTTGTCCCATGATGCATCCGTGAAGCCTATCATTGTGACCTGGTCTGTATCTCTCTTCCATTCCCGTTCCTTGACTCCTTTCACTTCTCTCATTTGATTTTGGGCGCCATACTCCAGTCTCTACTTGCAATGATCGCGTTTGTTGTTGTTTCCTCCACTGATACTCTCCTGTTTTCAAAACATTTTTTGTTCCTTCTATTCCAAATTTCCCAGCATGTGTTCACAAACAGAGTTTCTCCCTTTAAACCGACTGGTGGTAAGCAAATTAGTTTTCCAGCTCCTTCTAATGTTTCTCTCATACCATTCCAGTTTCCAGAGTTTATTTGATCAGAAAAGGGTAACTTCCTCCAAACCTCCTTAGCTTGGATGCAGTGAAACAGGGCATGAGTTTCAGTCTCCCTCTCTCCACACCAGACGCATTCCTTTGTTTCCATAACTTTTCTTGTCTTCAGGTTTGCAGCCACTGGCAGCGCTCTGCGCATTGTTTTCCAGAGAAAGAGATGAAGCTTCGGATCCATCTTTTTCTTCCAGATCTCTTTTTCCCAGTCAAAACGTTGTTCCTGCTGCGCTTGTGCTTCTTCATTTAGCATTTCATAGTATCCTGACTTCACACTGTATTCTCCAAACGACTCTGGTATCCAGATCCACTCGTCTTTTTTTCCTGCGTGGCTTGGTTAGATGCATCTGATCTCTTCTTCCAGTTCAGGGAACATCAATCTAATTTTCTCTATATCCCATTCATTTGTCCCTGTTTTTATAATGTCACACACTTTCCAATCAAAGGTCTCCTTTGTCGCTGGTCCATGACTGTTTTTGGTGCTGCTGTTGATAGCCATGGAGCGTACCATAGTCCTGTTTCGCCTCCTTCTCCTATCACTCTTCCCATTTTTCGCTTGATAAGGTCTCTGCCTAGCAAGATGCCCCTCCATCCGTGTGATGCCGTCGCTGCTACTTCCACATTTAAGAAATCCTCTTTTTTACAGTACTTTCTCAGTAGGAGTCTCGCCAGCAGGCTTCTTGGTTTCTTAATTATCCTCCAGCTCACTTTTTCTAGCATAGCAGATTTTAGAGCTTCAACATTCCTCAGAACTAGTCCTCCATCTCGTTTTGATAAGGTCATTGTCTTCCACGAAATCCAGCACATCCCTTTTTCTGGGTTAGAATCCCACCAATATCTAGTCAGTGCTGACTGGATTCTCTTACAGAGGCTCAGCGGTAGCTTGAAGCAAGAAAGTGTATAGTTTGGTATCGCAGAGAGCATTGCTTTTAACATTACTAGTTTCCCCGTGCTTGAGAGCTTCTTTGTTGCCCAGCTTAAGCCTCGTTGATTTATTCTATCCACAATACCGGTGTACAAATCCTTCTTTTCCCTGCCAAAGAGCTCGGGTAAGCCTAGGTACTTTCCGGCCCCACCTTCCTTGTCAATTCCAATCATCTCCTTTACTCTGTTTCTGACTTCCACAGGTGTTTTGCCTGAAAAGGTTACTGCTGATTTAACCTTGTTTATCTCTTGTCCAGAGGCTTCTTCATATTCCTTAAGAATTTGTCTCAGCTTTTCACAACACTTCACATCCGTCTTCATAAAAAACATCGTATCATCTGCAAAAAGCAGATGATTTATCCTCATTCCTCCTCGTGTAACTCTAATTCCAGTTAGACTTCCTTCCTCTTGAGCCTTTGTGCATAACCCTGTCAATACTTCACTACACAATATGAAGAGGAATGGTGAAAGGGGATCTCCCTTTCTGATTCCTCGCTCTGGTTTTATATTCCCCCTTGCTCCTCCATTAATCAGTATTGAGAAACTCACTGTAGACACACATTGCCTAACCCAAGATATGAACTTATCTGCAAACCCCATCCGTTGAAGTACATGTTCTATCATACTCCATTCCAGTATATCGTAGGCTTTATATGTTTTAACCGCCATGGTACATTGTTTTGTGGCTTTTGATGCCTTCAAGTAGTGTAGCACTTCGTGGGTTATTAGTACGTTGTTGGTGATAGCTCTTTCCGACACAAATGCTGACTAATTTTCTCCCACAATCTCATTCAGCAGCGGCTTTAGTCTCCGTGTTATAATCTTTGAGAATATTTTGTACTGCACATTGCACAAGGCTAGTGGCCTATAATTTTAACACTCTTTGGGTGTGCAATCTTCGGTATGAGCCTTATATGTGTCTCGTTTACTTGCTGTGGTAATCTCCCTCGTATGAAAAACCCCTTGACTTCTTCCATTACCTCTTGTTTGATCAGTTCCCAGTGAGTTTGATAGAAGCTGGACGAAAATCCATCGGGGCCAGATGCTTTGTCAAGGTGAATTGAGAACACAGCTTCTCTTATTTCCTCTTCAGACGGTATCCTGATCAAATTCTCATTCATATTTTCTGTAACTTTTCTCTTTAGTGCTTTATCCACTGTTAACTTCGGGTTGATGGACTTGGTGTGGAGTAGATTAATGAAGTACTTCTCAAACACCTGTGAGATTTTCTCTTCCTCAAATACTTCCATTCCATCTTCATCCTCTATCCCTGAGAACTTTTTAATGGCCCTTCTTCCTCTTGTATAGGAGTGGAAAAAACTTGTGTTCCGGTTCCCCAAAACCAGCCATATCTGCCTACTCCTTTGTTTCCAGAATTCCTCCTCCTCCTTGTATTCCTTCTTTAGTTCCTCATTGATGATTTTGATGTCCTCATTATTTCCGTCTTGCTTTGCCATAGCCTCCTCTTTTAGCTTTTTGATCTCTTTTTGATGGTTTCTGTGTTTTCTCCTGTTCCATTCTATCAGCTGTCTTCTACAGTTTCCCAGCTTCTCTTTCACTGTACGGAAATTTCTTTCCCTCAAGGCCAGCTTTATGATTTCAGATGCAGCTTTACTTCTTCTCCAAGCTCTATCATATCTGAATAATCTCCCTTTCCTTCTCTTTGATAGTCCCAAGTAGGTTATAAGAGGCATGTGATCTTAAACCTATATATCCAAAATATCCGGAACCGAACCGAATACCCAATTTCCCAGGCCTACTTCACTCTCTTTATTTCGTGCTTCCTCTAACGTCTATTCATCTTCGCTTCTTATTCTCTTCCCCACTGTTACCGAACGACCTTAACATAATCATCACTGAGTTCCTCGTGATGTATTTGATTCAACGTCGTAAGTATATTGAGACATAATCAATCATCTTCTTGTTTTTGTTGATTTGTAATTGTAGGGTTCATATCGCTAAGCCTAGTGTGTTATATGTTACAATGGCGATTGGATCTCATAGATTGTCTCTACAAGGAGATACCACTAAGAAAATGACTGTAATCGAAGAAATGATAGGTAGTGATAAAAGTGGAACTCTGGCACTAAACAAGCTTAATGTGGATAAAAACTTAGCGGAGGTTTATGCGAAAATGGGTTGATAAATAACATGTTATCCTTTTGGCTGCGAGAGCCTATTGATACAGCTATTGTTGGAATGCTTGCTGATCCAAAAGAGGCTCTACCTGGTTTTTGTAAGGTTCATTTCCTGATAAGAGAACTGTATGAAAGTTGGCACCAAGCTAGCAAAGGAGCTCCATAGCAAGTATCAATGTGGGTTTGATGATACAGGCATGCTAAGAAAGCTAGAAACAATAAAAGGACAAGTGGAGGCCGCAGTGAAGCTTAAAGGACTTGACAGTGACATGATTCAACAACATTACACAGTTTAAGTAAAGAGAATAACATACTAACACTAAGTGTTTTTGGTGTAGTGGTAAAGAGACGTGACCTGAATGCACCACACTCAGTATTCGATTCATTTGTCCTAAATGTTTCATTTGACCATCTCCAAAGAACGGCAGGTGAAATGAGATTTGCACGGGACTATAGTGATAAGGCATAGAAAACCGATGTGATACCACATATCTAAAAAAAATATTAAAAAAAAAACTAAAAAGAATGTGTAACCAAATTAATGTGCTTTGGTTACTTTTAAAGCTAATATTAGTTTAGAAACTAAAATGAAATTGGGTAGGCATGTGATCTTACTTCCTTTGTCTTTTAGCTATCCAAAACCATATATAAATTAATGTATTTTGGTTACTTTTAAAATTAGTAATGTTTTTAAGAATCTTTTGTTTTTGTAATGTTAAGTTCGTAACTACAGTAAAATATTTATAAATTAATATAGTCAGACCTATGATATTACATTAGTTTAACAAAATATTAATTTATCGAAAAATGGTGGAAGTGAAAATTATTTTGTGATAAAGAATCTTATTAATTTGAAAAGGTATTAAATTATCCGAGTATTAATTTAAAGTTATACTCTATAAGTGTTTACCTCTTTATTTATGGAAATATGTACTTTCCGTCGTACTATTTGTTTTGTTTGTGTAAATTGTTAAGTGTTTAGGTTTTTCTAATCGGAAATTGTACACTAATAAATATTTTTGTAAGATTTTAGCCTTTTAGCAAATTGGAATCTTAGAAATTTGAATGAATGATACAAATTCAAATAGGATCCATTCAGGTAATTTATCCCAATCTAAACTAAATTTCTTTTTCGATTCGATTCTTCGAGTTTCATTTTATAGGCTAGGACTAGGGATGATATTAAATGACAAGGTTTACAACTTTTACTAAAATTGGATTTTGTAAAGTTTTACACATTTTCTGAAATAGTAAACTCAAATAAATAATTTTATGAGGTTTTAACCTTTTTAGGAATTAGAATCCTAGAAATTTGAATGAGTGATACAACAAATGTCAAAACTTAAAATAAAAAAATATATTTACATAGTGAAAAATCATGAATTACTTAGCATATCTTAGAATTTCCCATTGAAACATTTAATTATAATTATTAATTAATTCAAAGGGATGATATTTAATTGATAAGTTTTACACATTTACTATGATAAGATTATATATTTTTGGCCAACAATTTGATAACAAATTCATACTTATCCCAAAAATATATATATATAAGATTTACCTGACGAGATTCACACGATTGGAGAACTAAAATTTGGTATATACAAACTTAGATCTGGAGCACTTTTTGTTCTATGTGACATCATAACGAGATTCTTTGTTGTCTTGTTGGGTTGAACGGCCGAATACTCTCCCAACAAGTACATCACTCCAAGTACCACTCCCAAAAGGACAATAATATTTCACTTCACAAACTAAATGTTGTTGTAAAATTGATATGTTAAAAAATTAGAATAAATTCTCTTTTTCTTTCTAGCGCACCATCTTCAATAGGTAAAAAGAAAATGATTTGACTTATTATTTCCTATTTATATGTGACAAATAACTTTGACAAAAAAATGTGACAAATAACTTGCCACTTGTCACCTCAGCTTTCTATTTTAATCCCATGCATTAATGTATAGTTTTTGGGTTGCACAAAATAAATATTCAAAGATTCTATTAAAAATGACCTCACAATTGGATAAAATTTTGGGTATTAACACAACAAACAATAATTACTGTTGACAAAAAAATATTATTAATAACACAACTATCTTTATATTAATTTAAAAGTTAATATAAAAATACTTTTAAATTTTTATCCACTCTCAAATTAGTTAATTACTAAATTAGTTTTAATGAAATTATGTTTTACTATATTTATCTTAATTAAATTTTTATTTATTTAATGTATTTATTAATTACATTAATTTAATAATCATTTTTATTATATTATTTGATATATATTTTTAAAAATATCAACTTTTATAATATATTTTCTATTTGATTTTAATTTATTATTAAATATATTATTTATACGTAAAATATTTATAATGAATATCAATATTAAATTTCAAAAAAAAATTGTTAATAATTTAATATATATTTATTTATTATATTGATTTAATAAAATTTATTATATTTAATAAATACATAATATTGGTAATAAAAATAAACTAATAGCTAAATTTATAATTTATATGTTATTTTATTTTATTTTAAAATATTACTAGATATATTTGTTATAAATAATTTTTTTATACTCTAAATTTATAATTATTATTAATATTAAAATTAAAATGTATAAAATAAATTATTTCTAATATATAATTTGGATGATAAAATAATTAAATTAATAACTTTATACCTGCCGTTCAATTATGTTAGTTATATAGATAATTTGAGTTGCACGCATTTATGAAAAAGTTGTAATGGATTTAGCTTTTAAGTTTTGACAAACAAGTACATTTGCAGATTATATTTTTATTATATGAAAAAGGAAATTTCAACATTGTATGTGCACATGTTGTAGATTTCAAAGAGCCATAATTTTCAAAAAAAATTGTTGTTGACAAAAAAATATTATAATGTATTTTGTTTTCTGTCAACAATATTATAATGTACTTGAAGGCACATTTATATTTTTGAAACTTAAAAACATATCTTAAAATTTTAACAAAGTTTATAATGTTTTTGTTAAATATAAAAATATTGAAAACTAAAAAAAATATCAAAAAAATTAGGATAATATGTTATAAAAATTTCTGCATAATGTTAGTGGTAAGATTTTGTAGAATGTTTTTCAATAGATACGGCTCTGAACAAATGATATATTTAAATATTTAATTGACGATGTAATCAAAATAGGGTAACTAAACTAAATGTTATATCATCACAAAGACATTACTATTTATGAGATTCATTATAAACAAAAATTTCGGCTAAATTTTGATATACATTTGCAACAGGCCATTCAAAATTGGTGAAACTAATATATACACCAAAAGAATGGTCGGTATTTTTTATCCATTTAGAAGAATATGCACACAAAAATAAATTTTTCACAAGGTTTGTTATTACATATATTCCACTAATGAGTAACATAAAAACGGTCAAGTTAACACGAAGCATTCGAATTCAATTGTCTTATCTTATTTTTCTAAACTCATTTCCCTTTCTTAACTTACTAAAACCTTTCTCGTTTCCATCTTTTGACAAAAAAAGCTTTTGATATGCCACTAAAAACGAATTTCTTATATATCATTGTATGTTTGTAATATTCACAATCATTACTAAATAAGATTACAATTTTTATTTGAGAAATTTGGAGCTATGACCCAAACTTAGGGTCTAATTAGCGGGATAACCAAACTCCACACACCCTTGTTTTTATGACGGATATACCCTTATACTCCGTCTGAACACCTATCGATTTTGTTGGATTTGCATGTTGAAATAGCTCCTTCACTATTCAATGCTCATCAACCTTTTTTCTCGGTGTTTGAGATTTTAATTAAGATTTGCGTGAGTAATTCTCCACTTTATCTTCTTTCATCTCAGCTGAAGTTTATACCTCTCAATTCTCCTCTGTTTCTTCCTTTTTCTGCACTGTTTTCTTCTTTCTTCTTGTTCAAAATTATTTTCTTTGACTAAAATAGTATGGAAGATGACGAACATTTAGATCTTCCCAGGCGGATCTTCGCCGTCGGCGAGGAATCTAACGGCCAGCGTGTGAACTCATACCTTAAACCCGACCGGATTCGGTCTATTCTCAACGCCCTTGATGATGATGAAGTCAAACAGATTCGCGAATCTTCTTTTGGGAAGCTTGTCTCTACAGCTGACGAACCACCCTCTCTGGGGCCTTTGCTCAGTTTATTATTACGAGGATGCTACAAGTGAAAAAAAAAGCACGAGATCTGGTTTCTATTTGCTGGCTGGCCTATTAGGGTTTCTCTACGCGAGTTTGCCATTGTCACTGGTCTTCCGTGTGGCCAGATTCCTAAGCAAAACAAGAAGAAAAAGAGGGATCTTGTTGAAGATAAGAAGTATTGGGGTGAGTTGTTTGGTTGTTATGAATCACTCACCGTTGACAAAGTAGTGAGGTTGCTGAAGAAAAGGATTGTTACTGACAAGCAGAGGAGGATCAAATACGCTTATCTAGCTCTCACATCATCTGTTCTCTGTCCTTCTAGCCATTTCCCCAAGATTCTTGATGAACATGTGGAATTGATACGAGATCTTGATTATTTTCTTTCTTATCTGTGGGGTCGTGTGTTGTATGACATGGTCGTGTCGAGTATTAAATCAAAGGATGTAGTTGCTCTTTCTCAAAAATTTGTTGCTGTTCAAGGATTTTTTCATGCATTCCAACTTGTTATGGTGGAGGCTGTACCAGAGCTACTAGAGGTTGTTGAAGTTGGTCAGTCATCGTCTTCATCTGAGTCTGAGAGTGCATCAGAAGATGAGAGTCGAGAACGTTTTGTGCAGTCACTTGGAGAGGTGAACCAGGATGTTGACTCAACCGTATCCCACAATGTTGAACAAATACCTGCCCGAACCACCAAATCAACTACTCAGAAAGTTTCATTGAGTCCTGGGCATGCTAGGGATATCGATGATAAATGCGAGGTAAGTTTTCATGTAGTTGTTAAGGACTCAGCTAGTTTACTATTCCACTTGTTAACATCTATTATACCTCAGATATTGATTTAGTTAAACAGTTGACTCTATTATTGGTCACTAAACTAGTTTGTTAATTGGATAATCGTTTTCAGGCATTTGTTAAGTGTATTATCCCTGCTCATGATGGTGTTGTCTTGGACAATGCTGTTTTTGTATGGACCGATGAAGTGGCCGACGTGCAAGTGAACACCATGCTGGAACTTATTGGTCAAGGTTTTCATTTTCAGAAAAACCATTTCAGAGGTGGAGCCACTGCAGCTGATATTGAACGGATGAGAATTCAGAAAAGGGATGCGACGGATAAGAAGGAGAAGGATAAGGATAAGGTGAGCCAAGCGACTGTTGCTGGCGCGACCGTTGACCATCATCAACTTGCTGAAATTGTAGCTAAAAAAGTCAAGGCCGAATTCCGTGTTGTCGAAGCCAATGTATCTGCTTGTTTGTCTCACATCAAGAAAGAGGTTGCTGGTGGTTTTAAAGACTCAAATGATCGTCTTGAACGGGCAATTAAACGTATTGATGATACCCTGATGGAAGCTGTATCGAAATTTATAGAAAAACCTCAACCGCCATGTCCGGACATTGGTCTCTCCCCTGTACGAGATAATGTTACTTTTGGCAATGTTCGAAGCGTTGAGGTGAATGTTCAGATGCGCAACAGACGTCTTGATGGAAGTGGTTCTCCGTCACTGGACGATGTCGTACACAGTGTCTTACGCGATGTGCAGATGCCTGTTCAAGGAGTATCTCAGGTTGGCTTTTGACATGTTTGTGTTATGGAGCAGTTTTGCACTTGATCTCATATTTTCAAGTGTCTACTCAATATGTTTATGGCTAATTCCTTTCTTACCTGGGTAACATTTCTTTTGTACAGGATGGCGTAAATCGTGAGACACAATCATTGCCCAGGGGTGAGCCAGAAATGGGAGATAATGTTACTTCTTGCAATGTTCGAAGCGGGGAGTTGAACGTTCAAAAGAGCAACGGACGTGTAGATGGATGTGGTTCTCTGCTGGCGGACGATGTCTTACACAGTGTTTTACTTGATGTGCAGACATCGGTTCAAGAAGTAATCCATCTACCTTTTGTCATTTTCACATGTTTGCCTTTTTGAAGCAGTTATCAGCTAATTCCATCTTTTCTTTGGCTACTCAGAATGTTTGTGCCTAACATTATTGTTACCCGTCTAACTAAGTGTTTCACAGGATGTCATGAATGGTGAGTCTCTACCATTGGCCAGAGGGGAGTCACAATTTGGAGATAATCTACATAGCGGGTTGAATACCCTTCAACAGGTTGTTGCAATTTTGTAGTCAGTTTTTGCTACCATTTTTTTAGACTCTGTTTGTTTATTTGCCATGATTGATAAATTAGGCAGACGATGTTGAGGCAGCTACCGTTTCGAACAGTCCAATGAAGACGCCTAAGGTAAACGAAGTTGGGATCGATGTTGAGAATAATTTGCGAAAAAGCAAGCGCCTACGTACTCAGTCATGTTCCCTACAAGGGTTTACCTGTTCAACCGCCAATAATCAGCGCGTGTCACGACAGCCAGTTGTTCATGGTGTGTTCCCTGATGTAGATTATGATGAGAAGTACGAACATCTGTTGCAAAAGCTTAAGACGTCAAGGTTTGTGTTCCCCTTATTGGAAACTTAGTTGTTATTTTCTTTGGTGGCAGTGATAACTAAACTTTTACCTGTTTTCTTGGTAGGTTAATAAATGTTACGAATGGCACCCAGATTAGCAGCAAAGACATCCTTGATATTGCTGAAAGGACTAAGGTTTTGACCCCAAAGGTTGTGTTCTTGTTCTGTATTTTTGTGTTATCTAATTTATCTCATAACTCACTCAATCTAGTAAATGTTTTATCATTTTTCAAGGTTGTTGATGCACTCGTCCACTTCTCAAGGATTTTGTTTATGTGTGCTGTACCTGGCCAACATTCTCAACGATTCCGATTTTTTGATACGAAGTTTGTTGGTGCATTTATGAAACACTATCCTAAATTCTCCAAGTTAGCTCCTAAGGATCGTGGTAGATTTGTTTTTCAAGAAGCTTTCCTGGAGATGGTCAGGCCTCTTTTTAGCACTCCCCCTCAACCAAAGAGGCTTTATTTCCCTTTCCTTGTTGACAAGGCTCATTGGGTTGGTGTCTGCGTTGATATCTCTGCTAAATCCATTCAAGTGTTGGACTGCAATACACAGCTTCGAAGTGATTATCTCATGAAGAAGGACCTCACACCTGTTGCTGTGATGCTTCCTTATCTAATCAAATCCGTTGTTGCAGATCCAATGTTTCAAATTGAAGGATCATTTTCCTTGGACCGTGCTAGAGGTGTCCCTCACAATCCAGATGCATCAGATTCCGCTGTCACGACCATACTTCTTATCGGCGCTCATTCGATGGTTGGATTCGAAGGCTGCAAAACCATCACTCCTGAGGTTCTCCCGTTATAGTCAAAAAGGCTCGCTGTTGTTTTCTTTCAAGAATTTGGTGGTTCTGTTTGAACCTCTCTCCCTCGTTTTAAAGACATCTCTCTCTTCCTTGGGAGGTTATTTCACATTCGTGTAAACTCTCTGTCATGTACTTTGAACACAATAATTTAGTTTGTTAACCTCTAAGTTTAAATTGCCATTAGATAAAAGGTTCCAATAATCCTTATTTGGTTATTTAGTTGAACTTGTCCCCATGTTTGTGCTACTCTTTCGTGGTCATCACCCCTAAGTCCATTCTAAAATTGAACTGATTTATCTAAGAGGTTGGTTACAGTGGATATATATAACGTTAGCATCTAACTTGATTGTTATGTTCCAAATCAGACCCATTCCTTAAGTCATTGTCTTTCGTTCCAGACTTTTTTATGCCCCCCTCGTAACCTTTTAATGGAAAACACTCCTCTTAAGAGCACTAAGAACTACTTCTTTGTTGACAACAGGATTAGTTGAGTACATCAGGATGCTGCTGTGATGTTAACAATTGTAATATGAGGCTAATAAGTTACTTATCAAAAATAAAAACTTTAAACCGTTGATTAAAATAGTTCTTGCGCCTTAATGTCAACCGAAATACACTTTAACTTTAAAAAAGAGAAGTACATATCTAATCAGAAGTAGGCCATCTTCCATAGCACCTCCTCAGAATCCTGCAGAATAGATGAATTTCAAGGATCCAAAAGCATAACTCACACATTGTCTCTTTCTTCCACTCTTCATCCCAAAATTGTTTCCAAGGATTTATAAGTGCACATTTGCACCTGATCACATTGTCCAAATTATAACTCTGTTCCCTTTCCACGAAAAAGCCGAAAGATTTTGTGGCCATGGATGACCTGCTCGCTTGATTATTTTGTGCCGTGCAGTTTTTGCTAATTTCCTTGTTAGCAGAAGTCCCCTCTTCCTTTGCTCACCGTTTCCGTAAACCACTCAGACATACATTCCGTACATGTATTGACCAACATCCCAACTCTCACTTCCTGCTCTTCTAAGCATTTCTTCTCCCACTTCTCTTTCTTCACCGTAAAGGCAAATTGAAATTCCTTTTTTCAGGAGCGCCGTAAGATTGTTGTTAGCAATGCAAATATCCACAAAAACGGTTGCTGGACCTCTTGGAATCAAAGGTATCTGATTGTTGAAGAAGTCGACGGTTTTGTAGAATTCTTCACTTTCTCCCACATCCCTTAACGTGGTGCATGTTGCTTTTGCTCGCACGAAGAACACAAAGCCGTTAATAAGTGCCCTTTCAAGAATTTCCTGCAAAGTGTGGTTTGGCAATGTCAACATTTTCGGTTAATTAGTCACATTACCTGAAAGTAATTTTATAGTGGTGTGCCAACTTATTACCGTTGCAACTTTTAAAAGCAACGTTTAAGTGGACAACGGTCATAAAGTTCTTTGTTACCGTTATTATTTAAGTTAGTAACATTTTAAACACATAGCCATTTGTATTCATTGTTTCTCGTTTTCATAGCTACCATTATCTAACACAACCAAATGTATCCCTTTAAGTAGTTCGTTTTTTGATGTTTTTATAAGTTCTCAGTTATTTATTGTTACAAGTGATTTTATTTTGGCATCAAGTTGAAGTAAATATTCATGCCTATTGTTCGTTTAGCTTACTTGTCCTACTTTTCATACAAAAGCTTGTAACCACACTAATACTACAAACATATATTTCACATTAGTGGAGGGCAGCATTACATTATTTGTTCCATCCGATGCCATACATATCTTCCTAGGTAAGACATGGATTGTTGGGGGTTTTCCGTTTTAATATATCACACATCGAGGTAAAATTGGTCGACCCCAACTCCGACCTATATTTCAAAACACACTGCCTAACTACCCTTCCTTATTACGCAACCGCTTCAGTTATATTGGCGCTTTGCACGTCGCACGGTTATGGCCAGCCCCCCTGCAACGGCTACACACCTTTACCCTTCGATGTCCATTCCCCTGAATTATCACATAAAAGGGGCTCATTATCATGGTAACATATTACTTATCTACATATGAACTTAACAATGTATTTTAATCATTACCGTGAATTCTCCTCGTGAAAGAAACCTTTTCTTACGAGGTCTACCTGGTGGTCGCCTAGTAAGTGGTGGGAGAAGCTCACCATATTCCACCTCCTGATCCATCCCCATTGCGTCAACAGCCATTGGCACAGGGTAGACACTCCCTGCGTATGCACTTCTCCAAAACGTTGTACTATACTCCCTTGTCACTAGTGATTCGATCTCCACCTTAGCTTTCATTGCTGCTGCTATAGCATGTGTACATGGAATGGACAGCATCTGGAATTCATAGCAGCTGCATGTCTTCATCTGCAGGTCAACGTGGAACGACACACCTTCTTTGTTTTTCACCTCAAACTCTGTTTTGTTGATATTCTGGACATCTAACCCCGTGCACTTCTCAAATTTCTTGTTGAGCCTTTTGTAGATTCGTGGTGTTAGCTCGCTTTCTGACTTGTGTGATGCCTCTCGGTGAACATGGAACCATCTCATAACTGTTGCTCTAATATACTCAAGAAGAGGCACAATTGGATAGTCTCTCGCCTCATTCAGCGCTGCATTCAATGATTCAGCAACATTGCTTGTCATGATGTCGTATCTTTTCCCAACCGAATGGGACCTTGTCCATGTCTGTAGGCCTAAGCTTGATAGATACTCAGCACAATCACCATCAATGCTGGCAATCTCATTGAAGTAATTTGTGAAATCTGTGATTCTATAAGCACGTCATGCTCTCGACACGAGGTAGGAGAGCTGCTTTTCTTGAAAATTGCTTGAATGTTACGTTGCAGGTGCACAATGCAGACACAGTGATTGGATCTTGGATACACCTGTCAATGAACGGTTACAAATATTGTTAACATCTTATGATTATTCTTAGCGACTAACACAGTTTGTTATGTTATTTTCCTGAATTTTATATGCCAAATGTACTTCTTCATTGAGTTTTACCTCAACTTTTTTTTATTAACCTTCTACACAATTTATTAGCAGTGCCAATATGTACTTTAGTTACCTGGCGTAATGCAGCACTGATTGAGTTATGCCTGTCTGAAACAAACACCAAGTCTTCTGAGTCTGGGATTGCTTCTTGTAGTTTTGCAAAGAACGACATATATGCTCTATCATTTTCCCCATCAACGACACTGAAAGCTAGTGGGAAAACGTGGCGGTCTCCATTCTGTGCGCTTGCTGTTATAAGGCATCCTGCATACTTGCTTTTTAGGAAAGTTCCGTCTACGATGATAACCTTACGCATGAACTGAAATCCAGCTAAACTTGCACCCAGGGCAAAGAACATATATTTGAATCTTTCTCCAACCCCCTCGTAGAAGACTGTTTCCAGGGATGCTATTGTCCCTGGATTCGAGAGGCCCAGCATGTGAAGGTACTTGGGTAATAGCTTGAATGATTCACCGGGCGAGCCTTTAGCTGAATCCATGGCTATTTCTCTAGATTTCCAGGCTTTCCAGTAAGAGATTTGTGTGTCGTGACCATCTCGCATTATCTCGCGAACATTTGCAGGACGTGGTCCGTTACTACGTCCGCTGAACCTTCTCTTCATCATATCCCCGATCACTTCCGTTGTAGCATGTCTTTGGAAATCGACTCTCTCGTCAACCGTGCACCTGTGATATGGACGTATACGCCTTATCTCGTAGAAGTCTGAGTTGCTCATTTTTATTGCATAAACCCGCCATGGACAGTTTCGTCCTACACATTCAAGGATCATCATGCCCGGATTCGATTTCTTGTTCCTGAACCGGAATTTATAGGCCAGTGCATAAAGTGCCATGTGTAGTTTAAATGCGTTGCGATTTTTGAACATCATTCCATTGTAGAGCTCCATGGGATTGTTTCTAACAAAGCCTTCATAACAAATTTGATTCGATTAAGGTTCCAAAAAGTCAAACGATTAAGGTTAACAAAAACATATCCGGCTAACAATATTATTAGTCAAAATAATATAGATTTGCTTCACAGACCATCATCAAAACAGTCGTCGCTGTCAGACTCATTTGTCTCCATTTCGACGGGTCCTCCATCGTTTCCCTCCATCTGCTCACTTTTCGCTTTGCTACTTTCACCTTCATGCTTGGTCTTTAAGTCCGGCATCCAACAGCTGCAACACCAGTCAATAATCGCACACATGATTTCAGACACATTGAAAGATCTTCTGATTGTCATAGTTTGAGATTCGTACATTGGTTCACTCCTCGTATGTACTTCCGTGATACTTTGTGATAGAATTTATACAACACGTTTAGTACAATCTTGTTTTGCAAATCAAACATATGTTATATATGCATCATTAACTGTTACCTTCGCTATCACATATGTTAGCATGGGCTATATGTTCTGTTTTTCCATGCCCAACATCCTTCATATCAATGTCTATTGGTTCGACATCTCCCTTTTCAACGTTCGCCTTCATTTGCACGTTTAAATGGCCAGGCCCCTCTTTTCTGTTAGTTTCCATATTCTTCTTGGGGTAGTTGTTCCCTTCTAATATATGTTGGACTCGCTCAGCTTCTTGTTTTAGCACATTTATCTCCTCTTGCGTTAGGAGCTCTTCCAGTACATTTTGGCTTGCCGGAAATAAACCCATTTTCCTTAACACTGCCAATCACAGGGCTTTCTAGTTGTTAGTATATTACATGACAATACAATTCAGCGTTACTGAATAATGTATTGGAGTAAGGTATAAGTTTTACCTTGACTATCGTATGTCTCGGACAGAGTGTAGATTGGATGATCGTATGGCTCGGCCAACATGTCCGGAAAATCATTAGCTTTTTTATCTTTTTTGGCTACTGCATTCTTTATCCATGTTGTCCAATTCATAAAAATGAATAAACACAATTCAACTCATCTCACAAATACACCAACCTTCTGTCCTCGCAGAAAGTCTGTCAGAAATGTCCATTTCAACAGTGTTAGATTCTTCATCTAGTCTGATAACCCCATCTACAGCATGTGGAATCTGTGGATCTCGCATCTCTGTGGGTGAGTTGTCTTCTGTATCTTCCAAGGGCTTAATTATCCGCTTCAGCATATCAATACCAGCTCTTTTAACCACGTTCATCTCTTTTGGTGAAAAGATTTCTTGCATAACGTTTAGGCTTGCCGGCATAAAACCTTCTGCTTCAATTCCTGGTTATAGTCAAAGTGGATTAGAATTGAGAATTAACTTGTTGCCATACACTATAAAGAACAATATTTTAGTCATATTCCCACCTATGCTTATCTTGTTCAACACATATTTGTCAACTCCTTGGGCTCTGCCTAGTGATAGGTCCGTAGCAGAAGGTAACACAGTCTCTGGCTCATACATCTTCCCTTTCCCTTTGTCCACCATCATAGGGACTTGCAGTTCATTTCTGTTACTAGTGTATATAGTCGTTAATTAACAAGTTTCCATCGTTAACCCGTATATTATCATTAAATGCAATCTGTAATCTACATATCACCTTGTTTTCTCTGCATTTCTAGTTTTTGCTTTGTTAAGATACCGTGATACACCTCAGAAGATTGTTAACCAAAACAAAACAACTAACAATATGATTAGTCTATATATCTTAGATTTTCTTGACAAACCATCATCAAAACAGTCGTTGCTATCAGACTCATATGCCTCCTTAGATTCTCCTTTTTCTTGCGGTCTTCCAAGTGTTAGGTGTGTAGCAGAAGGTAACACAGACTCATGCTCATACATTATCCCTTTTCCCTTGTCCCCCGCCATAGCGACTTGCAGCTCATTCCTGTCATTAGCAAATTTTAACGTTAACTAACATGTTTGCCCCGGTAACAAGTATATTATCATTAAATGCAAACATTATCTACATCTCACCTATTTAGCACTGTATCCCCTGATGCTGCTTTGTAAATATATCATGATACATTTCATTCAGCATTCCATTCATTAGATTTCTGGCTCCCTTAAAGGGAACTATAACCAGAAGGCTAAACATAATATAAACAGTACCATCCATGTTGTTCCGGAGGCTAAGACTGTTTATTGTTGACCTCAGCATAGAATCTTCTTCAATCCATTTCTGCATTTCGGTATAAGATTCATCGTCAGGTAATGCACAATGCATTGTAGGTCCATCAGATGATCCTGTTGAAGAACGGTCGTCTTCTATTGGGTCTTTGTTTTGTGCTTCATTGTTTTTCGCCATATCACTCTCACTTGTCAATAAATTGTCTAAGCATGTCAGGGAGATTGGAACCGTTCCACTCGCCAGAAGAGCTTCCCAGTAACTAGCAGCATCTGTCTCTGTGATTGTTCTCCGGCTCGTTCCACCTATATGCTTTGTAGGAGTTTTCAAGTAACTTGGTTGTTGGCTCCATAAAGCCAGACTTGTCTCCCCAAATGTATGTGGTATCCCTGTCATGTCAAAGGCCGATCGACGCTGGAAATGATATCTTTCAACCGCTGGTGATCCGACAGTAACACATAACGGCATTTCTATGTGCTCCAACCTCACAGTCATGAAGAGCTCCACATCTTCATCCTCCGTTATGTATATTGGAAGCGCTTTATTTCCTTCAGGCTCTAACATAACCACCGGAAACTGGTAGGAAAGAACGACTCTGTCCTGGACTTGATATCTAGCTTTCACCATCTCCAAGAGTGTAAGGAACTTCTCACTTTCTTGAACCATTATTCCATAGCTACATCCATTCGGATCCATATTGAAATTCCACTCTCCTTTCAAACTCCTTTCCCACTCTCCTATAACTAGCCTCACCAGACGACCCATCATCTTAGAAACTTTGTTCCCCCTACACAAAATAAAAGGTAACATTAGATTAGACAAATGACAAAAGAAATTTCATAGTTAGCTAACAAATTTATTAGTTCTGCTACCTCTAAGTCAAAGGCCGATTAATTGACTGCCATAGTTATTCAGTTAAACCTCAAATTCTTCATAAATGTGGTCTATGTACGGCGACAGATTTGCTTCCAAAAGGGGAACTACTTAATGTGGTCCTGTTTCATGTTCTGTTCTACTCAATAAGATTCCTAAAGTTGCTTGCCGAATTAATTTTTGTCAACGACACATGGGTCCATCGAATTAATAACTAAAGAAACAAAAGAGCCAATCCACCTAACCTTTTTCAGCGACCACCCTTACACCTTACTCCACCATTCACGATCTTTTGTTAACTGTTTCTATTATACTTTTCTGGGTAACTTTTTCTCTGCAACATTAACCTGAACCGACCATCTTTTATAGGCAAACATTAGGGTTTTTGGTTAACCATTCTGTATATACATACAACTCCTACATTTTTGCAAATCTTTAGAGTATCGGGCATTTAATGCTCACTGGCGGGAAAGAAATCGTGTGGCTCAGATCGCATGTGATCTTCCGTTCACACACTGTAGAAATCGTAGGCAAATCCTATGATATCGTAGCTGCTGTCACATCCTGTCCCTCAACCCACGAGCTTATCGTTTGTGAGAAGGGTATAACCGTCCTTTACAGACGCTTGGCTTTGTTATTAAAAGTAAAATTCGTATGCCCCTAATTTCTCCTCTCGTTTGTATTTTCCACCCCATTGTCTCTTTTTATTATTATACCATACCAGTATTTCTTATATATCATAAATTGTTACGTCATGTTATTGTTAATATTACTAACACTTGTTTTTCACAGCCAAGCTCATATTATAATACAAACTCTATAAATTAATCCTCAATAAATTAATAATTACAACAAATTAGTAAATTTATATGATTTTAAATTGGAACAATTCAAATATAACACAATTCAAAAATATTAACTATAGAATTTCATAATTATTACAAATTAATAAAAGAATTATGAAAATAATGCAAATATGGAATATTTAACTAAAATAATATATTCAAATATGAATTTAAATAAAAAATTTTCCTTAGAACTTTATTTTTTTATTACTGCATAAAAAATATATGATGTTGTTGTATTTCCGAACTGCATCCAAAAATTGTAAAAAAAATTTATACATGTAATTGTTTTTACGCATAACTTCTTCTAAAAATATCATAATGTCATCGTTAAGTTTATCATTAATATTAACGATAGTAGATATTATTTGTTCTAAACTCTAACTTCTAAATATATATTATTTTTACCAGGTTAACCGAGTAGATTATTAATATACATTATATATGAGTTTTATTCATAAAACTCAATTTTCTTTATGTGAATTATGTTTTTGGTGTGATAAATGTCATAATATAAACATGTAAGATAATCAATAAGCTTGTATTTAAAAGAAAAAGAAAAATAAAAGATAAAAAGTATAAATAATATAAAACATAAATAATCAAGTAAAATAATTTTTAAATAAATAATTTTTAAATATATATTTAATAAAAACTTCTTATTTCAAATAAAGAGTATTTAGAAAAATATTTTCTTCAAATTAATTATTACTAGTTTATAAATTAATAAATTTATAAATTAATAAAATATCAAAATTCCAATAATTTTAATTTAAGAGTTAGTACTGTGTTTGGTTGGTTGGTTACTAATTTCTTATATTGATGCTGCAATTCTTAAAGTATAACTTTGAGAAATAAATGATTTGATAATATACTTTACGCCTATTTTTGCGTAAAAACTTAAAGATATTTTTTATGATTGGCTACTAATTTTAATATATATATATATATACATTCCTTTTTACATAATTTTTATAATTCACTTTTTTATATATCACAAATTAATCAACCAAGTGATAATGTACTATTAATTCATATTTGTTTGAGAATTAAATTATCTAACTATTTACATGATTATCTATATCCATAGATATTTGAAATAGCATTATAAGTTTTGAAAAAGTGTGGATTTCACTTAAAATAATTTGATTATAAAAATAATATATCACAAATCGGATCTCAAGGTTAAAATATTAATATATCATATATTAATATTTTTTATTCGTAAATATACTATTCAAAACTTTGTTAAAAATCCGATAATTAAAAAGATATCAATAAATGAAGTTTCTCCTTTTCTTTTGTATCAAGATGATTTATTAAGCGTGAGACTCTTAAATTATATCAGATTTGGAACCTAATAAACCAAAGCAAAAAGGTTGCTAATTGGGATTAAAAGTGAAACCTATTAATTACTAATCCCTTATTAATACGAATAACAATAATGAAAAATAAGATGTTTGCAGAGAGAGAAAAGAAGAAAACACAAACTGGGAAACCAATAAACAGCATCTAAGCTTGAACACAGAAGAATAAAAAAAGCTTAACATTCAAATCCTACAGGCAATACGAGAAAGCAACGAAGAGGGAATCCAAGATTCTGGATCATATTAATTATAGCAATACATAGGGAGTTCGGAAGGAAGAATAATAATTAGGTTGGTCGGAAGTTACTTCTTCTATCTTGCTCTTATTGTCTGAAATTCTGGTCAATCGCGGTCGGGAATCAATATTTAACACTTGTTTTTCCTACTTACAAGCTTTCCTCTCGCTGCTCATTGCCTCTATTTCACCTTCTCCAATTTGAATTTCATATTTTTTTTGGTTACCCAGTTCGTGTCTGTTTGCTCTGTTCCCAAAGCTTGGATCTTTCCAAACTTCACTGATCTCGATTTACTCTTATTAAATTCCCAATATTTTCAAGCTTTTACCTTCCAAATTGGGCGTGACAATGTTGGGTTTCTTTGCTGGTGCAGTTTTCGTGAAGTTGGCGAGAGGCTCGTTGCGCTGTTTCTTCCTCGGGAGGGAAATGATTTGGTGACACCCAAAAGCTAGGGTTTCTAAATTGATACTGATACTTAATCAGCAGGATTGAAATCTGAGGGCTTTTCTGTGAACTGGCTTGTAGATATGATCTCTAGGGTTTTGCTTCTCAAGGAGATGAGATTTGGCTTTGCATTATATTGATTTTGGGATTTATAAGGGAAGAGCTTAAATTCAAATCAATATTTGCATTTGGAAGAGTTAGATTTTGTTTGTGTGAAGGTCAATAGAAGTTGAGAGAGAGCGTTTGTGTGCACTCTCCCACTGGTCAGTTTGGTTTTTGGTGTAGCTGAAAAAAGATAGTGAGAGTAATCATGCAACGTTCTCAAGATCAGAGGATTAATCTTAGTGAATTGAAAGGGCATATAGTGAAGAAGATTGGTGTTGAAAGATCGAAAAGGTATTTTTATTACCTAAGTAGGTTTCTGAGTCAGAAACTTACTAAGAGCGAGTTTGATAAGACATGTTTCAGGCTGTTAGGGAGGGAGAATCTATCTCTACACAACCAGTTGATCCGTTCTATCCTGAGAAATGCAACTGTCGCCAAGTCCCCACCGCCGGTTCAAGAAGCCGGTCATCTGGCCAAACTTGTGGTGAATACTTTTCAGAGTAGAGAAGATGGTCCTGAACAAAGTGGATCTTTAGTCCCTAACCATAATAGTCAGAATGATCCTGTTTGGTCCAACGGTGTTTTGCCTATCTCTCCGCGGAAAGTTAGGTCTGGAATGCGCGACAGGAAGATGAGAGATAGTCCACTAGGGTCAAATGGGAAGGTTGAACATATGTTGCAACAGCCAGTTTGTAGAGAAGACAATAGAGGTAATGTCGGCATGGAAAACGGGGATTTGAGTCGATCTGATCATCAAAGATTAGGCAGATATGGCGCTGCTGCTGAAAGAGACGGTGAGTTTCTTCGTCCCGCTGAGAAACCGAGAATACCAAGTAAAGATCAGGTTGCAACTGCAACTGTGAGAGATGATGATGATGAAAATCAAGAGGAGCAGATGAGGGTACATCTATCAATGAGTCCTCTGGTTGCACCTCTAGGGATTCCGTTTTGTTCAGCTAGTGTCGGTGGGTCCCGTAGAACGGTTCCGGTTTCAACCAGCGCTGACGTAATGAGTTGCTACGACAGTGGTGGATTACCAGACACAGAGATGCTGAGGAAAAGGATGGAGAATATTGCAGTAGCACAGGGTCTTGAAGGGGTTTCGATGGAGTGTGCTAAAACGTTGAATACTATGTTGGACGTTTATCTCAAGAAGCTGATCAAATCGTGCATTGATTTGGTCGGAGCTCGGTCCACCAATGGAGATCCCGGGAAACAAATTTTAGACAAGCAGCAGAGTCAGAACAAGGTTGTAAATGGGGTTTGGCCGAGTAACAGTTTGCAAATACAAACTCCGAACGGACCTTCTGACATAGCACAAGATCATCATTCTGTGTCTCTGCTTGATTTTAGAACCGCCATGGATTTGAATCCACACCAGCTTGGCCAAGACTGGCCTACTCTCCGAGAGAAAATTTCCATGCGGTCTTTCGAAGAGCAAGACTTCGAGGTGTCCAAAAGGGGAAAGAGATGAAGTTATGAGTTTCTGAGCTGAGAAGCACATCATTATGATCTTGCAGCAGCAGACTCAGCGCAGGTTAGTAGATTATTTTTTCGAAAACTAATCCCAAAGAACCGTAAAAAGATACATGTTGTTGGTTGTCATGTTGTAAGATTAGCAGTAATTGGCAATCTCAAAGAGTTTCGAGATTTGTGTGTATACCCGAGGAGAGAGTTTTGGCAGAGATACTCTGTATGTAATAGCTGCAGTTTACTCTGTATGTAACCTAGTCTTTTAGCATTTGTTTAGAACTCATATTTTAATAACAAATTTGACATCCGTTTTTGGTTCTCTCATTTCAATGGAAATTTTCTTTAATTATTCCAAGTCCACAATGAATTGTCTTGTTTCTTTGCTTTCTACTGGTCATTGTTTCCTGTCTATTTGCAAGTTTTTATGTACATACTTGACCTGGGGATTTGATCCTTTGTATATGGAAAGTATTGACAGAATGATTAAGGTTTATTCAATAAGTTGTAGCTAAAAAGGGAAAATCTCTGATATTTCAGCTAAGAGATTCATGAGTCACTGAAAACTATGGACTCTTGTCAAAGATCGGTTGAGATCTTTTGCTTTTCCTGTTGACGGTGTTCACTTAAGTTAGAACAGGATTGCTTTTATTTCTTATAGTCAAAAGGTAATTATGGGATACGAACTTGTGTTGTTACCAGAATAGGTTAGTTAGAATAAAGCTAGGTTTGTCCTATAAGGAAATAATAAAAGATACCAATGCAGAAGAACTTGGCGAGCGAGGTTCCACAGGAGTCATCTTCTCGTTGGAACGAAACTTGCTACAATGCATATTTGACTGGTCTGGTAAGTTCTTCTTGAACATTATTACATCTTTTGTATCTCAGTACTTTGTGCTACTATGAAAAAGCTTCTCAACTTGCTTAAATTGCGATTATATATACTCTTACTTGGAACTACAGAGATGGATTTGATTTGATACGTTTTTTTTTTCTGGCTTTTGGACAACTGAGAGTGATACATTCTCTTTATATCTTGTGATTTGTGATTTTCATTTTTACTCTGTTACAGCAGATCTATGCCTCAATGCTAAAAGCATTGCAGATTGAGGCATTTATAAAGACACTAGAAGATCGGTTTCAGGCCATTGTTAGGCACATTATATATCTCATGGAAATCCAAAAAGCGGGAAGTTGTAAGACGGAGCAGTACAAATGTTGATTATAGAGCTATGGCCGATGCAACATGTGAATTGCTTTGGCTTCACCAACTGTTACAAGCTTTTCATGTCATGCCTACTGGTCGTGCAAAGTTATTTTGTCACAATATGTTTGCACTCCATATTGCTTCTAATCCTGTTTTCCACGAAAGGACTAAACACGTTCAAATTGATTGTCATAAAGTTAGACATCAGCTGAAGAATTGGATTTTTAAATGCTTACATCTTGATCAAACCTCTTCCTCTCGCTACTTATTCACTTTTATTCATTCTCTCTCCTCCAACAGCTTGAAGCTGTGATAGAGGCTGCTGTTTTCACTCAAACACAAGCATTGCGCAAACTACCCCAAGAAATGTAAAGATCTCATCAAAGTCTCACAAGCTTAGATTCTCACAATTTATTTATCCAATGTTGTAATCAAAACTCGGAAAAACTCGCACTTGCATGAAATTGAAATGGTTATCCACCGTTGAAACTTGAAACAACTTGAAACAGATTTTTTTTTTGTCACAAACTTTTCATTCATAACTAAAATGTTACAAGATCAAACAACACAATCGGACATATCCGATGTGCAAAACCAAAGAAACAGATAAAACAGATACATACTGATAAAGATAGAAAACCAATCTGATCAAAGACTGGGAAGTCCTCAGAAGAACTATCGAAACAACGAAGTTCAAAAGACAATTTAGAAGAGATGAAGTTCACTCTGAAACTGATAAATGACTTTGCGGGGATCACCTTGACTTGTGATTTTGAAAAAAGGTTAGTGTCCTCAGCTCTCATCGTGATGAAAACTGTTGCTTCTTTCAGCCTCATAAAGGCTTTCACAAAAGAATGCAAAGCGGTAACAACCATAAGCATCTTCATCCGGATTGAATCTAGAAGAAGGATATCTCTCATGGAGAGAAAGTTTGATGGAAAATATCTCTCTTTTGAAAAAGAGGAGGTGGAAAATGATCTCTTCTTGCCCTGACAGGAGGAAGTTTTACTAGATTTTCCACAAGAGGAAAAATCTAAAGGACTAAAGGAACTTGAATTCAATACCCCAAACAACGTCATCAAAGTAACAGGATTGACAGAGAAGGGGAACATCATCAAACCCAAGATACGAGCAGCGAAGGATACTTGAGATTCGCTGTCCTGGACGACTCTAAGTTGCCTGAACTGTGTCTTCTTCGGGTGTGATACGAAATCCATCTTCAGACTGTTGAAGCTATCAACAACCGCATAAGGAAGTTTCAGAGCTGGGGGCCATGGTAAATTTCTTTCACAGAGAAAATAGGAGTGAGCATTCAAGAGCAAGGTAATCCGGGGAGATAGAACGCTATTAAAAAGGACCTTGTAAAGCTTGCTCGAGATGTAGAAACCAAATACCGATAGAGAACACGGTTCATCGGAACAGATGTCTGGTGGATCCGGTGGACTCGGCGGTTCTGGCGGGTTGGAGAGATACAACAGGGCCATCACATGGTGGTGAGAAGTGAGCGTGAACAGACATGGAATTTCTGTTAGTGCCATGGATAAGTACGGGTCTGTAGGCGTCTGAAGCTCACCAGCTATGGAGGATAGGGGAGAAAAGATCTCGCCGGCGACAGGAGACTCCGGCGGACAACAGTTTAAACTTCTTCGGGACCATCTGAGGGAGCCCGAGAAGGAACAAGCTGGAGGTAAAGGCGGTGGTGGTAAGTGCTTTAGATCCATAAAGTAAGAGAGCGGCGCCATCTGTGGAAGCGAGTCAGGTGGATCTGGTGGAGGTTCAGGCGGATCTGTCATCTCCGGTGGTTGTGAAGACACTGCCATCTTCGCCGGATTTGGGTCTGGAGGCTTCAGAAAATGGAATGTCGAAGCTGGTCTCTCCTTTACCGGATTTTGGGCGGACGATAGGTCTCTGGAGGCGCATGATTTCAACGACGGACGCGAGATGGTCGATGGAGGCGTAAAGATCGGCGGAGGGAGATATCGAGAGAAGGTTCTTCGGGGAAACCCAGGTGGGGTCCCGAGAGTGGTGAGGAGCATGGCTTCTGAGGGAGAGAAACCAGCGGCGGATCTCCGGGCCGGCTGAATCATGATAAATCGGCGGTTTTGGGTTGAGCGGCGCCTCGGAGATCGTGCCAGAGAGAGTCGCTAGGGCGAACCTTTCCTTGTGTATTATATCAAAATATCATTTCAAGTCCAACTTGAAACAGATAAAACGATAATTTTTGTCCTGACTCGTGTGGTCAAGTGGTTAGGGATGAGTCTTGAACACTACCACGTTCCGGGTTCGATTCTCTTGCTATGTGAAACTAAGTCACATTTGTTTAGGACACCCACATGGATATGGGCCTTGTTTTAGGGGCCCATTTGAATGCCCGAAGAGAGGGTCTATCTATGGGCTGCACCTCCCCTTGGGGATTAGTCTGAGCCCCTCCATAGGTTCGGAATACCCAAATTAATCAAAAAAAAATGATAATTTTGGAACTTTTTTATTTATTTTGAAATATCTCCAAAATAACAATGTATATTCTTTTCTTTTCTTTTCTTTTTTACCATCTGGGCTTATTAACTTATGTCAAAGTAGTTCGGTTATTTCAGCTTCTTTGTGTGATTTTGAAATCCGACAGATTGTAACTTGCAAACGAAAATTCACGACCCTAAAACCTAGCTTTTTTAGCAAAGGTGTCGGTAACTACGATCAATGTGACACAAACTAGTCCATTGGGTTCTCAATCATCTTTAGAAGGTTTACGTAGTCGGTTTCGAATCTAACATTGAGAATGCCCCTATCAAAGAAACTCTCCATAACCCAAATGAGTCCGTTCAAATCCGACAAATTATTACTTATAAACGTCAGAGAACGAAAATGAAATTTTTTTCTTTTTTAAAAAGAAGCTTATAATGCAGAGAGCTCTAACAGCAAAAAAGATGCATGAAAAAAGAATAAGTAAAGAAAAAGAGAGGAGTTACCTGGCTAAGTAATGCATGAGTAGTGGGAAACGTGAAGCCTTAACCTTTTCTTTAAAGAAAATTCATGCCAAGCTCCTTTGAGGTTGTCGGATCATTCACATCCCACAACCTCAACCGTTCATTTTGAACTAAAGGTAATCATGATAATTCTAATTGACTAACCAAAGAGTTCGAAAATCTAGAGATATCTTGTCTCACCACATTTGAATATCCATTCCGAATCAATGATTACAAATCAACGGTGTAAGATTCAACAAAATCTCAGTGGAATGAGGCCGAGAAGTATTTGTTGAGATCTCTCATCTCAACAGTTCATTCACAGACAATATCGACGGCAGACGTCACAGTCTTCATCATTACTCTGGAAGGATCGAGGTTCACTCAACAAGATCGAAAGAGACCTTCTCCATCTCATATCTTGGCTGTTCATCATTAAACCAGACCAACAGCGCATTTTTTTGTCCAATCATATCTTACGAAAATTGATATCACGCATCAAGGTCGATTGGTCCGTTATGGTCTTGAATCTTAACCGTTCGCTTGCGGACCATATTAACGGTGAAGACGAAACAATCATTAGTCACCAGGATCGAGAACGGTGCACGGCATCCCAAGGTTTACCGCCCATCAGTCCTGGTTCATGGAACTGATGGTCTAGGGGAAATTGTTGATGCTGGATTTCGCACAAAAAGTCGAGCCCATTTAAAAGAGTTCACCCCAAAGAGATAATCTGATATTTACTTGTCTCTAAAGCTATCACGGCAGGCCTTGAAGATATTAGACGACTTAGACGCCTTAGTTGGTAGGTCAACATAATAGCAATGACCTGAAGATTAGGAGGTCGCATATAAGGATTGAACTAAGTCAGATGCGATCCCGAGATATGCGTTAACGAGAGGATCAATTGTTGAGAGAAATCTGGAGCCATAAATGGGGAGGTTGAAGTATAAAAGGAAGATAATTCATTCGAAGAAGACCATTTGAAACACATCCGACTAGAAATTTCGATTAAATACTCGATCTCTTTGTAATATCTCTAACATATTCATTTATACAATTTCGGTTTAAATATTTTTCCTAAATACATCTTTGATTCATAGAAAATCATATTCGTTATTTCGTAAGTCTAATCCACATTCATACAATTTGTGATGTGTTACCTTGAACACACCATGTCACCAACCCTGCTCAATATCTCCACTCAACACTGCCATATGTGTTGGATCCCTATGGATCTAGGGTTTGATATATTGAATGAAAACCAACCTCGTTCTTACCTTTCTGGCAGCGGAATTGAGATGGTGAACGAGATCAGTGGAGCAACACAAACGCCTTGCCTCTACCAGATACACACGCACGCTTCACTGGAAACGGGATGCTAGTGCCGGATCAACGGGATCGATTCTCTCTGGTGTGTCTAGTGTTTCTCTCTTGAAAACTTGACGGCTCATCCGTTTAGGTCGAACTAAAACGAGTTTATTCAACCTAAACTTGCTTAACGGGCCAGACTCAATTAAGTCATAACCCGAAAAACTTGTTCGGAAAAACCGAACTGTGTCGACCGACACACAAGCTGTGTCGATCGACACACAAGCTGTGTCGATCGACACAACACCATTAAATCGAATCTTATGTGTATTTCAATACACATAATATGATCATTGCCACAATGATCATTCCCATGTCGTAGCTTCCAGTTCGCTTAGGTGTGTGACCCTATAGGATCATATAATACTGGCAGTAAGTCCACGACCTACAGATTGCAAGAGGCTTCTAGCAAAGCATTGCAAACACCCAGTATTATACGAATGTCTGATCTCGACACACAACTATCACAGGAGTGAGTACAAGTGTGATTTCAGGACACTATCCCAACAATCTCCCACTTGTACTGGAATCACCAATTCCTATAATCCTTTTGTCTCTATATCTCGATTTGGCATAAGGCAAGATTAGTGTCATCCTTATTTAGCCAACATCGTGTTTATCGAACTCCTGATCTCATACTGAACATTACAAACAACTGAACTACAGTTCGTTTGAGTGCGGCCACACATTTTCTCAGTATTCAATCTTCGATAGGCCTTGAGATATTTATCTCCCGTTATACAGGAGGGACAAATTCCATCTTGTTCCATCCCTGTTTCAACGCGTACTTCATGATACACCCGAACAGTGCCGTTATAGTCACCAGTTACGGGTCGACGTTTGACAAGGTCAAAGTGTACCAATTCATATGCAAGAAAGCATGATGAACTCAGGTCTAAGGACTATACTCTATAGTCGTAATGAGAATCTCTTATGACACAGATATAACTATCTTGTAGATTTCTCATTAGCGGGTCATGTCCGATCATATGTTCACTAACATATATCTATGTGGCTGACTGCGATAATCATATCATTGGCTCCATGAAACTTAGCCAACAGTCACCTCACAATCTAGTCTCTACCGGTTGTTAGTGTCCCAATTCTACAACCTCGACTAGGGACAAAATAATTCATTAACTTATAGGGTTTCATGATCAAGTCCTCAACTTAATGACCTATAATATGTCATAAACTTATTTGGGACCATTATTTAGATCACAATATAAATAATGCTGAAATCAAATTTCATTGAAACACTTCCAAAGAATGTTTACAAGAGCGTCTTATTATAACTTAAAATACAACCAAAAACTCCCACTAGAATCAAGATTACATCATAAGATCTCTAATGCCTACAGCAGTCGTATGACTCTCATGCTTAGGCCTTGGGAGTGACTTGGTCAGAGGATCAGCGACGTTCTCATCTGTCGGAACTCGGCTGATCTTCACATCACCTCTATTGACAATATCACGAATCAAATGATATTTCCTCTCAACGTGTTTGGACTTCTGGTGTGACCTGGGTTCTTTCGCCTGAGCAATGGCTCCATTGTTATCGCAAAATAAAGCCACTGGCTCCAAGATACTAGGAACCACACCAAGTTCAGTCATGAACTTCTTGATCCAAACAGCTTCCTTTGCCGCTTCTGAAGCAGCAACATATTCAGCTTCCGTTGTGGAATCAGCTACGGTTTTCTGCTTAGAGCTCTTCCAGCTCACCGCACCGCCATTTAGACAGAAGACAAATCCAGATTGTGATCGGAAATCGTCTCTGTCTGTCTGAAAACTCGCATCAGTGAATCCATTCACCACAAGTTCATCACTTCCTCCATACACAAGGAATTTATCCTTAGTATGTCTCAAATACTTGAGAATATTCTTGACAGCTGTCCAGTGTTCCTCACCTGGATCAGATTGGTATCTGCTTGTCATGCTTAACGCGTAAGCCACATCTGGACGAGTGCAGAGCATGGCATACATGATAGATCCTATTGCAGAAGCATAAGGAATCCTATTCATGCGTTCTCGCTCAGCAGATGTCGCCGGACACTGCTTCTTGCTGAGACTCATGCCATGAGACATTGGAATGAAGCCCTTCTTGGAATCTTGCATCTTGAATCTGTGCAACACCTTATCAATATAAGTGTCCTGGCACAATCCAATCAGCTTGTTTGTTCTATCTCTGTAGATTCTGATTCCAAGAATGTACGCGGCTTCTCCCATGTCTTTCATGGAAAAACAACTTCCAAGCCAAGTCTTGATAGACTGAAGCAATGAAACGTCATTACCGAGGAGGAGTATGTCATCGACATACAGTACAAGAAACGCAATTTTGCTCCCACTAGTCTTCTTGTATACACATGCTTCCTCTTCGTTCTTGATGAAACCGAATTGTTTTACTGCTTCATCAAAACGAAGATTCCAACTCCGTGATGCTTGCTTCAATCCATAAATGGATTTATGAAGTTTGCATACCTTTCCAGCGTTTTTAGGATCGACAAAACCTTCAGGCTGTGTCATGTACACATCCTCTTCCAGAATACCATTCAGGAATGCGGTTTTGACATCCATCTGCCAAATCTCATAATCATAATGAGCAGCAATCGCTAGAAGAATCCGAATGGATTTAAGCATAGCTACTGGGGAATAGGTTTCATCATAGTCAATACCATGAATTTGTTTGAAACCTTTAGCCACCAATCTCGCTTTGTAAATCTGTACATTTTCATCCACGTCAATCTTCTTCTTGAAGATCCATTTACACTCAATGGCTTTTACACCACTAGGTAAATCGACCAAGGACCATACTTGGTTTTCTGACATGGATGTCATTTCGGATTTAGAGGCTCCAAGCCACTTTTCGGAGTCCGGGCCCATCATTGCTTCCGCAAAGGTCGCTGGTTCGTCACCTTCAATGATCATCAGATCATTTGAATTGGTTACGAGAAATCCATAGTATCTCTCGGGTTCGTGATGGATCCTTCCGGATCTGCGAACTTCAGGCTCCACAGGCGCCGGTTCCACAGAACTTTGTGGATCCAACTGCTGCTCTTCCTCAACAGGTTGAGCAGTTTCCTGTGCATCTTGAATTTCTTCAAGATGTACTTTACTCCCACTGTTTTTCTTAGAGAGAAACTCCCTCTCAAGAAAAGAACAGTCCCGAGCAACAAATACTTTGTTCTCAGATTGGTTGTAAAAGTAGTATGCCTTGGTTTCCCTAGGATAACCAACGAAGCAGCATTTATCTGATTTGGGTGCAAGCTTGTCAGAGATTAAACGTTTGACATAAGCTTCACAACCCCAAATCCTCAGGAAAGACAGATTAGGAATTTTCCCAGTCCACAATTCATGTGGTGTCTTATCCACCGATTTAGATGGTACCCTATTTAGTGTAAACGCAGACGTTTCTAGAGCGTATCCCCAAAAGGATAATGGAAGATTAGTATGACTCATCATAGACCGAACCATATCTAATAAGGTTCGATTTCTCCTCTCTGACACTCCATTCCATTGAGGTGTTCCAGGAGGAGTGAGTTGTGAAACAATTCCACACTCGCTCAGATAGTCGCTGAACTCTTGGCTTAAGTATTCTCCTCCGCGATCCGATCGCAGAATTTTGATACTTTTGCCAAGTTGGTTCTGTACTTCATTCTTGAATTCCTTGAATCTATCAAAGGATTCTGACTTGTGTCTCATCAAGTAGACATAGCCATACCTACTGAAATCATCAGTGAAGGTAATGAAGTACTTGTAATTTCCTCTGGCAACAGTACTCATCGGCCCACAAACATCAGTATGAACAAGGCCCAACAAGTCACTGGCCCTTTCATTTGGTTTGTTGAAAGGGGCTCTAGCCATTTTGCCCACCAAGCAAGATTCGCATTTCTCACATGATTCAAAATCAAATGAGCCCAGAAGCCCATTTCGATGGAGCCTTTGGATGCGTTTCTCATTGATATGGCCCAAACGACAATGCCATAAGAAAGTCGGGTTTTCGTCATTTGACTTAAACCGCTTTGTATTTATGTTAAAGACAGGCATTTCTTGATTTAAAACATATAACCCATTTTCTAATGGGGCGCTACCATAAAATGTACCATCACAATTAAAAGAACAAACTTTATTCTTAACAGCAAAATCAAAACCTTCCAAATCCAAAACGGAAACTGAAATTATGTTTTTGCTTATCGCAGGTACAAAGTAGCAATTATTTAAAGCTAAAATCATGCCCGAAGGTAAAGACAATTCATAGGTGCCTACGGCCAGTGCAGCAACCTTAGCTCCATTCCCGACTCGTAGCTCCACTTGTCCTTTCTTCAGCGTTCTACTGTTTCTTAGTGCCTGCACATCAGTACAAATGTGAGCACCGCAGCCGGTATCCAATATCCACGAAGTAGAACTAGAAGATATAACATTAAGTTCGATAACATAAATACCTGAGTCAGACGCATCATACGTCTTCTTCAGTTTCTTGTAATCTTCCTTGAACTTCTTGCAGTCTCTTTTCCAATGCCCCAACTGCTTGCAGTAGTTGCACTTATCCTCAGCAGAAGGCCCGGATTTGGGCTTGGGCTTGGGCTTGTCTTGACTTTCAGTCTCGAGAACCTGGGCCTTTCCCTTATCCTTCTTAGGTTTCTTAAACCTTTTACCCCCTTGTACCATCAGGACACTGGGAGTAGCCTTCTTGAGATTCGGTTCTGCTGTCTTCAGCATACCGTGCAACTCAGTCAATGTCTTAGTCATGTTTTGCATGTTGTAGTTCATAATGAACTGATCAAAACACGACGGCAATGACTGCAGAATCATGTCAGTGGCCAGCTCCTGGCTAATGGCACAGTCCAGTTTCCCCAGGTTATCAATGTAACCCATCATTTTAAGGACATGAGGACTTACTGGACTGTCCTTAGCCAGCTTGCAATCCATGAGAGATTTAACCGTCTGGTATCTCTCTGTGCGAGCTTGCTCCTGAAACAAAGCTTTCAGGCTGTTAATCATCTCAATGGGTGACAACACATTCTCATATTGCTTCTGCAGCTCAGAGTTCATGGTCACCAGCATTAGACAAGTAACATCTTTGACATCCGCTGAATGCTTATCCCAAGCATTCTTTTCTGTCTGCGGAGCATTGGAACGTGGCCTCTCGGTGAGAATTCTTTCAAGGACATATTCCTTGTTCTCATGCCTGAGAACTATTCTCAGGTTCCGATACCATTCCAAGAAATTAGATCCATTTAATTTGTCCTTCTCAAGGACGGATCTTAGTGAGAAAGTGTTGATGTGATTTGAGACAGACATAGCTGTAATTAAAAAGAGGTAAAGTTTTAGTTATAATGCTCAAGGAAATGAGAAATCTTATCTAATAAGAAAACTCGCATTGTATTCATAACTATGTTTCCTCATATGAATACAATGAACCAAGATCCTCAGATCACCAAAATTCGAGTGGACGACTCGCCATCACCCAAACTTTAGTCATCCAGGTAAGCAAATCATTGCTAATTGTACCCAGTACAACTCTTGGTCGCAGATAAGACAATCCATGTCATATCCACTCCGATGTCTCTGGGCCCAGAACTTCTGATGGCCCAGTCAAGTAAACCAATCTCTTTGGTCTTGTGATCATTGACAGTCGCACTGCAAGTCTATCAATGATCACCTGCCTTACTCATGTAGCTGTGGATACCAAGGACTCCAAGACTATCCAATCAGCGAAACAAGTCTTGACAGTAGACAAGATCGGGCAAGACATCAAGATCACTTGATATTTAGATGAGGAAAAGAACCGATTTATCTTGATGCATATCCAATATGCATTCAAGGATTTCTTTATTTATTTAAAACATTCAGTTTATTTAGTTTAGATTCATCTACAACTTTTAGGATTAAATTGTTCTGGTATATGCAAATATGTAGTCCAACTAGCATGTCTGCGAGCATTGTATCGATCGACGCCAACCATTGGTATCGATCGATGCAATCTAATTTAAACCGCTCTTCGATAACCGGTCTAACCGAATCGAATTTACATAACCGATTCAATCTAATTGAACCAGTTCGGTTTAATAGTCCATGTCGATCGTCACACACTGCGTGTCGATCGATATGACCAAACCAGAACCAATTTGGTTAATCAAAATTAACCGAGCGATACAACCTGTTCAATCCAATTGAACCGGTCTATCAACTTTCTATGCCTGTGTCGACCGACACACCCAGTGTATCGATCGACGCAGCAGGATTACGGGTACTCGATCTCAGATCGAAACCCTAAAATTATTTACGGATTTTCGCTCTGTGTCGACCGACACACGCTTTGTGTCGATCGACACCCTGCGATAACCCTAAAATTTTAACGCGTTCTGCCGCGGCGTGTCGACCGACACACGCTTTGTGTCGATCGACACAGTGCGTTTTCATCAATTCTTCGTCTTTTCAAACAGAACAAAACCGAGAATATAACTTGAAAACACGATTTGAACATGCAAAAATCAATTCAACAACATCAGGATTCGAATTAATTTGCATCATATTCAATAGCTAAACCCTAACACGCTCTGATACCACTGTTGGATCCCTATGGATCTAGGGTTTGATATATTGAATGAAAACCAACCTCGTTCTTACCTTTCTGGCAGCGGAATTGAGATGGTGAACGAGATCAGTGGAGCAACACAAACGCCTTGCCTCTACCAGATACACACGCACGCTTCACTGGAAACGGGATGCTAGTGCCGGATCAACGGGATCGATTCTCTCTGGTGTGTCTAGTGTTTCTCTCTTGAAAACTTGACGGCTCATCCGTTTAGGTCGAACTAAAACGAGTTTATTCAACCTAAACTTGCTTAACGGGCCAGACTCAATTAAGTCATAACCCGAAAAACTTGTTCGGAAAAACCGAACTGTGTCGACCGACACACAAGCTGTGTCGATCGACACAACACCATTAAATCGAATCTTATGTGTATTTCAATACACATAATATGATCATTGCCACAATGATCATTCCCATGTCGTAGCTTCCAGTTCGCTTAGGTGTGTGACCCTATAGGATCATATAATACTGGCAGTAAGTCCACGACCTACAGATTGCAAGAGGCTTCTAGCAAAGCATTGCAAACACCCAATATTATACGAATGTCTGATCTCGACACACAACTATCACAGGAGTGAGTACAAGTGTGATTTCAGGACACTATCCCAACAATATGATGGGTCATATTCAGTCATAGTTGGCAATAGAGATTTTCTTCTTGTCACACACATCGGATCCATGTCTCTCCTAGCTATCTTAGGTACATTATCTCTGAATGATGTGTTAGTTCGTCCATAATTTAGCTAAATATTTGCTTTTAGTTTCAAATCTCACTGATGATTATCCCTATGAATCTTCACGTTTCAATATACGACTGTGTATGGTAATGATAAAATCGAGCAAACAGACTTCAGTCAGGAAAGCAAAGGTAATGAACTTCTTCTTTCAATGAAACATCTAAGGAAGGGTTGGTATTCAAAGTCACATGTTAAGGTTGAAAAAGCAGATGAACACGACATCGATTCTCGAAACTCCGGCGCACCGAGTTTTTATCGATTAGAAATCTATAAGATGTTCACAATACTCTTATTAGGATTTACACACAACCTAAGACACCCCTTAGCTTGTGACCTTGTATTTCTAACTCACAAGAACATAGAATTACAGAACATGCAACTTCTATTTCTCACACGAAATGAATAAAAAGCCTTGAATGATTTTTTCTTTCTTCAAGCTCTTTTCTCTCTCATTCTTTTTCTATTCTTCTTGGGTTTTTTTCACTAGTAGCAGCTTCTCTTACTTTTACACGAGACAGCAAGGAGACAGTATATGCTCTCTGTGAAAACCCACAAATCACATGTCTCCACTCACAAGATTGTTCAAACACATAAAAAAATCCTTTGATTTTTATATTGCTTCTTATTGCCACGAGCATCTTTCTCCTTTCCATGTTTGCTTTTGTGTGAGAAGACTCTAAGATGCCTATTCTATGTCTTGCCAACACATCTTCTTGAAGAAATATCAAACACTTTCTTATTTTAATATTTTGGTGCATGTTCCAACGCCACCTTTGTTTCTCCAACGCGTGCAATTTCGTTTTAATAAAATCTGACACTTTCATTCTACTCCTTTTTGACTGAATTTGTCAATCCAAGCATTCCTGCAAAACAAGTCAAGAATACTATACCAAGAATAAGTGCAGATTATACTTAGAAAAATAAGAAACTTATTTTCTTCATTCAATACCCATAAACAACCATCTATCTACTCCCCCTGCTTGGTTGACATAATTCAATCCAAAACCAACCTAACCATATGAAACAACCAAGGAAATATAAATAGAGGCATATCAATTCAACAATAATTTCATAAAACAATGGGATATATGAACAAAATACCTGTGAGGTCAACTCAAATTTTCTTTAGAATCCCCTGAGATATTTATTTGAAAAACGTTCAAGAACTCCTCTTCCATGTTTGAGTTCTGTAGTGAAACTTGATCCAGGCTCGTCTGTACAGTGCGCAATCTGCATTTTGAACTGTTGGAACACACACCTTTTCGTTCCAACATGGTAGCTATTTCTCATTTTTGAGGAGCTTTCACACATGCTGATTCAACATAGTTAGTCTTCACACTATATACCCTTAGAGCTGAATATGAGGACGAGTGTGACTGGAGCATGGGAGTTGGAGTGCAGGCTAGAGAACACCAAAACTTACCCAACATCTTGTTTTACACATAATTATTAAACAAGCTGGCCAATCTCCGATGTCCTTGTTATACACTACTGGATTCACATGAGGACTTATTTTTAGCCTCAAACATTGTTATGCTTCTTCATTTTTAATCCACATGTCTTTTCTTAGATAAGCTCAGCTTCATCTTTTGAGATGAGATGTGTCTTACTGCTCCTTTCTACAATCTCATCATTTCCTTTGCAAGAACCACCTGAAGGTGTTGTGTTCATCCCTCACCACTGATCTTTTCAATCACACTCTTATTGATAAACTCTTGAGGGCATGAAGGGTAGCTATTTCCCATGATGAACTTTACAACAAGAAGTTTTGAAAAAACATTTTCAACTCTTTTGAAAAAACAAAAATGTTTCACTGCATATCCGATCCATGTCTCAACACAAACACTCATCAAGAAGATAGTTAGAGTTCACAACGTGTTATGGTACATGGGTTTCATGAAAATTTTAACAAGTTATACACTCTTTGGATATTGTTTTATCACCACTTATTGACATTCATTCATTCTCACATGAGCGACGATGAACAAAAACATGCTTAGTTATTATGGGTGGGTACCATGATTAACAAGAAACGAACCAGAGAACATACCTTAATCATATGCCACCAACAGAAGCTAAGTGCAGCGACTTCGTATCTCAGCAGGTAAATGAGACTCTTTTGAATTAGCTTGACATTTTGTACAGTCCCTCTGAAACATCCATTTCAATCAGAATCTCTTTTCTTTTGGCTTCTCCAATGATGTCCATTTAAGATTATGATATCCTTCTGCCCGAATCTTCCTTGACCACTTGACATGTGTTTTGAACACTCAGATATACAACACACAGACTTCTTTAACTCATCAGATGTGGACTACTTGCAAGATGCATCATCATATAAACAACCTTTCTTGATCCATACCTCTTGTAGCCTCCTTACTTCTTGAACAACCTTCTTTTTCCTTTTTGCACATCTCACTTTGTCGAGAAACTTATAGCAATGGGCTTTGATATGTCCATTTTTCCACAAAAATAACATCCAAAAGAATGAGATACCTTTTGATTACTTTTCTGGATTTTTTCTCGAACACGTTCCAACGGCTTCCTCATTGTTGCAACATATATTGATGTGCTTCCTTGAAAAATGACCATCTTTGAATTTAATGAAGGAACACAGAGGTATGTGCATGGCAGTACAAATCCGATTTCAACATCCATACTTGAGATTTTCTTCTTAGATTTGGATAGTACCTCCCTTGGCTAAAAATTTCCTTGACCTTATCAGCAAATTTGTAGCAGTGCTGCTTGATATGACCTAGTCTTCCACAGAAATAACATCCGTGTTTCACTTCAGCTTTCAATTTTTTTACATGACCGAATATTGTTGGAACAACATGTGTATTGTTCCCACATAAAAAACGTGTTTTACCACTTGTCTCATCTCTTTGATATCCAAGACCAAAAGTGGTTTTTCCAACTCTTCCACTGAGAGAATCTCGTCCAGGTCTTTAGTTCCACTATTGAGCATGTGAATCCTCTTTCTAGTTTCAAATAAATAATGATCAAGAGATTTACTTTTGTCTCTTTCAACAACTAGCAACTCACTTAAACTCTTGTTTATTGCTTGAAGATCCATCTTTTCTTCTAGTAGAATGATCTTTTCTTTACCAAGAACCAACCAATTTTCATAAAGTTTTTGAAGCTCAGCTTGAACATCAACCTCAAAATCTTCTTCTCCTTCTTCACTCTTAGATGAATGGTCCACTTCTTTGGTTTCAGCTTTCGAATCTGATGAGTCTTCTTTAGTCTCAACATCTCTCTCACTATCAGAGGAGTCATTGGTATCTTCAATAGATGCAAAGAAAGCTACGTATCCTGCCCTTTCATCTGGAGCATCTTTATCATCAGAATCACTTTCGCTCGTTCTATTGTAAGACTTAGCCTTCCTTTTTGTCTCCCACACATTCAGACTTTGTGTGTCCTAGCCCTTTACAAAGAAAGCACTTGAGATCTTGTATTTTTATACTAGGACACTCAGTTTTGAAATGGCCATATCCTTGACATTCATGGCATTGTTGGTCGTTTTTCTTGCTTGACCACTCTCGATGGTTATCAGTATAGTATGGCCTCCTCATAGCTTGGTTGAAGTTCTTAGTCATCATTCCCATCTCACTCTTCATTTCTCTCATGTCATCCCTTTCGTTGGATACAAGAGCTATTCCCTTCGAGCTGCTTGCCTTAGCTGCAGGAATCTCAATTTCATAAGCTTGTAGATGTCCCACCACTTCATCAAATTCAATGTTGTCCGTATCCAAGGCAGTTCCCATGGACTCGAACTTAGGCGGTAGGCTCCTTAGAAGCTTTTTCACAAGCTTCTTATCCTTATATTTTTTACCCATGTTTTGAGCTTCATTTGAAATTGCGCTTAGCTTTCCGCTGAACTCCTCAATGGACTCCATTTCTTCTATGTGTATATTCTCGAACTTTGTTGCAAGCATATCGAGTCGAGATCTTTTTACGTTCGATGTTCCTTCATAGGAAACTTTAAGCTTGTCCCTTGCCTCTTTTGCAGATTCACAACATTCAACACGCTTGAACTGATTCTCTTTGATGGCGTTATAGATGGCAGACAAAGCCTTTGTGTTGTACTTAGCTAAGCTTTTCTCATCATCTGTCCAAAGAGACTTGGGTTTTGTCACTTCATGTCCGCCTTCACCTCTTGTGGTTGGAGACGTCCATTCCGTTTCTACCGCAATCCATGAGTCCTCATGGATTCCCCTGATAAGCGCTTTCATCTTCATCTTCCATTGATTGTAGTTACCCTTCTCAAAGATAGGATTTCGTTGTAGAAGCACCAACTCTTTTGCGTTCATCTTTACGCAGGATCTTCACCTATTGTAAAGCTACAACTTGGTTTAGATGCCCACTCTGATACCAATATAAAAACCAGATGAACACGACAACGATTCTCGAAACTCCGGCGCACCGAGTTTTTATCGATTAGAAATCTATAAGATGTTCTTAATACTCTTATTAGGATTTACACACAGCCGAAGACAACCATTAGCTTGTGACCTTGTATTTCTAACTCACAAGAACATAGATTTACAAAACATGCAACTTATATTTCTCACATGAAATGAATAAAAAGCCTTGAATGTTTTTTTTCTTTCTTCAAGCTCTTTTCTCTCTTGTTCTTTTTCTATTCTTCTTGGTTGTTTTTCACTAGTAGCAGCTTTTCTTACTTATACACGAGACATCAAGGAGACAATATATGCTCTGTATAAAAATCTACCAATCACATTTTTCCAGTTACAAGCTTTTTCAAACACATAAAAAAATCCCTCTAATTTTTATATTGCTTCTTATTGTCAAGAGCATCTTTTTCCTTTCCACGTTTGCTTTTGTGTGAGAAGTCTCTAAGATGCCTCTTCTATGTCTTGGCAACACATTTTCTTGAAGAAATATCAAACGCTTACATAGTTTAATATTTCGGTGCCTGTTCCAACACCACTTTTGTTGGTCCAACGCATGCAATTTCTTTTTAATAAAATCTGACACTTTCAAAGGTAACCATATTTCATCTTTCCCGTTATATCGTGAAGTATATGTCGACGCATTCGGGTAGTATTTCAAGTTCGTTGTCGTCTTATCCCCAATATTTATGTGCTTTATGTTTTTCTGCATTGTAGTTTAGTCAGGTATCATGCTTAAACTTTTAAGAAATGGACTTTTTGGCAAAGAGCTTCCATCTTATTTACCACATGTAACAGCCTGTTAAGATTAATATCGAATCAGATATGTGACAATAACAAAATAAAGTTCCGATTAGATGCAAAGAGATACGATTTTTTTTTTTTGAATACTCAAAACAAAATCTAGAGATATGATATCTTATACTTTTTTTTTTGAACAATAATTTTTTTTTTTTTGACACTCATTATATAAATATGATATCTTATACTTGCCGCACATCAAGAGTTGGACGAGTTTTCATATTTTCAATCTAAGCTCTGTTTTCAATATTTTTTTCTTTTATAAATCAACAAATTTTGGTTCAACCTCCAGGTTAAAATATATATAATCTTGGAGAAGGTAAATTTTGCAATTTGATTTAAACTCTTTCATGTTTACGTGACTCTGACTAATTAATAAACTCGATAATAGAATTTTGAAAAGAAAACAAAAACTGAAGTGGGCTTGGAGCTGTGAAATAATGTCGCAGAGAGTTTTCACTCATGTTTTCTGACTTGACCAATAGATAACTTACTAAATTTATATAACTCTTTTGACTGAAAAATTAATGTATAATTTAACGATAATTGTTCTCCGCCTCATAGAGAACATCAAAACTCGTAGATCACACCTCTGAGTAATCTGAACTCTCTTCAGAAAGCCATGAAGATTTTGGAAATTGGGTAGCCGAATGATGCGAAACAGGCTTAGGAGGGACTTCAAGATCTTCGACACTGCCTTCAAGCATCTCGATGACTCGGTTCATCGGTGGGCGGTTTGATGGGGAAGACTGAATACACCAGAGACCCACGAGACTCATCTTCTTTGCGATCCCTTCTTCTTCTACGGTTATTTCCTCCCCGAGAAGCTTTCTGTAGTTTCCATTTTCAAGATCCTTATATATCCATTCAGGAAAGTACATTGAGCTTGGGTTAGATTCAGAGTTTTGAGATGTTTCTCTGTTCCTTGCTCCGATCATCTCGATCACCAACATCCCATAGCTGTACACATCTGATTTGTGAGACACACTTCCATAGATTCTTGAAAATACTTCAGGGGCAATGTAACCAATAGTTCCTCTTGTATCTAGCAATGACAAGATACTTTCTCTTTTCCCGCAGAGCTTTGCGAGTCCGAAGTCCGAAACTTTCGGACAAAGACTGTGATCCAAGAGAACATTCTGAGGCTTAATGTCAAAATGCACAATTCTTGTTTGGCATCCATTATGCAAATACTCAAGACCACGAGCAATGCCCAGTGCAATCTCAAAAAGTGTTCTCCAGTCTTCACTCAAACGGGTTTTGCTTGAGATGAACTGATCTAGAGACCCATTTTCGATATATTCATAAATAATGGCTCTTTTGGAACCTTCGTAGCAAAACCCAAGCAGAGAGACAATGTTAACATGAGATGTTTTGCTCATGCTTGCAACTTCATTGAAGAAGTCTTCACAGTTTCCATTTGACTCCTTCAAAAGCTTAACCGCTACCATTCGACCATCCCGAAGACTTCCTCTATAAACAGTACCAAATCCCCCTTTTCCGACTACTTGAGCTAATGACTTTGTAATTCTCTTCACTTCAGTGTAAGTATACTGCTTCAGCGGTATAAGCGCCTTAAGGTTCCGTTTTCTTAAAGCGTTTGGGATTTTCCTTTTTCTATAAAGGAATATAAGGACCCCCAAAACAAGAACTGCTCCTAAGAGACCTGCAACTGGAGAACCAGGGAACACATATTTTGATAGGTCTCAGATTTAGAACTCTAATTCAAGAACAAGATAAAACAATCGACACTTTGTTTGGCAATTAAGATTGCCTATTTTTGGCTTTTTCATTGATTTAAATAAGAACAAGATCATGGAGTACTCAACTCCTACAAACATGGAAGTGGTGAAATTGGGGAAGGTGGTTCCTCAACATGAGGTTGACCAATTCTTCCTTATTAACTCAACGTGAAATCCAAATAACAACACAAAAGCAATTGAATAACCAAACCAGAGAAACCAATGATTAATTGAAGTATTTCCGGTTTGGGATCTTGGTGCGGATTGTGTTGGAATTGTGTCCAGTAATCTCGGTACTGTCTCTAGAAAGTAAGAGTATGTCAAAGATCAGACATAAGTCATATAATACTGGGGATCATGATGGCTTGCTAGAGTCCGCTCATGATCTATAAGTCTTGGACTTATTGCCTTTATTATATGATCCCATATGGGTCACACGCCTAAGCTAACAGGAAAATGTGTTGGAACGGCTTAGCAGAAGTACGGTAAAAGTGCTAGGCATTTGTCGTACTAAGAGAGAAAGATTGATGGGTCTGATTAAATGGGATTTAATCAGATTGGTATTTTGGGCCCAAAAGCCCAAAAGGGAAAGAGAAGGCTTTTATAAACTAAAAGCCAAATCTTTCCTCTCTAACCTGAACCCTAGCCGCGTCTCTCTCTCTCCCTGCGCGCCTCTCTCCTCGTGGTCTAGCAGCCATTCCTGTGATCGCGTGTGTGAACCTTTGGAGGATTCATCCCTCGGTGCATCTATCTGATCTCTGACCTGTTCTATTCTTTCCGCTGCAACAAACAGGTAAAAGGTGAGATCATCTAATGTTTCTATTCAAGAGAACCTAGATCTGTATGTTTAGGTTGAGATGAATCTGTGAATTACATCAGGATCAACTAAACGAATCCTTCAGTGGTATCAGAGCCATTGGTTCTTAGGATTTCTTGTTTTAGATTCATGTTTAGGTTGTTTATTCTGTTTAGAAGTGTTTTGAATCCATTACTGATAAGAAAAACACTTAAGAAACTGAATTGAATCCTGAACAAACGTTTGAAATCACAAAACCGAGCTATATGACTCGGGTTTTGTTGATCGGCCAAGGGAAAAACGACCGGCTTGGCCGGTTGGTTATCACGGCCGAGAGATGGCCGGTTGGGTCGGATCGATCGTGGCTCGGCCCGATCATGGATCGTCCCGTTCCGCCTCTCTCATGTCCCGATGCTTGCTTGACGTGCGAGAAAGATCGACCACGATCGCTTGGCGATCGCGTCCGTGATCTCGTCCGGCTCGTCCCGATCGTCGCGTCTCGGCCAAGCATCGACCCGTCCCACGATCGTCCCGCCTGACCCGAGCTCGTCCGACCGTCCCGATCACACGCAAGCGTCCCGTCCGGCAATCCGAGCGTCTCGATCTCGGATCGAGCATGCGGCTTGCGGCTGGACGGCTCTTGCTCGACCGGTTAGGGTTTTGGGTGTAATTGGGCCGGTTCGATTTCGGTTAGGTGGTTCGGTTCAAAACTTAATTAAAATCAATCGTTCTGGTTTAATAAACAGATTTTAATAATTTTATTAAATCTGGTTAAACCGGGATAAGAAATCCAATGTCGAAAGAAATATTGGATTTAGTGCCTAAACCAGGAATTTCTAATTTGATTTGGTTGGACCAAATAAATTGAGAAATTCCGGTTTAGTAAATAACCGGTTGACAATTGTGGTCATCGTAGTAATTAAAACTTGGTTAGACCAGTTTTAATGAACCAGACCGGTTATGTCAATTAATTGGACAATTGGGTCATGTCTTGGACATGGACCAATTCTTGGGCCTCGGGCCAAGAAGTTAAAACAATTGGGCCAATTATTTGAGTCTTTCTTCAGATCAATTTAAAATCTATTTTATAAAATATAAAGTCGATTTTAAATTAAAGTTTCCGAAATTTTGAAATTAGAAAGTTTCTTAAAATAGAAGTTTCTGAATTTGCGGGTTTTGGATTTTAAGAAATTTCTAAAGTTAGAAAGTTTCCGTTTTTAGAAAGTTTCCAATTTTAGAAAGTTTCCAAAAATAGTAGGTTTCCAAAAATAGAAAGTTTCCCGAAATAGTAATCTTCTATTTTGGGAATGAATTTTAATAAACCTACGAACCTCAAATAATATCAAGCGTTGGATGTCTTGTCCAGGCTATGTCAGCTGTCAAAGCCCATTCAATTGCATTCATGGCCTTACAGTGTGAGGATGTCTGCTTTTGCGTGAGTAAGACAGTTTGTGATTCATAAATGTCATTGGGAGTCCCAGACATTAATGATTACATGACTGTATAGTCTGGTTTTCTTGACTAGGCCATCGGGAGTCCCGGGCCTTGAGACATCAGAGTGAATTGGGCCTCGGGCCCAGATTCACAACCAAGAGTTATATCACGGATATAATTAGCCGATATAGGGCTTACCGATATAAGCTAAGGTTGGGTGATGGCCAGTGGCCCACTTTGATCTTAGTTATATGTGGATCTTGGAATCATTGTATTCTATTGAGGGTAACTTATGTTATTGAATAAAATGCGTGATTAATCATATTAAATTTAATACGAGATTAATCATATTGAACATATTAACTAAAATCCTTTTATCTTATATTTCAGTTATGACTAGCACAAACAATCAAAACACTTTCTCGATCCGGTCTGTCCTTAAGATGGACAAGCTGAACGGATCAAATTTCTTGACTTGGTCGCGGAACCTGAGGCTAGTCCTCAGACAGGAGAGAAAGGACTATGTCCTTGAGAGAGCTCTCCCCGTGAGGATCGGGTCCAATGCTTCACATGCAGTATATGATGCTTGGAATAAGCATTATAATGATGCGGTAGATGTGCGTGGTCTGATATTGGCTACCATGGACTCAGACTTGCGGAAGCAATATGAGAACATGGAGTCGCCAATAGAGATGATCAGCAGCCTGAAATTGAAATTTCAGGAGCAGATAAGAGTGGAGAGATACCGGTTGGTTAAGTCTCTCACTGGCTGCAAGCTACCAAATGATAATCCAGTGAGTCCTCATGTCAGTAAAATGATGGGTTACATTGATAACCTGAGGAAACTGGATTATCCAGTTAGCCAAGAGTTGGCAACTGAGATCATTCTGCAGTCACTGCCGTCAAGCTATGATAAGTTCAGAAGGAACTATATCAAGAAAGGCTTAACGAAGACGCTGACTGAACTGCATGATATGCTCAAGACAGTTGAGCCAAACGTGAAGAGTACCCTGTACAATCTCATGAATGAGAAGGGTAGGTTTACTGCTGACAAGGGTGAAGACAAAGTTGTCCAGATTTTGAATCATGGCAAGCGTGTGTCTTCTGAGCCCGAGTCAGATACCTCTTGCGTTGGTAAGTGCTGCTACTGTAAGGAGACAGGGCATTGGAAGAGAAATTGCATTAAATTCATGGAAGATGATGAGGAGTTAAAGTCGATGTATGAGACTACTTCCTCAGGTATTCATGTTATTACTTCAAGTTCTACCTTAAAGGTATTGGATACTGGTTGTGGCACTGATATTTGTGATAATATGCAGAGCCTAAGCAACAGTAGAACGTTGAAGGAAGGGCAAGTGAAACTACATGTCTGGAAGGAGCTTGGGATGCTGCCTCAGCCGTAGGGTTTTCACTTATAGATCCCTTTTAGGCTTGGTTTTGTATTAAGTAATTGCTACAATGTACCTGCTTTAAGCAGAATTGTCTTTCACTTTCTTGTAAGAATTTGAATGTTTTTCATTTTGATAAAAGACAAGTTTTGTTCTTTTGATCTTAATGAAATATTAATTGTAGCACCCTATTCATGGAATGGGTTTTATATCTTAAACCAAAGAGTGCCTAAATGTAACATAAATACCGAATTGGTTTAAATCTGATGAATTAAACCTGATTTTTCTTGGCATAAAGTCTTGGTCACATAGAGTAAGTCGGATTCAGAAATCCCATAGTCATGGACTGTTGGGCTCATTTGATAAAATATCTTATGAGACTTGAATTCTGTTTAGTGGACCAAAAGGAAAAAGGGCCTATCTTAGCCGAGCTAGAGAAAGGCCCAAAGGCTTATTGGACCTAGAACATACTGATGTATGTGGCCCAAAGAGCAGTAATGCCAGAGAAAATTTCCTGTACTTCATTGTCTCTACTGATTACTTCAGTAAGAGTGACTGTGTTTATAAGATGAGACACAAGTCGGAATTCTTTGACATGGTCGAAAGAGTTCCAGAATGAAGTATAGGATCTGAATGACAAAAGTATTAAGACTCTGGATTAAATCACGAGTGAGAATACTTAAGTCATTGATTGTGTGATCATCTTAATGAGTGTGAAATCGTTTCACAGCTCATTTCTCCTGAAAACCTGAAGGTGTTTCTGTGAGAAAGAATCAGATCTTATTAGAAATGATTAAAGATGAGTCACACGAATCTTCCATGATATTATTTAAGAATAACGCTCTAAAATATCTAAGTTTACGCTGAAATAGTTCCACAAATATCAGTTGAAAGACACCACGTTAATGTGGATTGGAATCGATCCAAATTTGTCTTTACTGAGTATTTGTAGTTGTGCTACTTCGCTGGTTGTCCTAGAGAAACTAAGGCTTGTTACTTTTACGTCCAATCTGTTTTCTAAGAAGGGAAGTTATTTTCCAAGAAGAACAGTGGGAGTAAAAGTATAACTCGAAGTTTTCTCAGGGAAACCAAGGCTCGGTACTTTTACGACCATTCTGTTTTCTAAGAAGGAAATTACTTTCCAAGAAGAACAGTGGGAGTAAAAGTACAACTCGAAGAAATTCGAGAAATACAGGAGGCTGCTTAACCTATTGAGGGAGAGCAGCGGAAGGATTTACAGACTTCTGTAGAATCTACACCTGTGGAGCCTGAAGTTCGCAGATATGAAAGAATCAGTCACTAATCCGAGAGTGAATTCTCGTCATTAGTTCAGCCTGATGATCATTGAATGTTCGCATGATCTGATGATCATTGAAAGCGACAAATCTGCGAAATCCTAGGAAGCGAAAGTGAGCCCAGACTCCGAAGAATTACATTTTGTGTAAGTTGGCTTCATCGATCCATTGATGGATGGAAGCAAACATATCGGAGTTGGAATCTTCGTTCTGTTGAAGTAGTCAAGGTTTTGACTTAAGCAGGAACGAAATGGAACTGTGCGTTTACTAATAGATAAGTGGGAGCAATATTGCATTTTTCAAAGTGTATGTCGATGACATACTGATTCTCGGATATAACGTCCCAACGCTGTTGTCGGTAAAGGACTAGCTTGGGAGTTGGTTTTATGATTGACATGGGTAAAGCCACGTAGTTCTTGGATTTTGAATCTAAAGATAGAGATCCAAAAGAGCTGGTAGGACAAAGTCAGGATTCTTAAATTGACAAAGTCCTACACGTTTTGAGCAATCCAAGAAGGGTTTTATGCCAATGTCACATGGCATTAAGTTAAGCAAGATACAGTATCCTACGATAACTGCTGAGCTTAAATGCATGGATGAGATTCCATATGCGTCGGCAATTGGATCTATCATGTATGCCATGAAACATACTTGTTTGATGTTGCTTTAATGTTAAGCAAGACAAATAAAGACCAGTCAAATCCAGCAAAGAATCAAGTTTCCTAAAGTATGTCCTAAAGTATTTGAGGAATACTAAGGATAAGTTCTTGATTTACGGAGAAAGTAAGGTGCTATAAGTCGATAGAGTCTGAAAGGCAAGTTTCCAACAGACAAAGATGATTTCCGGTCACAGTCCGGTTATATCTTGTGTTTGTTTTGGCGGTGCACGGCACTGTTGCTGACTCCATGACTTAAGCTGAATCTTTCGCAGCTTGGGAAGCGGCGAAAGAGGTTGTTTGGAAAGAAGAGTTCATCACTGAACTTGATGTGATTCCAGCATAGATGAAACTAGCTGCACATCAGAGGTCCAAACACCTTGAGGATAGGTATAACCTATTCCGTGAGATAAATGACAGAGATGTTAAGTAGATCAGCAAGTTTCAACGAATGAGAACGTTGCTAATCTATTAACGAAGCCACTCCTTAGGCCTAAGCACGAGTCGCGGACTGTTGCTGTAGGATAAGTGAAATTAAGATGTAGTCTTAATTTCAGTGGGAGTTATTAAAGGGCTTTATTTAGTTATTGATATGTTCTTGTAAAACATTTGAGATGTTTAATAATGAAATTATTATTTCAAGATTATTTTAACTGTGATGAAATAATCGTTCCAAAATGATATGAACCATTTTATAGGTCATCGAAGTCATTTAGCTTGATCATGAGACCCTATATTTGATAGATGACTTATATCATCCTGTCCCTAGTCGAAGGTTGTTGAAATTGGAACACCAACAACCGTGTGAGACTGGATTGGTACGTGACTTATGACAAAGTCTCAGTGTGTCATAGATGCGCGGCATCAAAGTCAGTACATAGGTGTATGTTTGGGAACATACGACCGGACAAGACCCGCTCATAAGAACTCTTCAGGATATTTATATCTGTGTCATAAGAGATTCTTACTACGACTATAGAGTATAGTCCTTAGACCTGAGTTCACATGCATGTGACTGCACATGGACTGGTGTACTTTGATCATTGTCTAACGCTATCGTTCTGCGATAGCTATAAGGACCTTGTTTGGGTACATCATGAAATGAGTAGTTTACAGTGATGGAACAAGATGGGATTTGTCCCTCCAATATAAATGGAGTGAATATCTCTAGGCCAATCGGAGATTTGAATACTGGAAAACGCATGGCCATGCTCAAACGGACTTTCCCGAGTCGTTTGGATTGTCAGTATCAAATCAGAGTCCGATGAACAAGATTAGGCTTTATAAGGATGACACCAATCTTGCCTTATGACTAATCGAGATATTGAGACAAAAGGATTATGAATACAGAGATTCTAGTACAAGTGGGAGATTGTTGGAATTGTGTCCAGTAATCTCGGTACTGTCTCTAGAAAGTAAGAGTATGTCAAAGATCAGACATAAGTCATATAATACTAGGGATCATGATGGCTTGCTAGAGTCCGCTCATGATCTATAAGTCTTGGACTTATTGCCTTTATTATATGATCCCATATGGGTCACACGCCTAAGCTAACAGGAAAATGTGTTGGAACGGCTTAGCAGAAGTACGGTAAAAGTGCTAGGCATTTGTCGTACTAAGAGAGAAAGATTGATGGGTCTGATTAAATGGGATTTAATCAGATTGGTATTTTGGGCCCAAAAGCCCAAAAGGGAAAGAGAAGGCTTTTATAAACTAAAAGCCAAATCTTTCCTCTCTAACCTGAACCCTAGCCGCGTCTCTCTCTCTCCCTGCGCGCCTCTCTCCTCGTGGTCTAGCAGCCATTCCTGTGATCGCGTGTGTGAACCTTTGGAGGATTCATCCCTCGGTGCATCTATCTGATCTCTGACCTGTTCTATTCTTTCCGCTGCAACAAACAGGTAAAAGGTGAGATCATCTAATGTTTCTATTCAAGAGAACCTAGATCTGTATGTTTAGGTTGAGATGAATCTGTGAATTACATCAGGATCAACTAAACGAATCCTTCAGATTGAACTACGAACCGGTTGAACAACTCCATCATTACCCTGCCCGTCAAGATGAAGCTTGTCCTCAAGATTCAAGTTTGGGAAGCTCTGTTGAATCTGCGCCAGCTCCTCCCAAGTCGCATCCTCCTGTGGTAAGCCTTGCCAAAGTATCAAAAATTCACGGCTTGCTTTCCCTTCCTTGTTGACCTCTCTTGTTTCCAACACGCGTTCCGGCGTCAGCCGTAAAAACCCATTGGTACATAAAGGGGGAAGAGTACCTGAAGTTGGAGTGTCTGAGCCCACCCTTTGTTTAAGCAATGAGACGTGAAAAACATTGTGAACTCGTGCTCCTTCTGGTAACTTAAGTCGATATGCAACTGGTCCCACCTTGGCTTCTACTTGAAAGGGACCGTAGTATCAGGTAGACAACTTCTGTGACGTTCTCTTGAAAATAGAACGTTGTCGGTGAGGTTGTAGTCGTAAGAATACCCAGTCACCCTCGTCAAAGTGAACATCTCGACGCTTAGCATCAGCTAACTGTTTCATCCGGTTGCTCGCAGCTTGTAAGTGAGCTTTGAGATCACTGAGCAAGGCGTCCCTTTCTGCGAGCTGCTCGTCGAGCTCCTGAATGGGTGTAGTACCGGATTCATAGCCCGGCAGTGTCGGAGGATCCCGCCCATAAACCGCTTTGAAAGGTGTACAGCCGGTGGAAGAGTGATACGTAGTATTGTACCAATACTCGGCCCATGGCAGCATAAAACTCCACTGTTTTGGCCTGTCATGAACAAAACATCTCAGATATTGCTCAATACATCGGTTCACTACCTCGGTTTGGCCGTCGGTTTGGGGGTGATATCCCGATGACATGCACAACTTGGTTCCAGAGCATTTCCAAAGGTCTTTCCAGAACGTGCTGACGAAAATAGGATCGCGATCGCAGACAATGGTTTTGGGCAGTCCATGAAGCTTCACAATGAACTCAGCAAAACGTGCAGCAACAGATTTGGCCGTGTACGGGTGAGTTAACGGAACCAAGTGAGCAGCTTTCGATAAGCGATCCACCACCACCATTATGGACGTATGATTATCTGACCGTGGCAAGCCGTCGACGAAATCCATAGATAAGTCTTCCCAAATGCGTTGTGGGATCGCGAGTGGTTGTAACAGACCCGCCGGTGCTAAACTTGCTGATTTAGCTCGTTGACAAACATCACAAGCAGCAACATACTCTCGTACCGTTTTTTGCATTGCCGGCCAGTAGAATAACTGTGTGAGCCTTTTGAATGTTTTGAGAACTCCAGAATGACCTCCACAAGGTGTGTCGTGATATTCCTTTAGCAGAGAATGAACCAAAGTGGAGTTAGGAGGAATAACTACTCGGTTGTTGAAGCAAACTAACCCATTTCGACGAGCATATGGTTGACCGGGAGCTGTATCAGCTAGGTTCCCAATTCGCAGCAAGTAAGGATCAATGCTCTGTAGCTGACGAAGCTCAGACCATATTGTCGCTTGTTGGCTGCAAAGTGTAAGAAGAGTTGGGCTATCGGTACGTCGAGACAGAGCATCCGCAGCTGCGTTTGCTGTACCTGGCTTGTATGTGATTTCATAGTCGTAACCCACCAGCTTGCCCATCCATTTTTGCTGCTCTGGTGTTAATATCCGCTGCTCCAATAGAAACCGTAAGCTCCGTTGGTCTGTTTGTATCGTGAAGCGTCTCCCCAAAAGGTATGGTCGCCATGTCCGAACTGCTACTACAATGGCTAACATTTCTCTTGCGTACGTTGACCATGTCTGCTTAGCAACTCCGAGAGACCGACTCATGAAAGCAATCGGTTTTCCATTTTGTGCCAGTATTGCGCCGATTCCTCCACCTGAAGCATCTGTTTGAATAACAAAAGGCATAGTAAAATCAGGTAAGGATAGTGTCGGTGTACTTGTCATCGCCTTTTTAAGCTGCAAGAACGCTTCCTCAGCTAAATCAGTCCACTCAAACTTTCCCTTCTTCAAAAGATTTGTTAGTGGCCTCGCGATTAAACCGTAATCTTGGACAAATTTGCGATAGTACCCGGTTAGCCCAAGGAATCCCCGTAGTTCGGTGACAGTGGTTGGAGTTGGCCAGTCGCTCATGGCTTGTATCTTGGTCTGATCAACCTTCACTCCTTCCCTTGAAATAATATGGCCCAAGTACTCCAATTCTGTTTTTCCGAACTCGCATTTCTTCTTCTTGACAAAGAGACCATTCTGATCTAGTAGCTGGAACACTATCTCCACGTGTTTCACGTGCTCCTCCTCTGATTTACTGTAAACCAAGATATCGTCAAAGAATACAAGGACGAATTTGCGCAAATACCCGCGAAATATCGAGTTCATCAAGGCTTGAAAGGTAGATGGCGCGTTGCAAAGCCCAAATGGCATAACTAAGTACTCGTAATGCCCATTGTGAGTACGAAATGCGGTCTTGTGTACGTCTGAAGGGTGTACCCGCACCTGGTGATAACCTGCTGTCAGATCAAGCTTGGTGAATATCGTTGCTCCGTGTAACTCGTCGAGCATATCCTCCACCGTAGGTATCGGAAAGCGATCTTTGACTGTGGCAGCATTTAAGGCGCGATAATCAGTGCAGAAACGCCACGAGCCGTCCTTTTTCTTTACCAGAAGTACCGGAGATGAGAACGGACTCGAGCTCGGCCGTATGAGTCCGCTGTCAAGCATCGCCTGTACTTGGCGCTCAATCTCTTCTTTTTGGAAATACGCGTAACGGTAGGGTCGGACGTTGACGGGGTCCGATCCTTCCTTGAGCGTGATGTGATGCTCGATGTCTCTCGACGGTGGTAACTTCGTCGGTGTCTGAAACAAATTTCCAAATTTTTGCAGCAGATCCTCCATTCCTTCGGAGGAAGACGCGTTGGTTGTATCGTTGGGCTGGATTGATAGAACAAAGATTACCTGGCCCAACTTAACCTCCTTCTTCAGTTCCTTCAAATGGGCCTGCTTGATCTGATTATTGTTTAGCCCATGAACCTTCATGTTTCGTCCAGCCCACGAAAAACTCATCTTTTGGGCCTTCCAGTCACAAGTAATTGGCCCAAGCTTCTCCAACCAGCTTACTCCCAAAACGGCGTCGAGACCTGAAAGTGGAAGGCTGAAGAAATCAACAACGAAGAATTCTCCATCGATTTCCATGGCGACTTCTCTGTAAGCTCCATGACAACGAAGAGGATGCCCATCGGCGACCCGGACGTTGAACGGTTTGGCCGGTGTCATCTTCAACCCGAGTCGACTTGCCTCCTTCTCTCCGATGAAATTGTGTGTTGCACCGCTATCAATCAAGGCTACTAACTTCCGTTGATTGATCCCAATTTCCACTCGTAACGTCTTAGGAGAGCCCCATCCTGTCAGAGATTGCAGAGTGATTTCCGGTTCTACCGTGTCATGGCTATCCACAAATTCCTCCGTCTCGTCATCCTCGATGTCCTCTCCTTCCATGAGAAGTAACTGTGACTTTTTGCACTTGTGGCCCGGAATGTACTTCTCGTCGCAACTGAAACACAATCCCAAGCTCCTCTTTCGCTTGAGTTCATCCCAACTCAGTTTCTTTGGGGTGTTGGATGTTCCTTCCGGAACGCTTGAGTTTCGTGACGTCGAGCTGCTCGAGTTATTTGAAAACCTCCTGCTGCGTTGGAGTTGATCATCGCGAGTCCTGGCAAGCTCAATAGTGTGCTTGAGGGTTACGGGTCTGAACATTCGCACCGTATCTGCAATTGAATCCTTCAGTCCTCCGATGTAGGTTCCGATGAGTGCCTTTTGCGTCCATCCCGTAACTTTGTTTTGCAATCTCTCGAACTCGCGGTGATAATCCTTGAGTGACCCCTTCTGAGTGATTTTCGACAGCTGCTCATCGAAATCATCCGCTCCAGATGGTCCAAATCTTGCCAAAATCTCTTCCTCAAAGATCTCCCATGTAACCGGAGTGTTATCGTCTTCTAACGCTTTGGTGGTAGCCTGCCACCATTCGTTGGCTTCCTCCTCTAAGTGGTATGATGCGAAGTTCACTCGTTGGTCCTCCAGAATTTCTTGGTAAGCAAAGTATTGTTTTGCTTTACTTAGCCAAGTAGTCGGATCTCCTCCTTTGAAACGAGGAAGCTCCAGCTTAATGCGACGGTGATATAGTGGTTGATGCGGCGGTGGTGGTGGCTGTTGCGGCGGTGGTGGTGCGTAGCCGTGATCGTCCCTAGGTGGAGCATTTGAATGGCCTCCTTCAGATCTAGTGTTCTGCCTTGGCCCGCTCGTGCTGCTGTCACGGCTGTTCTGGATCGTCTCCATCATCCTCCCAAAGGATTCTTCCAAGGTCTGAAACTTGTTGTGCATAGCACCGGTCAGTTTCATGATCTCGTCCTGCATCATCCCGAACCCCTTCTCCAACTCAGCGAGACGGTCTTTTGGGTCTGCCATGGACTCTTCGGTGTTGGTTGAAGCCAGCACCTCCTTGTCCTTCTTCTTACGAGCCGGAATGGTGATCGATGGGAGTGTAAACAATGGTGAATGGTAACAATGTTGAAAGAAATAAATTAGAGCAATGCTCTGATACCAAAATGATAGGTCTCAGATTTAGAACTCTAATTCAAGAACAAGATAAAACAATCGACACTTTGTTTGGCAATTAAGATTGCCTATTTTTGGCTTTTCCATTGATTTAAATAAGAACAAGATCATGGAGTACTCAACTCCTACAAACATGGAAGTGGTGAAATTGGGGAAGGTGGTTCCTCAACATGAGGTTGACCAATTCTTCCTTATTAACTCAACGTGAAATCCAAATAACAACACAAAAGCAATTGAATAACCAAACCAGAGAAACCAATGATTAATTGAAGTATTTCCGGTTTGGGATCTTGGTGCGGATTGAACTACGAACCGGTTGAACAACTCCATCATATTTTCAAATGCAGAAGATGAACAATAGTTTAAAAACAGCAGAAGAAAAAATAATTACCCAAAAATATTTGTGAGACCAAGCTTTTGGAACCTGAGGTGCCATTAGACATGTAAAGTTTGGCAGAGAGTTAAACCACACTAAATCTTGGCAGTAAACATCTTTGTATATCATAAGAAACTTGCTGATAATTCAGAAACTTACCACTAGATCCAGATGAAATCATTGGAGTGCATATGGTTATTGATCCTGATGAAGGGTTTGCCTTGCAGCAAACCGGAGTGACAACATCGTAACCACAGACTCCATCATTAGATTGACATTCCTGACATGTTCTCTCACCAATCCTCAGCTTCACCTCGAATCCTTTTTGAAGAACAGTTTCGAAACGGGTCAAATTCAAAGTTTCCCTCTCTGGGACATAACTCGTGGGAACAGTGATGTTGAAACTCGCACCACAGTTTTCATGATTTTTATTATTCTGATGTATCGAGGCAAAACCAAGCTTTGGACATGTGAAAGTCGAAGATCTATGTACTCCAGGATCGCAGAGATAGTAAACAAAGAGGATCTTGTACTCTGGCAAAAGCTGAAAGAGTTCGGAAGCCAACGTTGTGCCGGTAAATGTAGCATTACAGAATGATTTTTGTAAAAATTCTTGCTTCGCAAGTGCAAGAGTGTTAGTTGAGTTGTCTATTCGGAGGACACTGTAGATCTGACCTGAGCTGATAAAAACAGTCTTGTTTGCGGATGGCTCACAGTGAAGCCCCAAAGAAGGATGACCACAAGGTTCTGGTCGAGCCTGTCCCCAAAAAGGAAAACCAGCGGTGATATCCCCACACTGAAACAGACGATCACATAACCTAAGGTCTCGTTGACTTAGAGAACAAGGAAGATGGTGAAAAGAGACCAAGAAGAAGAGCATGACCAGACAAGAATTGGGTTTTGAGAAGCTAAAGAGTACTGGAGATAAGAGATTCAAGATAGACCATAAAAAATGCAAGTGGAAATGTTGAAGGAGCAAGTCAAGAGTGGCGAAAGATGCAAAAGACTTGGTGAGTTTTTTTCTTTTCTTTTTGTCGGCAGACTTGGTGAGTTTAATAAGTCGTCTCTCTCTCATTGACTTCAAAAGACTTCTCTCTTCATTTTTATTTTCGGGTCTAAGGTTTTTTTTTTTTTGAACTTTTCCTTGCTAGTCCTTGAGGAGGTGAATCTTGTTAAGAGAAATACCTTAGACCTTGAAAATAATCTATATATATAAATAAGATTTTTTTTCTTTTCTCCTTTAGCCACCTCATAAACTCAGTTTATTGCACATCATTTTTATTTTATTTAATTTAAATCTATATATATTATTAAAAGATATATGAAAGGTCATTTACATATTATATATCATAAAACTAATATTTAATCAATATAATTTATCATCATCCAAATTTATTACACATTATTTTTATTTTCACTTAATGCTTTAAATATGTAAGTTTTTTTACTAAATATACTTAAAAATTGTTTATCTTAATTATACTAATATATCAAAATAGTAATAATCCAATAATAAAATTAATTTTAAATCAGCAATTTTAGGAGAAAATATATATATATATATATATATAAAGAAGGTTTCTCTATTCTTCTTAAACCACACCATCATCTCAATTTATTGCACATTATTTTATTCCATTTAATTTAAATCTATATATATTATTAAAAGAAATAAGAAAGGTCATTTTCATATTATATATTATAAAACCAATATTCAATCAACATAATTTATCTTCATCCAAATTTATGGTATATTATTTGTATTTTCACTTAATGCTTTAAATATGTAAGTTTTTTTACTAGAATATACTCAAAAATTATTTAATCTTAATTATACTGATTTATTAATATAATATATCAAAAATAGTAATACTCCAATAATAAAATTATTTTTAAATCATCAATTTTAGGAGAAATATAATAAGAAGAAATGTGGATACAAATTGATTAACAACAAACATCTAAAATAGAAAATAATCTTTATATCAATTGACTGTATTTATAAAGATATATATTACAGTCGATGTTAGAGTCAAAATAGAACGCATTATGAGAACAAATATAACCAATTATTCTTTCTTGAAAATTTATATTTATAGTAAGATAACATATAGTAGACTTATAAGAATAAGTCAAAATATTCAAATTAGTATTTTCAACTAAAAAGTTAATTAAATATTTCTAAATGTCTCATCATCTTAATTTATTGCACAATATTTTTATTTCATTTATTTTAAATCTATATATTATTAAAATAAATAAGAAAGACCATTTACATATTATATATCATAAAACCAAAATTCAATCAATATAATTTATCCTCATCCAAATTTAGGACACATTATTTTTATTTTCACTTAATGCTTTAAATATGTAAGCTTTATTACTAGAATTAACTCAAAAATTGTTTAATATTGATTATACTAATTTATTAATATAAACAAAAGCAAAAATAGTAATAATCCAATAAGAAAATTAATTTTAAATCAGCAATTTTAGGAGAAAATAATAAGAAAAAATGGGGATACAAAATGATTAAAAACAAAAATCTAAAATAGAAAATAATATTAATTATATTGATATATTAATATAAATTGAAGGAAAAATAGTAATAATCCAATAATAAAATTAATTTAAAATCAGCGATCTTAGGATAAAGACAATAAGAAGAAATGGGGATACAAATTGCATTAACAACAAAAAATCTAAAATACAAAATAATATTTATATATCGATCGACCGTATTTATAAAGATATATATTACACTCGATGTTAGAATCAAAATAGAACGCATAATGAGAACAAATATAACCAATTAATCTTTCTTGAAAATTTTATATTTACAGTAAAATAACCTATAGTCTCTTATAAGTTCTCTTATAAAAATAAATTAAAAATATTCAAATTAGTATTTTTAACTAAAAAGTCAATTAAATATTCCAAAAATTTATTAGAATTCATGATGTTGTTTCAGATTTTTTTTTTAAATATATTTTTTATCCACTCAACAAATATTAGAATTCAATATATAATTTAGGATTTAAAAATAAAAATTCTTTATCTATTTATCTGCTCCTCTTAGTATTATGAATATAAAATACACAGGTCAATCAATACAAGCTTCATTCGTTATGAGTTGGGTAACTGACAAAAAAAAAGTTGGATAACTATTATTGTAACATCTTATTTGATATTATGTTTTAAGAGAGAGAAATGATTAAGGAAAGGAAAATAAAAGATGAAGGTGCTTCTTGTTGTGAATAGAAGAGAAATAGAAGAATTGGTGATGTTTATTCCAATGAATGAAAGCTCCTTTATATAGGAGTACAAGAACTTGACAACCAAGTAAAAGAACTTGACGACCAAGTAAAACCTAGATTACAAGTAATGGGCCTTATAATGGGCATCTACTAATTATTCATAACACTCCCCCTTAGATGTCCATTATAATGAAATGGTTTGTAATGCGTTTAAGATGTTGCCTCATTAAAAACCTTACCAGGAAAACCCAATGGGAAAAACCATGGTTAAGGGAAAAAGAGTGCAACACGCAATTACTCCCCCTCATGAGTACACATGTCGAGATCTTTGAGACGGCGTAACCCGATATGATGAACTAACTTCTTGAAAGTAGAAGTAGGTAGCGCCTTTGTAAATAAGTCAGCCAAATTATCGCTCGAACGGATCTGTAGAACATTTATATCGCCGTTCTTCTGTAGATCGTGTGTGAAGAAGAATTTTGGTAGAATGTGCTTTGTTCTATCACCTTTAATGTATCCGTCTTTGAGTTGTGTGATGCATGCTGCATTGTCTTCATACATAATTGTTGGAGCTTCTTTCCCTACAGAAATACCACAATCTTCTTGTATATGATGAACGACAGATCTTAACCATACACACTCGTGACTAGCTTCATGGATGGCTAAAATCTCTTCGCAAGTGAACACATATCCTGTTTGTGATTTAGCAGTATGGGGATCGGATAAGTATCCTGCGTCTTGGAGGTAACGAAGTATATGCTTAATCCCATTTCAATGCCTTTGAGTTGGGCATGAGCTAAACCTTGCTAACAAATTCACCGAAAATGATATATATGGTCTTGTGTGACTAGCAAGGTACATTAATGCTCCTATTGCACTTAAGTATGGTACTTCAGGGTCAAGAACTTCTTCATTGTTTTCTCGAGGGCGGAATGGATCTTTTGACACATCAAGTGATCTTACAACCATTGGACTGCTCAAATGGTGTGCATTATCCATATAGAACTTTTTGAGCACATTTTCTGTGTATGTCTCTTGATGTACTAGAATTCCATTCTTTACATGCTCAATTTGTAGTCCCAAACAAAAATTTGTTTTTCCAAGATCTTTTACCTCGAATTCTTTATTCAAATACTCTACTTGTGTATGAAATCTCTGCAGAAGTTCCCATAATATTTAAATCATCAACATATACTGCAATTATCACAAATCCTTTCTCAAATCTCTTTATAAAAATGCATGGACTAACACGGTCATTCTTGTAGCCTTCTCTTAACAAGTACTCACTAAGACGATTATACCACATACGCCTTACTGTTTTAGTCTATAAAGAGATCGATTTAGTTTTATGCAGTATTGTTCTCGGGAATTCGAATTTACTACTTTAGGTAGTTTAAATCCTTATGAGGTTTCCACTTTAAGAACTTCTGGAAAAAGAGTACAACCACACATCATCACATTTCTCCCCCTGGAAGCATCATCTCCAAGATATACATTCCAACCATATATTATCTTTTGGGAATTACTATAAGTATAACCTTATTGAATAACTCAATTGATTATCATATGATCTCTTAGATCATTGGACTTTTGGTCCATGTCATCCTTTTCACACAAAAGGTCATTCATTCCTTATCATACAATCTTCCAATACTTGTACATAAGTTATTCCTTCTCTTCTTATAAAAGTTACTAGTATGGCTATCCTCTATGTCATACGAAATCACATCTTTCAATCATGAAAGAGATCAATAAATTTCTCAATATCATTTGATATATGATGCAATAATTTTCTCGAGAACTAGCATTTTCTGCTTCTTGTTACCCAAATCTTTTTGGGACTTTCATACAAATGACATTGTCCAGTGGCTCTTAATTCGTTTCTTGTTGCCATAATAAGAAACTTGAAAGTAGTTGCTTCCACCACATGATCATAGTTTCTTTACAATCCATTCTAGGTCTTTGTGAGAACCCTTGTGCAAATACTGATTTGCACCTCACAATTTCATCTCATCAATTCTTTCACATAAAGACCTCTTCATATTTCTCGAATAAAAACTTATTTATGCGCCACTGGTATTACATCATTAGGTGTACGGACTACTGGTATGAATACCCTTCTCTTTCCAAGAGATTTTAACTCTGCATCTATTGTTTCTTTCCCTTTTGGCCAATCATTACTTTGTGTACACTTTTCAATAGATGACTTGTGATCCTCATTCTCATCAACTGCTACATTTCATGCATAAATCTTAACGACGTCGATTTGATATCGGTTCCATATTATTCAAGACATGACATAGCTATTTGAGATTTTCATATTCTCAGGTACCTGAATTTCTTTCTTGTCATGTTTATCATCTCTTCCCGAGATCCTTAATATTTCATTCCTCGGTACTGCCATTCTCATTCATGCTCCTTTTCTTTTTCGAGGATTCTTATCTTTGGAACCGATAGGTCTATCACGCTTCAAGCGCTCTTTAGACTCACTAGCAGTTTGATACTGTCCTTCTGGGACATCCAATTTAACTGGAGCATTTACAGCTGGTACATGTGACTTTGTCACTTTATTAGATCATCAAAAGTGTCTGGCAACCGACTTACTAATCTTTATAACTGAATTATCTTTTGTACTTCTTTCATATCATTTGGACTTTTAATTCACATCTTAGTCCGAGGATCAATAATAATTCAACCCATTTCCTTTTCCAGCTGTTTATTTTCTCCCCCTAATGTTGGATAGAGTGACTCATTAAAAGAGTCTCTAAATAAATCTTATAGATTTTATCTTCAATGGAGATCCATATCCAACATATATTCATAACCTTCTTTAAGGTCCCATCTTTTAGCCTTGTGGTGGATAGACCATAATATATACCACTTATCCAATTTCTAGATGTGGATCTTTGGTTCCTGACCCAAAAACCAATTTGACGGGGAGAGTTCTTAATTACTCTTTGGCATTATGCATATTAATGCTGCTGCATCTTGGGTATGAACATTAGTTACATGATGTTCAACACATATCCCAATAGACTTACAATAATAATCAAAGGCTTAGGATGTGAGTTCTCCAGCATTATCAACTAGTCTTGACAAGGATATACATACGACATTCTAGTCGATGCATTAATTATACATATGGTGGATGATCAGTCCATCAGTGGGTGATCAAGCCCACAAAAATCTCCTTGTATACTTTACAGAAAGTAAATAAATTTCAAATCTATTTTTGGCTGGTGATAACCGTATTATCATATTGCCTTGTGAGCAAGCAGCATATAGAAGATCATTTATGAGAATCTGTGGTTCTTCAACAAATGTCGCATCATTACTAAACCGGGATGGCATAACCGGTTTGCCAAACATTAAACTTTTAGTAAACATCTAGTTTACTATAACATTTATCTTCATTTTCTTTTGTGTAGTACAATTTAATAGATAATACATGTATTTTCTCCAAAATACTTTTACTGCATTGGGCAATACTTGTTAATTGATATTCAACATTTCCCTTTACTTATCGTCTCAACATGATTAGAATTGAAATCCCCTGGATTTTCTTTATAAATGTTCATTAAGTTTATTTTCAGTGTGAACATAATAATCATCTAGATGTTCCACTTACAATGGATGTGGGATTCTCTAATTCTCCCCCTTGAGATAATGAAACTTCATTTTCATCTATCTCAAATTGAATCCCACTTTAGAAATCGACAACATACCCAACTTGGGTCATGTGTATATCCTTTTGACCTTTGAGACTTGGGAAAGTATAATGCAAGAATGATTTTAAATCGGGTTCCCATGGGGAACCGTATATTGTACTCTCACTAGTTTCTTTACTGATCACATAAAAGAAATATCTCTTATTTACAACCATTTTTATTTTCTCACTTCTTGTGAAAATATGGTTTTTGAAAGAAACTCATGGGGTCGACCTGGACCATATTCATATTCATATCTACATATACGTCTACAATTACTTATATAGCTACTCTTCAGGTATTGTCATTACTGTGGTACTTTTCTTTTTCAATAAGATAAAATATAAACTCATAGTACGTCTCAAACACTTTTCATGATATTGTGTCTTCAGAACAACAATATTTGCATGAAAGATAGAGCATGACTTCTATAACATCTCTATATGAGTACTTATTCACAGACTTAAAGTCTTATAAATTCAAAGCTCATAAATTTCAACATGGTTTACTCAAATATTGAGAAAAAATGATCAAATTTCATAAAAGAAAAAAAATATCTATAAAACAATAAAGTTCCGTAGAGTGCTTTTTAAACAAACAAAAAATTGTAATAATGCTACAATTCATACGATGCTTAGGTTAAAAATATATTTTAATATACATATGTGATTGGGAAAATTTACAAATACTCCCTCCGTCTCACAATGTTACATGTTTTAACATTTTCACACATTTTAAGAAATAAATTACAATACCAACTTTAACCTTTCAATAATATTATTATTACTTGTAACTTTATGTTGGGAAATGTATTCTCAATTAATAGCATGGGTAAAATAGGTAAACAACTCCAAAATTTACATTGAAAATACAAAACTTGTATCTTTGTGAAACAAATTTTTTTTTTCTAAAACTTACATCTTTGTGAAACGGAGGGAGTAGTAAACTTTGTTAACTCTAATCAGGAATGAAACGTGAGCAATAATTTTATATACATACATGGCATTAATATATTTGCATATGTAAACAAAAGGAAAATAAAATATGTCCACATTTTAAAAATATAAACTTACTTATTTTCTTATATCAACAATTTTAAAAAAATTGGAAGCACAATGCAAACAAAATATTTATTTTGAGAGATTAAAAGGTGTTTGATTATAACTGATAAGCGTAAACATGATATAATTGTAACGCTAAAGCAATAAAATAATCAAACAAAAAGGTATAGAACAATGTAAATTTAATTACAAAACACAAACACCTAGTATAATATAGATGTAAATCTATTAAGATTAACCTTGAATCGATAATAAACATGGTTTAAACACATGATTAAATCATGAAAAATATCAATAAATTATTATTCTAGATAAGTATTGATAATCATCTCTATTATGAATAAGATCAGAGATCATAATCGTGAAGGTATAGCCTATCATAACGATATTCAGAGAAGACATCACTTATCATCCCAGAATAAGACATAAACTAAATATAAATTAAATCTCACATTTTTCGGTGTAAGAAAATAGAAAGAGAGAGACTATCGTGCTGATAACGTGTTGTGAATAGAAGAGAAATAGAAGAATTGGTGATGTTTATTCCAATGAATGAAAGCTCCTTTATATAGGAGTACAAGAACTTGACAACCAAGTAAAAGAACTTGACGACCAAGTAAAACCTAGATTACAAGTAATGGGCCTTATAATGGGCATCTACTAATTATTCATAACACTTCTTGTTATTTTACTCATTAAACTAAGAGAAGCTGTTGACCCAAAAAAAAACTAAGAGGAGCTGTCTAAATTTTTCCTCTCGCTTCACTCTAAAGAAAGAGTATGATCATCGTGTTCAGTTCCGACCGTCGGTTTCCTGGCGTTATCTCGGACCGGCGATCGGGTTACTTTTGTCTGTAAATTTTGTGTTTTTTCTGTTTTGTTGTTCATGTTTTGTCTATCGCCGTCTCTAGCGATTAATAATTTCGAATTCATATCGGATTTCGGCTTCCGGTTTCATGATGGATTCTCTCCAATTTAAGAATCGATTATGTTTTATATTTATGTTTAAATCGATTCTTAGGTTGGTTTCGCCCAAATCGGATTCCACAGTGTTGTTTCGTCCCGAAGCCGGTGAGCAATTCTCTCTTCACCTCCAGTTGCCGAGTGCTTAAATTCGGTGTGTCCACTTCCCGATCGAGATGAATATGTCCGACGATTCTTCAACACGCTTGCGTTTGAATCCGGGTTGGATTATGCAGCCATGAAGCACAAGATTCGGTTATCATTGTGAAGACTTCCAAGCTTTTCTTTTCGATGCGGTATTTCGTGACGGTTTGGTGGATTCAATCGCAAGGATGTAGTCGGTGTAAAGGCAAAGCAAACACATTAGTCACCAGAAAAGTTGGTCGGCGTCATGCATGTTCACTATTTCCTCCTTCTGACGTGTGGCAGTAACCGAGGCGTTTTGGTCGTCCACGTTTCGGTTTTATCCAACAATTTTTTTGGTTTTGTTGTTATTGGGCCGGTTAAACCCATTTGCTTATTTACACTTAAAATGATCATGTATATAAAGAACAACATATTGCAGTTCTTGGACATATTGGTTTCCATTGCTTCGACTCATAGATACTTTCTTAAGCTAAGGTTCTTGTAAAGCTAAGAAAGAGGATCTAAGAGGTTTTGTAATTATTTCTCAGTCAAAGAAGTTTTGGACCAAGTAAACTCGGGTAATAAGGTCTTGTGTGTTCTGTTGGGTTATGACTTAATGTCATTGGGCTCAACAGATTCAGCAAATGGGCCAGAGTGGTTCTGGTTATGGCCCTAAGAGAATCGACTCAGAAGCGACGTCGTAGTGGTCACTACAGGGCGAGTTTGAGCTGAGCTAACTCAGTAGTGAGGGTTGTTGAAGACCGTTTGGAGTTCAGTAGAGGGATAAGCTCGAGGGTGTTGCGAGACGTTAGAGATATATAATTTCTTCTCTGGGTTGTTCGATCAGTTATCTTTGTCAATCAATTTCTAGAGAGAGAGTTGATTGTGTAACAGAGAGAGAGAGAGAGAGAGAGAAGTTGTACTTTCGGAGTTCTTTTCTTCGTCGGAGTTAGTGGATTTCCGGGGGCGGTCCCGGCGTGAGTAGGCTACAACCATTCCGGTTGTGGAGGCTGAACACGTTAACAGATTGTGTGTTCTTTACTTTACGCATCTATCATTTCTTGCTCAAACCAATTACAAACAATCAACGAGTGTTCGTGAGCTTAATCCGATTAGGAACTTTGGTTTGGATTGTTTCTAGACTGTGAGTTTCCAACAAGTGGTATCAGAGCCTCGTTAGAGGAACATGCGATTAAACTCGATGGGGTCATCTAAGCACGAGATTGAGAAGTTCAACGGAACTGGCGATTACGTTATGTGGAAGGAGAAGCTTCTTGCTCACCTGGATCTCCTGAATCTTTCATGCGCTTTGGAAGAGGAGAAGGTTGCTGATGATGCAAAGACGGACCAAGATGACAAATCTGACAAGAAAGAAGATCGCGTGGAAAAGGAAAGAAAGGCTAGGAGCACGATCATTCTGAGTCTGACGAACAATGTTCTGAGGAAAGTGATCAAAGAGAAAACTGTACTTGGTATGCTTAACGCTCTTGATGAACTGTTTAGTCCTCATACCTTGACAAGTAGGATTCATCTAAAACAAAAGTTATTCGGTTTTAGTATGAAGTCTAATCTGTCTGTTGAGAAGAATGTTGACGAGTTTCTGAAGTTGATTGCGGATCTTGAGAATGCTGAAGTGATTGTGTCTGATGAGGATCAAGCAGTTATGCTCCTGATGTCACTACCTTCACAATATGCTGGTCTAAAGGACACACTGAGATATAGCAAAACATGTTTGACTATGAAGGATGTGATCTCAGGAATCAAGTCAAAAGAACTTGAGCTTGGACTAAATGGAAAGGATCAAAAGTCAGTGGCTGAAAGTCTCTATGTAAGAGATAAGGCGTCTCAGTATCAGTCAAAGTCAGAAGGGAAAACTCAGTCTACTGGTTCAAAGAAACAGAAAGGTAAAGACATAGAGAAGGATAAGTCCAAGAAATCCTGTTGGCTGTGTGGAGAGAAAGGACACTTCAAAATGCAGTGCCCAAAGAAGAATGATCAGAACTTCAAAGGGAGACAATCACATGGTGAAACATCTTTTGTTAAGAATGGTGAAGATGGTGATGTTGATGTCTTGTGTGTTGATGAAGTCCTGAGTATAACTGACACAGACTTAAGGTCAAGGTGGATTATTGATACTGGTTGCTCTTTCCACATGTCCTGGAGAAAGGACTGGTTCATGGATTTGGATGAGCACAAATCTGGATCTGTGAGGATGGAAAATGACACCATGTCAGAGGTTAAAGGTGGCCGCTCGGTTAGAATCATAAATGAAGATGGTTCAGAGGTTATTCTGACTAATGTCAGGTGAAGGATTGTTTAGTATATCCTGATTCAATTTCTCATTGATTGATCCTACTAAACATGCTTGGATCTAGGTTCTCTTGCTGAATCATAAAAGATCTCACCTAATACCTTATTATGCAGCGGAATGGAGAGATATGAGTCAGAGATCAGCAGAACCGCCAAGAGACAGCTCCTCCAAAGGTTCACACACGCACACTTCAGGAAATTGGCTGCTAGACCAAGGAGGTGGGAGGCGCAGAAAGAGAGAGAGAGAGAGGCGCAGAAGGCTTAGAAAATTAGAGAGCTAGGTCAAGTTTTATTCATTAAAACCCCTTTATGTTCTCATGGGCTTTTGGGCCCAAGTCTCAGTCTGATTAAATCCCTTAGATTTAATCAGGCCCTTTAATCTCTCTAAGTACAGTAAATGCCTAGCACTTTTACCGTATTTCTGCTAAACCGTTCCTTCATAGTTTCCTGTTAGCTTAGGCGTGTGACCCATATGGGATCATATAATAAAGGCAATAAGTCCAAGACTTATAGATCATGAGCGGACTCTAGCAAGCCATCATGACCCCCAGTATTATATGACTTATGTCTGATCATTGACATACTCTTACTTTCTAGAGACAGTACAGAGATTACTGGACATAATTCCAACAATCTCCCACTTGTACTGGAATCTCTGTATTCATAATCCTTTTGTCTCAATATCTCGATTAGTCATAAGGCAAGATGAGTGTCATCCTTATAAAGGCTAATCATGTTCATCGGACTCTGATTTGATACTGACAATCCAAACGACTCGGGACAGTCCGTTTGAGCATGGCCATGCATTTTCCAGTATTCAAATCTCCGATTGGCCTAGAGATATTCACTCCATTTATATTGGAGGGACAAATCCCGTCTTGTTCCATCACTGTAAACTACTCATTTCATAATACACCCAAACAAGGTCCTTATAACTATCGCTTAACGACAGCGTTAGACAATGATCAAAGTGCATTAGTTGATGTGCAGTCACATGCATGCGAACTCAGGTCTAAGGACTATACTCTATAGTCGTAGTAAGAATCTCTTATGACATAGATATAAATATCCTGAAGAGTTCTTATAAGCGGGTCTTGTCCGGTCGTATGTACCCCAACATACACATATGTACTGACTTTGATGCCGTGCATCTATGACATCCTGAGACTTTGTCATAAGTCACATACCAATCTAGTCTCACGCGGTTGTTGGTGTTCCAATTTCAACAACCTTCGACTAGGGACAGGATGATGTAAGCCATCTATCAAATATCATGATCAAGCTAAATGACTTCGATGACTCAAGATCAAGTCACTTACTTCGATGACCTATAAAATGGTTTATATCATTTTGGAACGATTATTTCATCACAGTTAAAATAATCTTTAAATAATAATTTTATTATTAAACATCTCAAATGTTTTACAAGAACATATCAATAACTAAATAAAGCCCTCAAACTCCCACTCAAATTTAGATTACATTTCAATGTCTCTAATGCCTACAGCTTCAGTCAGGAACTCGAGCTTAGGTCTTGGGAGTGGCTTTGTCAATGGATCAGCGACGTTATCATCTGTCTGAACTCGGCTGATCTTGATTTCCTTTCTATTAATGATGTCACGTATCAAGTGAAATCTTCTTAGTACATGCTTGGATTTCTGGTGTGATCTTGGTTCCTTTGCCTGAGCAATAGCACCATTGTTATCACAAAACAGTGCCAGAGGCTCAGCCGCATTTGGTATCACACCTAGTTCAATAATGAACTTTCGTATCCAAACAGCTTCCTTCGCTGCTTCTGAAGCGGCGATATATTCAGCTTCTGTAGTGGAATCAGCAACGGTGTCTTGCTTGGAGCTTCTCCAATTGATTGCACCGCCATTCAGACAAAAGATATAACCGGACTGTGACCGGAAATCATCTTGGTCTGTCTGGAAACTTGCGTCCGTGAATCCACTGACTTCAAGCACATCACTTCCACCGTACACCAAGAACTTATCCTTAGTATGTCTTAGATACTTCAGGATATTCTTGACGGCAATCCAGTGGTTTTCACCTGGATTCGACTGGTATCTACTCGTCATGCTCAATGCATAAGCAACATCAGGACGAGTACAGATCATGGCATACATGACAGATCCTATTGCAGATGCATAAGGAATATTCTTCATGCGCTCAAGCTCAGCAGCCGTCGTAGGGCTCTGCTTCTTGCTTAGCGTTGTGCCATGTACCATTGGCGTGAAGCCCTTCTTGGAATCTGCCATGCTGAATCTATGCAGGACTTTGTCAATATATGAATCTTGACACAAGCCTATCAGCCTTTTAGATCTATCCCGGTAGATCCGGATTCCAAGAACGTATGCGGCTTCACCCATGTCTTTCATGGAAAAACAACTTCCAAGCCAGTCCTTTACCGACCGCAGCATTGGTACGTCGTTTCCGAGAAGTAGTATGTCATCGACATACAGAATAAGAAATACTATCTTGCTCCCACTAGTTTTCTTATACACGCATTGTTCTTCTTCGTTTCTGATGAAGTCAAATTGCTTGATCGCTTCATCAAAACGAAGATTCCAGCTCCTCGATGCTTGCTTCAATCCATAAATGGATTTATGAAGCTTGCATACTTTCCCAGCATTCTTTGGATTTATGTAACCGTCAGGATGTGTCATATACACATCCTCTTCCAGAATTCCATTCAGGAAGGCGGTTTTCACGTCCATCTGCCAAATTTCATAATCATGAAAAGCTGCAGTTGCTAGTAGAATCCGAATAGATTTCATCATAGCCACTGGGGAATAGGTTTCATCATAATCCACACCGTGAACTTGCCTGAAACCTTTTGCCACCAACCTGGCTTTATAAATCTGGACATTTCCATCCACGTCAATCTTCTTCTTGAAGATCTATTTGCACTCGATGGCTTTTGCACCAGCGGGTAAGTCAACCAATGAAAACACTTGGTTGACCGACATGGAGTCCATTTCGGAATCAGTGGCCTTACGCCACTTAGAGGAATCTGGGCCCATCATGGCTTGATTGAAGTTCGATGGTTCATCACCATCAATGATCAGAAGATCATGACAGTCAGTCACGAGAAATCCTTGATATCTCTCGGGTTCGTGACGGATCCTCCCGGATCTTCGAACTTCAGGTACTACAGGTTCAGGCTCTACAATTTCTTGTAGGTCCTCGTGCTGCTCTTCCTCATTAGGCTGAGCAGTATCCTGTTCATCTTGAATTTCTTCAAGCAGTACCTTACTCCCACTGTTTTTCTTAGAGAGAAACTCCCTCTCAAGAAAATTACAATCCCGGGCAACAAAAATCTTGTTCTCGGAACGTAGGTAGAAGTAATAAGCCTTGGTCTCCTTCGGATAACCAATGAAATAGCATTTATCATACTTTGGTGTAAGCTTGTCAGAGATCAATCTCTTGACATAGGCTTCACAACCCCAAATTCTAAGATAAGACAGCACTGGAGCTTCCCCAGTCCATAATTCATATGGTGTCTTAGCTACTGCTTTTGATGGCGCTCTATTTAGAGTGAACACTGCTGTTAGCAGAGCATATCCCCAAAGGGATATTGGAAGGTCTGTGTGACTCATCATAGACCGAACCATATCCAATAAGGTCCGATTCCTCCTCTCAGACACACCATTCCATTGAGGTGTTCCAGGAGGAGTGAGTTAGGAAACTATCCCACACTCTCTTAGATGATCACTGAACTCTTGGCTCAAGTATTCTCCTCCTCGGTCGGACCGAAGAGCTTTAATGCTTTTGCCAAGTTGGTTCTGTACTTCATTTTGGAATTCTCTGAATCTCTCAAACGATTCAGACTTATGTTTCATTAAATAAACATATCCATACCTACTGAAATCATCAGTGAAGGTAATGAAGTACTGATAGTTTCCTCTTGCATTTGTGGACATTGGGCCACACACATCTGTGTGTATCAGGCCCAATAAGTCACTGGCCCTCTCGTTAGGTTTATTAAAGGGGGCCCGCGTCATTTTGCCCATCAGACAGGATTCGCATTTCTCACATGACTCAAAGTCAAACGAGCCAAGAAGTCCATTCGTATGGAGCCTCTTAATGCGTTTCTCGCTGATGTGCCCTAAACGACAATGCCATAGAAACGTTCGGTTCTCCTCATTAGGTTTGAACCGTTTGGTATTAATGTTATATATTGGCGCGGATTGATCAAGTATATAAAGCCCATTCGTAAGAGGGGCACAACCATAGAACAAATTGTTGCGATTGAAGGAACATAATTTATTCTTAACTGAAAAATCATAACCTTCCAAATCCAACAAAGAAATTGAAATAATATTTCTGCTTATCGCAGGTACAAAATAACAATTATTGAGTTCTAAAACCAATCCCGAAGGTAAAGACAACAAGTATGTGCCTACAGCTAGTGCAGGAACTTTCGCTCCATTCCCAACTCATAGCTCCACTTGTCCTTGCTTCAGCCTCCTACTGTTGCTGAGTGCCTGCATATTGGTACAAATATGAGCCCCACAACCAGTATCCATAACCCATGAGGTATTATCAGAAGTAGTTATATTAACTTCTATAACAAAAATACCTGATGAAGAAGTCTCCAGAGTCTTCTTCTTCAATTCCTTTAGACCTTCCAGGAATTTCTTACATTCTCTCCTCCAATGCCCTGGTTCTTTACAGAACCTGCAGATGTCAGTAGGCCCAGCCTTGGACTTGGGCTTGGGCTTTGGCGTGTCCTTGTCCGAGACTTGAACAGCCTTAGCCTTTCCCTTGTCCTTGGCAGAGGATTTCTTAAAGCCCTTGCCCTTTTGCACCATAAGCACATTGGGGTCCTTGGCTTTCCTCAAATTGGGCTCTGCAGTCTTGAGCATTCCGTGAAGCTCAGGCAATGTCTTACTCAAGCCATGCATATTGAAGTTCAGGATGAACTGATCATAGCTTGCAGGTAAAGACTGCAGAACGATGTCGCAGGCAAGTTCATGGCTGATAGGGCAGTCGAGTTTCTGAAGATGATCGAGATAACCCATCATCTTCAAGACATGAGGACTCACTGCCGCATTTGCAGCCATCTTACAGTCCAAGAGGTTCTTAACTGTCTGGAACCTCTCAGTCCTTGCCTGCTCCTGAAAAAGCGATTTCAGGCTTGCCATTATCTCGATGGGTGACAGCACACTCTCGAACTGCATTTGCAGCTCAGGAGTCATGGTCGCCAACATCAGGCAATAGACATCATTTTCATCTGACGAATGCTTTTCCCAAGCATTATGCAGATTCCTGGCGGCATTGTTAGGAGGCCTCTCGGGGAGGGGATCACGAAGGACATATTCCTTCTTCTCCTGCTTGGGGACCAGCCTCAAGTTCCTTGACCACGTCAGGAAGTTCGTTCCAGTCAGCTTCTCCTTGTCGAGAACAGACCGGATTGAGAATGTGTTTTGTGTGCTTGTTGTAGTCATAGCTGAAATATAAGATAAAAGGATTTTAGTTAATATGTTCAATATGATTAATCTCGCATTATATTCAATAACATCAGTTACCCTCAATAAAATATAATGATTCCAAGATCCACATATAACTAAGATCAAAGTGGGCCACTGGCCGTCACCTAACCTTAGCTTATATCGGTAAGCCCTATTTCGGCTAATTATATCCGTGATATAACTCTTGGTTGTGAATCTGGGCCCGAGGCCCAATCCACTCTGATGTCTCAAGGCCCGGGACTCCCGATGGCCTAGTCAAGAAAACCATACTATACAGTCATGTAATCACTAATGTCTGGGACTCCCAATGACATCAATGAATCACAAACTGTCTTACCCACGCAAAAGATAGACACCCTCACACTGTAAGGTCGTGTGTACGATTGAATGGGCTTCAACAGCTGACATAATCTGGACAAGACATCCAACGCTTGATATTATTTGAGGTTTATAGGTTTTCTTAAAAATTTCATTCCCAAAATAGAAGATTACTATTTTTGGAAACTTTCCATTTTTTTTGGAAACCTACTATTTTGGAAACTTTCTAAAATTGGAAACTTCCTAAAATTGGAAACTTTCTAACTATAGAAATTTCCTATAATCCAAAACATGCAAATCTAGAAACTTCTATTCTAAGAAACTTTCTAATTTCAGATTTTGGAAACTGGTTAATTTTAAAATCAAATTTTAATTATTAAATGAATTTTAAAATAAATCTGAAGAAAAGACTCAAATAATTGGCCCAATTGTTTTAACTTCTTGGCCCATGGCCCAAGAATTGGTCTATGTCCAAGACATAACCCAATTGTCCAATTAAATGACATAACCGGTCTGGTTCATTAAAATTGGTCTAACCAAAATTAATTACTACGATGACCACAATTGTCAACCGGTTATTTACTAAACCGGATTTTCTCAATTTATTTGGTCCAACCAAATCAAATTAGAAAACCACTGGTTTAGGCACTAAATCCAATTTTACGACTTTGGATTTCTTATCACGGTTTAACCAGATCTAATAAATTTATTAAGTCTGTAATTATTAAACCGTGACGATTAAGTTTTAATTATCTTAAACCGAACCATAAACCAAACCGAAACGAACCGGCCCATGCACTCACCATCGATCCGGACAGCAAACTTCACGCGATCGATCGGGATGTGAGGCGGGACATGATCGGGACGGCTCGGGTCATGCGATCGGGACAGCACGGGACGGGACGCTCGGGCCTAGAGAGGGACGCGATCGCGGTCGATCTCTCGCGATCGTGCGATCGATCGGTCCATCCGCTGATCGCGGTCGATCTCTCGCGATCGTGCGAACGACCACGCAACACGATCCTCAAGTGATCGGTTCGTGCGTCTTCGCCGATCCGGTCCGACGCATACCAATCCGAGATCGGATCATGCGATTTCTAGTTTAGGTTTTAATTCTTTTGTTTCTTAAGTGTTTTCTTATCATAGATTGATTCAAACACTTCTAAACAACCTAAACATGATTCTAAACAAGAAATCCTAATAGAACCAATGGCTCTGATACCACTGAAGGATTGTTTAGTATATCCTGATTCAATTTCTCATTGATTGATTCCTACTAAACAATCATTGGATCTAGGTTCTCTTGCTGAATCATAAAAGATCTCACCTAATACCTTATTATGCAGCGGAATGGAGAGGTATGAGTCAGAGATCAGCAGAACCGCCAAGAAACAGCTCCTCCAAAGGTTCACACACGCACACTTCAGGAAATTGGCTGCTAGACCAAGGAGGTGGGAGGCGCAGAAAGAGAGAGAGAGAGGCGCAGAAGGCTTAGAAAATTAGAGAGCTAGGTCAAGTTTTATTCATTAAAACCCCTTTATGTTCTCATGGGCTTTTGGGCCCAAGTCTCAGTCTGATTAAATCCCTTAGATTTAATCAGGCCCTTTAATCTCTCTAAGTACAGTAAATGCCTAGCACTTTTACCGTACTTCTGCTAAACCGTTCCTTCATAGTTTCCTGTTAGCTTAGGCGTGTGACCCATATGGGATCATATAATAAAGGCAATAAGTCCAAGACTTATAGATCATGAGCGGACTCTAGCAAGCCATCATGACCCCCAGTATTATATGACTTATGTCTGATCATTGACATACTCTTACTTTCTAGAGACAGTACAGAGATTACTGGACATAATTCCAACATCAGGTTCATACCAGGGATGAAAAGGAATCTCATCTCTCCGGGTATTCTGGAAGAAAAAGGTTGTAGCTACTTGTCAGAGGATGGTCTTCTAAAGATAAAGAGGAACGGAAAAGTGATTCTACAAGGTGATCAGTTGTAGATGGTTATAAAAACTGAAGCCTGGTGTTGAAAGCAGTGAACCACCTAGGTTCAAAGCACGTCTAGTAGCCCGTGGATTCACCCAGAAAGAAGGCATCGACTATCAGAAAGTATTTGCACCCGTTGTTAAGCACGTGTCCATAAGAACTTTGTTGTCCATTGTGGTCAGTCTGAACCTGGAACTAGAGCAAATGGACGTTAAAACCGCATTCTTACACGGTGAGATTGAAGAAGATTTATACATGTCTCAACCCGAGGGCTTCGAGGATAAGAAGCTCAAACATCATGTATGCCTCCCTAAAGAAATCGTTGTACGGTTTAAAGCAGTCTCCACGTCAGTGGAATAAGCGGTTTGATCAAGTCATGGTAGCTCAGGGATTCAACAGAAGTGAACGCGATAGTTGTGTATACATAAGAGAAGTATCTGAAGGAAATTAAATGTATCTGCTTTTGTATGTGGACGACATGTTGTTAGCTGCTTCAGAAATGTCAGAGATCAACAAGGTAAAAGACCATTTGAGTTCTGTGTTTGAAATGAAAGATTTGGGTGCTGCTAGACGAATTCTGGGAATGGACATTCACAGGGATAGATCAAGTGGTATTCTGCATTTGTCTCAGTCAGAATATTTACATAAGTCATCAGGACTTTTAGAATGGAAGGAGCTAAAGCTGCTAAGACTCCCATTGGAGCTTACTTCAAGCTTGCATCAGTAAAAGAGCATGATGAATGCATAGACACTGAGGTAATCCTATATGCTTCAGCTGTTGGTAGTATTATGTACGCAATGGTGGGTTCTCGACCAGATTTAGCTTATGGGATTGGCATTGTCAGTCGGTTTATGAGTCGTCCAGGTTTGATACATTGGGAAGCAGTCAAATGGTTGCTGAGATATATCAAAGGTTCATTGGATGTTAAGCTAACTTTCACAAGAGCAAAGGCATTGAATGTTCAAGGTTACTGTGATTCAGATTACGCTGGGGACTTAGACAGGAGGAGATCGATTTCAGGATATGTCTTTACCATCGGAGACAATGTGGTTAGTTGGAAGTCATCTTTACAGCCAGTGGTTGCCTTGTCTACAACCGAGGCTGAGTACATAGCATTAACTGAGGCCGTTAAAGAAGATATTTGGCTTAAGGGGTTATTAGAAGATCTTGGTTTCAAACAGGGAGCTTCTAGAGTTTGGTGTGACTCTCAGAGTGCAATTTGCTTGTCCAAAAACAACATGTTTCATGAAAGGACGAAGCATGTAGCGACTAAGTACCATTTCATCAGAGATATAATTGCCGCAGGTGAGGTAGATGTGCAGAAGATTCACACTGATAGAAATCCTGCTGATGTTCTAACTAAGGTGGTTGGGGTGGGCAAGTTCAATGCTGCGTTGGACTTGCTCAAAGTCCTAAAGGACTGATTGAGCCTTAGGCTCGGTTGCTGGAGGTGTAAGTCCATGCAGTGATCCACTGAGTATCCACGAAGAGAGGTTATCCTTTTGAATCAAAGTCAAAGCAAGGTGGAGTATGTTGAGACTGCTTCTACTCTGTTTCAAGACAATTGAAAATTTGTCAATGTCTGGCAAAGCTTCTGTGTTCAGGAGAAGGTTTCGGTTATTTCGTATCAGCTCTGGTTTACTAAATTGAGCTGGTTCACTTAATCGAATATGTAAACCGGTAATGATATGTTTATAAAGCATTTACCAGGTGTTAGCTGAGTGATATAGTCAAGTGTGATAGTTGACTACGTTAGATCGTCTTCTTCCTGACGAGTCTGAGTTCTGCGGTTTGCAGAGTTGTTCCTCTTCGTGCTAGTGGATTGCTGGACTGATTCCAGCCCCTGTGAGTAGCTCTTCCATATCGAAAGGTGGACAAAGGGTAAACATTGTTTGTGTCTTGCGTTCTTCTTCGCTTTCTTGTTTCTTTCTTTCAATCAAACGAGTGCGATTAAGAGTGAGAGTGAGGGTCGTTGATCAATCAAAGGCGAGTCGATTCGGATTTGAGTTGAATCGGGGTTGATTGTTTCTCAGCAACCAGAAACATATAAACAGGGCCGGCCCTGACCTAAAGCCCAACAAGCAAGGGCTTTAGGCGCCAAAATATTATATATATTTAAGGGCAGCAATTTTTACCAAAGTAACTCTTGCCTCAGCGGTTAAAGCACCTACACTGAGTTTGTGGTAGCAGGTTCGAACCCTCAGTGGGGCAAATTTTTTTTTCTTTTTTTCTTTAGGCGTTAAATCAGATTGGGCCGGGCCTGCATATAAACCAGCTCCTCTTTTACCACCCAAGAATCAATACATTCAGTCGTCACTACTCAGACTCAGAGCATGGCAAGTGCGTTAACCCAATTCGAATCCACAAACAATTGAATTGAGGAAGCATAATCATTTTGGGGATTTCCAAAAGTATTTGTTGTAAGAAAATGTGTAAAGTGTTTCTAGGACTTGTCCCTCATTTTGGGTCCAGCCACAAGACCTGCAGAACAAACAAGCATCTCTCAGGTTAATGCACAGCACAGCACGATAGATATGTGTGGAACCAAGAGAATGCTTACCAAAGAGTATGTTTGCTGAATTCTGCAAACTTGTGGGTACATTGAAAAGAACAATCCCCACAATAGACAACGGTATCTTGTTTAGTGATCCCACCACCAAGCTGTGAAAACACAAGATGAAGCAAGTAGAGAGTTTGAGACTGCATTTTAGTATCTAATTTTCTTACCTATATGTTGTTTGATGAAGAAACCACATCGAAGTGAAGCTGATGGCAAGACCTAGAAGTCCACTGAGTGTCATGACCATCCAGAAAGCTGGCAATCGCACAAGTGGTCTGAACAATTTTGTTTTTTAAGATAACGTTTCCTATTTGACAAGAAAAGAGGACAGGAAGTAGTAACTCACGTGTTATACAAATAATCCATCTCGTTGAAAGCAAAAGAAAGAATAAGCCCAAGCGGTAATGAAAGTGTGTTATTAAGCAAGACCATGGAGAACTCGTTCAAGTTTCCAGATCGTATCCATGGTTCTTCTCAGTGTCAGCTGCAAACCAACTCACTGACTTTCATGGACGATTTTGTTGCATCTCATGAGCGTCTTAAAAATTTAATGAATATAAAGCAAGATTTAATGTGCTCTGCTTTTGTGTTGATATTGTGAAAACCAAGATCTAATAACTCACAATTAGCAATTTGCCAAGCATAGCCAACAGCATTGAAAGATAGATCTGTTATTATAACAACAAGTGGCCATGATTGACTCTCACTCCCAGAACAAACGTACCATTAGGAAGAGAGCAAGTCACACTCTGTTGTCATGATGCTTGTTGAATAGTAACCATTGCTACGTTGATGTATTTCAGACTGTCAAAGAAAAATATTTGTAAACAATCAAATGTTGTCCCATGAGACACAAAATATCTACAGGTTTAGACCAAAAAAAAAATATCTACAGGTTATAAAGATGTTCATATAGTAAGCATTCCAATTTCCAACAGCTTGTCTTGTTCTGACAAACAATTTAGATTTCCTCAAGTCGTGAAAGTAAGGATTACGAATTAAAAAGAAAATGCAAATAAGGGCGTGAAAGAGATCGAAAATGAAAACAGTAACTCTTTGTTCAAAAATCATGGAAAAAGAAAGTAAATCCGTTTTGAGGATGAACCTGCTAACTAACGGACAGGATGCTTGTTTTAAGAACGCCGTTGTTTACATGAAATTTAATGTGCGGTGAGATGAGGCTTTTCCTCTATTAGAAGAGACCCCAAATAGCAAAATCCTTGAGTGAAGATGAAGTAGACATCCAAGTTAAGCTGCTACACTACCAAGCAATCGATAAGACTTGAGAGAAGCAGTTCGAGCAAGGAAGGATGAATACAAATGGAACAAGAGCTACATTGAATTCCTGAGTATCAATCAAGTCAACGTTTTGAGACTTACCAAGTCCAAATTCATATATTGTTAAAACAAAATAATATATTTCGCATCGATTAAAGAAATTACATTTGAACACACGAACTTGGTATGAGCACCAAATTCAATAATGAGCAGAACAGAACTGATATTAGAAGCAACAATATTACAGATTATAATGATTAAAACATGATGAAAATAATCAAAATATGAACCCAACTACCGTAAGCTGATTGAAGAAGAACCGGAAGATGAGTAGAGTCGAGACGAAGATCTCTCTCCTTAATTCTTTAAACGCCTGTAGTGCTCCGGTTTGATACGCCCGTAATTCTCTCATGATAAAACTACTCGATTCTCTGTTTCGACGCACTCGAGAACAAAGCTAACGAACCTAATTTATGTGATGTACTCTCAGACTCTAAGAAAACATGGAGAAGAAGAAGAAAGGAGATTGTATGGTCATGAGATCGTGAAGAAGGGGAGTCAATGTTTGTTTAAATAGTCACACAAGCTTTCAACGTAAAAAATCAACACAACTTATGAGAATTGATTCTCATAATTATGTGTAATTGATTCACACAATAAGTGTGTTTGATTTTTGTAACATTAAAAGGCTTTATTATAAGAGATATTTGTTGACTAAATCAACAATGTATTCATAATATATTAAGACCAAAAATTAATAATATTTGGGTCTATAATCCATTACACAAAGCCACAAGCATTAGAACTCGAACCCATATCTCCTTTAGTCTCCAAGTTGTCCATTTCGGACCTCAATTTCTCATTCAACCGAACTTCATTTTTATCGTTCTAATACACCACCTTGTAGTGGACGCAGCGACGATCATATCGTGCATAAGAACTGGTCATTCCGATGAACGTCTTCATCGGAAACCTGACAGAAATATGGTCTCAAACCATTTCCATAAAACGAGTTCCAACACTTGGAGATTCACAGCAAGTAACAAGCTAGTTTGAGCAAGTAGATGGAAGAGAAATCAAAACCCAGATTACGTTTCCGTCGAATCAACCATAAAGTCTTCCGCCAACTCTTCAAAATGACAAGTAGTAAATCGACTGGGCTTCGATCGACCACTTATGATTATTTGGTAAAACAAAAGAAAAATCACGATTTCGCTTACATTTTTCTTCTTCTTGTAGTTACTTTTCAAATGGATGGAGACAGGCAAAATGGGATTATAAAATCACATCAGTGACACTATTTTGTTACCAAACATATATTGGTCGACAGAGACTTTCTTCTATTCTATAATATTGACTATTTTCTTATGCAGTTTGTCTTTGTTTAAATTGATTTGTGTTGCTAAAATGTTTACTCTCTCTCCTCATAATTATCAATTTATTTTGTTTGTGGCTAATTTACTTTAACCAATTCATAGTGATCCAGATCCTCACATGTTCCAATATATATTGAGTAATATACAGTAGACCCTAATTAAAAAAAACCCCAAAAATACATATGATTTGAGTGGAAATAAACCAAATTTTTGTCTACTTTTTGTAAAGAAGTACCCCTTGAGAAACGGTGAGATCACAACTATCACTAACCCACTGTGTCTAGTGTCATAACTCACAATCCACTACTTGGATAATTATTCTAAATAAAAAGCTCATAATTATCTACCACTACCAACTCTTATGTTTACTCATGAAAAATACATACATTTTCTCTTAAACTAGCTCAATTGCGTCCTCAGGAGGTTTGATCCAAATGTTCTCAGAAGACCGTTGCTTTCCCCAGTCACGCGGATGGTATCTCCCTTCATCAAACGAATACGTCACGCAACGGTTCTCATTGTCACATACCTTAGGGAAGTAGATACTATTCCTTGACATCCCCTCGTCGACATATGTTCTCGATTCACATGAATTAATACTCACAAAGATAGTTAGACTACCAAGATTTTCCTTCTTCTCCCAAACACCTCGTGTAGGATCGAGTTTAAACACCAATGGCTCCTCATTTCCAAATGTACATATGACGAATATGTCTCCTTTATAACTCACCATGAACTTCCCTTCATACCAACTCTCATCAGGACAGATAGGTGGCTGTACGTCAAGGACATTCCACGTCCGTAACGATGAATCAAAAACCGCGAGGCAGTTTCTTAAGTTGAGGCAGTAAAACAAACCATTCGAGAAGACAACACAGTTATGTTTAACATCAAGAAATTGAGACGAGACCTGCATCGAAGTCCACATTGTTTCTCCAGGACTCCAAGTCCGGATGGTCACATGACCTGGATCATAATCCTTGATTGTGAACACCACACAGCTACTTGATGTAGGAGCACAAGAGAATCCAACTAATTGGTAACCACACCACAACTCAAGACTAGGCAAGACCACAAGATCCATAGTAAATGGATTGAACAAGACGAAGTCTGATGAGATATGTTTGCTCATAAGGAGCCATCCATCTTTAGAGTAACGGACTTTAGAGCCTGCTAATGATTTAGGCAGCTCCATTGTATGTTTCTTGGAGTTTGATGGATTGTACAACTCATAAGTGTTTCTTGATTTAGGGAAGTACAAGAGCCACGGAGGCTGGTCTATGATTCTAACCGAAACTGCGGCCTCGTACCACGATTTGCATACGACAGAAGCTCGTACGTTGTCTTTGATTTCAAGATCAGCCATTACTGAGATGAGAAGCTCTGTGGGTAGGTCTCTCCAAGTTTGAGTCTCAGCCTTTTCTTTTCCAGTCTCCATGCTCATACTAGATCTGACCATTATCAACAATATCCAAATCTGAATAATCAGATAAAGCAAAAAAAAAAAACTTCGATTGATTTCGGTTCATACAAGGGCCAGTATAATTCATTGAATCTCAAGAATCTAGATTTTGGAATCAATAACGAAACTTGGTTCTCCAGATTATCAGCGAGGATCCATGAATTACATAAAGTTCTGTCTTTTACTTTTACCCAGATTAGCTACAAGAAAATCAAAACATCAAAACTGAAACCCATAGATAGAGAGCAGAACGAAAGAAAACTTACGATCTCAATTTTACTTTATTTCTTCTTCCACTTATTGTTCCAAGGAGAGAGATATTGGAATTTATGTTTACTTTCTCCAACCGATATATATGTTTATTAGAGTATGGTTTAGTGTACGGTTTAATTAAATGTATATTGGTTCAATGTATAGCTAAACCGAATTAACACTCTATATAAAGTATTTGTTGTAACAGAATTCATTAACAAGAATAACAGTCATTTTCACTCGATTCCGTCTTCTTCCTTGAGTTCAATCGTAACACTAACATGGTACCAGAGCTTGAGGATCAAATGCCTCAAATCGATCCTTAATTCTTTTGTTCTTCACTTCTTTGATTTCGATTCAATCGTTCATTCTCCCGAATTTTTCTTTCATTAATGTTCTTGCGATCGATTTCTTGGTTATTCCACCATGAATCATTGATATCGCAAACATATTGAGGAAAGAAAAGCTTCGTTTTAGCTCAACAATGGTGTTTCCTTGTCGATCGCCGCATTGCTAAAGTTTCTTCAACTCGCCGAGCTTCTATTCCAAAAGCATTTTCTCCGACCAAGCGGAATGTTTCTATTCCCAAAATTGGACAGCGTTCTTTGTCATTCGATATGCACTAACTCGAGCTGTCCATTTTTCATGACAACCAGAGTTTCTGTCGTTCTCGGCCCTAAGCCATGATCCCATCTCTTGAGCCCTGAGACCTACCAACGTCACCTACGTAGGTTAATTTTGCGAGAACCTAACCATAAAGGTATGTGAACTAGACCCGGATTCCCAATGATCCATTAAGAGATAAAGTACTGAAATGCCTTACACATGATTTGCGGGATCTAACTCCTAATAATCCCTAACAATCTTAATGAATCCTACATGGATTTATTCTAGCTTACTATACATTGGAAAATTAGTTTATTTTGATGTGTTTTTCTATGTTTCAGACTTTATGGATGTTGAGAATTTCTAGATTTTTTGTGGGTATCATGATTTAGTTTTCTTACTGGTATCTCCTTCTATAGAGCTACACTTCTTTTTGGCAACAAATAACTAAATGAAACCTAAAGCGATTAAGTTAGCTAAGTTGGTAGTTCGGGATTAAGATAAGACGGTTAATTGTCCATTTTTGTTCTTGTTCACCTAAGATAGTGACTGAGAGCGATGCATGTTTAGAGAGAGAGCTATCTTTGAGGCCTGGGATGTTTATGACACATTGTTCTACAACGCGTGGCACGACATGACTATCAAGCCCACGCGATTTGCAGACTATCGGACCTGTCAGATGCTCGGTATTACTGATGATGTGCTGGGAGTTTCGAGACAGATATGGTTGGGGACTATGACCATGAGGAGCTATCATCTATATCCAAACTTGGTGCGGCAGCTGTTGTCCACCTGTAGAGTCTATTACACTGATCCTATACGCAGGAGAGCTTGAGAGGGGACATTCACATTCATGTGCGATGGATTCAGGTATCTGATTAGCATTTGTGATCTCTGCAGGCTTTATGGTTTTGATGACCAGCCTACTCGATTCTCTCTGGTTAAGGAGTGGGATAGCGAGAGTTGTCAGTTTTCTGGGACCATATTGGATGTGAGGTGTATAAATCACGCCACTCGAAGCAGATACAGTTGTGCCATCCAGCCCTACGATATGTTGGGCGCATTCTGGGATACACTTTACTCTACAAGTTCGAGGTGAACAAGCAGAGAAAGCTGGAGTTGCAGTTACTCTTCACTGGAGTGAGTTATTTGTTTGACGAGACACCATTGCAAGACCTAGCTCCTGAGCTGAATTTGGGAGCAATTTTTGCAGACCACTTGTGTGAGATGAAGACCAAGCCATTCTCTGGGAAGAAGGTTGAGTCAGCTGGGAGTTTACTTACTCCTATCTTTCAGCACTTCACCTACTGATGGGAGAGAGTGTGTCACTACGAGGCTGTGGATGGATCTTACTCATTTGAAGAACACATGGATGAAGGAAGAGAAGTTGTGGGTTTATCATGATGCAGCCGCCAATGAGTGGCGTGTACAGCTTCCTGTTCCTGAGCTTACGAGAGTTGACTCCTTGGAGGCCTTGCGCTTTGAGCCTCCCAGGAACTTGAGACGCGGAGTTCATACATCTGCTAACCCTTTGGGTGCTTCTTCATCTATTGCACGAGCTTCTTCTTCTTCATACCCTGCGCCATCTGCTGCTGCTGCCTCAGCTGATATTTGTCCCTATCATGCTCCATCGATGAGTGTTCGTGAGATGACTGAGGGTGATTGGCGGGAGCACCTGGATAGTCGGCTGCAGAGCATTTGGGAGTGGATGCGTGGCTGTCTCCTGCAGCCACAAGTCCATCAGCATGTTCCTAGACGTCGTCAACACTCTCCTACTCCATCTCCGAGCAGTGGCTCTGATCCATATGCTGGCATTGATGATGAGTCTGAGTGATGTGAGATTTGAGCTGTTGTTTCCTGACTTTCGGTTCTGCACTTTTCACTTTTCTTTTTCATTTCTTTGGAGTCTTGTTGGTACTTATGTTTTGGGATGATGTGCTTATTCTACGACTATTTGTTGCTTTGATTTTGCTTGTTTGTGATGTTTACAGCTTTCAGGTTTGATTTTTGAGATTTTTTTCACGAACTAACTGATGACTGCTAACTGATCCGATGTAATCGCAGTGCAACGATCGACACGGTCCTGTGTGTCGATCGACTCATGACGACTAACACACTGCAACGATCGACACGGTCATGTGTGTCGATCGACTCATATCGCAAATCGCACTGCATCGATCGTCGCGGTCCTGTGCAACGATCGACGCAGTTACGAGACAGGTAAAAATTGACAGAACCCAACACATCCCATCCCATATTTCTTATTTTTACCAATCCTAAGCTTAACACTACTGGGGATAGTGTGTTTCAAGTGTGAGTGAGGTGGTACTGACATAATTCCTTTTCTTTTACTAGAGTCAGTTGAGTCAGTTGTGTCTATTTTATCGAGTCAAAACAGTTTGAGTAAGAAAAAATGAATTTTTGAAGAGATCACCACACTCGCAGTAACTTAAGTGACCGTTGGATTGAGTTTGCAGATGAATATATGACTGTTAGAAAACCCAACACGGAATAGCCTACTGAGGACACCCATATCACTTTAGGTATTCAGAGGATTCACCCCTAATTTTGACTTACTTTTTCTCACCAAGGGCTTGGTATACTTTGAGTCGGATTCCTCTATTAGTTCTGACACAGCTTGTAAACCTGTCCAAGTATGGTTCCCTTCTCCCCTTCCTTGAAAGTTAAAAAAAGAGATAAACTGAGGATGAGCTAGTAGCTCCGAAGTGGTCGAGGGAGTGGTAGAGATCCATATTACCTTCTGTGCATCCATGGAATGTGTCCAAAATATACCCCAATGCGAGAAGAGCACTAGAAAAAAAATGATACCCAATGGGAAAAATCAGTTGCTAAGGAAGGGAAAAGAGAAGAAAGGAACCAGAAAAAGATAGTATGGTGGTCAAGAGCTAACAGAGTAAGGGTCCATGTTCCCTTTGATCGACACTCCTTAGGTGAGACTACACTTAATAGCTTATAGAAGTCAGTAGGGTGAATTTGAATGCTCTGAATGTGATTGTGGAGTTTACTCAGGACAATTGCTAAGTGTGGGGGAAGTATATGTTGGTCTTGATGTCTGCATGTGCATTTTTCATGTGGCTTACTAAGGGGAATTTGAGTGTGGTACTTCTAAGATGAATGAGTTTCTGAAGTTTTCAAACTTCTTCAACACATTTGGGTTTTCTCTTTTGCTTGAGGGCAAGCAAAGGCTAAGTGTGGGGGAGTTGATATATCATGGTTTTTATCCGTTTTAAGCCATGATATAAGTACATATTCGAGTCTTTTGTCGTGTCTTTCGAGTCATTACAGGTGTTTATTAGGTACATGCACGTTTGGAGGATTTTGGAAGATATTGGAGCTAATGGGACAAGTTTTGGAGAAAAAGCCGTGAGGAGCTGATTTCACCAAGTCTGATCGACCGTTGCAACGATCGTTGCATCTTTGGCATCGATCCATGCAACCCCGCGCCAGCACATTAATGAAGACTTTGGAGATTTACAGTTCTGCCCCAGAAAGTTTCAGTATTTACAAAAAGATCCCAAGACGTGATTAGCACTTTATAATTAGGTTTTTGGTGTTTTGTTTAGTTTACACATTCATACTTTTAGCTATTGAGAGAGAGAGAGAGAGAGAGAGAGAGAGAGAGAGAGAGAGAGAGAGAGAGAGAGAGAGAGAGAGAGAGAGAGAGAGAGAGAGAGAGAGAGAGAGAGAGAGAGAGAGAGAGAGAGAGCTTGAGGCTGATCGTTCTTGTACTTCTTTTGGAGAAGATTTCGAACCTCTTTGTGTTCTCTACTCTTTATTTATATGCATTCTATTTATTCATTGATTTTTGTTTCATTGATCATGTCTGAGTAGATTCATAGTTAGGTTTAGGGATTCTCGTTAGGGATTTTATGATTTGCTAGATTGATTTATCAGTTAAGGATTCATAACTTGATTAGTTCTTCAACCTGAATTGTGCTTAATATTAGCTTCTAATCTGATCACTTAGAATCTAGACTTTAGGTTTATAAATTGACACGGAAGTGTAATTTAGAATCTGAACTATTTAGGTTGAGCAATTTAATTATTTGCAAAGAAATTTGGTTTAGTTGAATTGTGAACAAATCGAACCTGCACTTAAGGCTAGTTTAATCTGTTAGGAATTGCAAAGAAATTTGGTTTAATTGAATTGTGAACAAATCGAACTTGCACTTAAGGCTAGTTTAATCTGTTAGGAATTGCAAAGAAATTTGGGTTTCTACTAATTAGATTTAGAGAATTCTCGCAACATAATTTGGTTAGTTCTATATCTATGTTTGAGTTCTAGAACCGTGCTTAATTTGATCATGACTGATAACTGATCTACTTGTCTGATTTTCTGAGAACTCCCTAGACTTGACGCTCTTAGTACTTGTGAAACAAAACCGAATTTGCTACTTATTTACTTTCTGCTCTAGTTTTTATTATTTCTGATTTGCATCACCTAGCTTAACTTTACGTTCTATAGTCTATCGTAAGAGTCTTGAGTCTCTGTGGTTCGACCCCTAGATACTACAATTGTTCTGTGCACTTGCAGTGTTAACTTAGGGAATTAAACTATGAGCTTATCACTCGGCTTACTGTCAAGGTGTGTGTAGCTCAACTTTGCGAGCTGAGGAGCTCGGCTTTGTGGCTTACGTTTTTAGAAGGATCATTTAACTCGACATGGAGTTGAAGGAATTGTGGTAAGCCAAAGATGAATAAGATATTTAACTCGGCATGAGTTAAGTGCAAGGAAGTTTAACTAGACATAAGTTAAAAAGATAGTTTAACCTGACATAGGTTAAAAAGAGAGTTTAACTCGGCATAAGTTAAAAAGAGAGTTTAACTCGACATAAATTAGAAGATATTTTAACTCGGCATCATTTAAAAAGAGAGTTTAACTCGGCATAAGTTAGAAAGATATTTTAACTCGGCATAAGTTAAAAAAGAGTTTAACTCGGCATAAGTTAAAAGGATAGTTTAACTCGGCATAAGTTAATAAGAATTTTTTTTAAGTTTGGGACTGTGCCGGTGAAGGCTGCCTACGTATCTTTCGAAAAAGAATCAAGTCACTCATAGTTCGTACAATGGTTGATAAAGGACTCGTCGTAGCGAGTTCTCTTTTTTTTTTGGCGAGCCGTTAAAACAAAATGAGACGAGATGGATGTCTAGTAGTATTCCTTCAGACTGGAGGAATTCCACGAACGCGGCAAGGCTTTGCCCTTCATTGATTCGAGTTTGTTGACTCCGAGTTTGACGATCTTTGTGATTTTGTAAGGTCCTTCCAAGCGTTTACCGAGTTTACCTGCTCTCCACTCTTTGGTATTTTCATAAACTTTTCGAAGCACGTAATCACCAAGTTTAAAGTGATGTTCGTGTACCTTTTTATTGTAGTATCGAGCGGCAAGTTGTTGGTAGTTTTGGATGCGAAGTAAGGCGCGGTCTCGTTCTTCCTCGATCGTGTCGAGGGCGTGGAGCAGCATTTTTTCATTGATCTTGTTATGCTGAGGCATAAGGGCGCGGCACAGAGAATAAAAATTGGCTTCTGTCGGGACCATCGCTTCCACACCGAATTCTAGGGAGAATGGTGGCTCCCGTTGTGCGGCGAGGGGTTGTTCTGTGTAACCACAGAACTCCGTCCAATTCGTCAGCCCAGAATCCTTTCTTTTTCTCTAGACGTTTTTTGATGCCGTCAATGATAGTCTTATTGGTAGCCTCTGTTTTACCATTTCCTTGAGGGTATCGCGGGTTCGACTTGCTGAGCCGTATATCCCATCTTTTGCAAAATCCTTCAAACAAGTTCGATGTGAACTGAGACCCATTGTCGGTGACGATCTCGTACGGCAACCCGTATCGGCAGATGATGTATTTCCAGACAAAGTTCTGAACTTATATGTCATGGATTTCGACATAAGCTTTGGCCTCGACCCATTTAGTGAAGTAGTCTGTCATGATCAGAAGGAAACGTCTCTGATTCGATAATGGCAGCGGTCCGACAATATCCATGGCCCATCTCATGAATGGATATGCCGATGTGGACGTCGTGCGTAGTTCAGTCGGCGGATGTATAAACGGTGCATAACGTTGACACTTCTCGCATTTGTTGGAATAGGTCTCACAATCCGCTACCATGGTCGGCCAGTTGTGACCGTTTAGCTTGATTTTAAGAGCAAGAGCTCAGCCTCCTGAGTGGTTCCCATAGTCTCCTGAGTGAGTTTCTTCGAGAACTCGGCGGATTTCGTCTTCGTATATGCATCTAAGGAGGACTTTGTTGGCTATGTATTTGTACAGGACGCCGTTGTACATCGTGTATCATGCGCTTTTGACTTTTAGTCGGCGCAAGGCCCATTTATCTTCGGGGAGTTTTCCCTCTGTTAGGTACGACTATATCTCTTCTCACCAGTTCGTTGAGGATATGTTCATATCAGCAGGTTCGAACGAGTCTTCGTCTGGATCGTTGATTGCAAGAACCGTATCAGAAGAAGGATCTTGGTGATCGCTTCCCAGCAACGAGATACTTGGTTCATGAATCACTTCTACCAGAATACGTCGGCATAGCTCAGGATTTTGTGTTGATGCTAGAGAGGCGAGTGCGTTTGCTGGGTCGTTCTTGTTGGAATTGTGTCCAGTAATCTCGGTACTGTCTCTAGAAAGTAAGAGTATGTCAAAGATCAGACATAAGTCATATAATGCTGGGGATCATGATGGCTTGCTAGAGTCCGCTCATGATCTATAAGTCTTGGACTTATTGCCTTTATTATATGATCCCATATGGGTCACACGCCTAAGCTAACAGGAAATTGTGTTGGAACGGCTTAGCAGAAGTACGACAAAAGTGCCAGGCATTTGTCGTACTAAGAGAGAAAGATTAATGGGTCTGATTAAATGGGATTTAATCAGATTGGGCCCAAAAGCCCAAAAGGGAAAGAGAAGGTTTTTAATGACCAAAAGCCAAAATCTCTTTCTCTAACCCTAACACCCAGCCGCGGCCTCTCTCTCCCTCTGCGCCTCTCTCCTCGTGGTCTAGCAGCCATTCCTGTGATTGCGTGTGTGAACCTCTGGAGGATTCATCCCTCGGTGCATCTATCTGATCTCTGACCTGTTCTATTCCTTCCGCTGCAACAAACAGGTAAAAGGTGAGATCATCTAATGTTTCTATTCAAGAGAACCTAGATCTGTATGTTAAGGTTGAGATGAATCTGTGAATTACATCAGGATCAACCAAACGAATCCCTACAGTGGTATCAGAGCCATTGGTTCTTAGGATTTCTTGTTTTAGATTCATGTTTAGGATGTTTAATCTGTTTAGAAGTGTTCTGAATCCATTACTGATAAGAAAAACACTTAAGAAACTGAATTAAATCCTGAACAAACATTCGAAATCACAAAACCGAGCTATATGACTCGGGTTTTGTTGATCGGCCAAGGGAAAAACGACCGGCTTGGCCGGTTGGTTATCACGGCCGAGAGATGGCCGGTTGGGTCGGATCGATCGTGGCTCGGCCCGATCATGGATCGTCCCGTTCCGCCTCTCTCATGTCCCGATGCTTGCTTGACGTGCGAGAAAGATCGACCACGATCGCTTGGCGATCGCGTCCGTGATCTCGTCCGTCTCGTCCCGATCGTCGCGTCTCGGCCAAGCATCGACCCGTCCCACGATCATCCCGCCTGACCCGAGCTCGTCCGACCGTCCCGATCACACGCAAGCGTCCCGTCCGGCAATCCGAGCGTCTCGATCTCGGATCGAGCATGCGGCTTGCGGCTGGACGGCTCTTGCTCGACCGGTTAGGGTTTTGGGTGTAATTGGGCCGGTTCGATTTCGGTTAGGTGGTTCGGTTCAAAAATTAATTAAAATCAATCGTTCTGGTTTAATAAACAGATTTTAATAATTTTATTAAATCTGGTTAAACCGGGATAAGAAATCCAATGTCGAAAGAAATATTGGATTTAGTGCCTAAACCAGGAATTCCTAATTTGATTTGGTTGGACCAAATAAATTGAGAAATTCCGGTTTAGTAAATAACCGGTTGACAATTGTGGTCATCGTAGTAATTAAAACTTGGTTAGACCAGTTTTAATGAACCAGACCGGTTATGTCAATTAATTGGACAATTGGGTCATGTCTTGGACATGGACAAATTCTTGGGCCTCGGGCCAAGAAGTTAAAACAATTGGGCCAATTATTTGAGTCTTTCTTCAGATCAATTTAAAATCTATTTTATAAAGTTATAAAGTCGTTTTTAAATTAAAGTTTCCGAAATTTTGAAATTAGAAAGTTTCTTAAAATAGAAGTTTCTGAATTTGCGGGTTTTGGATTTTAAAGAAATTTCTAAAGTTAGAAAGTTTCCGGTTTTAGAAAGTTTCCAATTTTAGAAAGTTTCCAAAAATAGTAGGTTTCCATAAATAGAAAGTTTCCCAAAATAGTAATCTTCTATTTTGGGAATGATTTTAATAAACCTACGAACCTCAAATAATATCAAGCGTTGGATGTCTTGTCCGGGCTATGTCAGCTGTCAAAGCCCATTCAATTGCATTCATGGCCTTACAGTGTGAGGATGTCTGCTTTTGCGTGAGTAAGACGGTTTGTGATTCATAAATGTCATTGGGAGTCCCAGACATTAATGATTACATGACTGTATAGTCTGGTTTTCTTGACTAGGCCATCGGGAGTCCCGGGCCTTGAGACATCAGAGTGGATTGGGCCTCGGGCCCAGATTTACAACCAAGAGTTATATCACAGATATAATTAGCCGATATAGGGCTTACCGATATAAGCTAAGGTTGGGTGACGGCCAGTGGCCCACTTTGATTTTAGTTATATGTGGATCTTGGAATCATTATATTCTATTGAGGGTAACTTAGGTTATTGAATATAATGCGTGATTAATCATATTAAATTTTAATACGAGATTAGTCATTTTGAACATAATAACTAATAACCTTTTTATTTATATATTTCAGATATGACTACTACAAGCACACAAAACACATTCTCGATCCGGTCTGTTCTCGAGAAGGAGAAGCTGACTGGAACGAACTTCCTGACATGGTCAAGGAACTTGAGGCTGGTCCTCAAGCAGGAGAAGAAGGATTATGTCCTTCGAGATCCCCTCCCCGAGAGGCCTCTTGCCAATGCTGCCAGGACTCTGCACGATGCTTGGGAAAAGCATTCGTCAGATGAAAATGATGTTTATTGCCTGATGTTGGTGACAATGACTCCTGAGCTGCAAAAACAGTTCGAAAGTGTATTGTCTCCCATCGAGATCATGGCAAGCCTGAAATCGCTTTTTCAGGAGCAGGCTAGGACCGAGAGGTTCCAGACAGTTAAGAACCTCTTGGACTGTAAGTTGGCTGCGAATGCGGCAGTGAGTCCTCATGTCTTGAAGATGATGGGTTATCTCGATCATCTTCAGAAACTCGACTGCCCAATCAGCCAGGAACTTGCCTGCGACATCATTCTGCAGTCTTTACCTGCAAGCTATGATCAGTTCATTCTGAACTTTAACATGCATGGCTTGAGTAAGACACTGCCTGAGCTTCACGGAATGCTCAAGACTGCAGAGCCCAACTTGAAGAAAACCGCCAAGGACCCCAATGTGCTTATGGTACAAAAGGGCAAGGGGTTTAAGAAGTCTTCTGCTAAGGATAAGGGAAAGGCCAAGGGTGTCCAAGTCGCGGACAAGGACACGCCAAAGCCCAAGCCCAAGTCCAAGGCTGGGCCTACTGACATGTGCAGGTTCTGCAAAGAACTGGGGCATTGGAGAAGAGATTGTAAGAAATTCCAGGAAGGTCTAAAGGAATTGAAGAAGAAGACTTTCGAGACTTCTTCATCAGGTATTTTTGTTATAGAAGTTAATACAACTACTTCTGATAATACCTCATGGGTCATGGATACTGGTTGTGGGGCTCATATTTGTACTAATATGCAGGCACTCAGCAACAGTAGAAGGCTGAAGCAAGGACAAGTGGAGCTACGAGTTGGGAATGGAGCGAAAGTTTCAGCACTAGCTGTAGGCACATACTTGTTGTCTTTACCTTCGGGATTGATTTTAGAACTTAATAATTGTTATTTTGTACCTGCTATAAGCAGAAATATTATTTCAATTTCTTTGTTGGATTTGGAAGGTTATGATTTTTCAGTTAAGAATAAATTATGTTCCTTCAATCGCAACAATTTGTTCTATGGTTCTGCCCCTCTTACGAATGGGCTTTACATACTCGATCAATCCGCGCCAATTTATAACATTAATACAAAACGGTTTAAACCTAATGAGGAAAACCGAACGTTTCTATGGCATTGTCGTTTAGGGCACATCAGCGAGAAACGCATCAAGAGGCTCCATTCGAATGGACTTCTTGGCTCATTTGACTTTGAGTCATGTGAGAAATGCGAATCCTGCATGATGGGCAAAATGACACGGGCCCCTTTAATAAACCTAACGAGAGGGCCAGTGACTTATTGGGCCTGATACACACTGATGTGTGTGGCCCAATGTCCACAAATGCAAGAGGAAACTATCAGTACTTCATTACCTTCACTGATGATTTCAGTAGGTATGGATATGTTTATTTGATGAAACATAAGTCTGAATCTTTTGAAAAATTCAGAGAATTCCAAAATGAAGTACAGAACCAACTTGGCAAAAGCATTAAGGCTCTTCGGTCCGACCGAGGAGGAGAATACTTAAGCCAGGAATTCAGTGATCATCTGAGAGAGTGTGGGATCGTATCCCAACTCACTCCTCCTGGAACACCTCAATGGAATGGTGTGTCTGAGAGGAGAAATCGGACCTTATTGGATATGGTTCGATCTATGATGAGTCACACAGACCTTCCAATATCCCTTTGGGGATATGCTCTGCTAACAGCAGTGTTCACTCTAAATAGAGCGCCATCAAAAGCAGTAGCAAAGACACCATATGAATTATGGACTGGAGAAGCTCCAGTGCTGTCTTATCTCAGAATTTGGGGTTGTGAAGCCTATGTAAAGAGATTAATCTCAGATAAGCTTACACCAAAATCTGATAAATGCTACTTCATTGGTTATCCACGGGAAACCAAGGCTTATTACTTCTATCTACGTTCCGAGAACAAGATCTTTGTTGCCCGGGATTGTAACTTTCTTGAGAGAGAGTTTCTCTCTAAGAAAGACAGTGGGAGTAAGGTACTGCTTGAAGAAATTCAAGATGAACAGGATACTGCTCAACCTAATGAGGAAGAGCAGCAGGAGGACCTACAAGAAATTGTAGAGCCTGAACCTGTAGTACCTGAAGTTCGAAGATCCGGGAGGATCCGTCACGAACCCGAGAGATATCAAGGATTCCTCGTGACTAACTGTCATGATCTTCTGATCATTGATGGTGATGAACCATCGAACTTCAATCAAGCCATGATGGGCCCAGATTCCTCTAAGTGGCGCAAGGCCACTGATTCCGAAATGGACTCCATGTCGGTCAACCAAGTATTTTCGTTGGTTGACTTACCCGCTGGTGTAAAAGCCATCGAGTGCAAATGGATCTTCAAGAAGAAGATTGACGTGGATGGAAATGTCCAGATTTATAAAGCCAGGTTGGTGGCAAAAGGTTTCAGACAAGTTCACGGTGTGGACTACGATGAAACCTATTCACCGGTGGCTATGATGAAATCTATTCGGATTCTACTAGCAACTGCAGCTTTTCATGATTATGAAATTTGGCAGATGGACGTGAAAACCGCCTTCCTGAATGGTATTCTGGAAGAGGATGTGTATATGACACAACCTGACGGTTACATAGATCCAAAGAATGCTGGGAAAGTATGCAAGCTTCATAAATCCATTTATGGATTGAAGCAAGCATCGAAGAGCTGGAATCTTCGTTTTGATGAAGCGATCAAACAATTTGACTTCATCAGAAACGAAGAAGAACAATGCGTGTATAAGAAATCTAGTGGGAGCAAGATTGTATTTCTTATTCTGTATGTCGATGACATACTGCTTCTCGGAAACGACATTCCAATGCTGAAGTCTGTAAAGGACTGGCTTGGAAGTTGTTTTTCCATGAAAGACATGGGTGAAGCCGCATACGTTCTTGGAATTAGGATCTATCGGGATAGACCTAAGAGGCTGATAGGCTTGTGTCAAGACTCATACATTGACAAAGTCCTACAAAGATTCAGCATGAAAGATTCCAAGAAGGGCTTCACGCCAATGGTACATGGCACAACGCTAAGCAAGAAGCAGAGCCCTACGTCGGCTGCTGAGCTTGAGCGCATGAAGAATATTCCTTATGCATCTGCAATAGGATCTGTCATGTATGCCATGATCTGTACTCGTCCTGATGTTGCTTATGCATTGAGCATGACGAGTAGATACCAGTCAAATCCAGGTGAAAACCATTGGATTGCCGTAAAGAATATCTTGAAGTATCTAAGACATACTAAGGATAAGTTCTTGGTGTACGGTGGAAGTGATGTGCTTAAAGTCAGTGGATTCACGGACGCAAGTTTCCAGACAGACACAGATGATTTCCGGTCACAGTCCGGTTATGTCTTTTGTCTGAATGGCGGTGCAGTAAGTTGGAGAAGCTCCAAGCAGGACACCGTTGCTGATTCCACTACAGAAGCTGAATATATCGCCGCCTCAGAAGCAGCGAAGGAAGCTGTTTGGATACGAAAGTTCATTATGGAACTAGGTGTGATACCAGATGCGGCTGAGCCTCTGGCGCTATTTTGTGACAACAATGGTGCTATAGCTCAGGCAAAGGAACCAAGATCACACCAGAAATCCAAGCATGTTCAAAGAAGATATCACTTGATACGTGACATCATTAATAGAAAGGAAGTCAAGATCAGCCGAGTACCGACAGATGATAATGTCGCTGATCCGTTGACAAAGCCACTCCCAAGGCCTAAGCTCGAGTTCCTGACTGAAGCTGTAGGCATTAGAAACATTGAAATGTAATCTAAATTTGAGTGGGAGTTTTGTGAGCTTTATTTTAGTTATTTGATATGTTCTTGTAAGACATTATTTTATGTTTTAATGAAATTTTTATTTCAAGATTATTTTAACTGTGATGAAATAATCGTTCCAAAATGATATAAACCATTTTATAGGTCATCGAAGTAAATGACTTGATCTTGAGTCATCGAAGTCATTTAGCTTGATCATGAGACCCTATATTTGATAGATGTTATATATCATCCCGTCCCCAGTCGAAGGTTGTTGAAATTGGAACATCAACAACCGTGTGAGACTGGATTGGTACGTGACTTATGACAAAGTCTCAGTGTGTCATAGATGCGCGGCATCAAAGTCAGTACATAGGTGTATGTTGGGAACATACGACCGGACAAGACCCGCTTATAAGAACTCTTCAGGATATTTATATCTGTGTCATAAGAGATTCTTACTACGACTATAGAGTATAGTCCTTAGACCTGAGTTCACATGCATGTGACTGCACATGGACTGATGTACTTTGATCATTGTCTAACGCTATCATTCTGTGATAGCTATAAGGACCTTGTTTGGGTACATCATGAAATGAGTAGTTTACAGTGATGGAACAAGATGGGATTTGTCCCTCCAATATAAATGGAGCGAATATCTCTAGGCCAATCGGAGATTTGAATACTGGAAAACGCATGGCCATGCTCAAACGGACTTTCCCGAGTCGTTTGGATTGTCAGTATCAAATCAGAGTCCGATGAACAAGATTAGGCTTTATAAGGATGACACCAATCTTGCCTTATGACTAATCGAGATATTGAGACAAAAGGATTATGAATACAGAGATTCCAGTACAAGTGGGAGATTGTTGGAATTGTGTCCAGTAATCTCGGTACTGTCTCTAGAAAGTAAGAGTATGTCAAAGATCAGACATAATTCATATAATGCTGGGGATCATGATGGCTTGCTAGAGTCCGCTCATGATCTATAAGTCTTGGACTTATTGCCTTTATTATATGATCCCATATGGGTCACACGCCTAAGCTAACAGGAAATTGTGTTGGAACGGCTTAGCAGAAGTACGACAAAAGTGCCAGGCATTTGTCGTACTAAGAGAGAATGATTAATGGGTCTGATTAAATGGGATTTAATCAGATTGGGCCCAAAAGCCCAAAAGGGAAAGAGAAGGTTTTTAATGACCAAAAGCCAAAATCTCTTTCTCTAACCCTAACACCCAGCCGCGGCCTCTCTCTCCCTCTGCGCCTCTCTCCTCGTGGTCTAGCAGCCATTCCTGTGATTGCGTGTGTGAACCTCTGGAGGATTCATCCCTCGGTGCATCTATCTGATCTCTGACCTGTTCTATTCCTTCCGCTGCAACAAACAGGTAAAAGGTGAGATCATCTAATGTTTCTATTCAAGAGAACCTAGATCTGTATGTTAAGGTTGAGATGAATCTGTGAATTACATCAGGATCAACCAAACGAATCCCTACAGTTCTCGCTCCTCGGTATCTGAAATATGTCAAAGAATTCGAAAGAGTTAGTGAGCTCTCATGCCGCCTTGAGGTAGGCTTCCATTCACTCATTTTTAGCCTCGTACCCCCACTTCTTTAGCCAGTCTGAGACCGGCGAGCAAGGCCTCGTACTCGGCTATGTTGTTGGATGCCGTGAATCCAAGTCGAAAAGACTGTTCCAAAATTTCACCAATGGGCGATAAGAGGCGTACTCCTACACCCGCTCCTCGTTTTGAGGATGCGCTGTCGACGAACAAGTTCCAGTTTTTGTCAACTTCCTGAGTATCAATATTTAATTCCGGCGAGAGTTCAACAAGGAAATATGCTATTACCTGGGATTTGGCGGTCGTCCTGTTTCGATCGATGTCTTATTCGCTGAGTTCCACTGCCCACTTAGCCAAGAGACCTGACTGACTTGGACTATGCAAAATTGTCCAGAGGGTTGACTGCTCAAGACGGCAATCGTGTGAGATTGGAAATAGGGTCGCAATTTTTGTGCCGAGATAACGACTGCTAGGGCTAGCTTTTCCATTGCATGATATCTCATCTCGGCGCCGTTCATTGTTTTACTTACGTAAAAGATTGGATTTTGTTCGCCTCTGTCTTCGCGGACTAGGACCCCACTCACGGCCGTTGTCTAGAACACAATGTATAAGAAGAGTGTTTCGCCGTTTTCTGGTTTGGACAACACCGGCGGGTTCGAGAGATACTCTTTAAGCTGAACGAAATCTTCTTGACACTCATAGTCCCATATGAACCTTTTGTTGCCTCGGAGGAGTTCGTAGAACGGCATGCATTTATCCATTGAGCACGAGATGAACCTGTTTAGCGCGGCAATGCGGCCAGTAAGGCGTTGCACCTCGCGAGTGTTATTTGGTGAGGGCAAGTAGAAGATGGCCGAGATCTGTTTTAGATTTGCTTAGATCCCTTTTCGTGTGACGAAATAGCCGAGAAATTTGCCTGATGTAACGCCAAAAGTACACTTTGTCTGGTTCAGCTTCATACCGTATCTGTTGAGGTTGCCGAAACATTCCTTTAGATGTCCCACGTGTTGGGATGCGATCAAGGATTTGATGAGAATATCTTCGATGTATACTTCCATTGTCGTGCCGAGTTGACTTGCAAACATCTGGTCGACCAATCGCTGATAAGTCGCTCCTGCGTTCTTAAGGCCAAAGGGCAAAACCTAGTAGCCGTAAGTGCCGCGATCGGTTATGAAAGCTATTTTCTCCCGGTCGTCCGGGTTCATGAGTATCTGATTGTACCCAGAAAAGGCATCCATGAACGAGAGTAACTCGTTCCCGACTGTTGCTTCCACAAGGCGGTCGATGTCTGGCAGAGGAAAACTGTCTTTTGGACAAGCTTTGTTAAGATCCGTGAAATCGACATATACCCTAAATTTACCGTTTTTCTTTTTGACAACGACGGGATTAGCTAGCCAATCAGGATATTTAACTTCCTCGATTGAACCGGCGTCCAGAAGTTTGTCAACCTTGTCGTTGACGGCTTTGGCTCTCTCGGGAATGAGTTTTTGCCTTTTCTGTTTGATCATTTTGTAAGTCGGATCTACATTGAGCTCGTGAGTTGTGATGGAAGGGTTAATACCTTTCATGTCCTTGACCGACAAGGCGAAGGTCGAAACGTTTTGTTGAAGGAATTTGATCAGTTCGCTCTTGATGTCTTCTGGGAGTTCCGCTCCGACTCCTACACACCTGCTCGCATCTGATTCGTCGATGACGACCTGCTGGATAAGTTCTTTCACAGGGCCCTTCCTGCCTTGTTCTGCGTTGATCATAAATGATGGTACTCTCATCTTGTGTTCTTTTATGAAACACGACCGACTTGCTCTCTGGCATCCTTTGACCGTCTGGATTCCCTTCGTTGATGGGAACTTCAGACATTGATAACTGGTTGACGACGCCGCCTTCATATTGTATAACCACAGAGTGCCGGGGATGACGTTGTAAATGGTGGGCTTATCGATAACATGGAACTTTACCAGCTTTGTTACTCCGCTAGCATAAACAGGTAATTTGATTGTTCCAATCATATATGTCGTCTCGCTCGTAAAACCAGTGAGTGGTTTGACCTTTTTCTTGATGTCTTCCTCTTTTATTTCCATCTTTTTCAATGTGTCCATGAAGATCAAATCAATAGAGCTACATGTATCGACCAGGATCCTCGATATTTCGCAGTTGCCAACCAGTAGTTCAACCACCAGGTGATCGTTGTGAGGGTAATGAGCCCCTGCCAAGTCCTCATCGGTGAAGACAACGGGCGGTTCATCGGTGAGAATTGGCCGCGGAGTGTTCTGTGAAGCGAAGGCCTTACGCTCGTACCCCCTGATTGATCGGACCGAATCGTTCACCGCGATCAGGCCGCCCATGATCCCCTTGGGTCCTCATCGTCTTCGTCCTCGTGATCGTCACGGTTGCTTTTTTTAGCATTGTTCGAAGGTCGGCGCTGCTTTCTGCCATGTTTAGGCGACTGATCTCCGTATTGTTCATCTTGGTCACTTTGCATCGCACTCCTTAGATCGTCCATAGATGTCTTCAACTTGCCGCTTTTAAATTGGGCGTATAATGCCACTTTGAGATGTCGGCATGATGAAGTGTTGTGCGACGTGGTTTTGTGGTACTCGCAATATCGTTGACCCTCTTGTGGTTCGGTGACAGCTTGCAGTGTTGTCTATTTTTCCTCTCGACTCTTCCACGGCTTGGATGTCTGCCGTTGATTTCCAGCGTTGCCAACTACCATGGTCGCCTTCGTCCCTTTCTCTTTTTCATAGTGCTGTCTCGGCTCGCGATCTTCATTCTTGCCGGTTTGCTTAGCGGAGCCGAATTTCTTGGCTAATGCCACTTTCTGTTCATCTAACTCGATGAACTTGTTTGCTTGGTGAAGAGCAACTTCGATCGTCAGCGGCTTGTTGAGAAACAAATCCTGATAAAAGGGAGTTTCATGCCACACAGCGTTTGTCAAAGCCGTGATGGCGAAGTTATCTAAATCTTCAACGCATGTGATGGTTCCTTTAAAGCGTTCTATGAAGGCCAGCAAAGTTTCCTTTTGTCCTTGCGACATGGACATCAGAGTGTCCATGGACGTGTCCTTGTTCACGTATGCGAAGTGATGTCGCACGAAAGCTCGCGTTAACTCTGGGAAGTTATCGATTGACTCCGGCGGAAGCCTGGAGAATCAGGTCAAGGCCACGCCTTCCAAAGTTTCCGCAAAGAGCTGACAGAAACCTATATCCCATTCTTTGGCCGACGAAAATCGTGCTTTCGCCGCCGTGATCTTGAAAGTGGTTAGATGGGCCGCAGGATCTTTAGTGCCGTCGTAAGTCAGACGTACGTATTGGTAATACACGAAGTGAAAAATGTTCTTTGAGTTTCTTCAATAATATGATCGATCTCTGGGGCAGACCCCTTGAAGTTATGGACCTCAACTTTTAACTCCTTGAGGGTATCCCTTAACTCTATTATTTGATGACTGACATCGTCGGGGTCCGCTCCTTTGATGGATGTTTTTTGAAGGTCATCGCGATCTCGGTGTGTGCTACGCTCGCGGCGTGGGTTGCGCTCTTGGTGTAAGTCGCGTTCACGGTGTAAGTCGCGTTCACGGTGTGAATCACGCTCATGATGTGAATCGCAATCACGGTGTGAATCACGCTCATGGTGTGAATCCCCCTCGCAGTATGAATCACGTTCATGGTGTGTGTCGCGCTCTAGAGTATTATAAACTAATCGTCTGAAGACGTCTTCCTTTGCCTTGGAAGGGATGACGTGTTGGGATTTGGAAGGGTATTTCGATTGTTGCTCGGAGCGAATTTTGTCCTGCTCGGTATGCAACTGGTCGATTTTTTCCGAGAATTCTCTTAATGGAACCGATTTTGGCTATTAGAGTGGCTAAAACAGAGTCTTGCTCGACTTGTTTTGATGTTTCGTTGGATGGCGGGATGTCCTTGCCGCCTTTCTGGTTTTTCCCAGGTTTAGGAGCTTGAGGCGGATTGCCGTCATTACGGCTCCTAATCTCTCCATCTTCGGGATCACTGAGGTCGTGACCGCTGAGTTCGCAGTCGACCCTAGGATTGTCCTCAGGATCGACGTTGTCGAGGTCTCATGTCATTCTGAGAAAAAAAACTTTTTAAGAAATCCCCACAGTCAGCGCCAATTGTAAGATCTCAACTCGGTCTATCCGAAGATAGAAAGAGTTATATGGTTTCTTGAGGGATTCTTAAAAGGAATTTAAACTCGGCTCGGCGGAGAGAGTGAAATTATGGTTTCGCTTAGTTTTCCGGGAAGAAATAAAGCGGTTGAGTATAGGTTTTTATATTTTGTTTGACCTGCCCATTTTTATGTTTTTATACGGTTTTAAAAAAAACGATAACATATTTGTGTTACAATTGTTTCTTAGAACTGTGTTATCCTACTAATTTCTTCTCTTTAAATTACTATGCCTTATAGTTCCATATTAAGTGGACAGGCTAATAAAGTTGAAGAGTAGAAACTGCAGACGAAGAGGCGAGAAAAAAAAATCAACGGAAGAGTTGATGCTTCGACTTTCGGAAAATGATTTTATAAAATAAAAAAAGATGCCACTAATAAATGAAATGTGCTGACCTAGAAGCTGATGTGTGAAAAGCTTTTATTTTGATTGGTTTATGTTAATTTTCATAAGGACAGGTGTCAACACCTCATGCAATAAGGGTGCTGAGGTGTCAACACCTGAAGATGCAATCCAACTATTATAGTATTGATTCCTTTTGATCTACTTATAATATATCTAAATTTTTCTTGATGAATCATTTAGTCAGAATTGATAATAAAAAAAATAATAAGAAAATAATTAAGATAAACCATCTCTCCTAATACAATCTGAACTGCATCCTCATACCATATAAAAATCATTCTCAAAATACAATGAAAAAAACAAAGTGCAAAATATCGTGAGCAGAGACAAGAAAATGGAAGTTTAGTAGCAGCCCTTGAGATCGTTTACAACATCGTAAGGGATTGGAGTGACAGTCTCCAAAGTCATACCCTCGACCATGAAACCAGGTTTGGGACCTTTAGGCTGTCTCTTGGTGCTGATATAGTCTCTCCTCTGGCTTTGGCTGCAGCCTTGAGCTCATCGTTCTTCTTCTTCCTCAGTTTGAACTCTTCAGCACAATATGTTGTTCTTTATATACATGATCAATTGAATTCCTAATCTTATTAAGATTTATATAACTAGGATTTTATCTTTATATATCGGTGGTTATTCTTGCATAAAAATGGTTTGGTTTAGGTGATTTATTACAAGATCTTTAGATCTGTTTCGCAATTTTAGACTTCCCATGAAACTGATGGAATCTGCTGATCAACGCATAGTAGTTTTGTAACTGGCTTTTATGATCATCAGATTATACTAGCGGTCTGGAAAATCCCTTTGTAATCAAAGAAAAATTATCAGACTTCACCAAAAAATCTTATCTAAACAGAGGGTAGTTTTGCAGTTGACTGAAAGTTGACTTTTTCTTCGGACTTTTTATGTAGTCATAAAAAAAATTGAGTAAATTTGATTGAATCTTGATTTTTTCCAGACAGCATCAGAACTATAGGAGTGAAATATATGACATTCATCACACTGCTATAGAAATCTGAAATATAAAATTTTGGTCAACCCAAAAATATCCCAACTTTTCATCAGACTTCTCTCAATATTTGAATATTTTGCGAGACTGCATAGGAAATCTGGTTTAAAAAAGTTAAATTTTGTCAATTGCAAAACTACCCCTTATTTTTTTTCTCCGATAAAAAATCAACATTTTGGTCAACCGTAAAATTACCCTTTTTATTTTCTCATACTTCATAAGTAGTCAGATAAAAAAGTCAACGTTTTGGTCAACTGAAAAAATACCCTGAAAATTTTACAAAGCAGATATCGTACATTGTCTGATTATTAGTAAAAAAAAATACTCTTTTTGTCCGACTGCAAAAACTATGGTATCTTCAACGAGGTGACTTTTCACTACATTAAGTATATACACTTCTGTTCCCACAAGGCTGGATCACAGGTAAAGAAACTCATAGCAAAAGATTAATTGTGTTGTTTGGTAAGCTCACAATTTGCTATTCATGTTGTCTCTGATATGTGTGGTTTCTCAGTTGTGGCAGAAAGTTGGTTGGTGATGTCACTCAATCACATAGGGTTAACTCATCGGTTAACACAAACCAGGCAACCACATTGAATTGAACCCATGTACGATGATATATATATTAAAAAAATTGGTTTTCTGTGACATATGATTCATGTGTCTTAAAATCTAATCTGTGTTATTCTTTTGTAGGTGGTGTCTTCTCAAAACAATGTTACAATGCTGATATGATTCTAGACTATCTAAAGCAACCTGCGTGCACGTGAGTTTGAGCTTGAGTTTGCCTCGCCCGTTGCACCTGGATGAAATTGCTCGGTAGTTGAAGATCCCAAAGAACAACCTAGAGAGTATGTATCGTCTTTCTTTCTCCTTATAATCTCCATCTACACTTACAAGTTCTTGACTTTTAATAAGTTGGCTTTATGTCTCGGGTAACTTCAATCACAGTTGGTAGAATTTATGATCTATTTAGTGATCGAGAGACTACAATGAATATCTGATGAAGTAAAACAAAAACTTGGTTTCAGCGGCAATGTTATTTCGTCCGAAGAGAATATGCTATTGTGAATGCAGCGGTTGAGGAATGTAATGTTTCCTTTGTTGGGTAAGCTTCAAGGTTTGAAGTAAAAAGGAAATATTCTAATAAGTTGTTTAGGAGATTTTCCAATTAGGAATAGGAGTTACCTATTTCCTTTTCTCATAAGGTTTAGGAAGGACTCTAAAACCTATATAAATAAGAGGTTATGGAGAGATGTTCCATAAGACTCATAAGACTCAAAAGAGAATTAAGGTTGTTGAGTTGTGACAATCTTAAGAGAGATTTAGTTTTGAGAGAGTTTCTAAATCTAATAAAGAAAAGGTGTTCTTTATACATTGAGTTTTCTCACATTTGGTATCAAGAGCGTTTTGGTGAGATCCTGATCAAGAGAGATCTGATTAAACCCTAACCTCAAGAGCCTAGTTGAATCAATCAAGGAGGATTTGATTCATCTTGGTGAATACAACAAAGGAATCGTTGTGTAACACAACAAAGGAGTTGTTGTGTAGAGAGCTTTCGAAATCATCTTAAGAAGAAGACGATCTCGAAGAAAGCCGGAGGAAGACTCGCACGCGATCGAAGAGAGAGATCGTGAAGTAGTTCTTCGTTCATCTTGAGCAAGGAAGATCAAGAAGGAGCCGATCGCCGTAAGCCATGGAGGGAGAACGAGCGGTTAAAGGATTAGAGAGAGGAGTCTCAATCCAATGTCCTATGTTGACCACCACGAATTACACAGTGTGGTCGATGAGGATGAAGGTTCTGTTGCGGATTCACAAGGTGTGGGAAACCGTAGAAACAGACAAAGGTGATGATGATAAGAAGGATATAGCAATAGCGTTGCTATTCCAATCCATTCCGGAGTCGATGATCTTACAGGTGGGAGAGCAAGAATCACCTAAAGACATCTGGGAAGCTATCAAAGCTCGTCATCTAGGAGCTGATCGAGTCAAGGAGGCGCGACTTCAAACCCTAATGGCCGAGTTCGATAGATTGAAGATGAAGGAAGAGGATACAATCGATAACTTCGCGGGGAAGCTATCAGAGATATCAACAAAAGCCACTGCCCTAGGAGAAGCGATTGAGGAACCAAAGCTGGTGAAGAAGTTCCTAAACAGCTTACCAAGAAGCAAGTATATTCAGATCATAGCTTCTCTAGAACAAGTCCTAGACCTAAACACCACAGGTTTTGAGGACATAGTAGGGAGGCTAAAGGCTTATGAAGATAGAGTGGGTGAAGAAGAGACACAATCTGAACCACAAGGGATGTTGTTGTTTAGCTCAGATCCGAGTTATGGAGGGAGCAGAGGAAGAGGACGAAGCAGGGGAGGTAGACATAGCTCAAGAGGGAGAGGCAGAGGACGTGTTACACAACAAGAAGGTTCGTCTAACACAGAAGGACATACGAAAGAGAAGAAGGATCTTTCAGAGATCATCTGTTTCAGATGTGACAAGTATGGCCATTATGCATCTAGCTGCCCTGATAGGTCCCAAGAGACTCAAGAAGCAAATAAAGTGGAGACAGAAGTAGCTGATCAATCACTTTATATGCATGAGATTGTGTTTCTGAATGAAGAAAGTATCATACCGAAGAAGTATGAATCTGAGGATGGAGAAGAAGGTCTATGGTACTTAGACAATGGAGCAAGTAATCATATGACAGGTAACAAGCATTACTTCTCTAAACTTAATGAAAATATCAAAGGAAAGGTGAAGTTTGGAGATGGTTCTTGCATAGAAATAGGTGGGAAGGGATCCATCTTATTTCAAAGCAAAACAAAGGAACAACAGCTTGTTACAGACATCTATTACATCCCTGAATTAAAGAGTAACATCTTAAGTTTAGGACAGGCCACAGAAGCTGGTTGTGATGTTAGAATGAGGATGAATTACTTGACTCTACATGATCCAATGGGGAGACGAATACTTAAAGCCATAAGGTCTCAAAACCGGCTTTATACGATTAGTCTTAAGATTTGGAAACCTGTATGTTTGCAAGTCAATTTGGATGAAGAGAATTGGAGATTGCAGGCGAGATTGGGTCACACAACAAGAAGGGTTGTGGAACGCAGAGATGTGATCTTTGATGAGAAAGCAGGCTGGAACTGGAATGAAACAAGGAGAGATTCGAGTATGAGTCCAGGGATGTTTCATATGAGATGGGGAACTGTTGTAGATGCAGGAGAAGGTCCTGTAGAAGTCACGCATGATGAAGAAACAGAGCATAAAAGGAACGATGCTTTGGATGATCAAGGGTTCAACAATCACGAGCAAGGTGACGTTGAACAAGGGAATGATCTTGTGCAAGACAACGATGACCATGATGAAGTAGAGGAAGAACTTCATCAAGAACAGCCTCTAAGGAGATCTACAAGAACGGTGAGTGGACCCAGTTATCTCAATCAAGTTTCAATGGAGAGCGAGATGTTGCTACTCTCAATTAACAAGGCGCCAAGGGCATGGAACACAAAGCTAGATCGGATCCTAAAGGAGATGAGATTCGAGAGATGCACAAAAGAATCTTCTGTGTATTGCAGAGAAGATGGAATTGAGTTTAAGCAAGAAGGTTATACTCAAAGAATCCTAAAAGAAGCCGGATTAGAAGGATGTAATCCAACGCAAATTCCTATGGAAGACGGATTAGAAGGATATAATCTAACGCAGAGTCCAAGGAAGTCACATGGAGAGGTGATTAAGCAGATACTAAGGTATCTAAGAGGAACTGTTAGTTATGGTCTGAAGTGCAGGCGTAACACAGCCAAAAGGCTTGTGGAATACAGTGATAGTAGCCACAACATTGATGTAGAGCATGTTCCAGGAGTGGAACAAAAGGCAGATATCTTGACAAAGGCGTTGGCAAGAATCAAGTTCAAAGAGATGAGAAGTCTCATAGGAGTTCAAAACCTATCTAAGCTTGAGTTGAAGCTTAAGAGGGAGATTGTTGGGTAAGCTTCAAGGTTTGAAGTAAAAAGGAAATATTCTAATAAGTTGTTTAGGAGATTTTCCAATTAGGAATAGGAGTTACCTATTTCCTTTTCTCATAAGGTTTAGGAAGGACTCTAAAACCTATATAAATAAGAGGTTATGGAGAGATGTTCCATAAGACTCATAAGACTCAAAAGAGAATTAAGGTTGTTGAGTTGTGACAATCTTAAGAGAGATTTAGTTTTGAGAGAGTTTCTAAATCTAATAAAGAAAAGGTGTTCTTTATACATTGAGTTTTCTCACATCCTTCGATGAAAGATATACAGAGAGCTCACCAAAAGACTAGATATGTTTACATATTCCAGAGAGAATATGCTGTTGTGAATGTGTCCTTCGTTGAAAGCGATTCAGAGTGCTTGTTGATGTATGTTGTTGCCATAAAACGAGTTTTGTTTTAATCCACTATAGCGTTCTTGTCTCACTAATGATATTTGCCCAATTGTTTAATGATGAGAAGTTTGTTGGCAACAACAACTTGAGTAGGCCTTGTATATGCCGAGTTTGATGTATTGTCTACCTCTATCATAGTACTAAGTGTCTTTGAGACTACGTTAATCATTTCAGTTTTGTTTTATTTTGAGTCCAATTGAATAATATATGTCAATGGGACTTGGTATGCAGGTACATATGGTTGGTTGGTTATGCAGGGACTTGGATGCAGGTACATATTTCTCATTCTGGTTAGCACTCAGCTGTAAAATATTCTTAGGCTCAATGTAATTGACCTTTAGATGCAGAACACTGATGGTGGAGACTATGCCAAACAAGAGGACTCATTCCTTTTTGTTATCTTCAACAATCTTGGGAAGTTAGTTTTCATTTGTTAGATGTTGTCTTTTGCTCAGTGATTAACAAACTAGTAAGTTATGAAATTGATAAATGCGATGAATTTTAAGACGAGAATTGTTGCGAAGAACTAATTTCATTAAATCTACTGCATTCGCAACAAAAAGTAACGAGATGGATACATAAACAAATGAGAAACCCTAATTAACCTAAACGACAAAGATTTTAACCAAATCAAAAACATAAGTGATCGGTCGAAACCCTAATCAGACTAAAACAAAATCATTAACCCTAATTATTAAGCCTCTGTTAACTTCTCCAAAGCTTTACTCGGTTTGTTCTTCAACGGGTTCGTCGATTGGCGACAGAGAGGGCATGAGTCATGTCGATCCAACCACTTGACGAAACAATCTTCATGAAACATATGAGAACAATCAGGCGGTTGGCAGAGGGGTTCCGACTCCGACATATCTTCTAGACAGATGGCACAAGATCCTTCTACTTCTGTTGTCGAAGGAACAGAATTAAAAGGCACGACGGTGTAGTCTTTCTTTGTAAATTTGACGAATACCGTTATCAACAAGGGTCGTTCTCTCCGTCGGGATTCGACAACAATCCGATCGGTAATAAGTCGGGACAAGACATGGTCGTTGAAGCGGCTATTGATTTGTTGATGAACGGTGGTTGGTTTGAAGTCTTTGAATCTGACAGTGGATAACATGGCGGGAAAAGAAGAATCTGGGTAAGAACCGAGACTCGTGATATTACCATCGTCACTCTCGTCTACAAGAAATTCTTCGATAACCTGACTTTGTCTTATCAACACTGCAGAGTTGAAAAACCCCAAGGAAAGACATAGAGGCTCTGAAAGTGAACTGATCTCGACCTTGAGTGATTTAGTTTCCATCTTCGTCGTTGAAATTCAAAAAAGAAAATCGGAGATGTGTCGTAACAGAGAAAGAGATTGTGTCGTCGAAACAGAGAAAGAGAAGAGTGTTGTGAAAGAAGAAAATTGAGATTGGTAACTGAAGTATGTTGGGTTGGACCGTGATGTTGTATTTATAGGAAAAAGGCTGAAACATTAAACGCGTAAATGCCAACTGTTCACTTTCCTTTTTTTTTTTTTTTTGTCAACTGATGGATTATATTAATGGAATTGAGAGCCGAGAGTTACAAGATCCTAAACATAGGAAACTAGAGCCTAAACAACAGGCAGCCAAAACCCAAACAACGGGTAACAAAAGCCTACAGAACAGGCGACATGAGCCCATAAAGGGTTACTAAACCTACAGCTATTGGAAACATAAATCGATACATCCAGAAGATAACCAAAGCACCTCAAGCTTGGAGTTTGTAGCAACCGCAAAAGAAGAAAGAGCGAGATAAATCGCCGTAGCCCACGACTCACCCAAGCGAAAACATCAACAACCTAGAGACTCACAGAGAACCACTCTCTCACCACCCAAGAACCCATAAACAAGACTTCAAAATCCGAAAAAGAACCTAAGAAAGTTCTCTACCATCATTCGGACGCGGTAAAGACGCACTCATAAACGTCTAAACTACCCTACAAAGAAGCCCCCGACGAAACCAAATCTCTAACGATGTCTAAACAATCCAAACACCAATCTAAAATATAAAAACCGGATTGAAAAGCACTCTTAAAGAACCAAGTTAGCCACAAGGATCCAAGCTGAGAGACCATAACCATATCCAAATTACCAACTTATCCCATAAGCAGAGGTAGAACACTAGAAATAAATTAAACCGATTAAACCTTCTCCCAACCAGATCTGTATCAAACAAGACCAACTACACCACTAACTCGTGCTTACCTCTACAGAACACGACCACAACGGAGAAACTACAAGATAAAGCAAACAGAGTCAAAGCGGTGAGCCAGTCTCGCCATCGTCACCCGGGAAGGACCGACCGGAAATCGCCGGCGACAAGCCTCAAAGGAGGGAACGGCGAAGAACCCACGGCGAGAACGAAGGAGACGGACCACCACAAGCCGAGACGAATGGAAGCCGTAGACCACCACTCATCGAAGAAGACCACCGCACTGAAGAGCAACGCCGAGGATAGAGAGAACCGTCGTCGATTAGCAACCGGAGACGGAGAAACGTGACCAAAACCGGAGAGGAGAAGCGACTACAACCAGAAAACTAAGCTGAAAAAGGCCTCTCCGGCGACGCCAAGAGGAAGCGACGTTCGCCGGAGAGGATGGAAGCACGTACTCGAAAACTCGACGGCGCCTCGAACTGCGTGTCAGAGAGCTTTCAAGCTGTTTTTCCTTCCTTTTCCATATCAGACATTTGTTCGTTCACTTTCCTTTTTCTTGGAAGTATTTTTAACGGTCATCTAATGTTCTATTTCCTTTTTCCGTATTTGGTAACATTCAGGTTCATTGTTTTCCTTTTCTTGATTGTGCCGGTTTAGAATGTGGGTGACTATACCAGAATCTTAACTAAAGTAATTTTTGCAACTACAGTATTTATTCATAGGTTTAAGATGGTTTAATTTTTTGTCGTCGGTTTAAGATGGTTTACGGTTTTCTTATGGGAAATTATGTGTAATAATTAACAACTAAGAAAATTATAATTCGCTCATTTTTTTAAAAACTTTTGTAAACACACACTTTCTATCTTACATGATTTGCATTTTTAATAACGGATATAAATTTTAACTAATTATGTTGTTGATGAACTATACAATATTCTATATAGACATACATAGAATATGTTTAATATAGAATATATTCTACGTAATCAAATATAAAAAAAAAGAATAGATTCAAAAGAATTCCATACTACTGTTTTATATTTATAATACAACACAAATATCATATATAGTATAGAATATTATACGTAATCAATTGCAAGGTATGACTTCTTCACAAAAATTGTATAATGGACTACGTTAATTAGAAAATACAGTTTATTTATGTAATATGAAACTTAACTGTTTTTGAGATCATGAGATCACTACTGAAAAAACAGAACATTAAATAAAACACAATTACGGAATGAGATGAATTTTTTTGTTCTATACATAATTACTAATTACTCAAGTAATATAGAAACTAGGGATATGAGTTTGGATATTTGTTTAGGTTCACGTCAAATTTTAAGTTTCTTCTATAATAATATGTCCTATTTGGATATTTTCAACTTTTGGATCATCTATCTATACAAATATAAATTATCTTTTTTGGAGATTACCCACGGATAACGAGATGAATATCTACTCTTAGTTAATATGGTATATTTGGAAGAGTAGAAATGACATGGTTTATAGTAATATCAACCAGAATCCTCAGGAAACATTAAGATTGGCAGAAACATAATCGGTGACATGGGAGATGCACAGATAAATGAGGTAAAAGATTCAATACTAGGAACAGTAGGTGGAGAAAATTCTGAATTTGAGTTGACATTCAGTGGTCAATGGTGTTTTGTGGATGGAGAGAGAGATCATTTTTCAGGACAAGGATGGTATAGTGGTTATGAGAAGGATGCAAATATTTTGATGGGGGCAATGAATATCAGAGCCAGCTTATCCCCACTACATGCAGAATTTGAAGCCCTGGTATGGGCCACGGAATGCATGAAGTATCATAAACATCAACACATCACATTTGCAACAGACTGTTCAGAATTGGTGAAAATAGTGTCGGAAACAGAAGAATGACCAGCTTTCTCGATTCACTTAGAGGAGTTCCAAGCAAGAAAGGAGTACCTTTCCACATTTGAACTCATCTATGTATCGCGCACAACAAATTTGATGGCAGACAGGCTAGCACGGAGTGCCCGCCTAAGACCGTCATATTCAATCCATGTTGGACCGGAGCCACCAAGTTGGATTAGTGAAAAATAAGTTTTTTTAGTCTATCTGGTTGACAAAAAAAAACTTTTGGATCATGTTCAGTTCTCTCTATATTCTGTTGGGATTGAATTTAATTTGATATCTGAAATTACCAAAGAAATTTTTTCCAAAAGTATTTAAAATATCTAAATTACTTTAAAAGTTCGGTAAAAATCAACCAAATTACTCAAAATATCTAAAATATATAAATTAGATATTTTTAATTTTAGACACTTAAAAGTATCTAAATTAACTAAAACTATAGTATAAAAACTAAGTCTAGACATATTACTTGGAATCGAAAGAAACTGAACCAATTCAACTAGTGGCGAAAATAGAAAATCATTTTACCGGAGTCATATATATATATATATATTAAATTATTAAGTTAATATAATGAAAATTATTTTATTTAGGAAACATAAATAAAATCAATTTAATGGATTTAAAAGACAGAAAATGGTAAATAGAAGATTTTTTTGTCAAAAATAGAAGTTTTTAGTCAAAAGTTTTTTATAACATTAGATAGAATTAAAAAAGAAAAATACAAAACTGAAAAAAGAGAACCAAATACATAAAAAGAAAATAGGAGGGGTCAAAATTTGATTTTTATAGGGGTTATTTTATGCAATATTGAATAAATACAATGAAGTTTTGTAAATTTAGTGGGGTCCACTGAGAGCATGTTTATCAATAGGTTTTAAGGGTGGGGTTCTTAACTATTCACGTGGGTCCCACGTGAATAGTTAAGAACTCGGGTCCTAAAAATCCTTATTTAAAAACTGGTTCTTACACTGTTCATGACACGTGGCAGCCTGTCATTCGTCTATTTATTTTTTCGATTTTTTTTTTTTACACTTTTCCCAAAAAATTTTTTTTTTTTTTTTTAAGAACCCCATGAAGGGTTCACCACTAATCATGCTCTAAGTGGTTCCGCACCTGAAACCAACCATGATTTTTTGGGTATTAATTAGTTTCTAACTTTACTATATAAACTGGAAACCGAAAGAACCAAATCAAACTGAACACTTAGGCTTATACCAAACAAACGATGTAATAATTTTTTTACTGTCAAATAATATAGTACTTTATTTTTAATTATCTTATCAAAATTAAATATTATTAACAAAATGAAAAATTAAGCTCTGGAATTTGAGTTAAAGTATACGTTTAACCTAGTTTAGCTGAAGCAATAAAACTACGAGCATATATCCTGTCACTAAATAAAGATAAGGATGGACTTTTCTAAATTGACTCTATACGTTTAACCTAGTTTAGCTGAAGCAATAAAACTACGAGCAAATTAATATACCCGGTCACTAAATAAAGATAAGGATGAACTTTTCTGTCGTGAATTTGGTGATATTTATAATTAGAATATGGAAATTCAATATCTCAAGATCAAGCCAACGGCTCTATATTGAATAGCTTGCTCCTGTAATTACTCTAGTATATTTTGTATATCTTTAAGTCTGTGTGTATATAAGCAGCACATTACCATCAATAATAATCATCTATTCCATAAGTTATTATGGTATCAGAGCATCTTAGGTCTTAACCTATTTTTTTTCTTTTTCTTTACCCGTCGCCGTCTTCTTCTTTCCTCCTCTCTGCGTCTTTTTCTACATTCTCCTTCTCTGTTTTTGCAAATCTTTATATCATCCAACACTCAAATCAGTGTTATTAATGGCCTCTGACTCCACTACTGAGCGCACATCTGTGTTTAATGCACAAAACCCAGAAAGCACTCTCCTGTCTGTAAACATGTCGAGTGTTACAAAACTCAACAACCAGAACTATCTCATGTGGCGTTGTCAAGTTCGGGCTCTCCTTGAAGGTCATGAACTCCAACATTTCATCGATGATTCCAGTGATGTGCCATATCCTACGTTACTGGTCGATGGAGTCTCAGCCACGAATACGGCTTTTGCCCCATGGAGACGCCAAGACAGGCTTTATACAGCTCCATCATTGGTGCGATCTCACAATCCACGCAGTCTCTGGTCACAATGGCCACAACCACTAAGGAAGTCTGGGACATCCTTGCGGCAGCTTTTGGAAATCAAACTAAGGGACACATCTGATAGCTCAAAATCCAATTGAAAGCCTCTGTCAAAGGCACAAAGTCAATTACAGATTACCTCCTTGGTATAAAGGCGAAGGCGGATGATCTTGCTCTCCTGGGTAAGCCTATATGGATGCTGAAGATCTGACCGAACAGATACTTGCAGGTCTTGGAGATGAATACAAGCCCGAGATTGACGCAATCAACGGACGTGACAACCTGATCTTGTACACTGAACTATATGAGCGTCTATTGAATCGAGAAGCAATGATCATGTCAAACGAGTCTTCGACTAGTGTTCCTGTTGTTGCAAACGCCACTGACACACGGTCTCATCAACAAAACCGTGGTAACAACTTCAGTAACAATCGTAACAACAACAACACCTCATCTCAGCCTCGTGTTTACAACAATAATCAGACCCAAAATCGGTTCTCCAAGCCGTACTTGGGAAAGTGTCAGGCTTGCGGCGTCCAGTGACACAATGCTAGGTACGGTCCTGAGTTTCGCATCATCCGCGGCGCATCCTCTGTTCAGCCATGGCAGCAGCAATTCCAGCAACAACAATACCCGCAGCAACCACCAACTGCTCCAATGTGGAATCAGCTCTCGAATGCTCAGTCATGGCAGCCTCGAGCTAACGTGGCTATGATTTCAGACCCGTCTACATGGCTTCTGGACTCCGGAGCCTCACATCACATGACTGCTGATCTCGGAAATCTCTCAGTCCACAATCCGTATGGAGGCGATGACAATGTGATTCTTGGTGATGGCTCCACTATCCCAATAACACATTCTGGTTCTTTCTCTTGTCCTTCATATACTCATCCTTTCTTCTTGAATAATGTTCTATGTGTTCCATCTTTAGATAAGCATTTTATCTCTGTATTTCAACTATGCAAAACTAATAGTGTAGCGGTTACGTTTACACCAACATACTTTCAGGTCCGGGATCTACACACGGGTGCTCTTCGTCTAGAAGGCAAGCCTGAAAATGGCACCTATGCGTGGCCCAAGTCTTCCTCTAGTTCTCGACCTTCTCTTGCTTTTGCATATACTATCAAAGATTCTTTATCGGATTGGCATTCTCGCCTAGGACATCCGGCTTTACCAATTATTCAAAAAATATTTTCACAATTTAAACTTCCTGTTTCTTCAAATGTTTTAATGGCTCAGCCATGTACTGCTTGTTCCATCAATAAAATGCACAAGTTGCCTTTCACTCAATCTACTTTAAAATCTTCAAAACCTCTTGATATAGTATTTTCTGATGTATGGACATCACCACTAGTCTCTATTGATGGCTACAAGTATTACATTATTTTCGTTAATCATTTTACTCGATACACGTGGTTGTATCCTTTGAAACAAAGATCGCAGGTTTTTACTGTGTTTTCGACGTTCAAAAATTTGGTGGAAAATAAATTTTCACTCAAATTACGAACTCTTTATACCGGCAATGGGGGTAAATATATAGGTCTAAGGACATTCCTCTCTAGTCAGGGTATCTCACATATGACTAGTCCGCCGCACACGCCCGAGCATAATGGTATTGCCGAAAGACGTCATCGACACATAGTTGAGACAGGCTTATCACTTATGTCTCATGCGTCGATTCCTCGGACGTACTGTACATATGCATTTGGGACGGCAGTGTATCTCATTAATCGTATGCTGAATCCCACCTTAGAGTTTCGAACTCCCTTTCAAAGTTTATTTGGTTATCAACCAAACTATCAAAAGTTGAGAGTTTTTGGGTGTCTCTGTTTTCCATGGTTACGCATGTATGCATCCCACAAACAGGATGCTAAGTCGACACCGTGCGTCTTCCTTGGGTATTCCATCTCACTGAGCGCCTATCTCTGTTTAGATCGAACTACATCTCGTATCTTTACCTCTCGACATGTTTTATTTCATGAGGCAATTTTTCCTTTTGCGGTATCATCACCTATTACGATAGCTGAAACTAACGACACTAATGAATCTGTTGAAGGATCTTTCTTTGTTTTTCCTGTAGTCACAGTGATCCCTCCCCAAGCTCAACCTTCACCGCCTGCCATAGACAATCAAATACAGGAGATACAGACTCCACAAACACATACATCATCATCCTCAGACAATGCTCCCTTAGCATCTGAGGCAGAGACTACTACAACTAGTCCACCACAAGAATCATCTCCTCAACAAGCAACTGAAGTACCACAACAAGCTCCACTGCCACCTCCTCCACGGCTAAGCACACACACAAAGAAACCAGTGCAAAGGCTGAATCTACGTGCCACAGTCACTCCTAGATCAGAAACCATTCCACGCACTGTCGCCGAAGCTCTCAAGATTCCTCATTGGAGAAATGCAATGAGTGAATAGATTAATTCTCATATTAGGAATCAAACTTGGAATCTGGTACAGCCATCTAGTGTCTCCAATATTGTTGGTTGCGGGTGGATCTTTACGATCAAACGGAAAGCAGATGGGTCGCTTGACAGATATAAAGCACGTCTAGTAGCCAAAGGGTACAATCAAAGGCCAGGAATTGACTACCATGAGACGTTCAGCCCGGTCGTTAAACCTGCAACAATCCGGGTTATACTCAGTACGACTGTCACCCGAAATTGGCCTATGCGGCAACTAGACGTCAACAACGCGTTCTTACAAGGACGCCTGCAGGACGAAGTGTATATGGCACAATCACCAGGCTTCCAAGAAAAGGATAATCCAAAAGCTCATCTGCAAACTTCAAAAGGCCATTTACGGTCTCAAACAAGCTCCCCGAGCTTGGTACAATGAGCTACGGACATTCCTTATTCAGTCCGGTTTCAAGAATTCAGTGGCAGATACCTCTCTCTTTATCTACAACCAACATGACTTACTTCTCTACATGCTCGTATACGTCGATGATATTATCGTCACAGGAAACAGTCACTCACACATTTCACGGTTTATCGCCTCCTTATCTCATCGTTTTTCGCTTAAAGTTTTGGGTGATTTGTCTCATTTTTTAGGCATTGAAGTAACACGTAACAAGAATGATATACATCTCACCCAACATCGATATATTGCAGATTTACTACAAAAGGCACGGATGTCGGATGCCAAGTTAGTTTCAACACCTATGGAGTCAACATCCTCCCTCACACTAGTTTATGGAACATCACTTGATGATGCCACAGAGTATCAAATGATCGTCGGCAGCCTGCAATATCTCTCTCTCACTCGACCCGACATCTCCTTCGCCGTCAACAAGCTTTCACAATTCATGCATCGACCCACAACCGAGCACTGGTCAGCCGTTAAACAAATACTTTGATATCTCTCCGGTACCATGTATCATGGAATCAATCTCTCAGCTACGAACAACCAGCACCTTCACGCCTTCACCGATGCTGATTGGAAGGCAACAAAGATGATTACACCTCGACCAGTGCTTACGTCGTCTACTTAGGCAGCTACCCGATTGCTTGGTCGTCAAAGAAACAACAAGGTGTAGCATGCTCCTCTACTGAAGCAGAATACCGTGCCTTGGAGTCCACAACAGCAGAACTAAGTTGGCTCTCTTATCTCCTAACAGAACTCGGCATCAAATTTACAACCAAACCGGTCATATACTGTGACAACATAGGAATGACATATCTTGCTGCTAATCCCGTCTTCCACTCACGCATGAAATATATAGCATTGGATTATCATTTTGTGAGGCAGTTCGTTCAAAGTGGTCAACTATGAGTCACTCATGTCACCTTCGAAGATTAGTTAGCTGATGCTCTAACCAAACCGCTTCCGCGCACACGGTTTCATATGCTCTCTGTCAAGATCGGACTTTCCTCTCGCCGTCCGTCTTGATGGGGTGTGATAGAATATGGAAACTCAATATCTCAAGATCAAGCCAACGGCTTTATATTGAATAGCTTGCTCCTGTAATTACTCTAGTATATTCTGTATATCCCTAAGTCTGTGTGTATATAAGCAGCACATTACCATCAATAATAATAATCTATTCCATAAGTTATTAGTTTATTCCAATAAATGAAAGCTTTTTTATATAGGAGTATAAAGATTTAGTGACCAAGTAAAACCTATGGTACAAGTAATTCTAGAAGCTACTACGAGATGGATCTTATAAAGGGCATCCATCTTATTATTCATAACACTCTCCCTTGGATGTCCATTATAATGGAATGGTTCGTAATGCGTTTAATATGTTGCCTCATTAAAAACCTTACCAGGAAAACCCAATGGGAAAAACCAAGGTTAAGGGAAAAAGAGTGCAATACACAATTACTCCCTCTCATGAGTACACAAGTCGAGATCTTTGAGACGGCGTAATCCGATATGATGAACTAACTTCTTGAAAGTAGAAGTAGGTAGCACCTTTGTAAATAAGTCAACCAAATTATCACTTGAACGAATATGTAGAAAATGTATATCACCGTTCTTCTGTAGATCGTGTGTGAAGAAGAATTTCGGTAGAATGTGCTTTGTTCTATCACCTTTAATGTATCTAGGGATGTTAATAATGGGTAATTACCCATAGGGTACCCTTAACAAAATTCAAGCCCAAAACCCTACCCTTTTAGTGAAAAAAGAAAAGGGTTCAAAATGGGCGGGTACCCTCTTTGTATGAATTCAAAAAGGGTTTATCATATAGGGTTTATGGTACCCATGGATTTTATCAATTACATCAATACTCACAAAATAATTTTATAATAAACTATTTATAATTTTTAATTATTTAAAACTACAAAATAATATTTGACTATTTTTATTTTGAAATAATATTGGATAAATTTAAGATTCTATGTTCACGCCAAAAATGTAAAATACAGTATTTCGTAAAAACGTAAAATTCTGTTTTTTTCGTCAAAACATGAAATAGTGTTTTCTTGCCAAAAACGTAAAAATATGTTTTCCCGCCAAAACGTAAAAATATGTTTTCCCGCCAAAAACGTAAGATTTTATTTTACCGCCAAAAACGTAAAATCGTGTTTTCCCGCCAAAAACGTAAGATTCTGTTTTTTCCGCCGAAAATATAAAATTTCGTTTTCCCGCCAAAAATCTAAATTCCGTTTTCCCGCCAAAAACGTAAAAACTGTTTTCCTGCCAAAAATGTAAATTTGTGTTTTCCCGACAAAAACGTGAAATTCTGTTTTTCTGGTAAGTACGTAACATTCATAATATATGTATTAATTTTGCATAATTAATTCATATATTTAACTAAAATTAGTTTAGAAAAATAATAATTATTAATTATTAATATTGTATGAATAAAATGTTAGGGTACCCGTGGATAATCCTAAACTATAGGATTTTGTTTGGGTTACCCTTTAGGGTATAGGGTCTATATAGAATTTTCAAAATAGAGTTTTTTATGAGTAGGGTACCCATGAAACTAGGGTAGGGTGGAGTAATTTTACCCACCACAATCCATATGTATCCGTCTTTGAGTTGTGCGATGCATGCTGCATTGTCTTGGTACATAATTGTTGGGGCTTCTCTCCCTACATAAATACCACAATCTTCTTGTATATAATGAACGACATATCTTAACCATACACATTCGCGACTAGCTTCATGGATGGCTAAAATCTTTGCATGGTTAGAAGAAGTGGCGGTGAGAGTTTGCTTCATAGATCACTAAGAAACGGAAGTACCTCCACAAGTGAACACATATCCTATTTGCGATCTAGCAGTATGGGGATCGGATAAGTATCATGCATCTGCAAAAAAAATTAATCCTTCCTTGGATGAGTTAGAAAAGAATAAGCCAATGTCTTTTGTACCTTGGAGGTAACGAAGTATATGCTTAATCCCATTCCAATGCCTTTGAGTTGGGCATGAGCTAAACCTTGCTAACAAATTCACCGAAATGATATATCTGGTCTTGTGTGACTTGCAAGGTACATTAATGCTCCTATTGCACTTAAGTATGGTACTTCAGGACCAAGAACTTCTTCATTGTTTTCCCGAGGGCGGAACGGATCCTTTGACACATCAACTGATCATACAACCATTGGACTGCTAAAGGGGTGCGCTTTATCCATATAATTTTTTTTGAGCACATTTTCTGTGTATGTCTCTTTATGTACTAGAATTCCATTATTTACATGTTCAATTTGTAGTCCCAAACAAAATTTTGTTTTTCCAAGATATTTCATTTCAAATTCTTTCTTCAAATATTCTATTGTGTAGGAAATCTCTGCAGGAGTTCCAATAATATTTAAATCATCAACATATACTGCAATTATAACAAATCCTTTCTCAAATCTCTTTATAAAGATGCATGGACTAACATGGTCATTCTTGTAGCCTTCTCTTAACAAATACTCACTAAGGCGATTATACCACATACGCCCTGACTGTTTTAATCCATAAAGAGATCGATTTATTTTTATGCAGTATTGTTCTCGGGAATTAGAATTTACTGCTTCAGGGAGTTTAAATCATGTTGGGACTTTCATATAAATGTCATTTTCTAGTGGCCCATATAAATAGGCTGTCACTACATCCATTAAACGTAAATCAAGTCCTTCTTTTATTGCCATACTAATAAGGAACCTGAAAGTAGTTGCATCCACCACAGGAGAGTATGTCTCTTCATAATCAATTCCAGGTCTTTGTGAGAATCCTATTGCGACTAAACGTATACCTCACGATTTCTCCATTTTCATTCCTCTTTCGTACAAAGACCCATTTATGTCCTAATGGTTCTACACCTTTAGGTGTACGGACTACTGGTCCAAATACTTCTCTTTTAGCGAGAGATTTTAATTCTGCATCTATTGCTTCCTTCCATTTTGGCCAATCACTTCTTTGTGTACCCTCTTCAATAGATGTTGGTTCATGATCCTCATCCATAACATCAACTGCTACATTGCATGCAAAAATATCATTGACGTCGATTTGCTTTCAGTTCCATTTTATTCCAGACATGAAATAATTAATTAAAATCTCTTCATTATCAAGTACCTGAATTTCATTATTTGTCATGTTCGAAGTCTCTTCTAGAGATTCTTCATTCGTAATTATTTCTTCGGTTTCACCATTGCCAATTTCTGCTCTTTTTCTTTTTCGAAGATTTTTATCTTTGGAACCAATAGTTCTACCACGTTTCAAACATGCCTTAGACTCGTTAGCAGTTTTATTTTGTCATTTTGGAATATTTATTCTTATCGGAGAAATTACAGCTGGTATATGTGATTTGATCACACTTTTTTGGGCCAATAAACGCGTCTGGCAACTGATTTGCTAAGATTTGTAACTGAATTATCTTTTGGACTTCTAATTCACATTTCTTTAGTTCGAGGATCAAGATAAGACATCGATAATTCATTCCAATTTATATCTTTTTCTAGCTGTTTATTTTCTCTCCCTAGAGTTGGAAAAACAGACTCATTAAAATGACAGTCTGCGAATCGAGCTTTGAATAAATCCCCTGTAGATGGCTCGAGATATTTAATTATTGATGGAGAATCATATCCAACATATATTCCCAACCTCCTTTGAGGACCCATCTTAGATCCCTGTGGTGGAGAAATCGGGACATATACAGCACATCCAAAAACTTTCAGATGGGAAATATTTGGTCCTGACCCAGATGCAGTTGTGATGGGGAAAACTTTTGATTACTTGTTGGCCTGATGCGAATCAATGCTGCTGCTTGTAATATAGCATGTCCCCAAGCAGATATTGGGAATTTTGATTTCATTAGTAATGGTCTAGCAATCAACTGTAGACGTTTGATTAAAGATTCTGCTAAACCATTTTGTGTGTGAACATGTGGTACAGGATGTTAAACACTTATCCCAATGGACATGTAATAGTCATTAAAATCTTGAGACGTGAATTCACCAGTATTATCAAAACGAATTGCCTTTAAAGGAAAATCCAGAAAATGGACTCGTAATCTAATTAACTGAGCAAGTAATCTCGAAAACGCCAAGTTTCGAGTTGATAACAAGGATACATGTGACCATCTACTAGATGCGTCAATTATAACCATAAAATACCTAAAGGTTCCACATGATGGGTGAATCGGCCCACAAATATCTCCTTGTATTCGTTCCAGAAAACTTATTAATTATGAATTAATTTTTACTAGTGAAGGCCGTATTATCAACTTACCTTGCGAACAAGCAGCACATGAAAAATCATTAGGAAGAATCTTCTGGTTCTTTAATGAATGTCATCATGAATTCGAAATAATCTTTCGCATCATTATTGTACCGGGATGGCCTAACCGGTCATGCCAAACTTTGAGGTTTTCTCTGGACTTATGAACTACTATAGCATTTGCTTCAGTTGTATTAATTGTAGTATAGTAGAGTCCAGTGAAGAATGCAGGTAGTCTTTCCACAATGTCTTTAGAGCCTTGGGTATTATTTGTGATATGAAGATATTCGACATTACCTTCACTCGTAGTCTCAATATAGTATCCATTTATGCGGATATCCTTAAAACTTAATAAATTTATTTGAGACTTAGAGGAGTATAATGCATCAGCAATTTTAAACTTTGTTCCCATAGGTAATGATATATTTGCTCTTCCATAGCCTTCTTTTATCTTTGCACTACATGTTACGGTACTTACACTTGCTTCTATCATTGTCAAACAAATGAAATAATTCTTATTTTTTTAAATAGTGTGGCTAGTTACAGTGTCTGTCAAGCATAAATCTCCACCATTCATTTTCTTCAAAAAAACAAATAAAATAAATTAATATTTCATAAAAAATAGCTCAATAATAATAATTTAATAAAATAAATCAACTTTAACCAGAAACATCAATTCCTAGAATTAAAATAAAAATAAAAACCAAAATCCAAATAACTAAAAGCCAAAATATGAGAATGAAATTTTAGCAATAAAGTTCTTTAAATGATTATAACTAAATCACTTGTTCTCTTCATCAAGAAGAAAGTCGGAGAGATCCATATGAGTAATATCACCAAGGGAAAATTCATATTCTCCCTCTTTGTACACCAAATTTGTTTCCACTTTCTTTCCCCTTTGCTTCATTGATTATTGATAGAGCTCAACAAGATGCTTTGGTATACGACATGTTCGAGACCAATGATCTTTTCCTCCACAGCGGTAACATACATTCACAAATGTTGATTTCTCTTGCTTGTTACCATCTTTGTTTTCCCACTTCTTGTGAGAGTATGAGTTCTTAAACTGAACTCCACGGCCTCGTCCTCGAAAGTATCCACGTTCACGTCCACGACCATGACCACGATCACGTGTGTATCCACTTCCTTGGTCATTGCTTTTATCATAGGATGTCACATTCACTTCAGGGAATGGAGCAGAGCCAGTTGGATGTAATCCATGATTTTTCAACAACAACTCATTGTTTTTTTCAGCCACAAGGAGACAAGAAATAAGTTGGGAATACTTCACGAATACCTTTTCATGGTATTGTGTCTGCATGACAATGTAATTAGCATGAAAAGTAGAGAATGTCTTCTCTAACTTATCTGCATCTGTCATTTTCTCTCCACATAACGCCAATTTGGAAGTAATCTTAAACAAGGCTGAGTTGTACTCATTTCCAGACTGAAAGTCTTGTAGTCTCAGATGAGTCCAATCATAACGAGCTTTAGGTAAAATCAAAGTTTTATGATGATTATACCTCTCCTTTAAATCATTCCACATAACTTGTGGATCTTTCACAGACAAGTACTCATTCTTGAGATCCGCATGGAGGTGATGGCGAAGGAATATCATAGCCTTTGATTTATCTTTGCTTTGAGTTTGATTTCCTTTTTTGATGGTCTCAAAGAGATCCTTTGAATCTAGATAAATTTCAACATCTAGTTCCATGCCAAATAATTGTCCCCACTAATATCAAGGCTCGTAAGTTTCGATATAATTTACTGAAATATTAAAAAAATAGGTCAAGTTCATATAAATTTTATTCTATATATTGGATCAGTTCATAACTAAGTAATGACAATTAAATCAAATAAACAATTAGAATTTGAAAATAATATATATATATATATATAAGAATAACTACATGGCAATTATGGTAATTATAAGATATGTTGTATATTTAGAAATAATATGCAAGTTGACAAATTAAGGAAAACGGAGAGATTTATTTTTTCGAAAATAATTAAACAAAGAATATATTGATATTTTAAAATAGAAACTTAAGCATTTTTCTAAAATCAGAATTAAAATTTTGGAAACACAATGTAAACAGAATCTTTTACTTATATGAAACATTAAAGCGTGTTCATCGAAATAATTACTATAATTTAATGTAATATAATGTATGAATAAAAGTTATTGAACACGAGCAAAAATATAGAATTGAATCCATTAAGATAAACCATGAATTGATAATAAACATAGTTTAAAGATAGGATTAAATCATAACAAGTAAAAAAATATATTATTCTAGATAAGTATTAATAACCATCTCTTTTATGTATAAAGTCTACCATATAATCATAATCATGAAGGCATATCCTACTATAACGATTATTTAGAGAAGAGATAACTTATCATCACAGAATAAGATAGCTAATAAACATAAATTCAAATCTCACATTTTCGGTGTAAAAAGAAAGAACAAGAGACTGTCATGCTGAACCATGAGTTGATAATAAACATGATTCATCAGGTAATATCGATAAGTAATCTTTCAATTAAATATTGATAGAGTTGAATCTCTTCTTATGAATCACGAGTTGATTATAAACATGATTCAAAAGAAGACTAGATTATAAAATAATGATTACTATAAAATTACCTAGCTTCTAACTCTAATGATTAGAGAATCGTGATGATAACGTGTTGTGAATAGAAGAGAAATAGAAGAATTAAGGATGTTTATTCCAATGAATGAAAGCTCTTTTATATAGAAGTACAAAGACTTGGTGACCGAGTAAAACCTAGGGTACAAGTAATTTTAGAAGTTACTACGAGATGGACCTATAATAATGAGCATCCATCTTATTATTCATAACACACCTATATTATTTTGAAAAATCTCACATTATTGAAGAAAAGGAAAACAAATCACAAGATCGATAATCCGAAAACTAAAAGGTAAGAAATAAAACAGTTCTTGTTCAAAAAAAAAAACATTCTAAAACCAAATATAGAGGTGGCAACAACAAAGAGAAGTTCAAATTTAGCCAAAACATAACCTTAGAAAATGTCTCTCCACCACTAAATCTTGAGCTTCTCTCAATGTTTGTATATATACCCAACTAGATCCTTTATGACAAACTCAGGTTTTGAGGTTTAGCTTTTACTATAGAAAAATAAGGGTAATAATAATAAATAAATAAAAATCACCCAAAAATGGGTCTCAAGGCCTCCTCTTCTCTCCTCTGTCTCACCATCTTATTGGGTGTTTCATCCATTGTATCAGCGGTTAACATAACCCGAGCACTCGAGAAATACCCTGAATTCAGCACCATGACCGAGCTTTTCGCCAAGACCAAGCTCACCCCGATTATCAACAAACGTCAGACCATAACCGTGTTGGCTCTTAGCAATGATGCAATCGGCTCAATCTCTGGTAGATCCGAGGAGGAGCTGAAAAACATTCTTATGGACCATGTGGTTCTTGACTACTACGATGAGCTCAAGCTTAAGGCTCTTAAGGACAAGAGCACATTACTCACCACCCTTTACCAATCCACCGGTTTAGGCCAACAACAAAACGGTTTCCTCAACTGCACCAAAACTAACGGAAAGATTTACTTCGGGTCTGCTGTGAAAGGCGCTCCTCAAACCGCTGAGTACATCACGACCGTGTTCCGTAACCCATACAATCTCTCTGTGGTCCAGATCAGCATGCCCATTGTTGCTCCTGGACTTGGGGCTCCGGTTAAGGTTCCCCCACCACGACCAATGTCTTCACCACCTGCTCCATCCCCCAAGAAGGCTGCAGCCACTCCAGCTCCTGGACCAGCTGAGGAAGAGGATTACGCAGATTCTCCTCCTGGGGCAGCTCCAGAAACCGCACCAGCATCAGCCCCAGCAGAAGATGGTTCTCCTGCTCCGGCTCCTGAGAATGCTGGTAAGAAGAAGATGGCAGCAGCTGATGAGGCTGAACCACCTACTTCTGGTTCTAACACCGGTTTGAGCTTTGGTGCTGTTCTCGTCATCGGATTTGCGGCTAGCTTTGCAGGGTTCTAAGATGTTTTAAGATAGAGCGAGTCATGGACAGTAAGTTGAAAAATTGAGACTCGACCATAGAGATAATATATGAAGTGGATCAAAATTTGTAAAAATTTCTACTCATACTGATGTTCCTCGATCATTTATCATTAGGGAATAAAATAGTGATGTTCTGTCCTGTGAAATTTTGTGTAATGAAATTGTACCGTGTGTTTTATCCTCGATCATCTAATTCAAAGCGATAAACGATCAAAATAATATGTGCAACGATTTGCTTCAACTAGCATAACATACCAATATCAGAAAGTTTTAAGAAACTGCACAAAACCGATCAAGCAATGCAAAATGACGAAACCGAGCTTAAAGGGTTTTCACCGAAGTATCAAAAGAAATCCTAAAACTCCTGCAGTTGCTCTAGACAGATACTGAAGTCTAATTGATTATGCCGAGGGCCGAGGTAGAAACAAAAGATTCGGCATTGTAGAACCTAATCTGCAGTCTGTCATTTAAGCTTCTCTACGATGTCTGCAATGACCTGTTCCATATCAAGCTCCTTCATCTCCGTAAATGGGCGCTTCATAGCCTACATATGAAAGTCACATCACCTTCTATATAACTTGAACAAAATCATGAAAGCAAACCTAAGTCGCTAACAAAGTGATTTGCTAGTTATTCATATTTCAAACTACTTAGCACTCATTTTATGATGCTCACAAAACCTCATTTGTGATCACACAGGAGAAATAGCATCAAAGGATCTAAATTGAATATCAATTTCTAAAGCATATCAGCAAAGAAACAGCATTATAAGATTTAATACAAACAAGCTGAGAAAACTCATCGAAATTGAATAAAGTTACTCACAGAAGTGTGACTAACTGACATATTATATTCAAAGTATGAGAATGAAAGACTTACCAACAGACTGACAAATGTTTCACCACCTTCCTCTCGAATCTCAAAGCAACCACGCCTTGGCTATGAAAATCAGATCAAAATGGAAAGAATTAGCAATGAAAATTAAACATAATGTGTGACAATCAAGCATTTATGAGTATATCTATACATCTGCATTCAAAGATTTACTACCTTATCAGCATTCAAAGTAACAATGATGCCAGGAACAGCTTTCTCCAGACCTTCCTTCACCTCGTTGGCTCTCTCCTTGAATGATTTGTCTTGTTTGCTTCAAGAAAACAAGAACAAACTCCAATGAGGTAATGAGACAGATAACCATTCAAATGCAGTAAAGAGGAATCGCTAGTTTCATTTCCAATCACAACAATACACACTCAGAATCTTTCATTAGCATAAACAACGTGTTATCCTGAGAAAGCACACAACCAATCCGTCTTCAGAATAACACATTATCTGTACTGAACAGAAAGAATCAGAAAGGCGAATCATTAGTGTACAAAACAACAAGAATTTGTGTAGATTCAAGAACGAAACCCTAACGACAAGAGAGAAAAACCCTAGAACACGAAATTTTCTAACGCACAGAGACAAACACCAAAGATTACCTTCGATATAGTAGAAGACGAAAACCTAAAAGATTTGCTTTTACATTTTCCCCCAATTTCGTTTCTCACGAAACCTAAAAGCAAAACGAGGGAAAAGTTTTGCGTTTACCAGTGCTCGATAACAATCTTCTTTTTCTCCGAGTTTTCTTCATCTGCAGCAACGTCGTCTTCTTTCGTCGGTTCCTCTTCCTCCGGCTCCTTTTCTTTCTTTGTCTTCTTAGTTGCCGCTCCACCTTCCTTCGCTTTCGTCTTTCTTTTCCTCTTCTCGGGAGATTCGAACGCAAAGATCTTGGATGAAGAAGAACCAGACGAGCGCTGAGTTTGGCTCCGAGTCTGTCGGTTCATACTTCGAGTCTGCACTTTCGACGTAGTCACCGCCACAGATTTCCCCTTCTCTTCGTTGTTGTTACTCTTCCGCGGCGCCATTTGTACGGAGAACGAATGAAACAAAGAAAAGATTTCGTCGCCGAAAATGGCTTATGCTCTCTCTCTCTCTTCTACTGGATAGTTCACTTTTTAACCCGCTCTTTTTTATTTTTTTAACGCTTGTTAAAAGACGTTGGAAAGGACTAAAGTTGCCTCGAGAAGACACGTCACACGGAATTTGAACGGACGGTCTAGATTAACAGTAAATAATAAAGACTGGTCCTTTAATTGATCGTTGTGATAATAAAGACTTTTTAACTGTTAGGTTTCAGGTCACATGACTACTTTATAATAAAAGAGGAGGATGGAAATTCTTGGGGTGTGTAAATTCCAGTTCAAAACAATATGTCCAATGGACCATAAATAATAGAATGAAAATCATTATTGAAGTGGAAAACATGAGATGAAGTTAAACAACGACTTCAGATTCACATAAGGAGCAAATACAGTTTTCTGCCTGTATTTTATTCTAAATAGCAATAAAGAGATTTACCTCATCAATAAATGCAAATAAATATTCCCTTTTTTTCGATGTAAAAAGTTTCTCACTTTTCTATGCACACATTTAATTATTTTAATATCAAAAATTTGAAAAATCAAAATACAATTAAATGAATTTTTTTTAAATTTTTTTTTGTTGAAAACTCATACATTTTATTTAAAATATATTAAAAAAATTTCTTGATATGTGTGACTTTGAGTAAAATCTCATACCTTTGTGTTGATGGAAGCACTATCACTTTGTTACCATCACTGGATAAACCTGACACCACTCCATCTCGAACAACATATGCACGTGATGGTTCTATAGCAAAGTCGTAGAAGTCTTTGATCATCCTGCCTAAAGCCGAATTTGAAGCTCAAATACGTGACTGTAACTACATTTGGGGCATTAATGGCTTTACCAACATGGACCACACCTGCAGCAGCACCACATGCGGCTTTTGTCGATTTGCTTCAATCATTCGCATACGTTTTTTCCTCCTTTACAAGACATTCAACATCATATCGACTTAGTTCCCAAGGCTTCTTTACCTAACCGGCCTCACTATCGCATGAGTCCACCAAAGCATGATGAACTTCGTCGTCAAGTTGAGGAGCTGTTACAAAAGGGACATATGCAGGAAAGCTTAAGTCCAACCGCAGTTCCAGCTTTGCTCATTCCAAAGAAAGATGGTTCCTGGAGAATATGCATTTACAACCGTGCAATCAAGAAAATCACGGTGCGTTATCGTTTTCCCATTAATTGTTTTGACGACTTGTTGGATCAGAATGGTCGTTCATCGATCTTCTCCAAACTTGTCTTGAAAAGTTGTTATCATCAAATCCGTATACGACTTGGAGATGAATGGAAAACCGCTTTCAAGACCTGAGAAGGTCTTTTTGAGTGGCTGGTTATGCCTTTCGGTTTGTCGAATGCACCTAGTACTTTCATACGCGTAATGAATCAATCTCTACGCCCCTTTATAGGCAAATTCGCCATCGTCTATTTTGACAACATACTGATCTTTAGTGCTGATTTGACAAGCCATCTTTCTCATATGCATGAGGTCTTGCTGATCTTGCGACGAGAAAACTATATGGGGCATGACAAAAATGTGTGTTTGGCTCCAATCAAGTCCTCATCTTGGGCTACATTGGACCGAATAAAGGCTTGGAAATGGATCCTAGTAAGATGGAAGCAATCAAGTCTTGGCCAACACCGAAGTCTATTAGTGAAGTACGAAGCTTTAGTGTCCTCGCGTCTTTCTATCGACGCTTTATCCATCACTTCAATAACATTACATCGCCTTTGACAGACTGCATGCGAGGTTCGACGTTCGTTTGGACTTATGCAGCTCATGCGGCCTTTGAAACGATTAAAGAAAAGTTAACCTCTGCGCAAACTCTCGCATTGTCCGACTTTTCTTTGGTATTTGAGTTACAGTGTGATGCTTGTAAGCTTGGTATTGGTGCTGTCCTTGGCCAACAAGGACGACCGGTGGCATTTTTCAGCAAAAAGATTGCTGGGTCACGGGCAAGGTACAATACATATGACGTAGAGTTTTTTGCTATTGTCCAAGAGTTTACTTTTTTTATCAGGATTTTGTCCTATATACAAACCATGATGCTTTAAAATATCTGGGAAGCCAGGATAAAATCTCGGCTTGTCATACTTCGTGGATTGTATTCCTTCAACAATTTAGGTTTGTTATCAAGCACTAGTCTGAACGCACAAACAGAGTCACTAATTCCTTAAGTAGCAGGCATTTACTCCTTGCGGCGTTACAAGTTTCAGTGGTGGGATTTGTTATATTCACTGATTTATATGTCACTAATCCTTTCTTTAGCAGCATTTCACAGATTTACAAGCCGGAATTCAGTCTGACTATGTGTTGCTGGACGGATTTATCTTTCGTGACAATCGCCTGTGTGTCCCAAAGTGCAGCTGGAGGTTGAAAATCATCATGGAATTTCACAATGAGGGCCACGTGGGGCGGGATATGAATTTTCACTTGGCGATGACATCTTATTTATTTTATGGCCTTCTCTCCGCCGTGATGTTGCTCGCTTTTTGGAACGAACTGCCATCTGCCAACGGTCAAAGGGTCACGGTTCCAACAGTGGTCTCTATATGCCACTCTCGGTTCCAACTCAAATCTGGACAGACATTAGTATGGACTTCGTCTTGAGGCTTCCTCGAACACAACAGGGTCATGATTCTATTTTCGTTGTCGTCGATCGCTTCTCTAAAATGGCACATTTTGTACCTTGCAAGAAGATGAATGATGCAGTTCAGGTAGCCATATTATTTTTCCGTGAGATTTACCATTTACATGGTCTGCCTTTATCCATTGTTTCGAACAGAGATTCTCGGTTTTTAAGTCACTTTTGGCGATCCCTTTGGAGGATACTTCATACGAGTCTATACATGAGCTCGATTTATCAACCACAATCGGATGGTCAGACAGAGGTGAAGAATCACTCACTTGGTGATATGCTTCGTTGTTTGGTCGAGGAAAACATTCGCTCATGGGACACCGTTTTGTGCAAAGCGGAATTTGCACATAATCGGGCTGTCAATCGCAGCACTAAGTTCTGTCCATTTCACGTGGTCTATGGTCTCATTCCTCTCGGGCCAGTCGACTTGGGTCTAGCTCCGGATGCAACACATGATCATGGACATGCTATTGACTTCGTCTCCAGTATTCCTTTTGTTCATAACCAGGTCCATGACAATCTTCAAGACGCCACAGCAAAATACAAGCAGGATGATGATCGGTTTCGTCGAAATATTCAGTTTAAGGTGGGTGATTTCGTGTGGGCTGTTTTAACTCGTGATCATTTTCCACTAGGCGAATATAACAAGCTGAAGGCACACCAAATTGGACCATTGGAAGTTTTAGAGAAAATTAACGCAAATGCGTATCGTGTTCAGCTGCCTTTTCGTCCGATGTGTTTAATGTCAAACATTACTCCGTTCGTGGCACATGACGAGACCGAAAATTCAGGGACAAATCTTTTTCTATCCCGGGCGAAATGATGTAGTGTAGACTACAAGTGTTCAAGTGTTTCAGTTATTTTTCCTTTTCTTTTTAAGTGTTTATTTTTACTTACGTTAAACATGAGATCAACATTTATCATTAAGGAACTATAGTATATCTTCAGAATTAAAGGATAGATTCTAATATTGTTAGAGATAGACTTGAAAACCCTTATATAAACATGAGATCTTGGATTGTGAGAGTCACATTTTTATATCTTATTAATCAAAGAAGCTTTCAGCTCTTTTCTCTTCTTAATTTCGGCTAAAACAATTTTTATCAACGAGTTTTAGAACACTTTAGAAATTCTTAGACTAAACAATCGAATCCGCAACCTATCAGTTACTATATCATTTATACTCGATGTGTGCTACAAGTAGCATACCAATCATGAATTTCTGCATAAATCAATCCTTTCCATGAATATGTATTTTTATTGATTAATTAAATATGTATCAAGTTGTAATTTTCTATTATGTATTTATTATTTTTCATCAAAATTTACTAGTGTTTAGGACTTAGAAAACCGCCCAACCACCCTGTCATCACACAAAATTAACATAAAAGAAACCCTTTATGGGCTCAGGTCTCTCCTTTTGAAGTAGAGCGTTTGCTCTTCTTGGGAAGTGGGTTTTAGTAAGGAAAAACACATTGATTTCGTTGTTTTATTCCTCTTTAGTGAAGTAAAGGTCCCTTTTTCGTTCAGATCTATTTCGATTTTTAGGGTTTTCGAACAATTCTATACGACTGGAAATTGAATTCGACTGGGAAGAAGGTGGTTGCAGCATTAACTCGTATCTACATCTCTTGTACGATGTCAGTGGCCATGGATAGGGATTTAATGGCCTTATCTCTTGAGAAAGAAGAATTACCGTTCGATATGCTGGATCTACCGGAGTACAAATTGTGTGAAAGAAATCAGCTGAGCATCATAGGAAGATCCTTGAACCCCGAATGCCTAAAGATGTCAGCTCTTATTCTGAATATTCCAAGGAAATGGTAAAAGAAAGGAAGGATTCGTGGAGTGGCTCTATCAAAGGAAAAGTTCCAATTTATATTTCAGAATGAACACGACCTGGTTGATGTGTTGGAGAAAGGCGGGTAGACATTCAATGATTGGACTCTAGTGCTGGAGAGATGGGTCGAAAAACCTCCAGAAGATTATTTGCAGTACATCCCGCTGTGGGTCAAATCAGCAAGATCCCGGTTGATTATTATACGGCCAAGGCTATTACTTTGCTCGGAGATCTAGTACGAGAAGTCAAGGAAGTAGCTTTTGACCCGTCGAAACCCCAAACTAAGGATTTTGTGCGAGTCAGGGTGATGTTCAACGTAGCTAAGCCTCAAAGAAAATCGAAGGTGGTCAACCTGTCGGGAGGTGGTACTGCGGTGATACATTTTCACTATGAAAACATACAGAAGAGATGCTTCACTTGTCAATGCCTAAACCATGAACAAAAGGATTTTCCCCTCTTAGCTAAAAATAGAAGAGATAAAGCAGAGGAGGAGAAACTAAAATCTGCTCTGATGCGTTTGAAGTCTGCTATTGTGCTCAAGGATGGTGATCCACTTTTTGGTATGTTGGAGGAAAGCCAGGTCTGCATGAACCCTTCAACTGGCAGACCGAAGATAGCTAAGGAGGCCCTAGATGAGATGCGAAGATATCTATTTGTGGATAATGGTGATAATCACTTGGTGAAAATAGAAAGGGTTAAGAAGTCGGTCAAGGATGTGGAATGTGATCCAATGGCTCAGCGATCGATCCATAGAATGGAAGCGGCTTCAGTGATTACTTATGACCTCAACAAGGGTAAAGGACATGTTTTTGATTATGAAAACAGGGACCAGTTTATAATGGGGGAGGTCTTTGCGAAGCCAGAAAAGCTGATGGGCACAGCAATAAGAGCGGGCTCAAGCAGAAGCTTCAATATCCAACATGAGGCTTCTGTGAGAAACTTTGCAAACCTGCATTTCAGCGGGTTGGTTGATCCTCTTCTGGATAGTCCAACAGTATTTAGTGTTGGTTTTTCGAAACCTTGCACTTCCGGGACACAAAGGAAGATGGTTAAACCGCGGAAAAAGCCTTTCAAATCGAACCAGAAGCCAAAAAGAAAATTGGATGGTGAAGTCTCTTTATCTACAAGCGTAGAAGATGTGAAAGGAAAAAGGGTGGCTGGTCAGGGGAAAAGGAAAGCTGTCTCTGAAGTTGGGGAACTTGAAGATTCAGTGAGCAGGAAAAAATTCAAGGTAGTCCCAATAGAGGGACTTTCCAATGCGCAATGAGCATAATGAGTTGGAATTGCCATGGCTTGGGACGGCCTCAATGTCTGACAATTCAGCGTCTTCGAGAGATGCGTCAAAAACAATTTTCGGAGATTATGTTCTTGATGGAGACAAAGCATTGTAGGAATGTTCTAGTTGATTTGCAAGTTTTTCTAGGTTATGAGAGGGTGTATACAGTGGATCCAATAGGAATCAATGGTGGTTTGGCCCTCTTTTGTAAAAACAGTGTTAAGATTGATATGAAATATGCGGACAAGAACCTTTTGGATTTTCAAGTTCAGATGGGAACGACCTAGTTTTTTGTTCCATGTGTGTATGGGGGAATCTTATCAGTCTATAAAAAATGTGGTTTGGGAAAGGATCAACAGGATTGGTGTAAATAGAAAGGAAAGTTGGTGCATAGGGTGAGACTTCAATGATATTCTCAACAATGAGGAAAAGGTTGGTGGACCGTTGAGATCGGAAACCTCCTTCTTGGATTTTAGAGAGATGTTGAAACTCTGTGGAATGGATGAATTTCGCAGCCATGGGAACATGTTTACATTGGGAGGGATGCGTTGGAGAAAATGGATACAACGTTGCCTAGATAGAGGATTCTCTAACAAAGAATGGATGAAAGAATTCCCAATCTCAAATCAAACCTTCCTAGATAAGCGGGGTTCAGATCATAGGCCTGTGTTGATCAGCCTCATTCAATCGCAAGACTCTTATAGAGGTCACTTCAAATTTGATAAGCGGTTTCTATTCCAACCGTCTGTGAGGAGAGAAGTTGACTTGGCTTGGAAAGGACCTGAAAATGGTTCTTCTTTGAAAGTAACAGAAAGATTGCGAGGGTGTAGAAGAGCCTTAAGCTGATGGAAGAAAAGAAGAATCTTCAATGCCAAAGATAAGATTCAGCTGTTAGAGCAGAGGTTAGAATGGTGCCAGTCCAAGAATTATCACTGTGGTCACCGGATCAATCAACTAAAGCGTGAACTGGTGATGGCTTATAAGTAACAAGAATTGTTTTGGAAACAAAATTCAAGACTCAAGTGGATGCGTAAAGGTGATAGAAGCACCAAGGTCTTCTTTGCTTCAGTCAAAACAAATCGTGCCAGACAAAGAATTAGTCGCCATCAAAACAGTGATGGCATTGTCCAGTTCTTAGAAGCCGCAAAAGGAGAGGTAGCAGTTAATTACTTCGAGAACCTTTTTAAATCTTCCAACCTGGTTGACTATACGACAATGTTTCAGACCATGGCTCCAAGGGTTTCAGACAGAATGAATGAGCATTTAACTTGTGCTGTTACAAAAGAAGAAATCAGAAATGAAGTGTTTGCCATTAGATCTTGTGCTGCCCCTGGTACCGATGGCATGACATGCCTCTTTTTTCACCAATATTGAGATTCAATACGAGATGGGTTACAAAGGAAGTTCATGATTTAATCTTGAATGGTGAAATTCAGAAGGATTGGAACTTCACGTATATATGTCTACTTCCTAAAGCGCAATGTCCGGATCAAATGACAGATTTGCGCCCTATAAGCTTGTGCTCGGTACTTTATAAAATTATCTCCAAGGTGTTGGTTAGTAGGCTCCAACCTATTCTGCCAGACATTGTTTCTGTCAACCAATCGGCGTTTGTAAGTGATCGCCTCATCTCTGATAACATTATTATAGCTCATGAGGTGGTACATGCGTTGCGCACCCACAAAACAGTGTCTACAGAGTTCATGGCCGTAAAAAACAGACATGTCAAAGGCGTACGACAGACTGGAGTGGAGCTACCTGAGATGTCTACTTCTGGCCTTGGGATTCAGTGTTACTTGGGTTAACCTTGTTATGATTTGTGTTTCTTCGGTCACCTTATATGTGTTGATGAATGATCAGCCGTATGGACTTATTCATCCTCAAAGAGGAATCAGACAAGGGGACCTGTTGTCCCCTTTTCTGTTTGTTTTTTGTACCGAGGGACTCTCCCATTTGTTGAATGTAGCAGAGCTTGATGGCCAGATTAATGGTCATAGTTTCTTAGTGGATGGTCCTAGCATACATCATTTACTTTTCGCTGATGACAGCCTATTTCTTTGCAAGGCTAGCGTTGATCAGTGCAGAGTGTTACAAGGAGTTTTGAAAATCTATGGTGATGCTAGAGGGCAGGTTATTAACTATCAAAAATCATCAATCTCGTTTGGGAGCTTGGTTGAGGAGGTAACTAAAGAAGATATTCAAGAGATCCTGGGAATCACTAAGGAAGGTTGAGCTAGCAAATACTTGGGTTTACCGGAATGTTTCAGTGGATCGAAGGTGGAGATGTTGAGCTTTATCAAGGAACGCATGAAGGAGAATCTTTCCAGCTGGTATTTGAGGAAACTGTTGCAAGCAAGAAAGGAAATAGTTCTGAAATTAGTTACTTCTGCTCTTCCAGTTTTCGCCATGTCCTGTTTAAACTTCCAAATACAGTTTGTGCCAACTTGTCAAGTGTTATGGCTGCTTACTGGTGGAGTTCTGAAGAGCATATGAGAAAGGTTCACTGGGTAGCATGGGAGAAGTTATGTCTACCCAAACAACTAGGTGGTATCGGGTTCAGAGATTTGGAAGCGTTTAATCAAGCATTGGTGGCCAAGCAAGCTTGGAAGATAGTCTCGGATCCAAGGTTTCTAATAAGCATATACTTTCCTGATTCTTTTTTTTTGTAAGCTACTATAGGGTACATGCCCTCATTTGCCTGGAGAAGCATCGTTTGGGGTCGTGAGTTATTGAAGAAAGGTTTACAAAAAAGAGTTGGGAATGAGCTTTCTGTTAAGGTGTAGATCGACTGGTGGATTGATGATGATCAGGAAGGGCTCAGAGCTCCTTGGATTAAGAATTACCTATTTGACGTGAAATTATTGGCTCATTCTTTGATTTATCTAAACACGAGAAGGTGGAATATACATGCTATTGAAGACATCTTTATCCCTGGATATATTCAAATTCTGATGTGAAACCAACCGGTTAAATCAAGGGAGGATTTTTGGGCTTGGAAGTTCAATAGAAATGGAAGGTACTCGGTTAAATCTGGTTACTGGTTAGCTAGTAGACAAAATAAGCCTGAACTTTTCAGAGTTTTTGAAGCGCAACCTTCTCTAAACGGTCTTATAGAGAAGGTGTGGAACATTCAGACAACGCTAAAGATTAAGGTGTTTTTATGGAAAGTTTTGAGTTATGCCTTACCGGCTGCGGATCTGATTATCGTCAGAGGAATGAAGATATATGATAGATGTCAGGTATGTGGGCTTGTGGGAGAATCTGTTAATCACATTCTCTTCACTTGTACAGTTGCAAGACAAGTTTGGGCGTTATCTAACATACCGCAGCCGGATGGAGGATTCCATGCATCTTCTATCTTTGTCAACTTTCAATATCTGCTGCTACTAGCTAAAGATTGCAGAGTCTCCTTGGAAGTTAGAAGGTTATGGCCATGGTTTCTGTGGTACTTATGGAAGAACATGAACCTCTTTCTGCTTGAAGGTAAAAGATTCAATGGAGATGAAGTGGTTCTCAAAGTCTATGATGAAGCTTCCAATTGGTTTTTAGGTCAAGAAGTGGACATGGAGCATGAAGAGTTGGAAGATGGGGTGATCAATCAGGTGCAAGACCGGTGGCAAATTCCGGCTCCTGGTTGGTGAAATGTAACAACAGATTGGATTGGTCTAAAAAGAAGATGCTAGTAAGGGCTGCATGGGTCCTCAGAGATAATAAATGAGTGGTGATTATGCACAGTCATAATGCCTTTGTGGGAATCAAGTTTTTGTTGGAGGCTAAATTGCTTGTAGTGTTGTGGGTGTTCGAAAGTATGCAGAGTTTGCATTTCAACAAGATAGTTTTCGCCATGGAAATGAAGGATTTGGTGGAGGCCGTCATTTATCCGAATCAATGGCTATCTCTGCAGTTTGAAGCTGATGAAATCAGAATTGGTTTGGGGAATTTTTTGGATTGGAAGTTGGTCTATGAATCACGCAAGTCGAATCGAAGTGCGGCTTTCATTACTCAAAATGTTACTCATCTTAACATGCTACCGTCATATGTAGCATCTAGTCATCCTAGATGGCTACATGAGTTCTTTGTTAATGAAAGCAGGGGATCCTCTGTTTGAAGTGGTCTGCAGGGGACTTTTTGGGATTTTTTGTCACTAGCTCTGTTGTATCTTGAGCTGGAGTGGGGTAGTTTAATTCGGGTGAATTGTAGCTCTTTCAAGCTCGGGTATGAACGTGGCTCTGTAATGAATTCTCTTTAACTTCAGTGAAATTCAGTTGGAAAAAACGACTTAGAAAACTGCCAAATAGTTTTCAAGTTAGATTTAGGCTTCGCTATATTGAAAATTTGAAATATATGTAGAACATGGATAACTCACATCATATAAACTGTGAGGTGTAAATCACAGTTTAGAAATTAAAGTCCAGTAAAACATAAATTAAGGATCCAAAAATGTATTACTAAAGTGGAAAGTTTAATTCCAATGTAAATCAAGCAACAAGCTCATATTCAAATATGAATAGAGCGACCGATACTGTAACGCCCTTGTTCCGCTTTGACCTTAGTCAATCGTTGACCAACAATCAAACAAGAACATGATCACCGGTTTTCCTTAGTCGGGACCAGAGCCGTTACATTTTTACCGTGTTTAATTAATTCAGCTCGGCTTAACAACTTTCGTTATTAAACTGATCCGAGTTACTCAATTACACGTTTCCCAAATTTTGATTATAGTTTTGCAATCGTAATAAAATTTGGTAGTTATATTAGATCAGACTAATCTAATATAAACAACATGCTTTACGAATATAAAACATCATTTAATTAATAAAAAGTGCGGAAATACGAATAAGTCCATGGACATTATTTATTTAAACATTACTTCAAAAGTTTCGTTGCGAAAGAGACGTCGACTCTATACCGGCTGGCCTAACGCCCTGCGATCCACTACTCCTATGGGTTACCTGAAAAAGAGAAAGGAGAGGGATAAGCGATCTATTATCGATCCAGTGAGTTGAGATTCCCCAACTAACAAGTAACTTCCCGTCCACCTAACCTAACCCCAAACACAAGCAATGACAGAAAGCTACACATGCAATAATAGATAGCCGAAGCACTATAAAAACAAATAAACTATATGCATTCTATGGGCCCTGGCAATATCGTCATTCCCTCGGAATACTAGTCCCGTCACAACGGTAGTAATTCCCTTGACTCTTACTCATAGACACAGAGTACTATAAGTAAGACTCCGTTCTCCATCCATCGATACACTGCGACTCGGGCTACACTTAGATAGCCAAAGCTTTCATGCAGCCCGACCCTAGGACGCGACCCCGTATTCTCCAGACCACACACCTACCGGCGTCGCTCAGTAGGTTAACACCTGTCAGAAGCACGACCCGAGAGTACGTGAACCGACCAGTAAGCTCCCGAAAATCCATCGGGTAGGGAAGTCGATATTCCCACTATAACACCATGTCACAAACACATCAAGAAAACCAATACACATACCGCATCAAAACAATCATTCACACAGAATCTCATCAATCAATTATTCATGAACCAGTCGTCATATTATTATCGTATTACTTAATAGTTTTCCATGTTTTAATCATTTGTTCATTACTCGGTTATTAATAAAAATCATGCTATATCATAACAACAATATCCATAACTTAAATATCAACCAAGCAAGCAACCATATATAATCATATAATATAACTAGTTTATATTCAAACCGACACTAGTCATAATCATACCAACGGATCATAACCTAGTGTCGGGAACCTGCGGAGTAACACATTAGTCAAACAATTAACTCCAACTCACCAATACTTTGTCGCGATTGACCCCGGTATGACATAGACTTACTACATGAACCTCCGGAACGGACCTTACTAAAAGCCACCTACGATGGAAGAGAAGGTCGGTTCATGGGATGAACGTTGAAAATCTCCTTTTAGGAAATATTTCCCCGTTCCTCCGTCACCATCCCAACCCTTACTCTCTCTCCTTCTTCTCTCTCTCTCTCTCTCTCACACACACACACTCTCTCCCTCTCCTCCGGCTCCTCCTTCTTCTCTCCTTCCTCCGGCTTCTTCTTATTCTCCCGGCTCCTCCTTCTCCTTATTCTTCCTCCATTCTTCCTCTCTTCTTTCTCTCTTCTTCCTCTCTTCTTACTCTTCTTTACTCTTTGTGAGTTTTGGCGTGAAGAATAAATGAGGGGGAAGGCCTCCTTATATAGCAAAAGGGAGATGATCTCCACCCTCCATTTATCTCCCCTCCTCTCCCCATCTTCCTCCATGACATGCCACCAACATCAGGCCAAAAACACTGCATTTAATCACCCATCTTATACCTTTAGCCATCTTCTAGAAGACTCTTAGATTGGTGCCAACACATTTCTTGATTCAATGTACCAAAAACACAAACAATGTACCTTCTTCTTCCTTGCAAGATTTCTTGGCCCAAGCTTAATAATGGGCTTGAATTAGGTCCAAAATAACTTCATTTATCAGCTCCAATCACTCAGATCCAAGCCCAAGCCCCTATGATTTTATTTTGAATTCTTAGCCATTAATTACCCCTTAATGGTGTAAAACTTATAACTTAATCTTGGGATCAAATATTGATAAAACCTTTTAAACACAGAGTCTACATAGTTTAATAGAGCTGTGGTCTAAATTTCATAATTTTAGCAGGGCTTTAGAGGGTTTTCCTACTCACTCGATCATTTTATCGGTTTCTCGTAAAACTGGTTATTAATGAAAATTCACAAGAATTTCCAAAAATAATTCTAATAAATTTTCTTAGAAATATAATTCATTATTAGTAATAAAAATACCATTATATTTAATAATAGTATTTTTTTATCAAGTTCCGAGATCGGGGTATTACATTCTCCCCCTTATTAGAATTCGTCCTCGAATTCTTTAAGGTTCTGAAAACTCCTTTCTACTGATCACTAATGAAAAACTCCGAATATGATTCTCTAAACCTTGATTAATCCTCCCATGTGACGGTCATACGATTCTGCTTTCCCCAAAAACTTGGATTTGCGGAATATCTCGATTCTTCGGTTTCCGGATGCGTCTTTCTCCGATGTGAATGGGTCCTTCGGTGTTGTAAGGTTCGACTGAAGATCTTCTATTTTATCCATTTTCAAATCCATTGGGTCACGAATGAATTTCCGTAGCATAGACACACGGAACACAAGGTGAATCCGCATGTCTGACGATAAATCCAGTTTGTACGCCACTTCTCCAACCTTACCGATTACTCGGTATGGTCCGATGTAGCGAACTGCTAGCTTTTCAACTTTTCCGAACCGTTCCCCTCTTCTTTGCGACGAAAATCTCAAATAAATGCAATCTCCAACTTCAAAGTTAACTTCTCGCCTTGCTTGGTCTGCAAATTTCTTCTGCCGGTCTTAAGCTTTCTTCATGTTGGCTCGAATCCTTTGCAGTTTGCTGGTCGTCTTATCAACGATCTTGGGTCCAAAGACTTCTCACTCTCCGATCTCGGCCCAACATAGTGGAGTTATACACAGTCGTCCATATAAAGCTTCATATGGAGACATTCCGATACTGGAATGGTAGCTGTTGTTATACGAGAACTCCACTAATGGTAAGTGCTTTTCCCAATTGCCGGCCCAATCGAGTGCACACATTCGCAACATGTCCTCTATGGTCCGATAGTCCTTTCGGTTTGGCCGTCCATTTCCGGATGATAAGCAGTACTGATACGCAACTCCGTTCCCAAAGCTTCTTGTAATGCCCTCCAAAAGATGGAGGTAAAACGTGGATCCCGATCTGATAGGATATCCGCTGGAACTCCATGAAGGCGAATGATTGGCCGATATATAGCTCAGCCAAAGCTTCTACCTTATCTGTATCTTTTATCGGAATCAGATGCGCCACCTTAGTTAGACGGTCAACAATTACCCAAATTGCGTTGTTTGCTCTTCCTTTTGCTGTCGGAATTCCGGTAATAAAATCCATTGATATGGAATCCCATTTCCATTGAGGAATAGGTAGATTCTGAAGTAGACCACCAGGTACTTGATGTTCCACTTTGATCTGCTAACAAGTTGAGCATTGCGCTACCCATCGAGCAATAGACTTCTTCATTCCCAGCCAATGATAATATCTCATAACGTCTTTGTACATCTTTGAACTCCCGGGGTGGATGCTAAGCAAAGAATGATGCGCTGCTTCCAAAATTTGTTTTCGTAAATTTTGACCTTCTGGTACAGTGATCCTTCCCCTGAGCAATAGTGTACCATCATTGGCCAGAAGATAACCGCTCTGGTTTGGTCCATCTTGATTTCTGACTTCTTCAATGATCTTTAAAATCTTCTTATCTCTCTGCTGCTCTTCTCGGATTCGAAGAACTAAATCCGCCTGCTTTACAGGTTCTAAACCTAACGGCTCATTTGCTTCTCCTTCCATCGCAGCCAAATTTACCAACTTGAGTTCTTCTGTTAGGGATTCAAGCTCCTTTTCGATGCTAGCCTTGGTTTTCCGCCGGCTAAGTGCATCTGCAACCACATTAGCTTTTCCAGGGTGATACATGATATTGAGATCATAATCCGCAATGAATTCCATCCATCTCCGCTGCCGTAGGTTATGATCCGGTTGCGTGAACAAGTATTTAAGACATTGATGGTCCGTAAATACTTCTATGCTTTCGCCATAAAGGTAGGATCTCCAAATCCGCAATGCAAATACAACCGCCGCCATTTCCAGGTCGTGCATCCGACAGTTCTCCTCGTGCTTCCTTAACTGACGAGATGCATAAGCAATGCCTTTTACTTCTTGCATTAAGACATGCCCCAAACCAACTTGCGATGCGTCGGTATACACTGTATAGGGTTTCCCGGATTCTGGCAATGCCAAACTGGTGCTGAAGTCAAAGAAGTCTTTAACTTATCAAAAGTATCTTCTGCTTCTTTACTCCAAATAAAGGGAACTCTTTTCCCTGTTTGCTTCGTCAATGGTTTTGCGATTAATGAAAATCCTCGAACAAACTTTCAATAGTACCCCACGAAGCCGAGAAAACTCCGAACCTCCATTGCAGAGGTAGGCCAAGGCCATTCTTGGATTGCTTTAACTTTTTCGGGATCGGCCGATACTTCTTGCTCGGAGATGCGATGACCCAAAAACCCAATTTCTCTCTGCCAAAATGAACATTTGCTAAACTTAGCAAATAATTTCAGCTTTCGCAATCTCTCGAGAACTAACGCCAAATGCCTCCTATACTCTTCCTCGGTTTTTGAGTACACCAGAATATCATCGATAAATATACTAACAAATTTATCGAGATAATCATGGAAAACCTCATTCATCAACCGCATAAAGGCTGCTGGTGTGTTGGTAAGCCCGGAAGGCATTACCACGAACTCAAACTGCCCATATCTGGTTCAAAACGCCGTCTTCATGATATCCACCTCAACGATAGGAATTTGGTGATATCCTGATGCCAAATCTATTTTTGAGAACCAGCTTGCTCTCTTAAGATGATCCAAAAGTTCATCGATTCGAGGCAACATATATTTATCCTTGATGGTGATGTTGTTGATGCCGCGATAGTCGATGCACAATCTCATGCTCCCATACTTCTTCTTTACGAATAGCACTGGAGCTCCCCAAGGTGACGAGCTTGGTCGAATAAAACCTTTTCCGATCAAGTCTTCAAGCTGCTTCTTGAGTTCCGCCAACTCCGCTGGTGCCATTCGGTAAGGAGCCTTTGCGATAAGATTCGCTTCTGGTTCCAAATTGATGGTGCAAGGATTACTCCGAGGTGGAGGTAATTCCTTTAACGCCGCAAATACGTCCTCGAAATCCTGGACCACCGCAATGTCCTCGATCTTGACGTCTCTGTTGGCGGTTCCTTCGCCGGTAGTGATGGTTACCAAGAACGCTTCTCCATTCTTGATAAAGTCTTGAACTCGAAGAGCTGCCACTATACACACCGATTTACTAGGGCTAATCCCGTAGTAGACTATCTCTTCCATTCCGTTTCAACGAAATATAATCCTCCCTCGACTGCAGTCAAACTAGGCCTGATAACCAGACAACCAGTCCAATCCGAGAATGGCTTCGTACCGCGTCAAAGGAGTGACTAGCAGATTCGCCAAGAATTTCTTCGCCTCGATGACTAGCGGTACGTTCCGAATATGCCTATCTATTTGGAGGGTTTGCTTTCCGGGGGTCAACACCGTGACACCAACTTTTTCTATTTTGTAACTCCCTACAATTTCTGCGACTACTTTTGGAGTTACAAAACTATGGGTGGCTCCCGAATCGAACAATACATGTGTGGGACGACCCGCGACATGTATGGTTCCTGCCACATTAATATTTAATATTTAAACTTAAAACATATTACTTTATTTATTTATTCAAAAGGTTTATTTTAAACAACTTAGAAGATACTACAAACACACAGATTAGGGTTCAGGCACATGCGTACCTGTGACAGGACCCTGAATGGGCTATGGGGCCTCATTATTATCTACTTCTAAGGCATACACCCTACCATCTAAGGCTTGACTCTTGTGGGCGGATACAATCGTAGGGCGAGCTGGTGGAGGCTGAATGGCGAGTGGGGTGGCTGGGATCAGAGTCGAATACTCTCGAGCATAATGGCCCTTCTGGCCACATCGGAAACAGGTAATACTGGGTGATGCATGCTGTGCTGCATTCCTTGGACAATATTTGGAGATGTGTCCGGGGTGACCGCAGTTGTAGCATACTGACGCGCCCTTGAATGAGTCGGTTGATCCTTGGGGTCATTCGCCTTTGTCTTTGAACGACGATTCTGTCTAGAGTGTCGGCCTTGATGGTTTGATGATCTTCCACCTTGGTTTGAATTGAAGTTCCCCCGCGCTGCTCGTTACATTGCTAACCCGATTTCTACGCTTATGGCTTTCTCCACCAAGTCAGTGAGGCTTGCAAAATTTCCGACCCCAAGTCTACTCTCCAACTCGGGTCGAACGCCGAACATGAAGTTGGTGATCATTGCCTCGTAATCTCCATTATTGTTGCCCACATAACGCTTAAGTTGCATGAATTCGGATTCATACTCTCAAACTGATTTACTTCCTTGTTCGAGGTTAGCAAATTCCCGTTGTAGTCGACGCCTTGACTCCGGGGTAAAGTACTTGCACTCAAATTCCTTCTTGAACGCTGACCAAGTCTTCACCACATATCCTACTTGGGCTTCCCGACTTTCCCACCAATCGACAGCATCTCGGTTCAGGTAGGAACCTCCCACGCCTAGCTTGTAGTCCTCCGGGAATCTTGTAGCCTTGAAGTTCTTCTCCACCATTCGGATCCATCGGTCGGCGACTAACGGGTCAGTTTCACCGGAGAAGTGCGTAGTTCCCATATTCTTCATAGAGGAGATCAAAGATAAGGACGGTGGACGAGTCGTCACATCGGGTGTTGTCTTTGGTGATTGCATAGCTCGCATCATTACGTCATAAAGCATTTTCAAGGTATGCTCGGGCTCCGGGTTTATGTCTTGGCCTTCTACCGCATTCTGATCGTTCCTTGGAATCTTTAGGACAATCATTGCTAGATTCAATATCTTCGATGTCTTTTTCTGCAGTTGCTTGCGCCTGATCTGCCTGCCTTTCCTGGTTGCCCGAATTTTCCGGTGACTTAGCTTTTTCGGACGGTTCCTCGTAACCCAGTCCTCTGCCTTCCAAAACCGTTTCCGACCCCATAGCCATGCAATACCCGCCACTACTGATTGCCCCGTCCTCCATCTGTATCATAAATGGGTAAGTGACTAAGTCCTAGGTAAACAGGATGTGACCGGTTTCCTAATGTCTCTTTCGCGACTCAATTTTTGACTCAATAAATCTGAAAACACATGTTGTATGAGCACGATCGGAACCATGCTCTGATACCACCTTTTGTAACGCCCTTGTTCCACTTTGACCTTAGTCAACCGTTGACCAACAATCAAACAAGAACATGATCACCGGTTTTCCTTAGCCGGGACCAGAGCCGTTACATTTTTACCGTTTTTGATTAAATCGGCTCAGCTTAACAACTTTCGTCATTAAACTGATCCGAGTTACTCAATTACACGTTTCCCAAATTTTGATTATGGCTTTGCAACCATAATAAAATTTGGTAGTTATATTAGACCGGACTAATCTAATATAAACAACATGCTTTACGAATATAAAACATCATTTATTTAATAAAAAGTCCGGAAATACAAATAGGTCCATGGACATTATTTATTTAAAAATTAATACAAACATTACTTCGAAAGTTTTGTTGCGAAAGAGACATCGACTCTATACCGGCTGGCCTAACGTCTTGCGATCCGCTACTCCTATGGGTTACCTGAAAAAGAGAAAGGAGAGGGGTGAGCGATCTATTATCGACCCAATGAGTTGAGATTCCCCAACTAACAAGTAACTTCCTGTAACGCCCCCTTCCCGTTTTCCGCTGACCGACGAGCTGACCGGCCAACAATCAAACAAGAACATGACCGATCCAACCCGAGCAGTCATACGAGAAGAGTTTGTCACAATACGAAAGCCAGAGACAATCTGGTTTGAGACAAAGGCTCGAACCAAACTATCTTTGACTCCGTTTACCTCGTTTCCACGATACGAGGCTTTGCAACCTGTACCGTTTTTATTACTTGAAAAACATAAATCTTATTCATAGCAATATACGGTCTAATACAAAACATTTAGCGGGATATCCCAACAAAATCCAAAACCAAAAATAAAGTCAAAATGCTTACAAACCCTAGCCAAAAGCCAACCCGAGACTACTCCGAGTGTCCTATGCGTCCGCCGAGCTATGCCAAACCTGAAAAACCAAAAGAGTCTAATGAGTTATCTAAGATTACCCAGTGAGACAGCTCTCAACTAAAGGCTGCTAATAATCTAATAATCCCGCCCAAACCCAAAATAACAGTCAAGTATAATAGCTGATCACGTGCTACCAAGACGTAATGAGCTTCACAACACGCAAGCATTCAAATAACAACACAATCATCAACGAAGGGAATCGAGAACATGAACACTGTGGCACATGTTCTTGATTAGACTCGATCTATCTATTTCGGCATTGCACAACTCCACACCATCTGGGCCCACTTTGCGAACTCGGTGACTTCCACGGGAACATTTAGCTGCCGCCACGGTGGCTAAAACCTCCCACGACTCCTAGACAATAACACGAAGTCCAACGGCCAGGACACCGTTCTCCGTCCATCGATACGCGGTGACTCGAGTTACCCCCGGCAACCCGAGTTTCCATGCAGTCTGGCCCTAGGACGCGACTCCGTATTCTCCGGACCACACACCTACCGGCGTCACTCAGTAGGTTAACACCATAACTAGCACCACTGCCCGAAGGCACATGTCCGATCAGGTAACTACCCGAGGATCCAATCAGGTCAGAAGTACCGGAACTCCATCTCTAGACTTGCGGGATCTAATGCGCCCTATAGAGTCCTAATAACAGTAATGTAAACAAGCAAACTCACTGGGACTCTATCACGCAAGATCGACAAAGTCAAATAGAAACACTACCAGTACAATCTACTCGGCCCAACACCGAAGTAGATAAACAATCAAGCAAACAATCAATCACAACACCACACAAACAATGATTTAGGTTATTAGCCTTTTAATATTTCCTTAACCTTTACTCATTCAATCCACTACCTTGGGATTAGTGGATTACTAATCCTGTAGATGGCTCATTAATCACACTACTTCTTTACTTATCCCTTCCTAAGTATCTTTTAATACGTCTTTTATCTGTCTTTTAGAGTTAGTAAGATTACTAACTCCCCGACATCTTATTATTCATTAACTTTCATTCATTAATCCACCCGTTATTATATTCTAAGTGTGTTATGTCATTTAACCGTATTTTAATCAACTCATAATTTCTGTATATGGATTCCTTTATATACACGTTATTAAATACTTATATATGCATATATGTCCTAGCATGCCGTTCTATATGTATGCATCACCCAATCAAGCAATCAACGAACTATCAATCAATTAATGCAACACCCAATCAAGCAATCAACAAACTATCAACGATTACAGATATAAGTTAACTAGCATGCATCCCTTAACCTAACCATTTCTTTGATTAACCGAGTTATTAAATCAAACTAGCCGTTCTAACCAATTCAATCAATCGGGTATGCAACCTAAACTACGGTTTATCAATTCCGGATCTATATGATTCTAACTAAATGCATCACACAATTTAGCCGACTAATAGTGATATCGTGACGACGGATGGATGGATTGACGGAACTCCCGAGACCCGAACTAAACCCGCTGCTACCCCGAACCCTTCCCAAACCGTTGACTCGCTTTGACCCGACCTTGACCTTGGTGATTCCGATGAACCTTCGGACCATTATCTCTCTCCTCATTTTCTCTATACTCCGGTTCTCTCTCTCTTTTATCCAGTTCTTTCTCTTTCTATTCCGGTTCTCTCTTTCCTCCGGTTCTTTCTCTTTCTCTTCCGGTTCTCTCTCTTCTTCTTATTCTTCACGCCTATCTCTCTCTTCTTCTTCCTCTCCTCTCTCTTCTTCTTCCTCCTCCGGTCTTCTTCTTCTCTCCCTCTTCTTCTCCTCCGGTTCTATCCTCCTTTGATTTCTCCTCTCCGGTCTTCTTCCATCTCTCTCTCTCTTCCTCTTCTTCATGCTTCTTCTTCTCATCTTTCACGCTTCTCTTCTTCTTCTCCTCTCTCTTCTTCTTCTTCCGGTTTCGTCTTTCGTCTTCCGTCTTCTTCTTCTTCTTCTCTCTCTCCTCTCCTTCTTCACGCTTCATATTCTTTCTTTCTTCTTCCTCCTCAAGCTTCATCTTCTCTTTCTCCTTCACGCTTCTCCTCTCTCCATCTTCTTCTTATTCAAGCTTCACGCTTCTCCTCTCTCCATCTTCTTCTTCTACAAGCTTCACGCCTCTCTCTCTCTCTCTCTCTCTCTCTCTCTCTCTCTCTCTCTCTCTCTCCTTCTTCTTCTCTTGCTCCAGCTTCTTCTTCTTATTCCTCCTCTCTTACGCTTCTTCTCTTCTTCTCTCTCTCTCCTCTTCTTCTTCTCCTCTCTCTTCTCTTACGTTTCTTCTCTTCTTCACCTCCTTCTTCAAGCTTTATCTTCATCTTCTCTCTCTCTCCTTCTTCTTCTCCTCCGGTCTCCTTCTTCTTCTTCTTCTTCTTCTTCTTCTTCTTCTTCTTCTTCTTCTTCTTCTTCTTCTTCTTCTTCTTCTTCTTCTTCTTCTTCTTCTTCTTCTTCTTCTTCTTCTTCTTCTTCTTCTTCTTCTTCTTCTTCTTCTTCTTCTTCTTCTTCTTCTTCTTCTTCTTCTTCTTCTTCCTCCTCCTCACGCTTCTTTCTCTCTTCTTTATCTCTCTTTTTCTTTTCTTTGTTGGTGTGAAGAAAATAAGTGACCCAAGGCCTCCTTTTATAGTTGAAGCAACTCCATGGATTGAAGACACATGTCTAGACACTTGTACTTGCCTCTCCAGCAAAAGCCATGCCACCCCTCTCCAAAAATCAACCAAGTTCAATGCATTGTATTTTCTTTTTGTTTTTTTGTTCCTTTACTTCCTCTCCAAGTCACTAGTTCATGAATCCTCTAGAAGAGGCAGGTGGAGCCTTGGAGAGGAGGACACTTGTCGCTTTGAGGTCCAATATTGCCAAAACCATTGTACCAAAACGTTTCTAGAAGCTCCTCAATCCCGAACCATTCCGACGTACCGATATTACTGTTTTCGTGTTTTATATTTTAGAAACTCCTTAGCTGCTTCTATAAATACACCAAGCCTCATTTTCAGATTCTAGATGATCTTATATGAATTTATCAATTTGAATCACTCCGTTTGGACACTCGTAGCTCCGGATATGAATTTTACAAGTTTCTTCGGTTTTGTCGATTTTCATTCCCGACAAACCGTTAAAATCATTAAAACTCCGTAGCCTCTGAAATAAATTCTCCAAGATTCTTTTTAAAATACTATACTCTTTTATATGAATTTAGAAATTTGTTTCACCTTCATCGGACACTCGTAGCTCTCGTTATGAATTTTACGAGTTTTGTCGGTTCTATCGGTTTCCTTTCCCGATAGTCCGAAAAACTAGTTTAATCTCCGTTTCTTCAATGTCTGGTCTTCTAAATGTTCTTTATGACCAAAAGAAGAACATTTTGCCCATATCCACTTTCGGTTTGCATTTTGGTAAAATTACCAAAATACCCCTCATCTTTTGGAATTTACAGAAATGCCCCTCGTTGACTTCCCGTTGACCATTTCTTGGAACAGGATATTACATTCTTCCCCACTTACAGGAATCCAGTCCCCGAATTCTCCATTACTAACTAACTTCGAATCGGAAACTGAAATCTGTAAGTCGCCATGACTGAACTATTTCAAGTGCTCCGACGCTCGAACTCTGAATCAACTGAACTACACTCCCAATGTTCACTAACTTCTGAAACACGATCTTTCACCAACCCAAATTACCAACATCTTGAACTTCCCACACTGAGAACTTGACTCACGATCACTTCTGGTTCCTCATCTCATTGCTTCACTGACTCCAATCTTGATTCTTCAAACCACAGATCCTGACTGAACTGCTCCACTCGAGTTTCTGATTCCATCTGCGCCAACTAATGTCATTTGGAACCAACACTTCTGACTTCCCCACTTTGCTTTAACCTCCAAATCGGTTTTCTGATACTACCGTTCCCTTCCTCCCATTTTCTGGATCACTGGTCTCCCCTGCCTCGAACTTTTCTTGATCACCGAACTCCAAGCTGTACCAACTCCAAAACTGCTCTTCCCAACTGATATTCCCGAATTGATTCCTCGAATGACATTGATGCTTCTGAATCGCTTCGCTAACTCATTATACCCTTCCACCTCTTGAATCTATCTGCTATTGTGTTGGGAATGTCCTGAAATCTACCGTACTATCTCTAGAAAGTATGATAAATGTCGAGATCAGACATAAGTCATAAATACTGGGTGATCATGATGGCTTGCTAGAGTCCGCTCTTGATCTATAAGTTTAGGACTTATTACCAGTATTGTATGATCCCAAAGGGTCACACACCATAGCTAACGGGAAAGTTAAGATGAAATTAATACGGTGAGATGCTAAGGCATTTACTGTATTTGTACAGAGAGTTGGGCAGACAACAAATGGGCTTTTGTCTGATTTGTGTCTTGGGCCCAAAAGTCTAATGGACCATTAGTTTAATTAATTAATTAAACTTGGGCCCATTAGTGAATAAAAGAGATTGCAACATGGGTATTGAAACCCTAAGCCATTTTGGCGATTTCTGGTGGTGGCCGCAGGGCCTCTCGCTCTCCAATCTCTCTCTCTGTTGATCATCCATCCGGTCTAGCAGCCACCCCGGCTTGTAAGAGTGTGGATACCAAAGGAGGAACAGGTATTCATCTGTTCGTTGATCTCGACATTACAATCATTCCGCTGCAAAAGGTAATGTCCAGGTTTGTTTTATGATTCAGTTACAAGAACCTAGATCTGTTTAAGATTATGTGCTAGGTTGCAATTTGGGAATTGAACCTTGGAAAAACGCATAATCCTTCAGTGGTATCAGAGCCAGGTTCATTAGATTCTTGTAATTTGGATCATACTAGGTTGTTTATTAAAACCTAGAAATAAGAAAAGCTCTTTATTAGCGATCGTTTATTGTTGAAGTTTGATGTTCGTATTATAGATGATCGCTTGATATATAAGTGAAAAGCATAAAGCGAATTGGATAGGTCAAATCGATCGTGTTTGATAATTAATTCACCTTATGTGAGCGATGGATCGCTTGTTGCTTAATTAATTAACGAGCGATGACTTGAATTGTTTATATTTAAGAATCGACTTGTTGAGTTTTGTTAATGTTCTGAATCGCTTGTAACTTTGCTTAATTATCATTCGGTTTGAAATCGCGTTTGACTTTGTTTTGTCTTCATGTGAATGATGTTAAGAATTCGATTGGTTTTGTCGTCACGATCGCATGATTTTGTCGTCATTGATATCAATCATGAGACGTTTGTCTTTTAGTGAATTGTATCAATCGATTTGTTAATTGATTGTTAATGTTCATGATCGTTTTGTTCCTAAGTGATATGGAAAAGGTCATGTCGATTGAATTATTGTTGATCGTTGATTGAATTAAATTATCAATCGATATGGAATAAGCAATTATTTAATTAATGTATGAATTAATTAATTATGGTTTAAGCGGTTAACCCAAAAATCGCGGTTTGCTGGAAATTATTTAATACAATTGGTATTATTTAATTTCTGGTTTACCGGATTTAAATTCAAAATTAAATTTTAACCTAAACAGAAGGCTGGTCTAAGTTTGATTTGGTTGGACCAAATAATTTAGAGCTGGTCTGGTTTAGTAAATAACCGATGGTTTTGATAGTTAATTTGGTCTTGGACCAGAATTAATAAACCGACTCGGTTATGTCAAATTATTGGGCCAACTGGAATTCTATGGTCTTGGGCCAAGAATTGGGCCTATAATTTGTGACCCAACCCGAAAATATTTATAAAATATTAAATTAGAAATTTCTATTTTTAGTATGTTTCTAAATTTAGAAAGTTTCTAAAAGAAGTAAGTTTCCCAAAATAGTAATCTTCTATTTTTGGAAATAAAAACTTGAAATCCTCAAAAACAATATCAAGCTTGGATGTCTTTCCAATCTTGTCAGCTACTTAACGCTTATTCGATTACAGATATGGCTTACAGTGTGAGGTGTCTGTTTTCGCGTAAGTAAAGTAGTATATAGTCACTAATTTCATTGGGAGTCCCAGACTTTAGTGATTATTTGGCTGTAAGAGATTGGTTTCCTTGACTGGGCCATCGGGAGTCCCGGGCCTTGAGACATCTGGTGTATTGGGCCTTGGGCCCAATTCACAACCGAGAGTTATTGGTTATAACTAGCTGTGTGTATGCTTACCAAGTAAAGCTATTTCTGGGTGACGGCCAGTGGCCCACTTTGGATTTAGCTGAACATGGGTCTCAGAATCATTGCATTCTTATGAGGTTAAACAAAGAAATTTTGAATGCAATGCGAGTTTTCTTATAAGTTATTAAGATTACTTTTTTTATGAACTAAATAACTAAAACTCTTTTTATCTCTAAATTTCAGCTATGACGAGCACAAACAATCAAAACACTTTCTCGATCCGGTCTGTCCTTGAGATGGACAAACTGAACGGATCAAATTTCTTGACTTGGTCGCGGAACCTGAGGCTAGTCCTCAGGCAGGAGAGAAAGGACTATGTCCTTGAGAAAGCTCTCCCCGTGAGGATCGGGTCCAATGCCTCTCATGCAGTATATGATGCTTGGAATAAGCATTATAATGATGCGGTAGATGTGCGTGGTCTGATATTGGCTACCATGGACTCAGATTTGCTGAAGCAATATGAGAACATGGAGTCGCCAATAGAGATGATCAGCAGCCTGAAATTGAAATTTCAGGAGCAGGTAAGAGTGGAGAGATACCAGTTGGTTAAATCTCTCACTAGCTGCAAGCTACCAAATGATCATCCAGTAAGTCCTCATGTCAGTAAAATGATGGGTTACATTGATAACCTGAGGAAACTGGATTATCCAGTTAGCCAGGAATTGGCAACTGAGATCATTCTGCAGTCACTGCCGTCAAGCTATGATAAGTTCGTAAGGAACTATATCAAGAAAGGCTTAACGAAGACGTTGAATGAACTGCATGATATGCTCAAGACAGTTGAGCCAAACGTGAAGAGTACCCTGTACAATCTCATGAAGGAGAAGGGTAGGTTTACAAAACCTAGTGCTGATAAGGGTGAAGACAAAGTTGTCCAGATTTTGAATCATGGCAAGCGTGTGTCTTCTGAGCCCGAGTCAGATACCTCTTACGTTGGTAAGTGCTGCTACTGTAAAGAGACTGGGCATTGGAAGAGAAATTGCATTAAATTCATGGAAGATCATGAGGAGTTAAAGTCGATGTATGAAACTACTTCCTCAGGTATTCATGTTATTACTTCAAGTTATACCTTATAGGTATTGGATACTGGTTGTGGCACTGATATTTGTTAAAATATGCAGAGCCTGAGCAACAGTAGAACGTTGAAGGAAGGACAAGTGGAACTGCGTGTCTGGAAGGAGCTATGGATGCTGCCTCAGCCGTAGGGTTTTCACTTGTAGATGCCTTTGAGGCTTGGTTTTGTATTAAGTAATTGCTACAATGTACCTGCTTTAAGCAGAGTTGTCTTTCATTTTCTTGTAAGAATTTGAATGTTTTTCATTTTGATAAAAGACAAGTTTTGTTCTTTTGATCTTAATGAAATATTAATTGTAGCACCCTATTCAAGGAATGGGTTTTATATCTTAAACCAAAGAGTGCCTAAATGTAACATAAATACCGAATTGGTTTAAATCTGATGAATTAAACCTGATTTTTCTTGGCATAAATGTTTTGGTCAAAGAGTAAGTCAGATTCAGAAACCCCATAGTTATGGACTTTTGGGCTCATTTGAATGGATATCTTATGAGACTTGAATTCTGCTTACTGGACCAAAACACCAAGGGCCCATCTTAGCCGAGCTAGAGAAAAGCCCAAAGGCTTATTAGACATTGGACATACTCATGTATGTGGTCCGATGAGCAGTAATGCCAGAGAAAATTTCCTGTACTTCATTGTCTCTACTGATTACTTCAGTGAGTATGACTGTGTTCTTTGATGAGACACAAGTCGGAATTCTTTGACATGGTCGAAAGAGTTCCAGAATGAGGTATAGAATCAAAGTGACAGAAGTATTGAAACTCTGGATTAGATCAAGAGTGAGAATACTTAAGTCATTGATGGTGTGATCATCTGAATGAGTGTGAAGTCGTTTCACAGCTCATTTCTCCTGAAAACCTGGAGGTGTTTCTGTGAGAAAGAATCAGATCTTATTAGAAATGATTAAAGATGAGTCACACGAATCTTCCATGATATTCTTTAAGAATAACGCTCTAGAAATATCTAAGTTTACGCTGAAATAGTTCCACCAATATCAGTTGAAAGACACCACGTAAATGTGGATTGGAAATGATCCAAATTCGTCTTTACTGAGTATTTGTAGTTGTGCTACTTCGCTGGTTGTCCTAAGGAAACCAAGGCTTGTTACTTTTACGTCCATTCTGTTTTCTAAGAAGGGAAGTTACTTTCCAAGAAGAACAGTGGGAGTAAAAGTGTAACTCGAAGAAATTCGAGAAATACAGGAGGCTACTCAACCTGTTGAGGAAGAGCAGCGGATGGATTTACAGATTTCTGTAGAATCTACACCTGTAGAGCCTGAAGTTCGCAGATATGAATGAATCAGTCACTAATCCGAGAGTGATTTCTCGTCATTAGTTGAACCTGATGATCATTGAAAGTTGCCATGATCTGATGATCATTGAAACTAACGAACCTGCGAAATTCACAAAAGCGAAAGTGAGCCCGGACTCCGAAAAATTACACTATGTGTAAGTTAGCTTCATTGATCCATTCATGGATGGAAGCAAACATATCGGAGTTGGAATCTTCGTTCTGTTGAAGTAGTCAAAGGTTTTGACTTGAACAGGAACGAAATGGAACTGTGCGTTTACTAATAGATAAGTGGGAACGATGTTGCATTTCTCATAGTGTATGTCGATGACATACTGATTCTCGGAAATAACGTCCCAATGCTGCAGTCGGTAAAGGACTGGATTGGGAGTTGGTTTTGTGATTGACATGGGTAAAGCCACGTATGTTCTTGGATTTTGGATCTAAAGGTAGAGATTCAAAAAGGCTGGTAGGACAAAGTCAGGATTCTTAAATTGACAAAGTCCTACACGTTTTCAGCACTTCAAGAAGGGTTTTATGCCAACGTCACATGGCAATATGTTAAGCAAGAAACAGTATCCTACGATATCTGCTGAGCTTGAATGCATGGATGAGATTCCATATGCGTCGGCAATTGGATCTATCATGTATGCCATGACACGTACTTGTTTTGATGTTGCTTTAATGTTAAGCAAGACAAGTATAGACCAGTCAAATCCAGCAAAGAATCACTGGATTACCGTAAAGAATATCCTAAAGTATTTGAGAAATACTAAGGATAAATTCTTGGTTTACGGAGAAAGTGAGGTGCTACAAGTCGATAGAGTCTGAAAGGCAATTTTTAAATTGACAAAGATAATTCCTGGTCACAGTCCGGCTATATCTTGTGTCTGTCTGGCGGTGCAAGGCACTGTTGCTGACTCCATGACTTAAGCTGAACATTTCGCAGCTTGGGTAGCGACGAAAGAGGTTGTTTGGATAGAAAAGTTCATCACTGAACTTGATGTGACTAGCTGCACATCAGAGGTCCAAACACCTTGAGGGTAGGTATAACCTATTCCGTGAGATAAATGACAGAGGTGTTAAGTAGATAAGCAAGTTTCATCGAATGAGAACGTTGCTAATCTATTAACGAAGCCACTCCTTATGCCTAAGCACGAGTCGCGGACTGTAGCTGTAGGATGAGTGAAATTAAGATGTAGTCTTAATTTCAGTGGGAGTTTGTAAAGGGCTTTACTTAGTTATTTTGAAAGGTTCATGTAAACATAATATTTTATGTTTATGAAATCTATGATTTCTGGATTATTTTAACTGTGATATAAATAATCGTTCCAAAATGATTCATGTCATTATATATGGGCCATCGAAGTACATGAGTAAGACTTGATCCTGAAACCCCATATTTAACGAAATGACATAAATCATAGTGTCCATAGTCGAAGGTTGTTGAAATTGGAACACCAACAACCACTTGAGACTAGATTGTGTTGAGACTTATGACCAAGTTTCGAGGGGTCATAGATGCGCGGCATCAAAGTCGACACATAGGTATATGTAGGGGAGCATATGACCGGACATGGCCCGCTGATGAGAACTCTACAAGATATTAATATCTGTGTCATAAGAGGTTCTCATATACGACTATAGAGTATAGTCCTTAGACCTGAGTTCGCATGCATGTGGCTGCACATGGAGTGATGCGCTTTGATCATTGTCTAACGCTGTTTCGTAACTGGGAGCTATAAGGACCTTGGTTGGGTGTATTATAAAGTGTGTAGTTCATAGTGATGGAACAAGATGGGATTTGTCCCTGCCGTATAACGGAGGAAATATCTCTAGGCCAATCGGAGACTTGATAGCTGGTAAGAGAGTGACCACTCCCAAACGGACTTGCCCAAGTCGTTTGAATTGTCAGTATCAAATCTGGTCCGATTAAAATGGTCTGGCTATATAAGGATGACACACATCTTGCCTTATGCCATATCGAGATATTGAGACAAAAGGATTAGGGAATGTAGGATTCCAGTACAATCGGGAGATTGTTGGGAATGTCCTGTGTAGGATTCCAGTACAAGTGGGAGATTGTTGGGAATGTCCTGAAATCTACCGTACTATCTCTAGAAAGTATGATAAATGTCGAGATCAGACATAAGTCATAAATACTGGGTGATCATGATGGCTTGCTAGAGTCCGCTCTTGATCTATAAGTTTAGGACTTATTACCAGTATTGTATGATCCCAAAGGGTCACACACCATAGCTAACGGGAAAGTTAAGATGGAATTAATACGGTGAGATGCTAAGGCATTTACTGTATTTGTACAGAGAGTTGGGCAGACAACAAATGGGCTTTTGTCTGATTTGTGTCTTGGGCCCAAAAGTCTAATGGACCATTAGTTTAATTAATTAATTAAACTTGGGCCCATTAGTGAATAAAAGAGATTGCAACATGGGTATTGAAACCCTAAGCCATTTTGGCGATTTCTGGTGGTGGCCGCAGGGCCTCTCGCTCTCCAATCTCTCTCTCTGTTGATCATCCATCCGGTCTAGCAGCCACCCCGGCTTGTAAGAGTGTGGATACCAAAGGAGGAACAGGTATTCATCTGTTCGTTGATCTCGACATTACAATCATTCCGCTGCAAAAGGTAATGTCCATGTTTGTTTTATGATTCAGTTACAAGAACCTAGATCTGTTTAAGAATATGTGCTAGGTTGCAATTTGGGAATTGAACCTTGGAAAAACGCATAATCCTTCATACTGATACTCAAGCGTCCAACTAACTCGCTTGCAGGCTCGGATCAAACTGCTTCGTGAAACACCATCTTGTTGCTAGGGTTCGGGTTCGGTTTCGTGTCCTTGTCAAATCGTCCATCACGTCCTACATCAACAACCTCAACAACACTGGAACGGTTAGACTTCTTTTAACTTAATCTCGATATCACTTCCTCATAGAAATATGGTTACTTAGTCACATACCTTACGGTCACACATGGCTAAATATAAATATCCTATCATTTCGCTCAATCTCGAATAAGCTTTATAAAACCCACTTTCACAATTCTGAGCTTACCAAAAACAATTCTAACCGAGCAAACCAAAAGATTTCGCTACTTAAAAATCAAAATTCACTTTCTAGCAACCTAGCGATTAAACGAAATGCAGAGATTCAAAATCAACATCTACCAACCTAGCGAGCAATCACATCAATTCACAATTCTAACAACCTAGCAAGGCAATCAATCACACACAGTCAATCAAGTAAATCGGCGATTACAGTTGTCTCTTAGAGTTCTGATGGAAACCGTCTACTCGGACCATCATAAATTTTCACATTGTAACTATATTGCATTCACAACCATCATGAGTATGCAATATAACCACTCCGCTACTCAAAACGACAACCGAAATACTCCACATCCACTACGTAAATAAAACATCTATTCACCGTATATAGTTTTAGATACGTAGGTCCGTCGGAGTCTACTTACTAGCGGTTCCCAATATGTCCCAAAAGAAACACCGCTACACACAACCGATATACACACATCAAAAAACGAGTTAGAACCCTTACTTACCTGGGCCTAATCTACTTCCTAATCTCCAACATGAGATCTCCAACATGAGCGGTACAACTCATGTGGATCCTAACCGACAGGTGCGCCAGGAGGATGGAATGAGTGTGGTGGTGGTGGCGGAGCGACACAGTCTTGATCATGACGGGAAAAAGCACAATGTACTTCTCGGCCGCAAAAGCAACAAGGCAGGAGCTGTGCTGGTGGTGACGACAAGTGATACTCCTGGGTAACACTGGTGGTAATGATGGAAACATCCGGTGGCGGTGGCTACTGCTGAGTGACCCCGAACTCCTGAGTCTCCGATAACTTGATCACCATGTTATCAGGGATGAATTTCGACGATGCATGTGCTACGGACGATGGTACCCCGGAGCGGTCAACTGACTCGACACTGGTAATTACGTGCTCCGAAATAGGCTTGCAAAATACGGGAATGCTCTGCAGACTGGGAGTATGGCCCTGGACTAACTGGAGTAGATCCAATAGACTCACGGTCCCCCATGCTGATGTCGCCCATCCTGTCGTCGGAACCACACACACACATCAATCCTCCTAGGACGACTCTGTTGCGTGACTGCAATAAAACACAAAATTATTAGTGCAATCCTAATAAATTTTCTAACTTACCCAATCCCCTGGTTTGACGGACCGACTCGGATTCCTAATGGTTGCATTGGGGATACATTTCGACTCGATAAAACATTGAAAACTTTGAAAAATCGGAATTTTCAAACCCATGACGAACCATGCTTTGATACCACCTTTTTGTAACGCCCCCTTCTCATTTTCCGCTGACCGACAATCTGACCGGCAACAATCAAACAAGAACATGACCGATCGAACCCGAGCAGTCATACGAGAAGAGTTTGTCACAATACGAAATCCAGAGACAATCTGGTTTGAGACAAAGGCTCAAACCAAACTATCTTTGACTCCGTTTACCTCGTTTCCACGATACGAGGCTTTGCAACCTGTACAGCTTCCACGAGTTGTGTTCGGTTTGGACGAAACCGTATATCAGCGATTATTCCGTTTTTATTACTTGAAAAACATAAATCTTATTCATATCAATATACGGTCTAATACAAAACATTTAGCGGGATATCCCAACAAAATCCGAAATCGAAAATAAAGTCAAAATGCTTACAAACCCTAGCCAAAAGCCAACCCGAGACTACTCCGAGTGCCGTATGCGTCCGCCGAGCTATGCCGAACCTGAAAAACAAAAAGAGTCTAATGAGTAATCTAAGATTACCCAGTGAGAAGGCTCCCAACTAAAGGCTGCTAATAATCTAATAATCCCGCCCAAACCCAAAATAACAATCAAGTATAATAGCTGATCACGTGCTAACAAAACGTGATGAGCTTCACAACACGCAAGCATTCAAATAACAACACAATCATCAACGAAGGGAATCGAGAACACTGCGGCACATGTTCTTGATTAGACTCGATCTATCTATTGCGGCACTGCACAACTCCACACCATCTGGGCCCACTTTGCGAACTCGGTGATTTCCATGGGAACACTTAGCTGCCGCCACAGTAGCTAAAACCTCCCACGACTCCTTGACGATAACACGAAGTCCAACGGCCAGGACACCGTTCTCTGTCCATCGATACGCGGTGACTCGAGTTACCCCCGGCAACCCGAGTTTCCATGCAGTCCGGCCCTAGGACGCGACCCCGTATTCTCCGGACCACACACCTACCGGCGTCACTCAGTAGGTTAACACCATAACCAGCACCACTGCCCAAAGGCACGTGTCCGATCAAGTAACTATCCGAGGATCCAATCAGTTCGGAAGTACCGGAACGCCATCTCTAGACTTGCGGGATCTAATGCGCCCTATAGAGTCCTAATAACAGTAATGTAAACAAGCAGACTCACTGGGATTCTATCACGCAAGACTGACAAAGTCAAATAGAAACACTATCTTAATCCCCAATCCATCCCACAAGTCCTATCGCAATCTCCACATCACCCAAACTTACTCGGTCTCGCACCAGAGTAAGTATCTACCAGTACAATCTACTCGGCCCAACACCGAAGTAGATAAACAATCAAGCAAACAATAAATCACAACACCACACAAACAATGATTTCGGTTATATATTAGCCTTTTAATATTTCTTTAACCTTTACTCATTCAATCCGCTACCTTGGGATTAGTGGATTACTAATCCCGTAGACGGCTCATCAATCACATCACTTCTTTACTTATCCCTTCCTAAGTATCTTTTAATACGTCCTTGCTCTGTCGGTTTAGAGTTAGTAAGATTACTAACTCCCCGACTTCTCATTATTCATTAACTTTCATTCATTAATCTACCCGTTATTATATTTTAAGTGTGTTATGTCATTTAATCGTATTTTAATCAATTCATAATTTCCGTATATAGATTATTTTATATACGTTCTTAAATACTTATATATGCATATATATCCTAGCATGCCGTTCTATATGTATGCATCACCCAATCAAGCAATCAACAAACTATCAACGATTACAGATATAAGTTAACTAGAATGCATCCCTTAACCTAACCATTTCTTTGATTAACCGAGTTATTAAATCAACCTAGCCGTTCTAACCAATTCAATCAATCGGGTAAGCAACCTAAACTACGGTTTATCAGTTCCGGATCTATATGATTCTAACTAAATGCATCACACAATTTAGCCGACTCACAGTGATATCGTGACGACGGATGGATGGATTGACGGAACTCCCGAGACCTAAACTAAAACCGCTGCTACCCCGAACCCTTCCCGAACCGTTGACTCGCTTTGACCCGACCTTGACCTTGGTGATTCCAATGAACCTCCAGACCATCTTCTCTCTCCTCTGGTTCTCTCTCTCTTTTCTCCGGTTCTTTCTCTTTCTCTTCCAGATCTCTCTTTCCTCCGGTTCTTTCTCTTTCTCTTCCGGTTCTCTCTCTCTTCTCCTTATTCTTCACGCCTCTCTCTCTCTTCTTCTTCCTCTCCTCTCTCTTCTTCTTCCTCCTCCGGTCTTCTTCTTCTCTCCCTCTTCTTCTCCTCCGGTTCTCTCCTCCTTTGATTTCTCCTCTCCGGTCTTCTTCCATCTCTCTCTCTCTCTTCCTCTTCTTCATGCTTCTTCTTCTCATCTCTCACGCTTCTCTTCTTCTTCTCCTCTCTCTTCTTCTTCTTCCTCTGGTCTTCTTCTTCCGGTTTCTTCTTCCGTCTTCTTCTTCTTCTCTCTCTCCTCTCTTTCTTCACGCTTCATATTCTTTCTTTCTTCTTCCTCCTCAAGCTTCAAATTCTCTTTCTCCTTCACGCTTCTCCTCTCTCCATCTTCTTCTTCTTCTTCAAGCTTCACGCTTCTCCTCTCTCCATCTTCTTCAAGCTTTACGCTTCTCCTCTCTCCATCTTCTTCTTCTTCAAGCTTCACGCCTCTCTCTCTCTCCTTCTTCTTCTCTTGCTCCAGCTTCTTCCTCTTATTCCTCCTCTCTTACGCTTATTCTCTTCTTCTCTGTCTCCTCTTCTTCTTCTCCTCTCTCTTCTCTCACGTTTCTTCTCTTCTTCACCTCCTTCTTCAAGCTTCATCTTCATCTTCTCTCTCTCCTTCTTCTTCTCCTCCGGTCTTCTCCTCCGGTCTCCTTCTTCTCTCTCTCCTTCTTCTTCTCCTCCGGTCTTCTCCTCCTCCGGTCTTCTTCTTCTTCTTCTTCTTCTTCTTCTTCTTCTTCTTCTTCTTCTTCTTCTTCTTCTTCTTCTTCTTCTTCTTCTTCTTCTTCTTCTTCTTCTTCTTCTTCTTCTTCTTCTTCTTCTTCTTCTTCTTCTTCTTCTTCTTCTTCTTCTTCTTCTTCTTCTTCTTCTTCTTCTTCTTCTTCCTTCCTCTCCCTCACGCTTCTTTCTCTCTTCTTTCTCTCTTCTTTATCTCTTCTTTATCTCTCTTTTTCTTTTCTTTGTTGGTGTGAAGAAAATAAGTGACCCAAGGCCTCCTTTTATAGTTGAAGCAACTCCATGGATTGAAGACACCTGTCTAGACACTTGTCCTTGCCTCTCCAGCAGCAAGCCATGCCACCCCTCTCCAAAAATCAACCAAGTTCAATGCATTGTATTTTCTTTTTTTGTTTTTTGTTCCTTTACTTCCTCTCCAAGTCACTAGTTCATGAATCCTATAGAAGAGGTAGGTGGCGCCATGGAGAGGAGGAAACTTGTCTCTTTGAGGTCCAATATTGCCAAAACCATTGTACCAAAACGTTTCTAGAAGCTCCTCAATCCCAAACTATTCCGACGTACCGATATTACTGTTTCCGTGTTTTATATTTTAGAAACTCCTTAACTGCTTCTATAAATCCACCAAGCCTCATTTTCAGATTCTAGATGATCTTATATGAATTTATCAATTTTAATCACTCCGTTTGGACACTCGTAGCTCCGGATATGAATTTTACAAGTTTTTTTCGGTTTTGTCGGTTTCCATTCCCGACAAACCGTTAAAATCATTAAAACTCCGTAGCCTCTGAAATAAATCCTCCAAGCTTCTTTTTAAAATACTATACTCTTTTATATGAATTTAGAAATTTGTTTCACCTTCATCGGACACTCGTAGCTCTCGTTATGAATTTTACGAGTTTTGTCGGTTCTATCGGTTTCCTTTCCCGATAGTCCGAAAAACTAGTTTAGTCTCCGTTTCTTCCATGTATGGTCTTCTAAATTTTCTTTATGACCAAAAAGAAGAATATTTTTCCCATCTCCACTTCCGGCTCGCATTTTGGTAAAATTACCAAAATGCCCCTCATCTTTTGGAATTTACAGAAATGCCCCTCGTTGACTTCCCGTTGACCATTTCTTGGAACAGGATATTACACTTCCCGTCCACCCAACCTAAACCCAAACACAAGCAATGACGGAAAGCTACACATGCAATAATAGATAGCCGAAGCACTATAACAACAAATAAACTATATGCATCATTCTATGGGCCCTGGCAATATCATCATTCCCTCGGAATACTCTTTCCGTCACAGCGGTAGTAATTCCCTCGACTCTTACTCATAGACATGGAGTACTATAAGTAAGACACCGTTCTCCGTCCGTCGATACACGGCAACTCGGGCTATCCCTAGATAGCCAAAGCTTTCATGCAGTCCGGCCCTAGGACGCGACCCCGTATTCTCCGGACCACACACCTACCTGCGTCATTCAGTAGGTTAACAGCTGTCAGAAACACGACCCGAGAGTACGTGAACCGACAGGTAAGCTCCCGAGGATCCATCGGGTAGAGAATTCTATATGCCCATTATAACACCATGTCACTAACACATCAAGCAAACCATTACACATACCACATCCCAACAATCATTCACACAGAATCTCATCAATCAATTATTCATGAACCAGTCGTCATATTATTATCGCATTACTTAATAGTTTTCCATGTTTTAATCATTCGTTCATTACTCGGTTATTAATCAAAATCATGCTATATCATAACAACAGTATCCATAACTTCAATATCAACCAAGCAAGCAACCATATATAATCATATAATATAACTAGTTTATAATCAAACCGACACTAGTCATAGTCATACCAACGGATCATAACCTAGTGTCGGGAACCTGCGGAGTAACACATTAGTCAAACAATTAACCCCAACTCACCAATACTTTGTAGCAGTTGATCCTGATATTAGATAGACTTACTACACGAACCTCCGGAACGGACCTTACTAAAAGCAGCCTACGATGGAAGAGAAGGTCGGTTCATGGGATGAACGTTGAAAATATCCGCTTAGGAAATATTTTCCCGTTCCTCCGTCAGCATCCCAACTCTTACTCTCTCTCTAACTATCTCTCTCTCCTTCTCCCTCTTCTCTCTCTTTAACTCCCTCTCTCTCCCTCTCCTTCGGTCCTCCTTCTTCTCTCCTTCCTCCGGATTCTTCTTCTTCTCCCGGCTCCTCCTTCTTCTTTGCGCCTCCTTCTACTTATTCTTCCTCTCTTTTTTCTCTCTTCTTCCTCTCCTCTTACTTTTCTTTACTCTTTGTGAGTTTTGGTGTGAAGAATAAGGGAGAGCAAAAGGGAGATGATCTCCACCCTCCATTTGTGTCCCCTCCTCTCCCCATCTTCCTCCACGACATGCCATCAAAATCAGGCCAAAAACACTTCATTTCATCACCCATCTTACACCTGTAGCCCTCTTCTAGAAGACTCTTAAATTGGTGCCAACACATTTCTTGATTCAATGTACCAAAAACACAAACAATGTACCTTCTTCTTCCTTGCAATATTTCGTGGCCCAAGCTTAATACTGGGCTTGAATTAGGTCTAAAATAACTTCATTTCTCAGCCCCAATCACCCTGATCCAAACCCAAGCCCCTATGATTTTATTTGAAATTTTCAGCCATTATTACCCCTTAATGGTGTAAAAATTATAACTTAATCTAGGGAGCAAATCTTTCTAAAAACTTTTAACCATAGCTTTCTACATAATGTAATAGAGCGGTAGTCAAAATTACATAATTTTAGAGGACTTTTGAGGGTTTTCCTACTCACTCGATCATTTTATCGGTTTCTCGGAAAAACTGGTTATTAATAAAAATTCACAAGAATTTCCAAAAATAATTCTAATGAATTTTTTTATAAAGATAATTCATTATTAGTAATAAAAATACCTTATATTTAATAATAATATTTTTATCAAGTTCCGAGATCGGAGTATTACAGATACGGCTAAAGTTATGTTGTCAAATAATTATTCGAAAGAGTAATGAAACAAGATTTGGGTATTCGAATATATGTTCAATTTTATTTCAGTTTGGTTTCCGTGTTTATGACTATAAAACCTATTTGAATTTTATTTTTGAGGTTAGATTTGATTCGATTTGGGTTTATCCGACAACCAAAAACCGATTTGGGTTTATCCGACAACCAAAAACAAATAGAAAATTCAAAAAACACAAAACATATTCAAAATATTTGAAAATTCGTTAAAATATTCGGATTATTTGAAACCCCCATGAAAACTAAAAACTACACAAACCATGATAATAATTACTAAAACTATTCAAAATGTTCGAAAATATCGGAATTATCCAAAACTAGGTAATATTTGGGGGAATTGGTAAAAATGCCCCTCAAATTAGATTTAAATAAAAGTGTACTCCTCAAATTGAATCAAATGGAAAAGTTGTTTTTCGGCCTAAAAAAATTACCGCGGTGCCCTTATGACCAAACAAAAAAATAGAAACCACAATTACCATTATAACCTTCGCATGCGTTAGACTTCTATAGAAGTCTGATTAGTTAGACTCTAATAGAAGTCTAAATGACTTTATCAGACTTTTCCTAGAAGTCTAGGAAAAGTCTGATACAAAATAAATTAGTAAATTTAAAATTTAAAATTATAAAAAATATTTTGTCAAAAGATTTATATATAAAAATTAAATATAAACAATTTAATAGTATATAAATTAAAATTTGGTAAAATTGAGTCAAACTAAACAATATGTAAGGTAGAGTAAGTTCTAAACCTCAAAACATGCTTTGTAATGGAACATTTACATATAACTTACATATAACTTTAGGGTTAGATTTGGTTTACCAAATTTATATTTGAAATATTAAATTTGTATATATATATATATATATATATATGTTATAATATGCATATATTTAGCGAATTTGATGTTTTCTAGTTGTTTTGTTTCAATATTTTCACTTATAAGTGATAAATATTAGGTTTAGGGTTTCTAAGACTTCGCTACGAAATCTGAATTTTGTGGTTTCTCAGACTTCTCTTAGAAGTCTGAGACGTATTTAAGTTGAAAATTTAAATTTAAAAAATTATAAAAAAAAATTTGATATAAATTTTGATACATAAATTAAGCATAAGCATTTTTATGTATATAAATTAAAATAACATGAACTTTAATCAAATTTAAGCATTGAAGATATATTTGGTTCAAAACACCATGTAGTTTGATCTATGTTTCACATATGAAGTTGAATATCATGTTTTATCTAGGGTTAGATTGAGAGTTTGTGAATTTTCATTCATATTGTTACATTTACATATAGTAGTTAGTTTGTGACTATTTTAAACAAGTTTGATGTTTATTATATGTTTTCTATATAATATGATGGTATTTAAGTAGTAATTATTAGATTTAGGGTGTCTTAGACTTCCAAGTAAATCTGGTTCAAGTATTTAAACTTGTCATGAAGTCTTATTTCAGACTACATATGAAGTCTGGAATTTAAATGTTTTTGAATTTTTTTACACGAAAACTTTTCAAAAAGGCGGGAAATTTCTGCCTGAAAATTTCAAAATTCCCGCTCAATTCAGAAGTTTCTTCTCAGACTGCATATGGAATCTGATACCGGATATTTTATAATTTTTAATTATTAAAAATTTGGGCAGCAAAATTTCTCTCTAATTTCTATACTCTTATCTAAACCTAATCTTTTACACACATATAACAACCAGAAAAAAAAATCTTCATATTCTTCCTTCTTTTACAACCTCTCTTTCTCTCTCTTTTGTAAAACCTCTCTCAAATTTCTCATCCAAAAAGGTTCTCAAGCTTATTCTCTCATATGAGTTCTTATGTATGTGATTCATCGTTGATTCTCTTTGAGCTGCGAAATAGGTGAGTGAATATGTTCTGATTTAGTGTTTTCAAAGGTTTTCTTACTGAACTAATTGAGAATTTTGACATAGACTTTTGGTTATACAATTCGATTTGCTCAAACAATCCTTTATTATCCATTTCTTGGAGACTTGTTCGCTAACTAATGGAAGAGCTCTGTGTTTTTGCTTTTTTCAGGTGCTTGGTTTAAGGTTGATCCAAATGACTCTCCAAAGAGGCTGGAATTGGGGCTTATTATGTGCTAATGGCTCATAAAATTTCACTGTAGTACGAGGAACACGAAGTCTGAGAGTCTAATACACGACTACAATCGATGTCTGAGAGTTTCTCAGACTTCCAGGTAAACCTGGTTCGAGTATTTAGACTTCTCGAAGTCTTATTTCATACTGCGTATGAAGTCTGAAATTTAATAGTTTTTGAAAATTTTCACACGAAATTTTTCTAAAAAGGCAGGAAATTTTCCCGCTCGATTCAGAAGTTACATCCCAGACTGCATATGAAGTCTGATACCATGCAACAACCAAACAAAAAAAACTCTCTTTTTGTGAACAAAACCCTTACATAGGTTAATTTTGTTTCTTACAAGTTTCTCTTAATTAATAGAACTTTTGATTGATAAATCTTTATGCAAACTAATACATAGGTTGATTTGGTGTAGATGTTGAAGGTGCTTTGGACAAATCAAGAAAACATAAGAAGAGCAATCTCGAAGATACTCTTAAAATGGTGGAGAAGAAGAGAAAGGTAATTTCCAAGGAGGTTCACCATATATCAAGGAATGTCTATGGTGGGACTGACATTGTAGACATGGTAGACAAAACTAAGGAACATGAAGTGTATGGCGATACAAGGAACACAAAGCAATCAAAATTCTAATATCAGACTACAATCGAAGTCTGAGAGTGAAAATTCAACAAGAAGTCTTATATTAGACTACTTTTGAAGTCTGAAGTCTGATACTAAATTAGATGCTTTCTCATTTTTGTAGATTTTTACTGGTTATTAGTCTTCTTACTGATAGGGTCAGGTTTTAATCCTATTCTACTGCAAGTGCACAGTTAAGTGATTGTAGTATATAGGGTATCGAATCCACAGAGACTCTTGTTTCGATAGATTAAGAACTATAGAGGTTTAAACTAAGAAGAAAGCAATGTGAAGTAAACTAAACAGCAGTGCGAGAAAGTAAACAAGTAGCAAGATTATCGGTTGTGAAAGCAGTTAATTAAGGGCGCTAAGTCTAGGGCGTTCTCAGGAAATCAGACAAGCAGACAAATTATTCAGTCAGGATCTAATTAAGCACAGTTCTAGAACTCAAATCACGGATATAGAATTAACCAACTGTCGTTGCGAGAATTCTCTAAGTCTAAGTGCAGTAATCCAAATTCCTTTGCAATTACTAACAGATTAAACCAGCATTAATTTCAAGTTCGATATGTTCACAATTAAACTAAACCAAATTCCTTTGCGAGAAGTTTAATTGCTCAACCTAAATAGTTCAGATTCTAAACCACACTTTCGTGTCGTATTTAGCAACCTAAGATCTAGATTCTAATTGATCAGGTTAGAACTAGCATTAAATACAATTTAGATCGAAGAACATTCTATTCATGTGAATCCTTAACTGAATTAAACAAGTCTAGCAAGTCATGAAATCCCTAGTGAGAATCCCTAAACCTAACAATGAATCTACTCAGACATGATTAATGAAACAGAAATCATAGAATTAATAGATTGCATATAAGAAATTAAATAGATAAAGGGGTTCGAAATCTTCTACAAAATAGATGAAGTACAGGATCAGATCAGCTCCAAAAGCTCTAGAAAATCCCTTAGCTCTTAGTATCAAAGCGTATCAAAAGCGTATCTAAATAAAACACCAAAATCCTAATTATATAGGCTAAATCTCGGCTGGGGCTTCTTTGTAAATACTGGAAACTTCTGGGCCAAAGTGTAATATCTTCATTCTTCATTAAACCGCCGAGTCTGGCCCATCTCGCTTGTGTGTCGACCGATGCACAATGTGTGTCGGTCGATGCAATCCTGTTTTCTGGACAGTGAGCTCAACCTCTCGGCCAAACACTCCAAAAATCTCCAAAAAGCTCCAATATCTCCAATTCTGCTCCAAACCTGATTATACCTTTAATAGACTCTAAAAGAACACAAAAAGACTCTAAAACATACTTATATCATGGTCTAAAACTAGTAAAAACCATGATATATCAACTCCCCCACACTTAGCCTTTGCTTGGCCTCAAGCAAAACAGAGAACTAAAACATGGTGAAGAGGTTTGAAAACTTTTCAGAAACTCTTTTCATCCTAGAAGCAACAACACTCAGATTCCCCTTAGTAAACCACTGAAAGAATCAATCACAAGACATCAAGACCAACATATACTTCCCCTGTTGGAATTGTGTCCAGTAATCTCGGTACTGTCTCTAGAAAGTAAGAGTATGTCAATGATCAGACATAAGTCATATAATACTGGGGGTCATGATGGCTTGCTAGAGTCCGCTCATGATCTATAAGTCTTGGACTTATTGCCTTTATTATATGATCCCATATGGGTCACACGCCTAAGCTAACAGGAAAATGTGTAGGAACGTTTTAGCAGAAGTACAGTAAAAGTGCTAGGCATTTACTGTACTTAGAGAGAATAAAAGGTTTAGCCACTGTGCATCGATCGATGCATAAGGTGCAACGATCGATGCAGTGCGCAAACACCGACGAGTTAATTGGTATTTGGGCCAAAAGGCCCAAACGGAACAGGACGAGTTTTGTGTCATAAAACTCGAGTTTCAGACTGATTAACCCTAACACTTGAGCCGTAAACTCTCTCTCTCTGCGCCGAGTTCCCTTGTGGTCTAGCAGCTGTTTCCTGTGAAAGCGTGTGTGAACCTTTGGAGGATTCATCCCTCGGTGTTTCTCTGATCTCAGACATACCATCCATTTCCGCTGCAATAACAGGTATAAGGTGAGATCATCATTTGTTTCTATTCTGAGAAGAACCTAGATCGCATGTTTAGGATAATCTGAATCTGGAATTGAATCAGGATTCATCTAAACGTTCCAACAGTGGTATCAGAGCTAGGTTCTGGTTTTTCTTGTTTAGATTCATGTTTAGGACTGTTTTCTTGTTTAAAAGTGTTTTGAATCAACTACTGATAAGATAAATCACTTAAGAAACAAGAATTGGATCCTGAACAAACTGTTTAAAAATCGCATGACCAAACTATATTGATTTGGTATGTGATCTAAACTGATTTTGCATCGACTGAGATCGCATTGCATCGATCGATGCAATGCAAGGATCGATCGTTGCAGTCGCGAGAGATTGACCGCGATCGCATGGATCGTTCAAACGATCGCATGGATCTCGCGAGAATCTCTCGGCCAAACCTGATAACCGTTCGTGCACGCGTGAGAGCATCGATCGATGCAGGATCGATGAACGATCGTTGCAGGATCGATGCTGTGAGCATCGATCGATGCGGTTAAGGTTTCTGGCTCGGTTTAATTTAATTAAAATTAAACGTCTCGGTTTAATAAACAGATTTGATAATTTTATCATGTCTGGTTAAACCGGGATAAGAAATCCAATGTCGAAAGAATTATTGGATTTAGTGCCTAAACCAGGAATTTCTAATTTGATTTGGTTGGACCAAATAAATTGAGAAAATCCGGTTTAGTAAATAACCGGTTGACAATTGTGGTCATCGTAGTAATTGAAACTTGGTTAGACCAGTTTTAATGAACCAGACCGGTTATGTCAAATAATTGGACAATTGGGTCATGTCTTGGACATGGACAAATTCTTGGGCCTCGGGCCAAGAAGTTAAAACAATTGGGCCAATTATTTGAGTCTTTCTTCAAATCAATTTAAAATTTATTTTATAAAATTATAAAGTCGATTTTAAATTAAAGTTTCTGAAATTTTTGAAATTAGAAAGTTTCTTAAAATAGAAGTTTCTGAATTTGCGGGTTTTGGATTTTAAGAAATTTCTAAAGTTAGAAAGTTTCCAATTTTAGAAAGTTTCCGAAAATAGTAGGTTTCCAAAATAGAAAGTTTCCCGAAATAGTAATCTTCTATTTTGGGAATGAAATTTTAATAAACCTACGAACCTCAAATAATATCAAGCGTTGGATGTCTTGTCCAGGCTATGTCAGCTGTCAAAGCCCATTCAATTGTATTCATGGCCTTACAGTGTGAGGGTGTCTGCTTTTGCGTGGGTAAGGCGGTTTGTGATTCATAAATGTCATTGGGAGTCCCAGACATTAATGATTACATGACTGTATAGTCTGGTTTTCTTGACTAGGCCATCGGGAGTCCCGGGCCTTGAGACATCAGAGTGAATTGGGCCTCGGGTCCAGATTCACAACCAAGAGTTATGTCACGGATATAATTAGCCGATATAGGGCTTACCGATATAAGCTAAGGTTGGGTGACGGCCAGTGGCCCACTTTAATCTTAGTTATATGTGGATCTTGGAATCATTATATTCTATTGAGGGTAACTGATGTTATTGAATATAATGCATGATTAATCATATTATATTTTAATACGAGATTAATCATTTTGAACATTTAACTAATAACCTTTTTATTTATATATTTCAGATATGACTACTACAAGCACACAAAACACATTCTCGATCCGGTCTGTTCTCGAGAAGGAGAAGCTGACTGGAACGAACTTCCTGACGTGGTCAAGGAACTTGAGGCTGGTCCTCAAGCAGGAGAAGAAGGACTATGTCCTTCGTGATCCCCTCCCCGAGAGGCCTCTTGCCAATGCCGCCAGGACTCTGCACAATGCTTGGGAAAAGCATTCGTCAGATGAAAATGATGTCTATTGCCTGATGTTGGTGACAATGACTCCTGAGCTGCAAAAACAGTTCGAAAGTGTATTGTCTCCCATCGAGATAATGGCAAGCCTGAAATCGCTTTTTCAGGAGCAGGCTAGGACTGAGAGGTTTCAAACAGTTAAGAACCTCTTGGACTGCAAGTTGGCTGCGAATGCGGCAGTGAGTCCTCATGTCTTGAAGATGATGGGTTATCTCGATCATCTTCAGAAACTCGACTGCCCAATCAGCCAGGAACTTGCCTGCGACATCATTCTGCAGTCTTTACCTGCAAGCTATGATCAGTTCATTCTGAACTTTAACATGCATGGCTTGAGTAAGACACTACCTGAGCTTCACGGAATGCTCAAGACTGCAGAGCCCAACTTGAGGAAAACCGCCAAGGACCCCAATGTGCTTATGGTGCAAAAGGGCAAGGGGTTTAAGAAATCCTCTGCTAAGGATAAAGGAGCGGCCAAGGCTGTCCAAGTCGCGGACAAGGACACGCCAAAGCCCAAGCCCAAGTCCAAGGCTGGGCCTACTGACATGTGCAGGTTCTGCAAAGAACTGGGGCATTGGAGAAGAGATTGTAAGAAATTCCAGGAAGGTCTAAAGGAATTGAAGAAGAAGACTTTCGAGACTTCTTCATCAGGTATTTTTGTTATAGAAGTTAATACAACTACTTCTGATAATACCTCATGGGTCATGGATACTGGTTGTGGGGCTCATATTTGTACTAATATGCAGGCACTCAGCAACAGTAGAAGGCTGAAGCAAGGACAAGTGGAGCTACGAGTTGGGAATGGAGCGAAAGTTTCAGCACTAGCTGTAGGCACATACTTGTTGTCTTTACCTTCGGGATTGATTTTAGAACTGAATAATTGTTATTTTGTACCTGCTATAAGCAGAAATATTATTTCAATTTCTTTGTTGGATTTGGAAGGTTATGATTTTTCAGTTAAGAATAAATTATGTTCCTTCAATCGCAACAATTTGTTCTATGGTTCTGCCCCTCTTACGAATGGGCTTTACATACTCGATCAATCCGCGCCAATATATAACATTAATACAAAACGGTTTAAACCTAATGAGGAAAACCGAACGTTTCTATGGCATTGTCGTTTAGGGCACATCAGCGAGAAACGCATCAAGAGGCTCCATTCGAATGGACTTCTTGGCTCATTTGACTTTGAGTCATGTGAAAAATGCGAATCATGCATGATGGGCAAAATGACACGGGCCCCCTTTAATAAACCTAACGAGAGGGCCAGTGACTTATTGGGCCTGATACACACTGATGTGTGTGGCCCAATGTCCACAAATGCAAGAGGAAACTATCAGTACTTCATTACCTTCACTGATGATTTCAGTAGGTATGGATATGTTTATTTGATGAAACATAAGTCTGAATCTTTTGAAAAGTTCAGAGAATTCCAAAATGAAGTACAGAACCAACTTGGCAAAAGCATTAAGGCTCTTCCGTCTGACCGAGGAGGAGAATACTTAAGACAGGAATTCAGTGATCATCTGAGAGAGTGTGGGATTGTATCCCAACTCACTCCTCCTGGAACACCTCAATGGAATGGTGTGTCTGAGAGGAGAAATCGGACCTTATTGGATATGGTTCGATCTATGATGAGTCACACAGACCTTCCAATATCCCTTTGGGGATATGCTCTGCTAACAGCAATGTTCACTCTAAATAGAGCGCCATCAAAAGCAGTAGCAAAGACACCATATGAATTATGGACTGGAGAAGCTCCAGTGCTGTCTTATCTCAGAATTTGGGGTTGTGAAGCTTATGTCAAGAGATTAATCTCAGACAAGCTTACACCAAAATCTGATAAATGCTATTTCATTGGTTATCCACGGGAAACCAAGGCTTATTACTTCTATCTACGTTCCGAGAACAAGGTTTTTTGTTGCCCGGGATTGTAACTTTCTTGAGAGGGAGTTTCTCTCTAAGAAAGACAATGGGAGTAAGGTACTGCTTGAAGAAATTCAAGATGAACAGGATACTGCCCAACCTAATGAGGAAGAGCAGCAGGAGGACCTACAAGAAATTGTAGAGCCTGAACCTGTAGTACCTGAAGTTCGAAGATCCGGGAGGATCCGTCACGAACCCGAGAGATATCAAGGATTCCTCGTGACTAACTGTCATGATCTTTTGATCATTGATGGTGATGAACCATCGAACTTCAATCAAGCCATGATGGGCCCAGATTCCTCTAAATGGCGCAAGGCCACTGATTCCGAAATGGACTCCATGTCGGTCAACCAAGTTTTTTCGTTGGTTGACTTACCCGCTGGTGTAAAAGCCATCGAGTGCAAATGGATCTTCAAGAAGAAGATTGACGTGGATGGAAATGTCCAGATTTATAAAGCCAGGTTGGTGGCAAAAGGTTTCAGACAAGTTCACGGTGTGGACTACGATGAAACCTATTCACCAGTGGCTATGATGAAATCTATTCGGATTCTACTAGCAACTGCAGCTTTTCATGATTATGAAATTTGGCAGATGGACGTGAAAACCGCCTTCCTGAATGGTATTCTGGAAGAGGATGTGTATATGACACAACCTGACGGTTACATAGATCCGAAGAATGCTGGGAAAGTATGCAAGCTTCATAAATCCATTTATGGATTGAAGCAAGCATCGAGGAGCTGGAATCTTCGTTTTGATGAAGCGATCAAGCAATTTGACTTCATCAGAAACGAAGAAGAACAATGCGTGTATAAGAAATCTAGTGGGAGCAAGATTGTATTTCTTATTCTGTATGTCGATGACATACTGCTTCTCGGAAACGACGTTCCAATGCTAAAGTCCGTAAAAGACTGGCTTGGAAGTTGTTTTTCCATGAAAGACATGGGTGAAGCCGCATACGTTCTTGGAATTAGGATCTATCGGGATAGACCTAAGAGGCTGATAGGCTTGTGTCAAGACTCATACATTGACAAAGTCCTACAAAGATTCAGCATGAAAGATTCCAAGAAGGGCTTCACGCCAATGGTACATGGCACAACGCTAAGCAAGAAGCAGAGCCCTACGTCGGCTGCTGAGCTTGAGCGCATGAAGAATATTCCTTATGCATCTGCAATAGGATCTGTCATGTATGCCATGATCTGTACTCGTCCTGATGTTGCTTATGCATTGAGCATGACGAGTAGATACCAGTCAAATCCAGGTGAATACCATTGGATTGCCGTAAAGAATATCTTGAAGTATCTAAGACATACTAAGGATAAATTCTTGGTGTACGGTGGAAGTGATGTGCTTAAAGTCAGTGGATTCACGGACGCAAGTTTCCAGACAGACACAGATGATTTCCGGTCACAGTCCGGTTATGTCTTTTGTCTGAATGGCGGTGCAGTAAGTTGGAGAAGCTCCAAGCAGGACACCGTTGCTGATTCCACTACAGAAGCTGAATATATCGCCGCCTCAGAAGCAGCGAAGGAAGCTGTTTGGATACGAAAGTTCATTATGGAACTAGGTGTGATACCAGATGCGGCTGAGCCTCTGGCGCTATTTTGTGACAACAATGGTGCTATAGCTCAGGCAAAGGAACCAAGATCACACCAGAAATCCAAGCATGTTCAAAGAAGATATCACTTGATACGTGACATCGTTAATAGAAAGGAAGTCAAGATCAGCCGAGTTCCGACAGATGATAATGTCGCTGATCCGTTGACAAAGCCACTCCCAAGACCTAAGCTCGAGTTCCTGACTGAAGCTGTAGGCATTAGAAACATTGAAATGTAATCTAAATTTGAGTGGGAGTTTTGTGAGCTTTATTTTAGTTATTTGATATGTTCTTGTAAAACATTATTTTATGTTTAATGAAATTATTATTTCAAGATTATTTTAACTGTGATGAAATAATCGTTCCAAAATGATATGAAGCATTTTATAGGTCATCAAAGTAAGTGACTTGATCTTGAGTCATCAAAGTCATTTAGCTTGATCATGAGACCCTATATTTGATAAATGTTTTATATCATCCTGTCCCTAGTCGAAGGTTGTTGAAACTGGAACACCAACAACCGTGTGAGACTGGATTGGTACGTGACTTATGACAAAGTCTCAGTGTGTCATAGATGCGCGGCATCAAAGTCAGTACATAGGTGCATGTTGGGAACATACGACCGGACAAGACCCGCTTATAAGAACTCTTCAGGATATTTATATCTGTGTCATAAGAGATTCTTACTACGACTATAGAGTATAGTCCTTAGACCTGAGTTCACATGCATGTGATTGCACATGGACTGGTGTACTTTGATCATTGTCTAACGCTATCGTTCTGCGATAGCTATAAGGACCTTGTTTGGGTACATCATGAAATGAGTAGTTTACAGTGATGGAACAAGATGGGATTTGTCCCTCCAATATAAATGGAGTGAATATCTCTAGGCCAATCGGAGATTTGAATACTGGAAAACGCATGGCCATGCTCAAACGGACTTTCCCGAGTCGTTTGGATTGTCAGTATCAAATCAGAGTCCGATGAACAAGATTAGGCTTTATAAGGATGACACTAATCTTGCCTTATGACTAATCGAGATATTGAGACAAAAGGATTATGAATACAGAGATTCCAGTACAAGTGGGAGATTGTTGGAATTGTGTCCAGTAATCTCGGTACTGTCTCTAGAAAGTAAGAGTATGTCAATGATCAGACATAAGTCATATAATACTGGGGGTCATGATGGCTTGCTAGAGTCCGCTCATGATCTATAAGTCTTGGACTTATTGCCTTTATTATATGATCCCATATGGGTCACACGCCTAAGCTAACAGGAAAATGTGTAGGAACGTTTTAGCAGAAGTACAGTAAAAGTGCTAGGCATTTACTGTACTTAGAGAGAATAAAAGGTTTAGCCACTGTGCATCGATCGATGCATAAGGTGCAACGATCGATGCAGTGCGCAAACACCGACGAGTTAATTGGTATTTGGGCCAAATGGCCCAAACGGAACAGGACGAGTTTTGTGTCATAAAACTCGAGTTTCAGACTGATTAACCCTAACACTTGAGCCGTAAACTCTCTCTCTCTCTGCGCCGAGTTCCCTTGTGGTCTAGCAGCTGTTTCCTGTGAAAGCGTGTGTGAACCTTTGGAGGATTCATCCCTCGGTGTTTCTCTGATCTCAGACATACCATCCATTTCCGCTGCAATAACAGGTATAAGGTGAGATCATCATTTGTTTCTATTCTGAGAAGAACCTAGATCGCATGTTTAGGATAATCTGAATCTGGAATTGAATCAGGATTCATCTAAACGTTCCAACATCCCCCACACTTAGCAACTGTCCTAAGTAAACTACACAATCACATTCACGCATTCAAATTCTCCCTACTGAGTTCTGCAAGTATTTAAGTGCGGTCTCACCTAAGGAGTATCGATCAAAGGCACATGGACTCTTACCTTATCAGATCTAGACCACCATACTATCTTTCTCTAGTCCCTTTCTTCTCTTTTCCCTTCCTTAGCATTCTGATTTTTTCCCATTGGGTATCATTTTTTTTTTCCAGTGCTCTTCCCGTTAAGGGGTGTACTTTGGACACATTCCATGGATGCACAGGATATGATAGTTGTAGCTACCACTCCCATGACCACTTCGGAGTTACTAACTCATCCTCAATTTATTATCCTTTTTTTTATGGAAGGGGAGAAGGGAACTAAATAGGACAGGTTTACAGGCTGTGTCAGAACTAACAAGGGAATCCGACACAAAGTATACCAAGCCCTTAGGTGAGAAATCTAAGTCAGTATTAAGTTTGAAGTCAGTAAAAGGATCCTCTGATACCTGAAGTGATGTGGGTGTCCTTAGTAGGTTGATCTGTGATGAAGTTTTCTAATAGTCAGAGATTGATCCTGCAACTTCATCCCAATGGTTACTTAAGTTCCTGCAAGTGCTGTTAATCTTCTCAAAAAATCATCGTTTCCTACTTAAACTGGTTTTGACTCAATAAAACAAATTTTTAAAAACTGATTGACTCTTAAGAAAACAGAAAACAAGAGTCAGTAGCACCTCCCCCACACTTAAGACACACTGTCCCCAGTAGTGTCAAGCGAAGGATTGGCAAAAAGAAAGAAAAATTTGTTAAAAGGATTGGTTGAGTTATGTCGGATTTTTACCTCTGTCGCACAGGTGCAACGACCGTTGCACTAGGTGCATCGACCGTTGCTAGGCGATTTTCTTTGTAACGATCGACACAGTGGTGTGTCGATCGACGCACTGCGTATATCAGACCAGTCAGCAAGTTAGCAGGTTAGTCCATTGGTTATTGTCAGATTTCGAATCCTGCAAGCTGAAAACACTGAAAACAGAGTAAAATCAAAGTAACTAATGTATCAAATCAAGCACAACCATCCAAACACAATAGCATCCTAAAAATCAAAAGGAAAAAGTGCAAAGAAAAAGAAAAGATAACAGAATACAGAACCGAATGTCTGAAAATGGAGGCTACGCTCATTCGCTATCATCATCTATCCCAGCATATGGATCAGTACTGCCGGAATCCTCAGGAGAACGCTGTCTGCGTCGAGAAGGACCTGGATGGTGTATCTGTGGCTGTCTCCTGGAAGTGCAGGTACGCATGAAGTTCCAGATGACCCGTAGAATACCATCTGAATGCTCTCTCCACTCTGCCTCAGACATATCACCATAAGGCCTCGTGGGCTCTGGAAAAGGTCCAACATCGTCAGCAGGGGTAGCAGCAGGCGCATGAGCAGGAGGTGCAGAGGAAGATTAAGCTCGTGTGGAAGGCTCTCCCAGCGGATGAGCCATAGAAGGGACTCTGCGCTGCTCGGTCGCAGGAGGCTGGAATCTCAGGGCATCCAGCGTATCAATCTGTGTAAGTCCAGGAGCAGGAAGATCCACACCAAACTTCCCAGTACTCTGATCATAATAAACCCAAATGCGTCCCTCCTTGAGCCAGGTAGCGCTCAGCAGGTCGCATAAGTGCTGAGTGAAAACAGCTCCCAAGTTGAGTCCCTTAGTGGGATCTCTCACACCAGAACCCTCAAACTGGTCCCTCAGCCCGATGAACAACATCTCCATCTCAAGCTTGCGCATCTTGTTGGCTTCATACTTGCACAACAAACTCCAACACAAGATACGCAAGACATATCTCAGAACAGGATGCCTAACCTGCTTCACTAGTGTAGTCCTCGAGTTGTATCGACCACTGCCAATACACTCCCAGAATAACCGAGCCTCCTCTGGATCCCACTCAAGACTCATGCCAATGCGTCTCGGCTCAGTGCTGAAACCATAGATTCTGCAGATATCGAGTAAAGGAATCCGATACCTAACTCCTAAGCTCATGAAAGTAAAAATACCTCATGTAGCACTCCTGCTGTCTGGATCCGGGTAAACCACTCTACAAGTGGCTTGCAGCTGTCTGACTAACTCTGGGTACAAATCATAAGGCCGCATAGGCATTGTCCCTAGACCAATGCCTTTACACACTGTGAGAACCTGCTCATCTATCCCCAGACTCTTACAAGTAGAGTAGTCTGCAAACTTGGTTGGCTTAATCGTCATCCCACACCAACCGTTGTACAGCAACGTGTCAAAATCATCCCACTGGTTAAGCAGTGTCCTCTCTGTAAACTCAGCAGTCTTGAGGAACTCAGCAATGTTTTGTGGCCACTCTCTGGCTGACGGGATCTGTGTCTTGTCTGCTCGGGGCCAAGGCAGTACTACTGCCGGACCAACTCTCACATAAGGCTCAGGTGGCTGTGATTCTCGATGGAACCACCCTGGTGGTGGAACGTACTGTCGTGTGGCTGTTGCTGCTGTGGCTCTGCGCTTGCGGGGTTGTCTGCGAGTTGCCATCTGCATTCAACAAAATTCAAACAATATAAGTCTCGGAAATCTCTCTGTGAAACCGCGAAGCAACGACCGTTGCACTAAGGCATCGATCGTTGCAAGGCGATTTCGCATTATCGAACAAATCCCCAAAATCGCAAAGCAACGACCGTTGCATTAAAGCAACGACCATTGCAAGGCGATTTCAGCCGTCAACAAAATCCCTAAAATCGTTCTAAATTCGTTCACGAGCCACAAAATCAACGAGAACCCATCACTAAACAACCTAAATCAAGTTTATATCAACACAGAATCATCATTCTCAAGCTAAAAATCCTAATTTCATAAACCCTAGAATCAATTTCGAAAATCATGGAAATGAGAGCTCATACCTTGGAATCTTTGTAAATGGGTTATAGAAATAGCTAGAGGATGTTAAAAAAAGTAGAATTAAGCTTTGAAACACGAGAAATGATGAAGAATTGAGAGATTTAAGAGTGGAGGTTCTCGGTTGTACGGACGGCGGAAATGGAGAAGAAGAAAGGAGAAAAGGGATTTAAGGCACTTACCTCGATCGTGGGTGCAATGACCGTTGCAGATGAGCAACGATCGATGCTGGTTGAACCAAATCGATTCCGGTTTAGCTCGCGTACCTTAATTTGCAATTTTAACCAATTGCAACGACCGTTGCCAAAGTGCAACGATCGTCACAATGCGATCCATCTCCTCGTCGTAATCTCCTTGCAACGACCGGTGCACAAGTGCATCGATCGTCACACATCTCCAGACTCGAGTTCTGTATCTGAAACTTAGCAAAAACAAATGAAAACGTGAAATCCTAAGAAAAACACTAAAAATAAGAAAGAAAAACACTTAAACCTAACAGTGGGTTGCCTCCCACTCAACGCTTGTTTAAGGTCATTAGCTTGACCGGGCGAACAAGATCAGTATGCTGGAGATCCTGACAGAGACTTTGATTGCCTCTGTGCAAGCCTCCTCATCCATGGCGGAGAATAAGCTGTATCAGAATGAACTTGTCCAAGAAAAGAAGGAGTAAACTGCTCTCCAGGATCCAAAATCACAGTATCACTTGGCTGCTTATCATCTCCATCCATAATGGTGAATGTCTGCCCATCTATCAGTGGCTTGCACAGCTTATCCATCTCATAACGCAGCGGCTTATCTCCCAGGTGGAGATCTATCAGACTGTGTCTAACATCTATTACTGCTCCCGCTGTAGCCAAAAATGGTCTCCCAAGTATCAATGCATCATCAGGATCACTGTCATACTTCAGCACTAAGAAGTCTGTTGGAACCAAGTAGTTTCCAACTCTCACCGGGATGTCCTCAAGGAGTCCTTCTGGAACTCTTATAGACTGATCAGCTAGGACAAGAGAGGTCCTAGTAGGCGAAAAATCCAGCATACCCAGCTTCGCTGCCACAGAATATGGCATAAGACTTCCAGCAGCTCCCAGATCACATAGAGAACGCCTAAAACTATCCTCAAAGATAGAACAATTAAGCACAAAGACACCAGGGTCAGGCAGCTTCTTTGGAACCATGGTTAACAGCACATCGCTTATCTGTTGAGGGACCACAATCACCCAATCTTTCAGCTCTTCATCCAAAGGCAACATCTTATTCAAGTACCTCTGCACACATGGGTGATAAGGTGGATCATCAGATGATGGAATTTCTTACAACTCTTCACCAATCTCTTCCAGTTTCTTAAGCTCTTCAATCTCTTGCTTAATCACTTCAGATACTGAGGGATATAATCTAACGGATTGTGCATAAATCTCCTGTTGAGTAATCTCAGACACTCCAGGGAATAAACGATCAAGCTCTAAATCTGCATCAATACCTTCAGAATCCTGCGAGTCTTTCTGTTCACGCCCTGCAACGACCGATGCTAAGGGTGCATCGATCGATGCAACACTGTTTTCACAGTTTCTACCCGAGAGATTTTTCTCAAAATCCGAAAATTCAACTTCTTCTACCAACTCAGCTGTGCTTAGCTCAAATCCTTCACCTAGGTGAGATCCATCATCAATGTACACAGACCAGGCCTTAATATGGGTGTCTGCTACTCCTTTTCCCTTCATAGAACTGGAAATCTGACCCACTTGAGTATCCAACTGCTTCATATGAGTGTTCAGAGACTCAAACTTTCCATTGAGATCCTCATAGACAGCATCCAACTTCTTATTGCAGTCCACATAAATCTTGGTCTGACTCCAGCAGCTGTTCCATCATTGCCTCCAACTTACTCTCATGAGCAGTGGCTACAGGAGGCGCTTGGTAAGAAGATGATCCATAGGTTCTCTGAGTACCTTGTCCAAAAGACTTCTGAAAACCACTAGTCTGTCCAAAGTTAGAGGAGTTCTGATTGCCTGTGAAGGCGCTCTTCTGTCCTCCATTGAAGAACCTGTTTCCCTGCTGATTACCAAATCTATTACCTTGGAATCCAGATCCTCCTATGTAATTCACATCTTCTTCCTGAGTGTCCTCCTCAGTCTGAATTACCTCAACATCTTGGGCAAAGTGGACATCTTTCTTACCAGCTAGAAGATTACAAACTGTGTCCAGCTTAGATCTAATATCAGCAATCTCCAAATTCTCTTCCTTTCCACCAGATCTCTTCCTCCTCTCATCAGTAGTCTTGCAACTGTTGCTGCTTACTAAGTTATCAATCAACTGCTTAGCTTGAGTAGGTGTCCTAGTGTTAAAGTTGGCATTGCTAGAGTTGTCCAACGCAGTCTGATATGGAAGATCTATGCCTCTAAAGAAGATGCCTAAAAGTGTTACCTCAGTGAATCCATGGTGCGGGCAGTCACGTTGGTATTTCTTGAATCTCATCCAGGCAGTCTTAAGAGGCTCAGTAGGACCTTGGGAAAAGGTGAGTATGTCCTGTCTGGACTGACCAGAACGTGCATCATCATAGAAGTGACCCAGGAACTCACTCTTCAGGCCTGCCCAAGTATCAAACTGCCCAGGTGGCAGTTGCTTCAGCCATGCAGCAGCGTCTCCAGCGAGACTGTATGGAAAGATCTTGAGAAACAGATAATCCTGGCATACTCCATCATACTTCATGCCAGTGATTATGTCCTCAAACTGATCAATGTGATCCATAGGCTGCTCCGACGGATGACCATGGAAAGCATTCTGCTTCATCAGCGAGTAGTAGATGGTTTTGATCTCAAAATCATTCCTCTCAAAACCAGGCATTACAAGAGCTGACCGGTTTGCATGAAACTCATCCGGTCTGTTGTAGTCAGCTAAAGTCCTCTCATGGACTATCATCTGTCTATTTCGGTTATGTCCTTGACCTTGCGCATGCGGTTGTGGTTCAGGTTCCTCAACCTCAGGGATCACACGTCCCTCAACATCAATCCTATGCCCAGCAGCATTGTATGGATTGTTATCTCGGTCCCTCATGGTACCTTGAGCATCAGGCATTATGATTACCTTCTGTACCATCATCCTTGCTCTTCTATCTCTTCTGTTAGTCCTCTCTAGTCGTCCAAGTTCGTCAAGTCCGAGATTAACGAGGTTCAAGTTCTGATTACTTCTAGTTTCACGCGTCTGCATAATCTGTCTGCAATCGTCAAGCAACGATCGATGCTATCAGTGCAACGATCGATTTAATCTCAGAATCGCCTAGTGACGATCGACACAAAGGTGCAACGATCGACGCTATGCGAAATCGGTACCTGCGACAGAGAGAAAACAGAGAAAAATTAGTAACTAAAAAATAAAAATAAAAATTCCTAATAAAAACCCTAAGTTCGATCCTATCGAAGACTCTAAGAGTCCCCGGCAACGGCGCCAAAAACTTGATAGGGTCAGGTTTTAATCCTATTCAACTGCAAGTGCACAGTTAAGTGATTGTAGTATATAGGGTATTAAATCCACAGAGACTCTGGTCTCGATAGATTAAGAACTATAGAGATTTAAACAAGTAGCAAGTTTATCGGTTGTGAAAGCAGTTAATTAAGGGCGCTAAGTCTAGGGCGTTCTCAGGAAATCAGACAAGCAGACAAATTATTCAGTTATGATCTAATTAAGTACAGTTCTAGAACTCAAATCACGGATATAGAATTAACCAACTGTCGTTGCGAGAATTCTCTAAGTCTAAGTGCAGTAATCCAAATTCCTTTGCAATTACTAACAGATTAAACCAGCATTAATTTCAAGTTCGATATGTTCACAATTAAACTAAACCAAATTCCTTTGCGAGAAGTTTAATTGCTCAACCTAAATAGTTCAAATTCTAAACCACACTTTCGTGTCATATTTAGCAACCTAAGATCTAGATTCTAATTGATCAGGTTAGAACTAGCATTAAACACAATATAGATCGAAGAACATTCTATTCATGTGAATCCTTAACTGAATTAAACAAGTCTAGCAAGTCATGAAATCCCTAGTGAGAATCCCTAAACCTAACAATGAATCTACTCAGACATGATTAATGAAACAGAAATCATAGAATTAATAGATTGCATATAAGAAATTAAATAGATAAAGGGGTTCGAAATCTTCTCCAAAATAGATGAAGTACATGATCAGATCAGCCCCAAAAGCTCTAGAAAATCCCTTAGCTCTTATTATCAAAGCGTATCAAAAGCGTATCTAAATAAAACATCAAAATCCTAGTTATATAGGCTAAATCTCGGCTGGGGCTTCTTTGTAAATACTGGAAACTTCTGGGCCAAAGTGTAATATCTTCATTCTTCATTAAACCGCCGAGTCTGGCCCATCTCGCTTGTGTGTCGACCGATGCACAATGTGTGTCGGTCGATGCAATCCTGTTTTCTGGACAGTGAGCTCAAGCTCTCGGCCAAACACTCCAAAAATCTCCAAAAAGCTCCAATATCTCCAATTCTGCTCCAAACCTGATTATACCTGTAATAGACTCTAAAAGAACACAAAAAGACTCTAAAACATACTTATATCATGGTCTAAAACTAGTAAAAACCATGATATATCACTTACTGAACACTTGAAAGGAGTTTCACAGACTTCTATGGAGGTCTGACAATTGAAAGTCAATTGCAAAACTACCCTCACGTTGACCATAATTTTTTTTATCAGACTTCATGGAAAGTCTGAAATCGCGAAACAGATCTGAAAATCGGGGAATCTTGTGAAAAATCACATAAATCTGGTTTTGAGCTCATTTTTACCTTCCCCAAACACTCAAAACTTTTAGTTACACCAATACCCAACAAACCCAACCATTTTTATGCAAGAATAACCACAATCACAAGAGATCCAAATTTCAAAAAAATTAAAACGTGAATTAAAGAGCTGTTTGGATGAAATTGGAGAGAAAATAGGAGAATAGAAGGATGTGAGCTCTAATATGGAGTTTTGATGGCTCGAAATTGGTTGTGTGAGGCATTAGGAGCTCAAAATTGGTTGTTAATGGTGGTTGGGTGAATTGGAGAAAATGACAGTTTCGTAATTAAGTTAGATCTGAAAGGTTTTTTGTCTTTTGGTAAAAATACCAGACTTCATATGAAGTGTGATGATGGCATTATCGTGAATACTACAGATTATTAGAGGGATATATTAGCGAATGAGAGGAAGGAGAAGGGAGATGGTAGTTTCAGAGTTGACTTCAATTTCAGGGGTATTTTTGCAATCAGCCCGTAATATTTTGGGGTTTTTTTTTCGAAATATCCATTCAGGTTTTGGTTATGGTAAGGTATTAACACGATACCTGAATACCTAGATTTTAGCCATATTCGGATATTTTTCTTAAATCGAATCGGATCGGGATCATTTTTTCAGGTTGAATTTTCGGTTGAATTCTAAACGCCCAATCCTAAGGGCTCGACTGGTTCAAACGCGGCGGTTTCAGTTGCGGTTGCGGTTTCGGTTGCGAGAGTTTGTGGAAGCGGGCGGTTGTGGTTAGTAGCGTTTGTAAACGTTTTGTACGACTGGTTTAACAATTGGAAGCGACTGTGTTTGCAGTATATTCTTGATTGGTTTACAAGCGGTTGCGGTTAATAACGGTTGAATGAAAATATTAAAGTAAAAATAATGTGTTAAATCAAATCAAGCTTGGGATGCTTCTCGAGAAAAAAATGAATCAATTCCATTTCTCAAGAAATTTTGATCTCAGATTCTATGTTGCCATTACAATAGAGCTGAAGTTGGGCGAGGAAGCTGCAGGACAACTGTAGAGGACAAGCATATTATGTCGACCAAAATGAGCCATGTGAATTAACTTTTCCAAAGACTTGTTACTGTATCAAACACCCTCTAAACGTGTTGATGAACAAGAAACAAAGATCGAAAAAGTAAAATTAAAATTGATTCTCAAAGAAAAGTCCAAAATAGATTTTCAAAGAACTAAATGAAAAATTCCAAAACACTAACATAGCTTCTTGTTTGAAAAACACCAAAAAAAAAAGGTGAGAAAAAGATCCAGCAATGTCTTCATGTATGATTCTTCTTTAACGAGCATCCCATATCTCTCGCGCTATACCATCTCTAATGATTCATCCTTTTTTAAAGCGTCAAGCTTGTTCTTAATTTTATTCCAATTTAGAGTCAATGCATATTGTTTGTTTAATTCCGTGAGAACGTTTTGTTTTCTTTGTTCTGACAAACTTTTGTCTTTACTATGTCCAACTTGTTTCTCTAGGGTTATTAGTTCTAGTAAAAAACGGGTCATCTCGTTTGACCAATTGATTTTCTGTTCAAAAATAAGTAAACATACAAGTACCAAACATAAAGATGAAACATAAACTTTATAACTCACACAGAAAAGCATAACAAAAATCAACATAAAATAAAACAATAATTTAACTACTAATAGAACAAAAAAACTTACGTTTGATTCTTGACCATCTTCTGGTTGTGTAGAGGCCATAATTTCATTGCTTTAGCGTCCTCTGTGGCCGTAGAAATCTTAGGGCTATTCTTCTGTGGCTGCAGAAATCTTAGGGTAAATTATATAGAGAATAGGTAGGATATAATGATATATATATAATAATAATAATAATAAGATATTACGGGTGATTTGATATGATATGTATCATGTATGTCATGTAATTTAAAATATATAGTGTTAACGAATAAGATACATATGGGATGTGATAGTTATAGATAATGATATTAGTAGTTATACATACGTGATATGATGATAATAGTTATAGGTAATAATTCTAGAAAATTTGGGCAGAAAATTTTAGATTTGTACGTTTTTTTTTTTTTTGTAAATGCAACCGCCCGCAACCGCAAACGCTTGCGGGAAGGAGCTTTTGATTTTTAGCAATAAAGAGCGATTCCAAGCGGTACAAAACGGTTATAATGATTGTTTCTAAACGCTATCAACCGCAACCTAAGCTCTAAATGAAATGATTTTTTTTTACTATAGATCCAATGCAGTAAATGATATGCCGAATCAAGCGAAGTAAATGGAACAGTTAGACATGACTTCAAGTTATGGAAACAAAATGAGGAATATAAGACAAGAATAACCAATTGTGAGCACACACTGATTTCTTAATAGTTTCCTACTTATTTTTTTTTCTTCTTCTTCTGAGTCTTGTAAGAATGTTTTGAAGTTGTTAACACTAAAGACTATTTACCACCATTTCTCTTTACATTCACTCACTTCGTTCATCCTGCTTCCAAGTTAAAACTCTTGCATGAACCCGTTCTTTCAGCTATTCTTATTTACAAATATTATATGCAGTTTCTTTTTGAACATTTGCTTACTCTAATAGGCAAAAAGCCACAGCCATCCCACACAAAGTTCGTTTGGAAGCCCAAACTAATATTACAGTCCATACTAATAAAGTCTCATAAGGAAATATAATAGAAAATTATTTGAACCACATGTAGAAAAGATCCCCGGTTAGATCATGAAAGGCAAAAGAAGTTTTGATCGGGAGATCCGATTGAATAGAAGATGGATTTTTCGATTGATCATGAGCAGGAAATTATAAGTAGAAGATGGTTGATAAAAAACCAACCGAATAGCAGTTGATGATTATCAGCTTCTGATGGTGAGCGAGAGTATGGTCCTCAATGAAACGCCGGGGAATAATTGAAAGATGAAACACAGAAGAGACCTAGTTCCGATTGGTCATGAGCAGTTTCCGAGGAAGGAGCGATTATCAATTTCCGATAATAATGTCGGATTAGTGTCACCAAATCCTGCAATCGATTACGGACAGTGGAGTCTATGATTTGCAAATTGTGTCATACGGCCGGTGAGTGTTCATGTGCAATCGATGATTCTTTTCCATCCATATATTGTATATAGTACATTGCCAAGCGATCAAAAGAAGTTTCCTTAGGAATTAGGCAAACTGATGTTCTGAAGTAATTGCATGTTGATGATCCAAAACATGTTAGGAGTAAAACCACATCGATTTTCAATTGATGTCCATACGTTCCAAGAGTGTGTTCAATCAAATTAGAGGTGATCTCTGCTTTCCCTTCCACTGTTGCCTAGTAAGCAATGTTGGATTTGGATTTAGCACCATCCCTAAGTCCATTGGAAATCTTATTAAATCAATAAATATATCTCAGTCCAAAAAGACAAGTCCGCTAAGGAGTCAATGGCCCAAAAGGAAGTCAGCCTTCAAATACTATAAATAGGACCTTTTGCTCTTCATTTGAAGAACATTGTAACTTGCGAGAGTGCAGATCTACTCTTATAAAGCTCCGAGCTCAAGCAAGACTTAGGGAGCACATCATTTGACGGACTCCCACCTCGTAACCATCCTGTTCATTGCTCGGCCTCGTCCTTCAGACTAATAAAGAACGGTTTCGACCTCATTTAAGTTTATCTCGCACCTCGTAGTTCGGACTTCTCAGATCGTAACCCGACCTTCAGACTAGATCGAAATTCCTTAAAAACAATTGGGCCCATATGTGGGGACTCGATATAAACTTTTCCATACTCTAGAAACGAGGCCGAGATGACATGACCACTTTCAACGAGCAACAACCCAAGACCATCCGAGCAAACCCCGAGCCCGCTCGCTCCGAGTTTGACTTTGCCAAGCCCACCAAACGAAGAAAAATCACCACTCTCACCCACCAACGCCCAAACCAACCAAACGAGGGAAGCCAACACCCACTAGGACAACATGCGTTCGAAAAATCAAGACCAGGACATCCCTTCCCTCATAAAAACCCTCATGACACAAATTGACGAACTAATTTGTAACAGCAACGCCCGCTTAGACCTACTCACGAGTAATCAAGATACATGCAGGGAACGAATCAACTACCTACAAACTACCGGGCGTCACGTGTCCCAAACAACAGACAACCCTACTCTGCGGCTCCAGAGGGTCCTTTTCGGTGAAACGCCGCCCCTGAATACCAAGTCAAGCAGGCAGCCGTTCATATATTCGGGCCCGTCGTCGGCCGGGCTCATTCAAAACCAGGCCGAAGCCAACAAGAACAACGAGCTCGAGTCGCTCAAAATTCAGCTGGACCACATGACGTCGAAGGTTCACAAAGCTACCAGCTCTTCCCCAGAAATTGTTCGCTTGAAAGAGACACAGAACACACCATTCACGGACAAGATAACAGGAACGCCGATCAGACATCCCAGAAAGATCAAATACCGACCTACAAAGGAAACTCAGACCCCAGGCAGTACCTGACGGCCTACAGTATAGCAATGGGGCGAGCCCAATAATCACCCGAAGAGCGCGACACTGGTTTCTGCCAGCTATTCGCCGATAATCTCAGCGGCGCCGCCCTCAACGGATTTTCACGCTTAAAGGCGCATTCAATCGACAATTACCACGAGTTGACAGCAACCTTCTTGAAACATTACTCCATGTTTATCCAGGAGGGTGCCTCGAGCGCCGACCTTTGGGCCGTGAGCCAGGGGCCAAAAGAACATCTCAAGTTGTATATCGACTGATTCAAGGTTATCGTCTCAAAAATCATGGTAAGCGACAACGAGGGGCTCCCGGCACTTTGAAACGGGCTTTGGTACGAATCGCCGTTCCACGACGAGCTGGCCATAAACAAACCGCAAACCCTTGAAGACGCCCTCCACCGAGCACCTGTCTTCTTCGAAATAGAGGAGGAGAAGGACCTACTCGCCAAGAAATTCGCATCAGCTAAAAAGGGAAAGGACCCAACATCTGGAAGTCTCGATGACAAGGGGAAGAAAGCAACAACGTGCTACGTCAGCGAGCAGCAAACATGCCAGCAAACCCCCATAAATTGGGGCGCCACCACTCGAGCAATCATTAAAATCGACCATTGAACAAGTACGTGCAAACTAGCGATCAAGAGATGGCTTTCTGTACATTCCATCAGCGCTCCACACACAGCACCGCAAAATGCCGACATCTTCAGAGTCTCCTATTCGGCCAGTATCAGAAAGAGGTAACGAATATAACGAACCGAAACGCTCCAGCAGCATCCCGGAAATCGAGAGGCACCACGACAGCCCAAAAACGAGAGAGAACGATTCAAACTCTCCCATGAAGAGAAAGCGAGGCAAACACGCTAACAACGAGCAGAGCATGAAGATATCGAAGCAGAATCACCAAAGCGAACCCGTAACGACGACGAGGAGGGTACACCCATGCCGGGCCCGTACACCCATCCCCTTATTGATCCGAGAAAATCAAAGATAGGATAAGCCGGGCCCGTACTCGCACATAAAATTTGATCTCGCCCAAAGCCGAGAAACGACTCGCACCCACCAAAAAAAAAGAAGGGGAAGGGAAGAGACAATCACAAATCAAACACAAATCTTTCCTTTATTCCATTCTCTTTAAATTACAAAGATAAGCAAACAAATAACAACAAAGGGAAAATCTAATTTCTTGAAAGACGATTTCATCCGAATCGGAGCTCGTACGCTGAGCTCGATTTCATCCAACAAGGAGCCGAGCTCCTTTCTTGAAAGACTGTTTTGACGTCTGTTCACAGCATGGCTACACTCAAACGACAGAAGCCCAGCAATGAACAACGATGAAACCGAGCCGGGGAGGATCATCATGGGGGAAAATGACCCGGAGAAGTCAACCTTAGCACACCAAAAAGGCATGACCGATCTCCGTAGTCAGATCCCATGGTTCCCCTGGCAATTCTGATGCCGATGGCCCCGCCAAAGGAATCTTTCCCTTACATGGAGGAAGAATAGCCAGTCCGACACCCCACCCGCCATCCTACAAAAAAAAACGTTAAAGCATAAGGAAGGGAAAGGGGGAAGAACACAAGCAATCAACAAACAGACAACACGCTTACGTCAAAAGCGACAAGTTCAAGACGGGACATCCCTCGGCACGTTACTAAAATCAGTGACGCATCAGATCCAACCAAACGGAGGAACTGCGCGTCGCCCTTAAGTTTTCTAAAGCAGCAAACAAGGGTAGCTATCGGTATATTTCACACATCGACAAACCCCCATTTCGCAAGAAAAACACAAGCCCGCTCGACAACTACACAAACAGAAACAACGGCGGCCAGAGATGGCCAACATCGAAGAAAGGCAAGAAACCCATCGGCAGAGCGGCCTTGCTGCCACAATCCACCGGGACTCAACCCTCCGACAAACAAAAGAAAATTCATCCCTACTCAGTCAGAAAAGGGAGAAAACAAAGAACAATAAGCTATGAAAAATCAGAAAGGAAAGGAAAGTATTTACAAATGCAAACCTTCAATGCGAAAACGGCGGTCCACTTTCCCGTTAACACGCAAAGCATTTATTAAAGGAACAATAATGACACATGGACCAGGCCTCGAAAATCGAAAGGGCGCATCCACCAAAACACATCGAGATATCTTCTTACAAGCACATGCAAAAAAAAGGGGGAGGAAAAGAGCGAGCACCCACCAAAAACTACATATAACATTCGAATGAAGGTGCTATTCATACAACAACAACAACAAAAAATGAGCTAATCATTACAACAAAGAAACTATGACGGGAGATCAGACACACAAGGAGCGACAGCACCTCCAGCAGTCAAGGACGCCACATCCACGTCCACTCTCCCTCCCTCCACCGATCCCTCGGGAACAGCAGCACCACTCGACGAACCCCGCAGCGGCGACATATGAAAAACATTGGGATCCAAAGCATCGGGTCGCAGCTCGTTAACCTCCCGCTCCAAGAGAGGCTTATCCTTCTTGAGCTGAGCAATTAGCGTCGGAGGGACTGGCACGCCGATACCCACGAGAAGTCGATATGTACCAAGGATACCGGCCACCTGATTCAACTCCAAAAGCTTACGAGTATACCGATCCCCCTGCTTTCTCTCCAACCTCAACCTGTCCAAACGGTCAGAGGCCTTCTTGTATAAAGCCTCCCTCTCAAAACAAAGGCGCTCATCAAAGGAAGCCTGGATCTCATTGCGTTGAGCAATAAGGAGATCAATGTTTCACCTAAGAGAATCAGCCTCATGATCGGCCTTGCCAAGGAGATCATGTTTCTCGTCCTCGAGCTCGACTAACCGCCTCTCGAGATCCGCAACCTTTTGGTTCTCAAAAGACAGAACAGCGGAAACCCCCTTCACCTCGTCAAGCTCTTTACAAACCTACTTCAGCTCGCGAGTAGAACGTCCCGGCGCATCAACCTGTTCTCTAAGGATGCTCTATGTCGACTTGGCCTGTCTCCTCTCGGACTCGTACGAATCTCTGAGCTGGTTTAGTATAGCAGTAAACTGCACAACGAATAATAGTCAGTCCATACACCTCTTTTCCCACCCAAAACAAACACGACAAAGTAGAACACATACCATGACAAGGTGATGACTCAAATCCTCCTTAAGATGAGGCTTGTGCATCGTCGAGACAGGGATGAGTTTCTTGGGCAGACCTATCACAATTTTTTAAACAAGGTTAGCACACGAAAACTTGTCACTCACCAAAGGGGCCGTTCCTTTGTGAAGAAACGACCAGACCGAATCCCCCAAATTCGGATCAGCATCACCCGACCCATCCGTCGGGCCAACATCACGAATAGAAGAAGAGGCAGGAGCTAGGCCCTTAGAACGCTCGCTCTCACCCTCAGAGTCCGACCTACGCCTCTTAACGCCTGACCGGTGGCCCACGCCGCCAGAAGGCTCAAAAGGTATAACGACCTGGTTCGCAACATCTCCCGACGTCTCCTGACATCGGTTAGCCTCATCCCCAAAGATAGTTGGGCCATCATCAAGAAGGATGACCTCCGGAGAATTTGCCACCGCTAAAGACCCCTCAGACATCCTACGCCTTTTCCTAAGAACCTGGGGAGACAATGGTTCACTTTCCAAAGAAGGATCCGGCGCCAAAAATGCTAAGCAACAAAGCAGCAAATCAGAAGAAACGCCTTCCCCATCTATAAAAAAAGAGAGTGAGAGGAAGAGGGCACATACCCGAATCAATCTTCTCAAAACAATATCGGACCTTTCGACCAAACATGGCCTTAGCCTCTTTATCCTTCGACGGAGGCCAGTCTACCCCAACTTGTCCAAATCTCTAGAGAATTCCGCGGACCAACGATCTGAAGCAGAACAAACTGCAAAACAAGAAAAGGGAAAACATGGGGCAGACGACATCAACAAGCAAGCGCAAAACAGAGAAAGCTACCAGGGCTATATTTCCAGCCGATCTGAAAACTCTGATTGAGTCAAACGTCAGCGCGCTATTAACACGCCCAAAGAAATAAATATCCTGCCAATCAGAAGTCTTATCCGCAGGGCCAGCCACAACCCTCAAACGACGACCGGGTCTGAACCTCACATAAAAGGTCCCAGACGTCCCTTGTTTGACCGAAATCGACGTCAGCTCTTCAAAAAAACGATCGGACACCCCGACTTCACTATCAACCGCCATAATCAAAATGCCCAACACATTACGAATGGCAGCAGGACAGAGTGGAGAAAGGGCCATCTCCCTAGCCTCGCAATACTCAGTCAGAACTTTGGAAAGAGGAAAGAGCAAATAACATTCGGTGAACCAACACTCGTAGAAACAAACCCAACCAGGAGGAGCATCCCAGGGGAGCTCGCACAGAGCATGCAACCGGAGCTCGAGACCAGAAACACGGGAGCACCGCCGACGGATATCATTCATGATGGATTGTTTACAGACAGACGAACTAATCGCCCTAGGAGCAACGACCTTCACCTCCGCTGCCTCTTTCGATCCTCTCTTTCCTCCATTCGAAGAAGTCACTCGAGAACAATGACCGGGGGCAACAGTACTAAATTTCGGGCGACCTCCCGAGTTAGAAATCCTAACGCCGCCTCCTCGACGACCAGTCCCGTTACCATCATTGGGAGTCCGCTCCCCCACATCGACATGCGGTCGGCCATCAGGGGAATCCATTGCGACAGAATCAACGCGAAATCGACGAGGTTTTCGCCCGGTCCAAGACCTGCAAAAATTTTCGTCCCCTTCGATCGGCCGAGATATGATAGGGATTTCTCCGGATGACAGTAGAAGAATGACAACTAGAATCTACTCGCATACTAGCAAATCCAAAGGCGAAACAACAAGAACGCAATAAACTAGAGAAAACATGTATGAAGTAAAAGACCACGAAAAGAAATAATTACCTGATAAAAGACGATGGAAATCAAAAAGACGAATCCTAGAGAAAAGACAAAATGGTTTTACAAAGCCGCACTTTGAACAGTTCGCGTCTCCACATTCTTAAAAATCGCGAAAGAGTTTGACGGTTCAAGTGAAGCGATCTAATAAGATTTCCGCCTAATTTAATTCTCAAAGAAATTCGCCGACTCCGACTAAAAGCAGAGGTCGACGAACTGGGGGGGGGATTAATTGTTGGATATGAGTTTAACACCCATCCCTAAGCCCATTGGAAATCTTATTAAATCAACAAATCCATCTCGGCCCAAGAAGACAAGCCCGCTAAGGAGTCAATGGCCCAAAAGGAAGCCAACCTTCAAACACTATAAATATGACCTTTCGCTCTTCATTTGTAGAACATGGTAACTTGCGAGAGTGCCGAGCTACTCTTATAAAGCTCCGAACTCAAGCAAGATTTAGGGAGCACGTCATTTGACAGACTCCCACCTTGTAACCATCCTGTTCTCAGATCGTAACCCGACCTTCGGACTAGATCGAAATTCCGTAACAACAAGCAAGTTGGATCAATTCCCAGTCCCCATTCAATCATTCTGTCTTTTGTTGGATAGTGATTCAAGGTGAGTAACCATGAAAGGAATGAATGTTTTGGAATTCCGCCTTTGTTCCATATCGTGTTTTTCCCAAGGAACCGCAACTCCATTTCCAATTAAGCTTGTATAGAATTTACCAGTTCAGAATTTATTGGTAATTGTTCCATCAATCTCCCAAGTGTAATAATCCTCCTCATCAATAATCTTAATTGTTGTTAGGTGGGCGTGAAGAGCTACTTGCGGTTCTGATCTCGTTGGGCGAATTAGCTATGTACCAGAGTTGTAGAGTACAAACAGCGTTGATTCAACATGTATTCCAAGGCCGTGCTTATTTTATGAGCTTAGAAAGGATCTTAAGTATCCAAACGGTGACCAATTATGTCTCCAAAACAAGCAGGTTCTCCCATCTCTGACTTTTAGTTAAGCTTCACCCTTGAACCTCAGTAGCTTGTTTGCTAACCAGGAAAATTCATTTCGCTTTTTGAAAATCCAATAGTTAGATAGCGACCCTTGTAGAACTCTTCTCTGAACCAAGAAAACCATGTAGAGCCTGAACAAAAGAATAGTAACCATATGAGTCTGATAATGCATCCACATTGTGAGGCCTTTTATGCCAAATCCTCCATACTTTTCGGTTTAGTGATTGTATCTCATGCTACCCTAGCAGAAGGATGTCCATCCAAAGAACACTTCCATAAATAAGCCCCACATAACATGTTGATTTTACCTATGCATCTCTTTGGTAGTATGAATGATGACCACCAGAAAATTGTAATCCCAGCCTTTATTGTGTTTATTACTAATAAACGACAATCAAATGATAAGCTTCTAACATTCCATGTTGAGATTTTACACTTGATTTGGTGCAGAAGTAGTTCATAATTAGCTAATATTATTTATTTCGTGCATAGTGGCACTCGAAAATATCTTATGGGCAGAATTCCTTTTTAAAGACCAGTAGCTTTGGTAATTGGTCATGTTTCTGGTTAAGAGAGTCTAGCCGCAAAGAAAAATTGATGCTCAATGAAAGCCCTGACATCTCCTCAAATTGATTCAGTACACTTTGAACTCCTTGAACTGATGAGAGTCTACCATCCGTAAAATAAGGACATCATCTGCAAAGCAAAGGTGCAAAAGCTTAGATGATTCACATTTATGGTGATAGCCTATTGTTCCCTTCTCTCCAGCCATATTCAAGAGATTTGATAGACAATTCATGATGATCACAAATAAGTAAGAGATAAAGGATCCCCTTTACTTGGCCCTCGTCTGCCGTTGAAATAGCCATTACAATCCCATTGTAGCACAAATAAAAAAAAATTGTGAAGATACAACCTCGATACAGCCTTTATCCAGCGGATGAACTGAGGAGGTATTTCCAAAATTCTCAAGCACGTAAGCAGGAAGTCTCATTTAACCCTATCAAAAGCCTTTGAGATATCAAATTTAACGATAATCCTCTTAACACCTCTCTCTTTATGATATACCTGGACAATTTCCGATGCTAAAATAGTGTTCTCCCTTAGTAGTCTCCCTTTAAGAAAGGTTGCTTGATTGAGAAGAGTGAAATCAGCTAGGATCGGAGTAATCCTTTTAACCATTAGCTTTGAGATGACTTCTTTAGTGCCGCCAACACTTCTGGCCCAATGAAACCCAAAGCCCATTTGAAGAAGCATGAAGTAAAACCATCAGGGTCAAAAGCTTTATTTGGGTTTAACTTAAACATCCCTTTCGTGATTACATCATGTGAGGGGATAGCAACCATCAGCGAATATACATTAGAGTCACATCTGTACACCAAAAGAGTTTGCATCCAACCCAAGGAGGCCGTTGTCCTGTCACAACTTCTGGAGCAAGGATCTACTTAAAGGGGAATATTTCTTGTTGGCTAATATTGGATCAAGCAAAAGGTCTCCAGAAGCAGAGCCGGCCTCGAGCATAAGCCACATAAGCGATGGATTAGGACATCCGACTAAAAATGACATTTTCTATATATTTTCTTCATTAGTATATATTAAAAAAAAAATTAAAAGGGCATTTCTAAATATATTTTTCATAATATAGGCATTTTAAAATATAAATTTTTGTTAAGATATTTAAACAAATTTTTAAATAAAAATTATATTAAATAATATTTTAGTTCTGAGTAGGGCATCCGAAAATATTGGACTGACACTGTCCAGAAGGTAACATAAATGATCGAATGGAGTTGTACATAGCTATGCATTAATCAATGTAAAAAATTAAGTTGTGTTCATATCTCCCAGTTGTGGCCAGATAATCCTCGACTTTTGATTGAAGTAGGTTTCTTCAATAGATATTAGGAACATCCATTTGTCATGGAGATCCTTTTATGTCTGGAATATACACTGTGAAGGCGCTAGTAATGCTTCAGATTGGACCTGCAGGAGATCAATAAAGGATTTGGAGACAGTGGAATTTACACGTGAAGGCGCTAGTAATGGCCAATTATGTTTACATAGTCAAAATTCAGCCATATCTCCGTTTTCATTTGTAGAAACACAAAGAATTTGGAAATTTAGTTACATGGCGGGAGGATACAACAATTATAGCAATCATTGGGAGTGGATGTATAATAGGTTCGATGATGCCACAAAATAATTTCTCGACAGCCTTCACAATGGGGGTGGCACAATTTATTGAACTTGCCAAAAATCAGCATTTAGCGTTGAGCAATGGCGGTAAGTTTCTCTGCCCTTGTCGTTTAAGCAAGAACGAAAAACCGGAAACCACGGAACAAGGAATTTGGAGTCATCTGTCTAGTCGATGAGTTATGTCTGACTATTATGTTAGGTATAAGCATGGAGAAGAAATCAGTTTGGATATAGGAACGAGTTATGTTGATCTGAATGGTCATGATAATGTAGTACAAGATAGGTATGTGGATATGGTGAATTATGCATTTTGTGATTAATAGTGAAGAACCTGTATGTAATCATTCAAAAACGTTTTATGACCTTTAGAAGGAGCCAACAATCCTTTATATGATGGTTGTCGTGAAGGTCACTCTCAGTTATCCTTGGCTGCTCGGGTCCTGCATAACAAGGCATAACATAATATGAGTGAAAGGTTAGTGGATTCGATATGTAAAATGATGACAGAGTATTTACCAGAAGGAAACCAGACAACATGTTCACAATACGAGACAGAGAAACTGATGCGCAATTTAGGACTCTCCTATCATACAATTGATGTTTGCATGAAAAATTGTATGATCTTCTTGAAAGAAGACCAAAAGGAAGATAAGTGTCGATTTTGTGCTAAAGTAGAACCAGAGTACCCTACAGTCGTATGTGGTATCTTCCAATTTCTGACAGACTGAAGAGAATGTATCAAAGCGAGAAGACTGCAGCGACAATGATATGGCATGCCAAGCACCAAACAAAGGAGGGAGAAATGTGTAATCCGTCTGATGCGGCGCAGTGGAAATCAAATCAAGCTCAACATCATGTGTTTTCCCAAGAACCCCGTAACGTTTATCTTGGTTTATGTACAGATGGGTTCAATCCATTTGTCATGTCTCATAATCATTCGTTGTGGCATGTGATCTTGAATTTATATAATTTACCCCCTGATATGTGCATGAGTACAAAATACTTGTTTCTTACTATTCTGAATTATGGGCCAAATCATCCGCAGGCTAGTCTCGATATCTACCTCCAACCCCTTATTGAGGAGTTAAAAGAATTGTGGTGTTCTGGAGTCGATGCATACGATGTGTCATTAAATGAAAAAATTTAACTAAAAGCAGTGCTGCTGTGGACGATAAGAGACTTCACGGCATATGGGATGTTATCAGGATAGACGACCATGGTGGATTGTCTTGTCCTATTTTCATGGAAGATATAAAATCTTTTTATTTGCCTAAGTGAAGGAAGACGTGTTGGTTTGATTGTCTCAGAAGATTTCTTCCATTTGGTCATCCATTGAGGAAGAATAAAAAAAATACTCATTGAAGGGAAAAGACGCCTCGAAAGAGCATCCACATGATGCTTTGAGTGGTGAGCAAGTTTATAGCGAGCAATTACAATGTGTAAATCCACCAAAAACATAGGACTTAGGTGAAAACGGTCACGAAAAGAAGGAGCCTGGCTATGCGAAGTGGCATAACTGGCACAAGGAAAACATATTCTGGGAGCTTCCGTACTGGAGGGACCTCACTCTCCGACATAATCTTGATTTGATGCATGTAGAGAAGATTTTTTTTGACAAAGACATGAATACTATTTTGAGTGTGAAGGGTAAATTCAAAGACACCATCATGTCAATAATTGATATAGAATGATTTTGTTCTCGGCCACACATACTTATTGATGATGAGGGTAAAGCTCCTTTCCCCACGTACAGATTGACAAACGATGCCAGAACAAAAATACTAGAATGTGTGAAACATGCAGTCAAATTCCCAGATAGCTATGCGACCAACTTAGCTAGTTGTGCTGATATAGATAACGATAAGTTTTCATGGATGAAGAGTCATGAATGCCACATTTTATGGAGCGGCTACTTCCATTTATCTTTGCCGAACTCTTAGAACGGAACATCCACCTTGCGTTAACATCTTTCTATTTAATTTTACTTAATATTGGATAATTAAATATGAGTATAGTATTTTATATTTACCAACAGTTTCAAAAATATATATTGTAGGGGTTCGAAGTTTTTTCCATGACTTATGCTCGAGAACTTTACAAAAAATCGTCTCCAAACTCTCAAAGAAAACATAGTGTTAATCATATGCAACATGGAAAAGATTTTTCCACCATCATTTTTCGACGTGATGGAGCACTTACCTATACATCTCCCCTACGAAGCTGAATTATGAGGTCTCATACAATATAAGTGGATGTACCCTTTTGAAAGGTATTTCAAAAAATTGAAAGGGAAAGCAAAGAACAAAAGATATGCGGCAAGATCTATTATTCAATCATATCAATGAGGAGGTAGCTAATTTCTCAGAGAACTACTTCGCAGCAAATATAAAAACGAAATCATGGTAAACGCACTACCACACGTTCACTTTTCCATTTGTAAGATACACACATGGTAGCTATTAATTAATTATAAATTTTTCTCAACCAACTAATTTTGTAAGGTTAACTGATGAGTCTCTATTTTAGCATATTTTGGCATTCATCGTTGCATTGTTTTGATGTGTTTTACATTCATTCTTAGTCTTATTCATAGGAATTCATGCATTTAGGCAGTAGCAGTCTATAGGATATGGTGTTATATGTTTTATTTCTTTCTTGAATAATTTTAGGTGATTTTGGAGCATTGATGTGTTCTTGGAGTTTCTAAAGAGGTTTGGAAGAGTTTGGAGGCCAAAAGTGTGATTGAAAGTGAAATGGTGATGAAGGACCAAACCAATGTGATTAAAAAATTAAGTCAAATGAAGACCTTAAGTTGACTTTTAGCTCTGGGATTCCAAATATAAATCGTTGTAAATTGAGTTGCCTTTCTAATGGAGGTGGTTAGCAGTAATTTGGAGCTATATGGAAAGGGTTATGCCAGATTTCTAGAAATTAGACAAAAGGATTAGTCACAAGAGATTGGATTAGTCTAGTATTAGTGTTCCTAGCCTAAGGATTAGCTTTGTTAAAAGGTATTTGATGGATATTATTGCATGTTTATCTTGTAATTTTCAAATGAGAATTGAATGATTGCATGATTAGCATAGTAGTTATGAACATCAGAATGGGATTGACTTCATTAATGATCATTAGCCTAGTTTAATATTTTTTGATTGATTGAAGCTTCCTTGATTTTCTCTAGACCATCTAGTCTCCATAGCATTATTACAAGATCCTTATTTTATCTTGTTTGTCTTCTTGTTTATCATATGTTTAGTGTCTGATTAGTGTCTTTCTTGCTTTTTTCGCTTTCTTGTTGGTTTAGGTTGTTAGATAAACTTCCTTTTTATCTATTTGGCTTATCTTGAGTAGTATCTTGTATTATTGATGTGTTGTTCTTCTTGCCTCCCTGGATTGATACCTCAAATGCTACATCGACATGTGTAGAGGTTTAAGGAATTGATAGTAGCTTAGAACCGAAAAAACTTTGCTATCATTAACCAGATTCACTGAAGGTTAAATCCCCTTATATCATGTCGATGTTCCTGATATATTTACTCAAGTAGGTCGTCCAAGTGGAAGAATGCAAGAAATATGGCTTTCAGAGAAAGACTATAAACGCGCACATGTTTATGTTCGGCGAAACTGTGGATATTTTGAGCTAGTAGTGAGGTATATGTATATAAGTTGGCATGCCTTTCAGTTTAATATATTCCACTATACTATGATTTCTCATATAAGTTTTGGTTGAAATTAAAGTATGTTCGAAGATTATCCATCCACGAAATATCCAGAACTCTCCGAAGAAGAAGTCTCCGCAAAAAGATATGAAGAATATCGAATCTGGGTAGAAGATTATGTATATGTAAAATTATGTCGTACCTATATATTTATATGAATTTATCTTTGTCAAACTCTATATTTGATATTTTATTTATGTATACTGCAGGTTACTTATTTGAAAAACACATATGCTTTCCTCCTTGGGTGTGAGAGATAATGCATGGACCCGTGCAAAAAGCTAAAACCTGGTCCATCTATTTTACAAGAGGATATTTATTTCATACGGAGAATCACGATGTGGGACGGAAGATATGTAACTATGGTGTACTTGTTAAAGGAGAGAATAACGCTAATGCATTTGATGAGGCTGATTTCCACGAGATTTTAACTGATATCATACAGCTCGAGTATGAGGGAATTGTGAATTTGAGAATCACACTTTTTAAGTGTAACTGGTACGACCATATGATCGGTAGAGGCACTCGGAGGAGTAATGCTGGCGTTGTAGACGTTCTTTCATCAAGAAGATACAATAAAGATGAACCATTTGTTCTAGGTATGTTAGTTCCATACATGTAAATCTTATTGCCTTTAAATATATGTACATATATAACTTCATTCAGTACATACAAATTGCACAGCCTCACAAGCGAATCAAGTTTGTTATATCCCGTATGAAGGAATTTCTAGCAGATTCCTAATCCAATTAGGCAATCCTAGTTTGAATTCCGAGCCTAGGATCTACAGGTTCATGTAATTGAATCTATCAGATCTGAAGATTACCTGGTGATCAGCAGCGGAAGTCTTAGCAAGTAATCGAGATCTAGAGCGCCTCAAGTGCTGCGCCTCTACTGGTATCCACACGCACACAGAACTGGACAGCAGGGATGCTAGTGCCTATCAGAGATCTGATCTCCAGAGAGGTTTCTTTTCTGTTTCTGGTGGCTATCAATTAGGTTAGAATCGAGTTTAGGTCGACCATATATCTTATATATGTCGACTTAAACCGCAACGGGATTAACTAATGATTAAACCGATTTAATCTGCTAATCCGCGAGTTGTGTCGACCGACACACTCTTTGTGTCGATCGACACAGTCGATCCGTGTCGACCGATACACATAGTGCGTCGATCGACACTGCCCAGAAAAGATGACATCAAATGCATATCAAATATGCATTCATCCGATCATTACATTAATGATCAACCTCACATTCAATGTCCAGTTTGCTTAGGTGTGTGACCCTGTAGGATCATATAACACTAGCAATGAGTTCTAAACTCATTGATCATAAGTGGCTTCTAGCAAAGCATTACGAGTACCTAGTGTCATATGATTGTCTCATCTCGACAACACGACTTTCTCTCAGAGTAAGTACAATAGATTTCAGGACATTCCCAACAATCTCCCACTTGTACTGGAATCATCTATTCCTATAATCCCTTCGTCACTATATCTCGATCCGGCATAAGGCAAGATCCGTGTCATCCTTATTAAGCCAAAATCATGTTCATCGAATTCCAATTTATACTGACAAGACAAACGACTGACAATCACCTCGTTTGAGTGTGGCCACACATTTCTCAGTATCAAATCTTCGATGGGCCCTGAGATATTTATCTCCTGTTATATAGGAGGGACAATTCCCATCTTGTTCCATCCCTGTTCCTTCACACGCTTCATGATACGCCCAATCAATGTCTTTATGATCACCAGTTACGGCTGACGTTTGACAAGGTCAAAGCGGACCAATTCACATGTAAGAAATCATGATGAACTCAGGTCTAAGGACTATACTCTATAGTCGTAATGAAAACTCTCATGACACTTATATAACTATCCCGTAGAGTTCTCATCAGTGGGTCATGTCCGATCATGTGTTCTCTAACACATACCTATGTGATTGACTTTAATACTCTTATTAATGACTCCATGAAACTTAGTCATCAGTCACCTCACATACTAGTCTCACGCGGTTGTTAATGTCCCACTTTAACAACCTTGACCAGGGACAAACATAATTTATGTCATTTATTATTTAAAGGGTTTCATGATCAAGTCACATACTTGATGACCTATAAAATGTCATAAATTACTTTGGGACTATTATTTAATAACCATTATTAAATAACATAGATGTCAGATTTCAATAACATAATCGAATTATGTTTATACGAACATCATATCATAACTAAAATTAATAACAATGACTCCCACTAAAATTAAGATCACATCTTAAGACATCTAATGTCTTTAGCAATAGTCTGACCCTTATTCGCTCTTGCTCAGCGTGTGTCCAAGGACACTGCGTCTTGCTAAGAGTAATACCAAGAGTCATTTGCACTAAGCCCTTCTTGGAATCATGCATACTGGATCTGTGTAAGGCCTTATCACATAAGTATCTTGACACAATCCACTTAGCTTATCCAATCTATCTCTATAGATTCTTATTCCAAGAATGTATATGGTTTCTCCCATAAGTTTGTCGAAAAACAACCTTTTGAATCAAGTCTTAATAGACTGTAAACAATGGAACTTCATTTCCGAGGAGTAGTATGTTATCAACATACAATACCAAAAATGTAACTGCGCTCCCATTAGTCCTCTTGTAAACATTCGGTTCCTCTTCATTTCTGATAAAATCAAACCTTTTGATTACTTTATCAAAACGAAGATTCCAACTCCGAGATGCTTGCTTCAATCCATAAATGGATCGATGAAGCTTGCATATCTTCCTGGCTTCATTAGGATCAATGAAAAACCTCAGGTTGTGTCATGTACACATCCCTTTTCAGAATTCCATTAAGGAAAACTGTTTTTCACATCCATCTGCCAGATCTCATAACCATTATGAGTGGCGGTTGCTAGGAGAATCCGAATGGACATAAGCATGGTGTCTGGGATTAGGTTTCTTCACAGTTAATACCATGAATTTACTTGAAACCTTTTCCACCAGTCCAGCTTTGGACATCGCCATTCCGGATTCAGCGGCTTTCAGCCACTTTCAGAGTCAAGGCCCATCATTGCTACTTCAAAATTCGTAGGCCCGTCACTTTCAATGATCAGTAGATCACGACAATTGGTTACGAGAAATCCCCATTTCTCGGGTTCGTGACGGATCCTATTGGATCTACGAGCTTCAGTCTTGTGTTAAAAGTCACGCACATATCTCATATGTAGACTTTTACCACGATCTAATTAACCAAGATTTAAACCGTAGTTAATTAAATCATAAACCAAAAAATATTTTGGTTCGCGACCTGTGTCGATCGATGCAACTTTTGCGTCGATCGACACATCTTTAAAACTCGCTTTTGAATGTATATCTAATATTCATTCATCAGATCCTTGCAAACCTCAGGCACCACAGTTGCAGGTTCTACAACTCTTTGTAGATCCAACTGCTGCTCTTCCTCATCGGGTTAAACAGTCTCCTGTGATTCTCGAATTTCTTCGAGTTGTACTTTACTCCCACTGTTCTTCTTGGAAAGAAAGTCTTTCTCAAGAGAACATAGTTCCGAGCAACAAACAATTTGTTCTCGAACTGGTTGTAAAAGTAACACGCCTTGGTTTCGTCAGGACAACCAATGAAGCAGTACTTATCAGATTTGGGTGTGAGCTTATCAGAGATTAAACGTTTTATACAAGTCTCACAACTCCAAATCTTCATGATGGATAAATCAGAAACATTTCCATTCCACATCTCATGTGAAATCTCTGTAACTGATTTTGATGGAACACTATTTAATGCAAACTCAGACCTTTCCTAGAGCTTATTCTTAGAAGGATAATGGAAGATCTAAGTGATTCATCATTGATCAAACTATATCTAATAAAGTTCGATACATGAGGATTGAATTGTGAAACACTTTCACAATCTATTACATGATCACTTAATTATTGACTTAAGTATCCACCTCCATGATCTCATCATAGAGCTTCAACTCTTTTGCCAAATTGATTCTATACTTCATTCTGGAACTCTTTGAACTTTTCAAAAGATTCTGATTTATGTCTTATTAACAAGACATAACCGTACCTACTGAAAATATCAGTAAAGGTAATGAAGTACTGAAAATTTCCTCTAGCATTACTGCTCATCGGCCCATATACATCCGTATGCATAAAGCCCAATAAGCCTCTGGCCCTTTCATTTTATCCGTTCGCGACCTGTGTCGACCGATGCATCGTTTGTGTCGATCGACACTACCCTTTTTTCCGAAAGGGGCCTTTGTCATTTTACCCAATAAACAAGATTCACTTTACTCATTGTGATTCATAATCAGATGAGCCCAAAAGCCCATCACTATGGAGCTTCTGAATCTGTTTCTCATTTACGTGGCCCAAAATGACAATGCCAGAGAGAAGTTTGATATTAATGTTATAGTTAGGCACATTCTGGTTTATAACATAAAAATCCATTCTCCAATGGATTGCTACTATAAAATATATCACTGTAATCAAATGAATAACACTTATTCTTAACTTGAAAACTGATATCCTTTCATATCCAAACAAGGATTAGAAATAATCTTTCTGCTCATAGCAGATACATAGTAGCAGTTTTAAGTTCAAAACATGCCATAAAAGGAAAAACAAATGAAATACTCCTACGGTTAATGCAGCAACTCTTGCTTCATTTCCACGCGTAGATCCACTTGTCCTTTCTCCATAATCCTACTTTTGCTCAGGCCCTGCACATTTTCACAAAATATGAGTACCACAGCTGGTATCAAATACCCAATAAGTAGGACTGTAAGAAGTAACATTTACTTCTATAACATAATACCTGAAGAAGAAGTCTCGTACGTCTTCTTCAGCTTCTCATAATCTTCCAAGAATTTATTGCAGTTTCTTTTCAAATGCCCATGACCGTTACAATAACGACACTTAACATCTTCAGAAGGACTGGTTTGAACCTTAGGAGCGTGGCCAGACTCGCTTGGATTCACAATCCAGCTCGTCTTGCCATCACCTTTGTTCTTACCAAGTTTCTTAAACTTTTTACCCTTTTGTACCATAAGGACATCTGGGGTGTCCTTCTTGATGTTAGGTTCAGCAGTCTTAAGCATCCCATGCAATTCAGTCAACGTCTTCGTCAAGTTGTTCATGTTATAGTTCATAACAAATTGATCATAGCTTGACGGCAGTGACTGTAGAATGATGTCAGTAGCCAACTCTTGGCTAATGGGACAATCCAGTTTCCCCAGGTTATCAATATAACCCATCATCTTAATGACATGAGGACTAACGGGTTCGCCCTTTGGCAGCTTGCACTCAATCAGAGATCTAACCGTCTGGTATCTCTGAGTTCGTGCCTGCTCTTGAAACATACTTTTCAGGCCAGTGATCATCTTGAAGGATTATGGTGTTTGTTCAAGGTTTAATTCTCGTATTACAACCTAACACATAATCTTAACAGATCTAGGTTCTTGCAAAACGAATAATAAAACCAACCAAACCTGGATCATTACCTTTCAGATTGCAACGGATAATTGATGGTAATGACAAGATCAGTCTAGAACAGATGAATCACCTATTCCTCCTTGAGTATCCACACTCTTACAAGCAAGGGATGGCTTCTAGACCAAAGAGATGGATCAGATCAGAGAGAGAGGTTAAGCTCGCGGCCACCAAGAAGAAATCGCAAGTCTGGCTTAGGGTTTCGATTTCTTCCTCCTAATTAACTCTCTAATGGGCCCAAGTCTAATGACTAATGGCTCATTTGTTATTTGGGCCCAAGACACAAATCAGACAAAAGCATGTATTTTGTCTGGCCCAATTCTCTGATCCAATACAGTAAATGCCATTGCATCTTACCGTATTAATTCCATTTAACTTTCCCGTTAGCTATGGTGTGTGACCCTTCGGGATCATACAATACTGGTAATAAGTCCTAAACTTATAGATCATGAGCGGACTCTAGCAAGTCATCATGATCACCCAGTATTTATGACTTATGTATGATCTCGACACTTATCATACTTTCTAGAGATAGTACGGTAGATTTCAGGACATTCCCAACAATCTCCCACTTGTACTGGAATCCTACACAGGACATTCCCAACAATCTCCCGATTGTACTAGAATCCTACATTCCCTAGTACTTTTGTCTTAATATCTCGATCTGGCATAAGGCAAGATGTGTGTCATCCTTATATAGCCAGACCATGTTTATCGGAACAGATTTGATACTGACAATTCAAACGACTTGGGCAAGTCCGTTTGGGAATGGCCATTCTCTTACCAGCTATCAAATCTCCGATTGGCCTAGAGATATTACCTCCGTTAAACGGCAGGGACAAATCCCATCTTGTTCTATCACTATGAACTACACAATTCATAATACACCCAACCAAGGTCCGTATAGCTCCCAGTTACGAAACAGCGTTAGACAATGATCAAAGCGCATTACTCCATGTGCAGCCACATGCATGCGAACTCAGGTCTAAGGACTATACTCTATAGTCGTATATGAGAACCTCTCATGACACAGATATTAATATCTTGTAGAGTTCTCATCAGCGGGCCATGTCCGGTCATATGCTCCCCTACATATACCTATGTGTCGACTTTGATGCCGCGCATCTATGACCCCTCGAAACTTGGTCATAAGTCTCAACACAATCTAGTCTCAAGTGGTTGTTGGTGTTCCAATTCAACAACCTTCGACTATGGACACTATGATTTATGTCATTTTGTTAAATATGGGGTTTCAGGATCAAGTCTACTCATGTACTTCGATGGCCCATATATAATGACATGAATCATTTTGGAACGATTATTTATATCACAGTTAAAATAATCCAGAAATCATAGATTTCATAAACATAAAATATTATGTTTACATGAACCTTTCAAAACAACTAAGTAAAGCCCTTTACAAACTCCCACTGAAATTAAGACTACATCTTAGTTTCATTCATCCTACAGCTACAGTCCGCGACTCATGCTTAGGCCTAAGGAGTGGCTTCGTTAATAGATTGGCAACGTTCTCATTCGATGAAACTTGCTGATCTACTTAACACCTCTGTCATTTATCTCATGGAATAGGTTATACCTATCCTCAAGGTGTTTGGATCTCTGATGTGCAGCTAGTCTCATCTATGCTGGGAATCACATCAAGTTCAGTGATGAACTCTTCTTTCCAAACAACCTCTTTCGCCGCTTCTCAAGCTGCGAAATGTTCAGCTTAAGTCATGGAGTCAGCTACAGTGCCTTGCACCGCCAGATAAACACAAGATATAGCCGGACTGTGACCGGGAATTATCTTTGTCTACTGGAAACTTGCCTTTCAGACTCTACCGACTTTTAGCACCTTACTTTCTCCGTAAACCAAGAATTTATCCTTAGTATTTCTCAAATACTTTAGGATATTCTTTACGGCAAACCAGTGATTCTTTGCTGGATATGACTGGTCTTTACTTGTCTTGCTTAACATTAAAGCAACATCAAAACAAGTACGTGTCATGGCATACATGATAGATCCAATTGCCGACGCATATGGAATCCTATCCATGCTTGCAAGCTCAGCAGATATCTTAGGATACTGTTTCTTGTTTAACATATTGCCATGTGACATTGGCATAAAACCCTTCTTGGATTGCTGATTACGTGTAGGACTTTGTCAATTTAAGAATCCTGACTTTGTCCTACCAGCTCTTTTGGATCTCTATCTTTAGATCCAAAATCCAAGAACTACGTGGCTTTACCCATGTCAATCATAAAACCAACTTCCAAGCCAGTCCTTTACCGACTGCAGCATTGGGACGTTATTTCCGAGAATCAGTATGTCATCGACATACACTATGAGAAATGCAACATTGCTCCCACTTATCTTTTAGTAAACGCACAGTTCCACTTCGTTCCTGTTCAAGTCAAAACTTTGACTACTTCAACAGAACGAAGATTCCAACTCCGATGTGTTCGCTTCCATCCATGAATGGATCAATGAAGCTAACTTACACATAGTGTAATTTTTCGGAGTCCGGGCTCACTTTCGCTTTTGTGAATTTCGCAGGTTCGTCACTTTCAATGATCATCAGATCATGGCAACTTTCAATGATCATCAGGTTCAACTAATGACGAGAAATCACTCTCGGATTAGTGACTGATTCATTCAGATCTGCGAACTTCAGGCTCTACAGGTGTAGATTCTACAGAAATCTGTAAATCCATCCGCTGCTCTTCCTCAACAGGTTGAGCAGCCTCCTGTATTTCTCGAATTTCTTCGAGTTATACTTTTACTCCCACTGTTCTTCTTGGAAAGTAACTTCCCTTCTTAGAAAACAGAATGGACGTAAAAGTAACAAGCCTTGGTTTCCCTAGGACAACCAGCGAAGTAGCACAACTACAAATATTCAGTAAAGACGAATTTGGATCGATTCCAATCCACATTTACGTGGTGTCTTTCAACTGATGTTGGTGGAACTATTTCAGCGTAAACTTAGATATTTTAGAGCGTTATTCTTAAAGAATATCATGGAAGATTCGTGTGACTCATCTTGAATCATTTCTAATAAGATCTGATTCTCTCTCACAGAAACACCTCCAGGTTTTCAGGAGAAATGAGCTGTTAAGCGACTTCACACTCATTCAGATGATCACACCATCAATGACTTAAGTATTCTCACTCGTGATCTAATCCAGAGTCTCAATACTTCTGTCACTTTGATTCTATACCTCATTCTGGAACTCTTTTGACCATGTCAAAGAATTCCGACTTGTGTCTCATCAAATGAACACAGTCATACTCACTGAAGTAATCAGTAGAGACAATGAAGTACAGGAAATTTTCTCTGGCATTACTGCTCATCGGACCACATACATGAGTATGTCCAATGTCTAATAAGCCTTTGGGCTTTTCTCTAGCTCGGCTAAGATGGGCCCTTGGTGTTTTGGTCCAGTAAGCAGAATTCAAGTCTCATAAGATATCCATTCAAATGAGCCCAAAAGTCGATAACTATGGGGTTTCTGAATCTGACTTACTCTTTGTGACCAAGACATTTATGCCAAGAAAAATCAGGTTTAATTCATCAGATTTAAACCAATTGCGGTATTTATGTTACATTTTAGGCACTTTATGGTTTAAGATATAAAACCCATTCAAATGAATAGGGTGCTACAATTAACATTTCATTAAGATCAAAAGAACAAAAAAACTTGTCTTTATCAAAATGAAAAACATTCAAATTCTTACAAGAAAATGAAAGACAACTCTGCTTAAAGCAGGTACATTGTAGCAATTACTTAATTCAAAACCAAGCCTCAAAGGCATCTACAAGTGAAAACCCTACGGCTGAGGCAGCATCCCAAGCTCCTTCCAGACTCGCAGTTCCACTTGCCCTTCCTTCAACGTTCTACTGTTGTTCAGGCTCTGCATATTATAACAAATATCAGTGCCACAATCAGTATCCAATACCTACAAGGTATAACTTGAAGTAATAACATGAATACCTGAGGAAGTAGTCTCATACATCAACTTTAACTCCTCATAATCTTCCATGAATTTAATGCAATCTCTTTTCCAATGCCCAGTCTCTTTACAGTAGCAGCACTTACCAACGTAAGAGGTATCTGACTCGGGCTCAGAAGACACACGCTTGCCATGATTCAAAATCTGGACAACTTTGTCTTCACCCTTGTCAGCATTAGGTTTAGTAAACCTACCCTTCTCATTCATGAGATTGTACAGGGTACTCTTCACGTTTGGCTCAACTGTCTTGAGCATATCATGCAGTTCAGTCAACGTCTTCGTTAAGCCTTTCTTGATATAGTTCCTTACGAACTTATCATAGCTTGACGGCAGTGACTGCAGAATGATCTCAGTTGCCAATTCCTGGCTAACTGGATAATCCAGTTTCCTCAGGTTATCAATGTAACCCATCATTTTACTGACATGAGGACTTACTGGATGATCATATGGTAGCTTGCAGCTAGTGAGAGATTTAACCAACTGGTATCTCTCCACTCTTACCTGCTCCTGAAATTTCAATTTCAGGCTGCTGATCATCTCTATTGGCGACTCCATGTTCTCATATTGCTTCAGCAAATCTGAGTCCATGGTAGCCAATATCAGACCACGCACATCTACCGCATCATTATAATGCTTATTCCAAGCATCATATACTGCATGAGAGGCATTGGACCCGATCCTCACGGGGAGAGCTTTCTCAAGGACATAGTCCTTTCTCTCCTGCCTGAGGACTAGCCTCAGGTTCCGCGACCAAGTCAAGAAATTTGATCCGTTCAGTTTGTCCATCTCAAGGACAGACCGGATCGAGAAAGTGTTTTGATTGTTTGTGCTCGTCATAGCTGAAATTTAGAGATAAATAGAGTTTTAGTTATTTAGTTCATAAAAGAGTAATCTTAATAACTTATAAGAAAACTCGCATTGCATTCAAAATTTCTTTGTTTAACCTCATAAGAATGCAATGATTCCGAGACCCATGTTCAGCTAAATCCAAAGTGGGCCACTGGCCGTCACCCGGAATTAGCTTTACTTGGTAAGCATACACACAGCTAGTTATAACCAATAACTCTCGGTTGTGAATTGGGCCCAAGGCCCAATACACCAGATGTCTCAAGGCCCGGGACTCCCGATGGCCCAGTCAAGGAAACAAATCTCTTACAGCCAAATAATCACTAAAGTCTGGGACTCCCAATGAAATTAGTGACTATATACTACTTTACTTATGCGAAAACAGATACCTCACACTGTAAGCCATATCTGTAATCAAATAAGCGTTAAGTAGCTGACAAGATTGGAAAGACATCCAATCTTGATATTGTTTTTGAGGATTTTTAAGTTTTATTTCCAAAAATAGAAGATTACTATTTTGGGAAACTTTCTTATTTTAGAAACTTTCTAAATTTAGTAACTTACTAAAAATAGAAATTTCTAATTTAATATTTTATAAATATTTTGGGTTGGGTCACAAATTATAGGCCCAATTCTTGGCCCAAGACCATAGAATTCCAGCTGGCCCAATAATTTGACATAACCGATCCGGTTTATTAATTCTGGTCCAAGACCAAATTAACTATCAAAACCATCGGTTATTTTACTAAACCAGACCAGCTCTAAATTATTTGGTCCAACCAAATCAAACTTAGACCAGCCTTCGGTTTAGGTTAAAAATTCAATTTTATGAATTTAAATCCGGTTTAACCAGAAATTAAATAATACCAAGTATTAAATTATTTCCAGCAAACCGCGATTTGGGTTAACCGCTTGAACCACCAATTAAATTGGATCGGTTCAGTTAAATCCAAAACCGGGAAGAAACACCTAGTGTTTTAGCCAATTTGATTTAACTTGCGGTTTAAGGCTTTAAACACACAATTAACCGCCAATTAAATGGACCGGTTTAATCGGTGTGGTTTTGGGCAACGAACCGCGAAGCTCGGTTTAACCGATTGACTATTCGCGGGACGTAAAATTTTAATGGGCCAAACAATCGGATCCAAGATCCAAATCGGCCCATTAACGCAATACGTGGGCCCATGATTATCCAAGGCCCATGATCCAACTCGCGGTTGCTCACGATCGCTTGCGATCGATCATTGCAACGCATGATCACGCTCGGTTCGGTTACACGGCACACGCATCGCTCACCACAGCTTACGCACGATCCCACCTTGCCTCACGATCATAAGATCGATCTCGGCCAATATCACGCGATCGAGTATCGCAGCATCACACGCGATCGTTTATCGCAGCAACACATGCGATTACATTAAGCGATTTAGGGTTTTATTATCGAATGTGCCATTCAATAATTAACAAGATCATTCGGCCAAGCAGCCGATTAAGAGTTTAATGTTTTCATTAATCAATTTTCTTACAAAATCAATTTTAAACCAATAAACATTCATATGATCCAATTTCACAAGAAACCTAAAACCTGGCTCTGATACCACTGAAGGATTATGGTGTTTGTTCAAGGTTTAATTCTCGTATTACAACCTAACACATAATCTTAACAGATCTAGGTTCTTGCAAAACGAATCATAAAACCAACCAAACCTGGATCATTACCTTTCAGATTGCAGCGGATAATTGATGGTAATGACAAGATCAGTCTAGAACAGATGAATCACCTATTCCTCCTTGAGTATCCACACTCTTACAAGCAAGGGATGGCTGCTAGACCAAAGAGATGGATCAGATCAGAGAGAGAGGTTAAGCTCGCGGCCACCAAGAAGAAATCGCAAGTCTGGCTTAGGGTTTCGATTTCTTCCTCCTAATTAACTCTCTAATGGGCCCAAGTCTAATGACTAATGGCTCATTTGTTATTTGGGCCCAAGACACAAATCAGACAAAAGCCTGTATTTTGTCTGGCCCAATTCTCTGATCCAATACAGTAAATGCCATTGCATCTTACCGTATTAATTCCATTTAACTTTCCCGTTAGCTATGGTGTGTGACCCTTCGGGATCATACAATACTGGTAATAAGTCCTAAACTTATAGATCATGAGCGGACTCTAGCAAGTCATCATGATCACCCAGTATTTATGACTTATGTCTGATCTCGACACATATCATACTTTCTAGAGATAGTACGGTAGATTTCAGGACATTCCCAACACATCTGTATTGGCGACTCCACGTACTCATATTGCTTCTGCAATTCCGAGTTCATGGTAGCCAACATGAGACAACTCACATCTACCGCATCATTAGAATGCTTATCCCAAGCATCCTTATCTGACTGCCAGGCATTGGCTCGGTACTTCTTGGGGAGAACTTTCTCAAGGACATAGTCCTTTTTCTCTTGTTTGAGAACAATTCTCAAGTTCCGATACCATTCAAGAAAGTTGGATCCATTTAACTTGTCCTTCTCAAGGACGGATCGCAGGGAGAAATTGTTACGATGGTTTGTGCTAGACATAGCTGAAAAACAAGGGAGGTTTAGTTATGATGTTCAAGAAATGAGAAGTCTTAACAATTAAGAAAACTCGCATTATATTCAAACAATGTTTCCTCAGATGAATATAATGATCCAAGACCCATACTTCACTAAACTTGAGTGAGCCACTGGCTATCACCCAACTTTAGCTATCTAGGTAAGCAACGACCTTGCTAGTTATATCCAATATAACTCTTGGTTGTGGATCGACATCTTATGTCCAATCCACCTGATATCTCTGAGCCCAAAACGATTTTGATGGCCCAGTCAAGTAAACCAATCTCTTCAGTCATGTAATTGTTGACGCCTTGCACTGCAAGCCCATCAACACGATTACTTCCTGTCTTACTCATGAAATCATGGACATCTTGCACTGCAAGTCTATCACATAACTAAATGAGTCTTGACAGTTGACAAGATTGGAAAGACATCAAGTATCACTTGATATTTGGTTGAGGAACGGAACCTTTAAAACGTTCAGTTTTATTATGTTTTAATTCTTATAATTAATTGATTCATCATGCTTTGGTTCTGTGATTGCAGGTTCCAAAACCCAATCATCGAATCTTATGTCGACCGACACTACTATAGTGTCGATCGATGCAGAATAACCAAAAGCAAACCGCGATAACCGATCAATCCAATTGATCCGGTTTTGAATACCGGTCGGTGTCGATCGATGCTACACTAGCATCGGTCGATACCAACCTAATCAAAACAATCGCAATTCAAACCATTTAACCAAGCTCGATAACCGGTCCAATCCAATTGAACCGGTTCATCACTCTCGCGAGGTTTGTGTCGACCGACACAACTCTTGTGTCGATCTACACCAGGTGAATAAGTTCTATTCGGGTTATCCTTCTGTGTCGACCGATACCGGATTGGTGTCGATCGACACAGTGCGATAAGCCCTAATCGTTTTTCAATCAAATAACCTAAAAACAAGATTTTCATGAAAACGAATTTTAGCATGCTTGTATCAACTATACAGAGATTCAGATTCAACTAATCTAATCAACATGCTACAGATTCAATGGAACCCTAAAGCTCTGATACCACTGAAGGAATTTCTAGCAGATTCCTAATCCAATTAGGCAATCCTAGTTTGAATTCCGAGCCTAGGATCTACAGGTTCATGTAATTGAATCTATCAGATCTGAAGATTACCTGGTGATCAGCAGCGGAAGTCTTAGCAAGTAATCGAGATCTAGAGCGCCTCAAGTGCTGCGCCTCTACTGGTATCCACACGCACACAGAACTGGACAGCAGGGATGCTAGTGCCTATCAGAGATCTGATCTCCAGAGAGGTTTCTTTTCTGTTTCTGGTGGCTATCAATTAGGTTAGAATCGAGTTTAGGTCGACCATATATCTTATATATGTCGACTTAAACCGCAACGGGATTAACTAATGATTAAACCGATTTAATCTGCTAATCCGCGAGTTGTGTCGACCGACACACTCTTTGTGTCGATCGACACAGTCGATCCGTGTCGACCGATACACATAGTGCGTCGATCGACACTGCCCAGAAAAGATGACATCGAATGCATATCAAATATGCATTCATCCGATCATTACATTAATGATCAACCTCACATTCAATGTCCAGTTTGCTTAGGTGTGTGACCCTGTAGGATCATATAACACTAGCAATGAGTTCTAAACTCATTGATCATAAGTGGCTTCTAGCAAAGCATTACGAGTACCTAGTGTCATATGATTGTCTCATCTCGACAACACGACTTTCTCTCAGAGTAAGTACAATAGATTTCAGGACATTCCCAACACCGTATCCATACACAAAAAAAACCAAAGCGAGAGTAGCTAAATGTTGTTCAAGTCAATCCTAAGGGAGGTATTTCAGGTGATTATGGTGACATTGAACCGATTCTTTTGCAACATGAAAATGATGATCATGTTGAAGATCTCGTTATTGAGAACTTGGTACAAAGAGGAAACCCAATAGATCTCGAATACGAGGTCGGGGATGCGGAACCAGAAGATGAATTGCTTTGTAATTTACACTACAAGAAAACATCGTTTTTGCGGCTTGACCTTACGACTATACTTGTAGTCGTAACATTTGGCCACTATTAGGGGACAATAATGCTACTATTATGCGACAACGGATATATGGATGTGTATTAGTCGCTTATATACGAATAAAAATGATTGTCGCCGATTTAGCCGTCGATTTACGACAGATTAACGACTATTGTCGAGACCAGAACCAATAGTCGCAGGCTAGTCGGTCATACGGCGACTAATTTTGCGTCTGATGCTCAGAGTCGTAGAACAATCGCGAATTGGTCAGTACATAGGCGACTAAGTCGCTACTTCGGGTATAGTAGTAACAAGTCGTTTATTTGTCGTATCGATACGACTAATATTCAACTCACTATTCGTTGTCGCGAAGTAGTCGGGTATAGGTCGTATCATATAGTATTTTTGGATTTTTTGAAAGCAATATGAGATAGTTTGGTTATATTTTACCTGTTTATGGTAGGTGTACAAGTTTCAAAGCTAATCTATACTTGCAATATGTAAAGTGTATAATCGCTGTTTTCCAACTTCTAATAAACATGTATATGTTGCAATATTATATATTAACTAAATTTTATTGTAAAGTTAATTAACCCTTAAAATAGAAACCAAACACTTAGCAATCTTTAATTACATTGATTTTAAGGAATCAAAAATTAAAAATTCATAAGTTCTTAATAGTTATCGAATAAGAGTGAAGGAGAGTTAGTAGCGATCGAGAGTCTGGTGCTCGTTTGAGTACCATGTCGGAAGAGGATTAGGGTACCTACACGAAATCAAAGTGGGAAATTTATATGATCATAAGATGTTCAATATGACAATTTCAAAATATTCATACCATTCCATCAAACTGTTCAACTCATCCAAAGATACTCGATGATAGTCAATTGTAGAAGGCCCTTCTATACCTCTAAGCCAAGTAACTCCTAGGTAAAAAAAAATAATATATATATATATATATATATATATATATATATATATATATATATATTCTCATAATTTTGTTCTATATTAATTTCCTACTCATATTTTCTAGAAAACATGTCAACATACCGTAAAATCTTTCGATCCAGAAAAATCGGAGCAAAACAAACAAATGCTTGTCAGAAACTTGTTCAAAACGCCTCGACAATTCCTCAGCGGGTGGTCCATAGGCAACACATTCTATGGCCTTCGTTATTCAATTCCAATGTAACATCATTATTTAGTAAGGTTTAATTTGTTTTTTGGTCAACAGTAAGGTTTAATTTTTTTTGGTCAACAGTAAGGTTTAATTATAAGGTGATTATAAAACTCTGAAACTGAAACTTACTCGGCATCTCTTAGCGTGAATTGGACTTTAGCGGGTGTACGTGAATACGAATATACCTTTAAAGAGTCATCTACCCATTGAAGCTCTCCCACTCATGTTATAGCACCAACAACATCTATATGAAAAAAAATTCTTTTAAATATAAGTTAATCCCCTATAAACAACAACAACAATTCTTCCAAATCCGATGTTAGATTTCTCCACTTAATCTAATAATTCTGTATTGTAAAAACCACTTACCAATTGCATATTTATATGAAACAATGCCATCAATAATTCCTTGGATTGGTTTGATGCTCAAGAGGTCATCCAAAGTTGGAGGATCGAAGTTCTCAGTGATATTTGTCTCGTCAGTTATAAAAATATCATTATACATTGGACATACTCTGTCATACTTTGGCCCTAACGAAACCCTAAAATCAGAAAAATTAAACCAGTAACCTTCTTTCTATAAAAAAAGGAACTTTCGGGCGTTTTTTTTAAAGCTAAAGCCTGAATCCGACTTCCCTGTTGATTATAACTAAAGGTTACAAAAGGAAGTACACAAATAAAACATATGGATTTATGGGTGCCATGTATACCCAAAAAAATGAAAGGGGTAAATTAATTCCAAGGGATAAAAAGTAGAAGAAGAATACTGTTTCATCGGATAAAATTAATTCCAAGGGAGCATCATAGTGAGCAAAACACCACGCTCTCAAAACCTTCGCTCTAACATTCCAGCGATTATCCATCAAAGTAATATCAGCAGTTTTACGAAATTGTGAGTTTTTAGAATCGCATGTTATAAGCGGATTCATTTTGTGGATATCTCTTTAAATATCAGAGAATGATAGGGAAGAGGAATAATAAGAAAGTGAAGAGTTTTTAGGTTTGTTGAAATAAATACCCGGTAACTATTTAACTCGACATGCAACAGTTGCGACTTTACATTAAAATCCACTTACTCGTTTCGGGCTTTTCTCTAATGATTACATGAGAATGACCCATGTTTTCTTTTGTTTCATAATCTCTAATTGTTATGCGTTGAATTTACCATAAGAAACTGATTGTTTATAATCCTCTTAGCTGAACGAAATACATTGATTTGTTCTTCAAAAGGGAACATGTTCTCGATCGGTTAATAAGTTTACGTACTAAATTTTAATCAATGTTTAATACTCACTCATTATTATTATTTTTAATTTTTGGATATCATGGAATACGAATAATATACTAAGTTACTAAAGATAACCAAGTTGACAAAAAGCAAATACTAGAGAAAACCATAAACAAAGTGGGGGTTATAAAAACAAATTTAATTTAAATTCATAAACCATAAGTATGTTCTTCACTTCTCAAATCCAACTAACCAAACCCAACATTCTTAACATATAAGAGGCTTAGGGTACCTGAACCAAAAAAAAATCAACGGTTAAAACAATAACACATAAGATAGTAAAAATACACTAACATCTATACTATATGATTATGAGTTGTGAGATAAATACCTCTGGACAAAATCATGGAACTCTTCAACTTCATACGAATCAAAGCGTATCTTAGAAACTTGTTGAATGGCCTCCAACCTCACCAACCCTAATCAACAAAGAAATTTTAATTATTTGTCATTTTACACTAACTTGAAAGAATTTTTTTTTAAAAAGAGCTTCGATGTTTCATCATACCACCACTATTGTTGGCGATATTAAAGCACTGGAATAAGAAGAACAATATGTCATTCGGACTTTTGCCCCATGCCCTAACCAGCCTAACAACAAGATCACCATTGGCCACACAATCCAATGAATCGTTTCTGCCAACATTTACTGCAGATCAGCTTCCATGCATTCTAAAAATATTGTACATGAAATAAATTGATGTTATACTTACTCCAAATCTCTGATTCTGAATTTTACTTGATGTCGCCTCCAGAAATAAGTTTCAGGATCATTTGCAGTAACCACTGTATCTCTTACGAAGCCATCAATTCCAAGCACAACACCAATCAAATATATATCACAAACCAATAAAAATAACAAACAAATCCATAAAAAAAATCATATTAAAACAATAATGTCCCATAAAACTTGTAACATTAAGTCCAAAAAACTATACGGATTGGATATGTGCTAGAATAGTGCCATTGAAACGCCACATATATGCTTCAAGTCTAAGTAGTGCTGCCATTAGGGTATGGAATTTTCCAGATTACACTAGAATTAATTTGACACATAGAGAATAAACTATCTATCAAGCGGTAAAACATTGGCCTATCAAGGATATGAAAGTTATCCCATTGTACCCACTGGCCCTCAGATTCCACCAGCCACTCGAAGATTTCAACGAAATCACCTCAAATGTCTCCTTCTATCCTTTGGCCCTATCGTTAGAAAGTGCAAGACTTAAAAATTTAAACAGCGTAAAGTAAGATTTTATACAGCGTAAGATCAAAACTTTATACAGCGCATGGACTAATAGAGGGATAACATGTTCATCCACCAAAAGTAGTTTGATGGTTTTGCCGGAGAAAACCCGTTGATACATCCAACACCAAAGGACCTTCAATCTCAAACTCCATTTCGTCGTCGAGTTGTTGATATCTGAAAGGAATTGGTATTGCCTTTGTGCCATTTTTCTTTTTGCAATAAATTTTCCATTAAAAAAATAAATGTAAGACGAAAAGAATTTGAGAGATGAAGTGAATTTGGGAGAGATTATAATAGTTAGGGTATTGGCAGTTTATGGTAATTTAGGCGCAATAAATATATTAGGTTTGGCGGGCTTTAATTAGATATATCAGTACTTTAATTAGATATATCAGTATTGTGAGAAAATTTGTTCTGATTATAATAAAGTAAAATGGATTAGTTAATTTTTTAAAACAGTCAATAAAAAAAGGAATATACTACGACCACGTTACGCATACAAGTGGGTAAAAATTCAAAATATTTTCCAAATAAATCCGGGAAACCTAAACCCAATTTTATAGCCCAAAATTTTCCAATTACCCGCCTATGCCCAATAATTTTCGACAAAGTGCCGATAAATCATCAAATACGTCAAACCCTGATTTTATTTTCTTCTTCCCCTTTTCAGAAATCTCCTTTGAATCATCTCCTCTTCTACGCCCAACCATCTCAAACTGATATCTCTTCTTCGAATCTCTTAATCGAAGTTTTCTATTTCATAGCTAACTTTGGCCAAAATCCTATCGACTCTCTCAAATTCTTCCTTGAATATCTCAATCACGAAACCCTCTGTGAATCGATGCCTATGGGTTCATGTAGCTATATCGTTAGTTTCCTTTTTATTTGATTGTGAAACGGGACATGCTCCGAATATGATTATTTGTTTACAATTAATTTTGGTTCTACAAGTTGTAAACGACGCTTATAATCCACAGTCTGGGTACGTTGGTTATTTTCTTAATGAGTGTTTGAGAAGTTAGAGTATGATGGTTAGGATGTTAATCTTATAGTTAGCATGCAATTTAAGACACCAATCTTTGCTTAACTCATTAATTTGTTCTGCTAAGTTCGAGTGTCTGAGCGCTTACAAGATAATCAATGTATCATTTGAGACATGGCCAAACCATTCATAACTTTCGTCTGAAACATTTGTTGAGGAGATCTATCAACGACGTATGAAAGACATGGTTAGCATCACAAAGGACTGCATAAGCACTACAAAGAACTTTGACCTAGTGAGATATCAACAGTTGAATATACAACATCTTTCCTCAGGTAAAGTAACATTTTTCACAATCCATGTTTATAAAGTCATCTCACGTTCTTTATTTAATTGTTTTTTTCTTACTTTCAGTAATTGTCACAGGCCACTGAGAAGGATAGACGAGTAAATCCTTATCGAGTCGAAAGCCTGACAGCTAATATTTTAATACGCAAGCACAAGCAGCCCAAACACTTTTCAGCGGTGTCGCCCACCAAGAGTAACTGAAGAAAGCCAAAAGTAATACAACAACACCATCTGATTCGTAGGTTACTTTATCACTGTCTCTTGCACTTGTTAATTTGTTAGTATATGATTTTGAAACTCCTAAATGCTGGAGTTTGCGTATGTAGGTCGTCCGTGTCTACATATTACCAATGTTATTTTTGATGCAAGTGTTTATTACGTTTGTTGTACCATTCAAATTACGGTATCACCCATCACCAAATCGATAATGAAATTAACCCAAATTCTTAATTTTACGAAAAAATCAATACACAGTCGTCAATTATTCGCACTACACACACAAACTAGTCGCTAAATATTTACCATCAGCAAATCTGGATTTTCCGAATAGTCGCTTAATATTTACGACTATGTTGTGACTATATTAGACAGTCATATACTAGTCGGCCATACTGTACTATAATCGAATCTGAATGTTTCGTTTAGACGCTGCATAGTCGTTTAACAGTCGACATTTAATAGCAAGATGTTTACCATACTCGTATTTGGATTCTCCAATTAGTCATCGTATAATCGGTAAATTAGTCAATAAACAGTCGCCAAAGCGTCACCATAGTCTATGACTAAATTGTGACTTTACTAGTCACTCACATAACAGCCGCCACATAGTAACAAGATCATTACCATAATCGTATATGGATGTTCAGATTAGTCGCGGGATAGTAGTTAATATGGTCGTTACCCAGTCGCTACATAGTGGCTGCTATTTACGACTAGTTTCTGACTACACAATACAGTCACATATTAATTGCCTAATGGTCACCTAATTTGACTACTATTTGATGACATCATTCCTCCAATTGTATCTGGGCTCCCACTATAGTCGCAAATTTGTCGCTGTCGTAGTCGCAGATCAGTCCCTATATCTTCCGACAACGCTACGTCTACTTTACGATTACCTATGTTGGTCGTATAAATGGTCAAAACTCGCCGACTAATAATACGACTATGAGATTTAGTGACTATGGATTGACGACTACCATATTTAGTCGTATGTTTGTTGTAATACCCCGATTAACGACTATTTTGCGATTAAAAGTACAGTCGCAAAAACGTTGTTTTCTTGAGGTGTTACCTCTTCTGATGATGAGGATGAAGATGATGATGAAGAACAAGATGAAGAGCCCTTGTAATACACATGTTGACTTTGTCGAGGCTATGATGGTCAAGGTATTTCTTTCGGTTTATGATAATTTACGTAAATATCTTGGTTTAGGCGCGATAAAGTTTCTTGTTTTGGCGGGTCTTAATAAATTAGTATTTTATTTTCACTAGAATGTTTTTAGATTAATATTACTACCAATTTTTTGGTCCCACTATATTCCACTAAAATTACAAAAATATCATCAAATGGAATGATAATAAAGGAATTGAGTGGAATACCCAATTACACTAGATTTTAATAAGCTAAACTAATGTTACAAGTACATACGAATTATAAATCGTATTATATCTCCTCAAAAACTGATATTACAAGCCGAACTAAGAAAAATAACTAGAGCTAAACTAATTTCTTAAAAGACAAGTTCTTCCAAAGCCGAAGCTTGAGTTGTGATATCGGTTTCTTTCCGCCAAAAACCGAACCGCTATCTCGACTGATGATTGAGTTGTCTTCTCCTAGCAAGGTCGTCGATGAGATAGGAACTTTTGTGAAATCAACACCTGAACCAATGTTCTCCTCAAGATTAAGGTACCCAAAGGAATCGATCACAAACAATCATCTCGCCGCCGAATTGCCTTTCGTGAAAGAAAATTTCGTCGTTTTACCTTGCAAAACTCGTAGGTCACTTTATCTTGAGGACAATATTGGTTCTTGTGTTGTTCATGCACGACTCCGGAGGTCAACGCATAACCAAACACAAGAAAACAAAAGAACATGTCAGCATATTTAAGGAAGAACTTAAGATAAAAGTTAGAAAATGAAGCGAGGATTTGTTAGAAGAAGAATGAGAGGGAAGAAGTGAGGATGGAGAAGAATGATGAAAATATATGCTATATTGATACCATGGATTTTAGGGTTTTTAACCATGGTATATGTCTTATTTATCGAGTCTTTTATTATGTTTTGGAGTCTTATAGGTATGTTTACAGGTCTAGGTACGTTTGGAGCGGATTTGGAGATTATGGCGCATTCTGGAGCATTTTGGAGCATTTGGCCGAGAGGAAGAGTTCACTGTCTATATCAGACTATTGCATCGATCGACACACTTGTGGCATCGATCGATGCATAGGTGGATCAGGTTTTTCTCGCGAGCGTTTAATGAAGAATTTGGATATTGCACTTTTGCCCAAAAGTTTCTCAAAATTACAAAGAAGCCCAACCGAGTTTAGACTATATATTAGGGTTTTTAGCTACTTGTTTAGGCTACGCTTTCAGACTTACGCTTTATTTTTACATTGAGAGAGTTAGGGGCTGATCTTGTACTCGAGAGAGAAGAGATTTTGAACCCCAGTTTCTTTATCTATTATATGCTATTTGGTCTTCTATTCATGATGTCTTCTGTTTCGATGATCATGTCTGAGTAGTTTACCAGTTAGGTTTAGGGATTCTCACAGGGGATTTCATGGAATTATATGTTGATCAATCTGTAGGGATTCATATATGTTAGTTCTTCATCTAGGGTTGTTCTTAATGCTTAATCTGAAGTAGCTACCAAGATTTATGATGTTAGGTTGATTTCCGCAACGACAGTTGGTTAATTAACTAGAAAGAACCTAGATGAGCAATTTGACTATTCGCAAAGAAATTTGGCTTAGGAGAATTGTGAACGAAAGAATCTGAGATTAATGCATGTTTAGATCTCTAGAATTCGCAGCGAAAGTTGGTCTGCTAGGATTGTTAGACATAGATAATATCCGCAACGAAAGTTGGTTTCTTATGCTTCTGGGATTCTAGTTCTAGATCAGTTCTTAATTAGATCCCGATTTATTTATTAGCTTATGTTCCCGATTTCCTGAGAACTCCCTTGACCTGACGCCTTCGCCTTCTGACTTACAAACAGTTTACTTGCTTTCTGTTCTGATTTACTGCTTATTCTCTGTTTCACCTAGCTTAACCTGAAATTCTATAATCTATCGCAAGAGTCTAGAGTCTCTGTGGATTCGATACCCTATATACTACTAGTTCACGTCTGGGGACTTGCAGTGTAGATCTAGGGATTAAAACTCTGATCGTATCATATATATTTTTAGGGGAAGCAAGAATGGTTATCGAACAATCCTGATTTAAAGCAACACGACATTCCAGTCATACTGAGCACATTCATTGGTGGAAGAAGAGGCGTCTTAAATTTCACCGAAAAATTCTTAATATACAAATATGAAACAAAAAATATGTCCAATTTTTTTACTATTGCTTATATACGGCTGTAAATTTTTTATATTTTCAGAAAATGCAATAATTATTACTCGTATATGTATTTAATTACTTCCTCTGTTTAATATTAATCATTTATATAAGTCAAAATTTTCATTTCCAATTATATTAGTATTCATTCTCATTTATTAGGATTACAATTAGTGGTCGATTTCATAATCTTAGTAAAAAAAAGTTATTTACTTGAAGAGAGAGTTACGTAACCTTTCTATAATATGAAGATAAAACTATAATATGATAATAATATTCACCAAGATAGTGGGAACATGATTTGTATTTACACCCAAAAAAATCTTTAAACTTAGTTTAATATTAGATAGAGGGAGTATTGTTTACAAACAGAGAAATGCCCGCACATGCATGTGCGTCGACCATCTAGTAATATTGTATATACTGTTATGTTCCAATCATATATTAAATATGTTTACTGAAATAATTTACTATATATTAATCACTTATTACTAACATATAGCTATCAATTACCGTTATTAAATGGAAATATTAAACATGAAAGCATAATTAATAAGGTTCAATAAGCATATTAAAACCGAATGCATAATAAACGTTAAGGTTTTCAAGTAACAATCACTAAATTATGAATGAGATTTAGATAGGGACAACAACACTGCTTCCAGCAACATCAATGACAGTGGCCTCTAGCTGGAACTTGAGATCTTGAACCTCCTGAAGTCGCGGATTGAACATGTATTCCGATAACCCTTCCACGGTCTCAACATATGTCTCATCAGGTTCACCTATATAAAACAAGAACTTTAACGAATTATCCTAAATTATTATATATAAACTAATGAAAATGTTAAAACAGTCACTTCCAGTCCGAACACTCCTTCACATCTTGAGCACCACGATCTTTTCTGGACCCTTAGTCTTTAAGTATTCAGGCCAGAAGTCAACCGCCTATTCGCCATAAGCCACACACTTTAACTTATTCATCCTATTACGAAAAAAGAATAAAATCAGAATTATCCTGAACAATTGTTCTTATTATCGAACAATTTACACTTTAATAAATTGTTTTGGTCATGGTGCTTACTGCTACATTACCAAAAACATGCACTTACTCTCTGAGGTGGAACACTTTCCTTGTCTTTGCAGGGTTAAGGGAATCGACTTCAAGGGGGCAGATGATTGAGACACTCATGGTGTCTAGTCAAGATATTTGTTGCTATTTAGAGTTTCACGATTTGTAAAGATAAAAACTGTTTTGCTAGGAATGTAAATATCGTTATAAAAATGAAAGATCCGGCATGGCAAATTTTCTAAGCGTTAGGTCAAAGCTAAGAAATTGGTTCAATGGCAAAAAAGCTAAAAATATTGAAAAGATGGAGACTTCTGAAAGGTTTTACCTATAGGATAGTCTCTGTCTGTTTTTATGTCACAATTATGGAGGAAACTAACAAATTCCATGTAGTGATTGTTGTCCAAAGGCTCAAAAAGTTCAATCTCAGTGTCTTCCATGACTTCAAGTCGGTGGCGAGACATTGTTGCACAAAAACCTGGATCCGCTCGGACTATCTTAACTCTAGATATCTCAATCCTTTTGCCTTCATTTTTCTCAAGTTTATAAAAGTTATTTACTTCACCTAGATAAATGACCATTTTGATCTTGACTCATTGCGCATGAGTGAATGCATGAGGATCAAAGAGTCAGAACCAGTGCAATCTTGCATGCCGAAAAATCTGTCAAATAATTTTCACCTACTCTCTGGTCGGCCAAGATGAAACTCCAATGTGGTCCGTATGCAAACACATAGTATGGGTAGGGCGGGAAATCTTAACTCTGAAGCGCCAACCGGTTTTGGCTCTGTTAGGTTGTGTTTCTGCTATATAGTTGTAATGGACCATTGTGCTTTGGTTCTATTTCAGATAAAATGATAGTTGGAAAAACGTTAATGAGGAAGATGATTATTACAACGAAATAAATTCCCACCACCAAACAATGGACTTGACTTAAAAAAGGTTACAACAAATGAGGGTTCTAATAATGTTCCTCGAGCGCCGCTTCAAAACAGAGAGAGAGAGAGAGAGAGAGAGAGAGAGAGAGAGAGAGAGAGAGGAGAGAGAGAGAGAGAGAGAGAGAGAGAGAGAGAGAGAGAGAGAGAGGAGAGAGAGAGAGAGAGAGAGAGTGAGAGAGAGAGAGAGAGAGAGAGAGAGAGAGAGAGAGAGAGAGAGAGATAGAGTGAGAGAGAGTGTGAGAGAGAGAGAGAGAGAGAGAGAGAGAGAGACGGTTACGTGGAGTGTGTCTCTTCGCGGCCCCAATCAAATAAATTAATCATGGTTAAATATCAAGGTTAAGTATCATGGTTAAAAATTATGCAAAACGTACACTGATTTTGTCTTTTGTTCTGTTGTAGCCCCTGAGCCCTTGAACCGTATACTGGTTTTTTCGTTTGCTTTGGTGTAGCCTCAGAGACATAGAACCGTAAACTGGTTTTGTCTTTTGTTCTTTTACAGGCTTTTGCACAATTCCTCTATTTTGGCGGGATATTTATGCTGCAGCCACCATCCAATCTTGTTTTTAACGTTTCATTTGGTATGCTTGTGCTTATTGCTTACACATTAAATCAAAGACAAGAAGAGTATTCATCCATTTCAATCGATATTATTAAATTTCCTTAACTTGATAAGTTCGTATATACATGATATATCATGGTTTTTACCTGTTTTAAACCATGATATAAGTATATATTCGAGTCTTTTGTAGTGTCTTTCGAGTCTTTTCAGGTGTTTATTAGGTACATGCACGTTTGCAGGATTTTGGAAGATATTGAAGTTTATTGGGCAAGTTTTGGAGCTAAAGCCGTAAGGAGCAGAAATGACTATCTCGGAGCGACCTCAGCGTCGATCGATGCTACCTTGGCGTCGATAGATGCAAACCTGCGCCAGCTCATTAATGAGAGATTTCAAGATTTGTAGTTTTATCCCAGAAACTATTAATATTTACAAAAGAGACCCAAGACGTGATTAGCACTTTATAATTAGGTTTTTGGTGTTTTTTTTAATTACACATTCATACTTTTAGCTAAAGAGAGTTTGAGAGCTTGAGGCTGATCTTACCTTGTACTGCTTTTGCTTTTGGAGAATATTTCGAACCCCTCTTTCTTCTCTACTCTTTTATTTGTGCAATCTATTTATATTATGATTTATGTTTCATTGATTATGTCTGAGTAGATTCATAGTTAGGTTTAGAGATTTTCATTAGGGATTTCATGACTTGCTAGATTAAATCAATCAATTAAGGATTCATAACCTGATTAGTTCTTCAACCTGCATTGTGCTTAATACTAGTTTCTAATCTGATCACTTAGAATCTAGACTTAGGATTATAAATTGACACGAAAGTGTAATTTAGAATCTGAACTATTTAGGTTGAGCAATCTAATTATCTGCAAAGAAATTTGGTTTAATTTAGTTGTGAACAAATCGAACCTGCACTCAAGTCTAGTTTAATATGTTAGGAATTGCAAAGAAATTTGGATTTCTAGGATTTAGACTTAGTGAATTCTCGCAACGAAAGTTTGTTAGTTCTACATCTGTGTTTGAGTTCTAGAACCATGCTTAATTTGATCCTGACTGATAATTGATATGCTTGTTTTTATTTCCTGAGAACTCCCTAGACTTAGCGCTTTTAGTATATTGATAAAACAAACCGACTTGCTTTTTGATTTAGTTACTGCTTTAGTTTATTATTTCTGATTTGTATCACCTAGCTTAGTTCGACATTCTACAATCTAGCGTAACATTTCTTGAGACTATGTGGATTTGACCCCTACATACTACATTTGCTTGTGCACTTGCAGTGTAACTTAGGGAAGTAAACTCTGAGCATATCAAGTTTTTAAGTGGGTAGAAGCGATAGCTAGTCCAACCAATGACTCTTTGGTGGTTCTTAAGCTGTTTAAGACCATTATTTTCCCTAGATTTGGAGTACCTCGGATCGCAATAAGTGATGGAGGATCTCATTTCATCAACAAGGTCTTTGAGAAGCTGCTACAGAAGCATGGTGTTCATCATCGAGTTTCCACTCCTTATCATCGTCAGACTAGTGGGCAAGTTGAGGTCTTTAACAGACAGATCAAGGAGATCTTAGAGAAGATAATTGGGAAGACAAGTAAGGATTGGTCTGCAAAGATGGATGATGCGTTATGGGCTTATAGGAATGCATTTAAGACGCCACTTGGGACTACTACGTTTCATCTTCTGTATGGGAAAGCCTGCCACCTTCCAATTGAGCTTGAGCACAAGGCAGCATGAACTGTGAAGCAGATGAACTTTGATCTTAAGTCTGCAGCAGAGAGGAGATTGGTGCAGCTGAATGAGTTGGATGAGATTAGGCATCATGCCTATGAGAATTCAAGGCTATACAAGGAGAGGACTAAGGCATATCATGACAGGAATATTGTCTCCAGACAGTTTGAGCCTAATGATCAGGTACTTTTGTATAACTCACGTTTGCAATTGTTTCCATGTAAGTTGCGTTCTAGGTGGTTTGGGCCTTTCACAATCAAGGAGGTGCGTCCATATGGTGTTGTTGTGCTTATCAAATCAGAAGGTAAGGAATTTACTGTCAATGGACAGCGGGTGAAGCACTATTGGGCTAAGGCCGAGATTTCAAGAGGACAGATTCTGCCTCTGGATGATGCACCTTCTGCCTGATCTCCTTCCTGTCAAGCTAGTGACGTTAAAAGAGCGCTGAGTAGGAGGCAACTCACTAGCTAGTTTGTACATATTCATTTTGGTCGATTTTATTAGGATTTTACTTTGGTTTTTCGTTTTTTTGTTTTTGGTCTGCAGATACGAAGTCATGGAATTGTGTAATCGCACTGCGTTGATTGTTGCGGTCCTGTGCAACAATTGATGCAGGGGGAATCATATGAAGAAAGGAAGTCGCAGTGTGTCGATCGTTATGGTCCTGTCCAACGATCAACACACCGGTTCAAATCAAAATCTAAAGGTAAGTGCTCTAAACCGGAAATCCGATTGGTTCGACCAATCGCGATTTGCAACGATCGATGCTTACGTTGCAACGATCGATGCAAGCATGTGAGAGGTAAGTTCCTTTAACTTTTCTTCTTCTTCTTTCTTCCTCATTTCGCCGAGAGCAAACCCTAAATCGCCATTTCCCCTAAATCCTTCGATTCTCACTCGTTTTCATCGATTCCAAAATCCTATTCCACTCGATTTATTGCCCTCTCTCCATTTATATTATTCATTTCAAACTGTTTTGAGGTATGTGTCCTGAATCTCTTAATTCTCATTTCGGCCCAAAGGTAAAAATATCGAAATTTGTCATGTTTTCAAGGATTGATAGTGTATTGATGCTTAATTAAGATTGCTAGTGATGATATTATGTTGCTTTGATACATGCATTGACAGATTCCGGAAGTTTTCAGAGAATCTCTGATTCGATGAAGAACACTTGCGATTCTCTGATTGAGGGCGAATGTTGGACGGATTTGATGTAATTGACACTGATTTTGATGTTGTTGATGGTTGAATGAGTTATAGACACGGCTATAGTCGCATTTGTTGATCTTGGAATCTTGGCTTAATTGCAATTTTGGTTTTCTTGTGTCTTTGATCGCAGATGGCACCGAGGAAGAGAAGGGATGTTCCTGCTGATTGGTTCGTACGTTCTTCACCTTTTCCTCCTCCTTACACGGGCATTCTTAGCGTTATACATGATCTTTTTCCTAAGGCAGAGCAGGACAAGATTCATGTGCCCAGATAGTGGGCAGAGGATGCTAAGACAGTGACTGAGAGTGCTGCGTGCTTAGATAGAGCCATCCCTGAGGCCTGGGACGATTATGACACGTTTTTTTACAACGCGTGGCAGAGTATGGATATCAAGACCACACGGTTTGCGGATTACCGGACCTGTCAGATGCTCGGTATTACTGATGATGTGCTGCGAGTGGTAAGACATATAGGACCTGTGAATATTCCCATGAGGACTTATGATCTCTTTCCAGACTTGGTGCGACAGCTGTTGTCCACCAGCAGTGTCTATTACACTGATCCTATGCGCAGGAGAGCTCGAGAGGGGACATTCACATTCATGTGTAAAGGATTCAGTTATCGGATCAACATTCTTCATCTCTGCAAACTCTATGGTTTTAATGATGAGCCTACTCGATGCTCTCTGAATGGTGAGTGGGATAGTGAGAGCTGTCATTTTTTCCGGGATCACATTGGATGTGAGGTGTATAACTCACGCTACTCGAGGCAGATACAATTGCGCCATCCAGTCATGCGATATGTTGGGCGCATTCTGGGATACACTTTACTCTGTAAGTCTGAGGTGAATAAGCAGAGAAAGTTGGAGCTGCAGTTGTTTTATACTGGAGTGAGTCATCTGTTTGCTGATACACCATTGCCTGATCCCGCGCACGAGCTTAACCTGGGAGCAGTATTTGCAGATCACTTGTGTGATATGAAGACCAAGGCGTTCTTTGGGAAGAAAGTTAAGACAGTAGAGAGTTTACTTACTCCTATCTTTCAGCACTTCAGGATCCGTACTGATGGGAGATAGTGCATTACTAGGAGAATGTGGATGGATCTTGCTCACTTGAAGAGCACTAAATGGATGAATAAAGGAAAGATGTGGATTTATCATGATGCAGACTCACGAGAGTGGTGTGTACAGCTTCCCGATACTGAGCTTACGAGAGTTGATTCCTTGGAAGCCTTGCGCTTTGAGCCTGACATAAACCTGCGACACAGAGTTCCTACATCTGTTAACCCTTCGGGTGCTTTTTCGTCTTCTGCACCGGGACAATCTTCTGCGCCGGGATCTCCTGCTCCTATACCTGCGGCTGCTTATGTGGATCCTGGTCCATATCTGGATCCACCGATGGACCTTGCTGACATGTCCCAGGGTGATTTTCAGAGGGCTGGTTAATGATAGATTGAAGGGCATTTCGGAGTGGATGCGTTGCTGCACTTGTAGGAGACAACCACAAGTCCATCAGCCTGTACCTGTTCGTAGACGTCGACACTCTCCTACTCATGCTAAGTCCAGCGGTTCTGATCGATATGCTGGCATTGACGATGAGTCCAAGTGATGTGAGATTTGAGTTCATGTTTCCTGACATTTGGTTCTGTACTTTTCACTTTTCTTTTTCTTTTTCTTGAGTCATTTTGATGTTTTCTTGAGTCCTTGTCAGTACATATCATCTGGGATTTCTGTATTTGTTTCTATGACTATCAATTGCTTTGATTTTCGCTTGTTTGTGGTGTTTACAGCTTACAGGTTCTATTTTGAAATTTCTCACGAGTTAGATGATGTCTGTTGTAATGTCCGATTGAAATCGTAGTGCGACGATCGACAGGGTCCTATGTATCGATCGACTCATGAAGACTATCGCACTGCAAAGATCGACACGGTCGTGTGTCTCGATCGTCTCAACCACGATTTGCACTGCATCGATCGTCGCGGTCCTGTGTGACGATCGGCGCAGTTGCGAGACAGGTAAAAATCGACATAGCCTAACACATCCCAATTTATTTTTCTTTCTTTTACCAATCCTATGCTTGACACTACTGGGGACAGTGTGTTTCAAGTGTGGGGGAGGTGGTATTGACATTATCTTTTTCTTTTCTTAGAGTCAGTTGTGTCTGTTTTATTGTGTCAAAATAGTTTAAGTAGGAAACAATGATTTTTTTAGGAGATCACTACACCCGCAGGAACCTATGTGACCATTGGAATGAACTTGCAGATGAATCTATGACTATTAGAAAACCCAACGCAGATCAACCTACTGAGGATACCCATATCACTTCAAGTATTCAGAGGATGCTTGACTGACTTCACCCCTAATTTTGACTTACTTTTTCTCACCCAAGTGCTTGGTATACTTTGAGTCGGATTCCTCTGTTAGTTCTGACATAGCTTGTAAACATGTCTAAGTAAGGTTCCCTTCTCCCCTTCCTTGAAAGTAAAAAAAGAGATAAACTGAGGATAAGGTAGTAGCTTCGAAGTGGTCGCGGGTGTGTTAAAGACCCATATTACCTCCTGTGTATCCATGGAAACATGTCCAAAGTAATACCCCAAATAAAAAGGGAAGAGCACTGATAAAAAAAAATGATACCCAGTGGGGAAAAATCAGTTGCTAAGGAAGGAAAGGAGAAGAAAAGAACCAGAAAACGTTAGTATGGTGGATAGGTTCTAACAGAGTAAGAATCCATGTACCCTTTGATCGATACTCCCTGGGTGAGACCACACTTAATAGCTTATATAAGTCAGTGGGGTGAATTTGAATGCTCTGAATGTGATTGTGGAGTTTACTCAGGACAGTTGCTAAGTGTGGGGGAAGTATATGTTGGTCTTGATGTTTGCAGGTGCATTTTTCATGTGGCTTAGTAAGGGGAATCTGAGTGTGGTACTTCTAAGATGAAATTAGTTTCTAAAGTTTTCAAACCTTTTCACCACACTTTGGTTTTCTATTTTGCTTTGAGGGAAAGCAAAGGCTAAGTGTGGGGGAGTTGATATATCATGGGTTTTACCTGTTTTAAGCCATGATATAAGTATATATTCGAGTCTTTTGTAGTGTCTTTCGAGTCTTTTCAGGTGTTTATTAGGTACATGCACGTTTAGAGAATTTTGGAAGATATTGGAGTTTATTGGGAAAGTTTTGGAGCTAAAGCCGTAAGGAGCAGAAATGACTATCTCGGAGCGACCTCATCTTCGATCGATGCTACCTTGGCGTCGATCGATGCAGACCCGCACCATTTCATTAATGAGAGATTTCAGTTTTGCCTCAGAAACTTTCAGTATCTACAGAAGAGACCCAAAACGTGATTAGCACTTTATAATTAGGTTTTTGGTGTTTTGTTTTGATTACACATTCATACTTTTAGCTAAAGAGAGTTTGAGAGTATGAATGTACTTTTAGCTAAAGAGATGAATGTAAAAGAAAAGATGACTAAAAGTTTAAGAGTATGAATGTAAAAGAAAAGATGACTAAAAGTTTAAGTATGAATGTAAAAGAAAGATGACTAAAAGTACATTCATACTTTTAGCTAAAGAGATTTCAGTTTTGCCCCAGAAACTTTCAGTATCTACAGAAGAGACCCAAAACGTGATTAGCACTTTATAATTAGGTTTTTGGTGTTTTGTTTTGATTACACATTCATACTTTTAGGTAAAGAGAGTTTGAGAGAAAAGATGCAAAACTATTTCCTTAATTGTTTGTGATTTACAATTTTATAATCTGGAAGTATATCCAAAACTTTCAAAGAATTTAAAACAAAAAAAATTGCTTTCATAAAACCTGTCTTCAATCGTTTTTATATTATGATCAAACTTGTTCTGATTTTACTAAAGTATAATAGATTAGTTAAAATTTTAAAACATAGTCAATAAAAAAGGAATATATTACGACTACGTTACGCATACAAGTGGGAAAAAATTCAAAAAAAATGCCAAATTAATCCTGGAAAAATAAACCCAAATTTATAGCCCAAAACATTTCAATTACCCGCTTACACCCAAGTATTTTCGACAATGTTACGAGAAATCATCAAATAAGTCAAACCTTGATTCCCCCCCCCCCCCTTTCAGTAATCTACATCGAATCATCTCTCTAATCTCTCTACGAATACTCTTCTACGCCCACCCATCTCAAAATGATATTTCTTCTTCGAATCTCTTATTCGAGGCTTTCAATTTCACCGCTAACTTTGGCCGAAACCCTATCGACTCTCTAAAATTCTTCCTTGAATCGCTCAATCACGAAAATCTCTGTGATTCGATGCCTACAAGTACATGTAGCTATATCGTTGGGTTTGTGTTAAACCGTCTAGTTTGCTTCTGCTCTGCTTTGCTTTAAAAAGGGGACAGTCTCTGAATCTGATTATTGGTTTACAATTAATTTTGGTTCTACAAGTTGTAAACTACTCCTATATTCCTCTATGAGCTTCAATATTGTCTTCACAGTATTGTAAGTTGGTTGTTTTTTTTAATGAGTGTTTGATGAGAGCTTGATGGTTAGGATGTTAATCTTATAGTTAGCACGTATTCGAAGACTCTAATCTATGCTTAACTCATTAATGTGTTTTGTTAAGTTCGAGTGTCTGAGCACTTACAAGATAGTTTTTGTATCATTTAAGACATGGCCAAACCATTCATAACTTTCTTCTAAAACAATTTTTGAGGAGATCTATCAGCAACGTATGAAAGACATGGTTAGCATCACAAACGACTGCAAAAGCACTCCAAAGAACTACGACCTCGTGAGATCTCAACAGTTGAATATAACAACGTCTTTCCTCAGGTAAAGTAACATTTTTCAAAATCCATGTTTATAAAGTCATCTCATATTCTTTATTTAATTATTTTTCTCTTACTGTCTGTAATTGTCACACGCCACTGATAAGGGTGGACGAGTAAATCCTTATGGAGTCGAAAACCTAACATAAAACTTTTAATGGACAATCGCAAGCAGCCCAGAACACTTTTTACCGTTGTCGCCCACCAAGAGAAATTGAAGGAAGCTCAAAGTAAAACAACAACACCAACTGATTCATAGGTTATTTATCACTGCCTCTTGCACTTAATTTATTGGTATATGATTTGGTAACTCCTAAATGCTGGAGCTTGCGTATGTATGTCGTTTGTGTCTACATGCTACACATAAGTATACATGTTACCAATGTTATTTTTGATGCAAATGTTTGTTACGCTTCTTGTATCATTCAATTACGGTATCACCGATTACCAAATCGAAAATGAAATTAATCCAAATTCTTAATTTTACGAATAAAAGTCACTAAACACTTGTCAATTATTCGCACTACACATACAAAGTAGTTGCTAAATATTTACCATCAGTGAATCTCTAGATTTTCCGAAGAGTCGCTTAATGATCGTTATTAAGTCATTAAACCGTCGCCAAGTAGTCACCATTTCTTAGGACTATGTTGTGACTATATTAGAGAGTCAGATAGTTGTCGGCCAGACACTACCATAATCGAATCTGGATGTTTCGATTAGACGATGCATAGTCGTTTAACGGTCGCTAATTTAATAGCAAAATGCTTAACATAATCATATTTGGATTCTCCAATTAGTCGTCATGTAATTGGTAAATTAGTCAATAAACAGTTGCCAAATAGTCCCCATATATTACGACTACGTTGTGACTATATAAGACGGTCACGTAACAGTTACCACATAGTGGCGAGATCATTACGATAATCGTATATGGATGTTCAGATTAGTCGCGGGATAGTAGTTAAAATGGTTGTTACCAGTCGCTACATAGTGGCTAATATTCATGACTACTTTCTAACTATACTATACAATCACATATTAATCGCCTAGTGGTCACCTAGTTTAACGACTATTTGATGACAACATTTCTCCGACCGCATCTGGACTCTCTCTATAGTTGCACAATTGTCGCTATCGTAGTCGCAAATTAGTCCTTATATCTTCCGACAACGCTACGTCTATTTTACGATTACCTGTGTTAGTTGATAAATAGTCGTAACTCGTCGACTAATAATACGAATATGCGATTTAGCTACTATAGATTTACAACTACCATATTTAGTCGTAATTTAGTCACAAAATCACGATTAACGACTATTCTGCGATTAAAAATGCAGTCGTAAAAACGTTGTTTTCTTGTAGTAGTGTTATGATTATGAACCATATGTATATACAAGCCATCAGCCCTGTTCGGTGTGAAATCACTGCAGTAATGACCAGCGATAAACATAAAGACATTAACAAAGACAACAACAAGATGGTGAGAAAGAAAAAATATTCGTTGAAGGTTGGAGTCACCACAACATAAACTACTCAAAAAATATAATCATAAGCTAAACTCTCCATACATCTAGACTTTTTCAGAATTACTATTCATGAACTATATTTCTTCTAAGCTTAGATTTCAATTCTCCATAATTTCCAGACCACTTATATATGAACATTAATCCCAACGAGCACCAACACACTTGAACACCATAAGCACAACGACACTCCGTCACAAATGATCACACACGATCTCAGCAAGAGCTCCATATATTTGTTTTCTTTTTATAAGTCACATTTTAAAGAATCATGTCTCTTTTTAGTGGCAAGCCAAAATTTGCGCTTCAAGTTTTTCCTAATGTAATTTTTGTTTATCATTTTTTTCTCCTCAAACACTTGTATTTGTCTTCAAGTAAAGATTTTTTTTTTTTCATTTTTCTGGCTCAGCCAACCTCCTACATCTCATTATTCAAACTCCTCGTCAGCAATCAAACAATTCAAACTCTTGTATTACTTTGTATTAATCCATGTACTACTTTGCCACTGTTACATGAAACACCCCAAATAATCGCATCATCACATTATATTATGTTTTGTATTTTTTGTTAGCCGGCTACTGTGTTGCCACGACTTCACACCGAACATGGCTATCTGAGCAACTTTGATCAAAAAACATGGCTCTGCTATTATAATACGTTACATAAACTTCCAACTAAAAATTAAGTAAGAATAAATATAGAATGGTGCATGTATTTGTATAATATTTTAAGTTCCTTTCAAATAACACTAAGATATATGATATTTGTTTTTGCAGATTTTTATAAGATGGCACAAATCAATAAAAAAGCATTCAACAATTTACCTGATGACTATGCAAACAAACAAAATCTCGTTAAATTTAGTTTTATTACAGTGGCGGAACCAGCAAGTAAGCAAGGGGGTCAGCTGACCCTGATGTGAGCAATAAGAAAAACTTGGGAAAGAAGAAAGATTCAAAGATAGCAAACAAAGCTTATTTTCATTGATAGTCTTCTTGGTTACAATACATTAGCTTTTATACACTACATCATAAGGATCTAGGTCAACACTACAGACAATAGAGGAGCGTATTTGTTAGTGAACTGGAGGATAGGTGGCTGAAGATCCTCTGCTTTTAGTCTTCGAAGCCGTTATCTGCTTTTGCAGTGTTTACTGGCTGAAGGGCTGTTGCTGTTGATTCTGGCTAATGATGAAGTAGATTGGACTGCATAGGTGTTGTTCACACCCCCTTCACACTCGTGGTGGGTGGTAAGCTAACACAGAATTTGAGTCTCAGTGAGAAAAATGTTGTTTGAGGAAAACAGTTGTGAAAATATATGCAATTTACATCGCTGCAGGAACGTGAAGAACGACAAGTGAGCTTTCTGCAACTTTCTCTCTAGCATATTGATAGTGAGTAGCAAAGTGCTTGCTTTTGTTGTGAAAAACTGGATAGGCTGTAAGGTGCACAGCGGATAAGTTGTCACATAATACATCAGCTGCCTTTTGTTGTGGTGAACCGATTTATGTAAGTAGTATATCCATCCAAGAGATTTCAGCTGCAGTATCAGACAAAGATCAATACTCAGTTTCTGTAGATGATCTGGAAACAGTAGGCTTTCTCTTAGATGATCAAGATATGAAATTTGTTCCAAGAAAGGTGCAAAACCCTCCCCCTCCTGTTGATCGCCTTATCTCTTTGCATCCTTCCCAATCACTGTCGCAATAGGTTTTGAAAGATGAATCTGAGGTTGCAGAGAGATATAAACCCATCTTTAGTATCCCTTTTAGATACTTGAGGATCCTATTTAATAGTAGAAAGTCTGCAAGGGTTGGTTTATTCATTCTTTCACATACAAGTATGACTGCATACTCACTACAAGAAAACAACGTTTTTACGACTGCACTTTTAATCGCAGAATAGTCATTAATCAGGGTTTTACGACAAACATACGACTAATAATGGTAGTCGTAAATCCATAGTCGCTAAATCATATAGTCGTATTATTAGTCGGCGAGTTATGACTATTTATACGACTAACATAGGTAATCGTAAAATAGACGTAGCGTTGTCGGTAGATATAAGGACTAATATGCGACTACTGCAGCTACTTTTATGCAACTATAGAGGGAGTCCAGATGACGTCGGAAAAATGTTGTCATCATATAGTCGTTAAATTAGGCGACGACTGGGCGATTAACATGTGACTGTATAGTATAGTCAGAAAGTAGTCGTACATATTTGTCACTATGTAATGGCTGGGTAACGACCACTTTAACTACTATCCCGCGACTAATCTAAACATTCATATACGATTATGGTAATGATCTCGCCACTAAGTGGCGACTGTTATGTGACTGAGTAGTATAGTGACGACTTAGTCGTCGACTATGGTGACGTTTTGGCTACTGTTTATTGAATAATTTACCGATTGTAAGACGACTAAATGGAGAATCCAAATATGATTATAGTAAACATCTTGCTATTAATTGTCGACTGTTAAACGACTATGCAGCGTCTAAACGAAACATCCAGATTTGATTATGGTACAGTCTGGCCGACTACTATCTGACTGTCTAATATAGTCATAACATAGTCGTAAGAAATGGTGACTACTTGGCGATGGTGTAATGACTAAATAACGATTATTAAGCGACTATTCAGAAAATCTAGATTCACTGATGGTAAATATTTAGAGACCAGTTTGTGTGTGTAGTGCAAATAATTGACGACTGTTTTGTGGCTTTTATTCGTAAACCTAAGATTTTGGATTAATTTCATTTTCAATTTGGTAATCGGTGATACCGTAATTTGAATGGTACAACAAACGTAACAAACACTTGCATCAAAAATAACATTGGTAAAATGTAGACACAGAGGACCTGCATACGCAAGGATTTAGGAGTTGCCAAATCATATACCAATAAATTAACAAGTGCAAGAGACAGTTCTAAAGTAACCTAACGAATCAGATGGTGTTGTTGTCTTACTTTGGGCTTCCTTCAGTTTCTCTTGGTGGGCGAAAACGCTGAAAAGTGTCTGGGCTGCTTGTGCTTGCACATTAAAAGATTAGCTGTCAGGCTTTCGACTCCATGAGGATTTACTCGTCCATCCTTCTCAGTGGCATGTCGCAATTAAAGACAGTAAGAGAAAAACACCATCTTTAAAGATCGTGAGATGACTTTATAAATATGGATTGTGAAAATTTTTACTTTACTTGAGGAAAGATGTTGTTATATTCAACTGTTGATATCTCATGAGGTCGTAGTTCTTTGCAGTGCTTCTGCAGTCCATTGTGATGCTAACCATGTCTTTCATATGTCGTTGATAGATATCCTCAAAAAATGTTTTAGAAGAAAGTTATGTGAGGTTTAGGAACGCCTAAAATGATACAAAAACTAGCTTGTAAGCGTTCAGACACTCTAACTTAGCAGAACACATTGATGATTTAAGCAGAGATTGGTGTCTTCGATTGCGTGCTAACTATAAGATTAACATCCTAACCATCAGAGTCTAACTTCTCAAACACTCATTAAAAAATAACCAACTTACCCATACTGTGGAATATAGGAGTTGTTTACAACCTGTAGAACCAAAATTAATTGTAAACAAATAATTAGATTCAGAGCCTGTCCCATTTCAAAAGCAAAGCAAAGCAGAGGCAAACTAACAATATAGCTACCTATACCCGTTGGCATCAATTCACGGAGGTTTTCGTGATTGAGATATTCAAGGAAGAATTTGAGAGAGTCGGTAGGGTTTCGGACAAAGTTAGCTATGAAATGGAAAGCTTCGAATAAGAGATTCGAAGAAGAAATATCAGTTTAAGATGGGTGGGCGTAGAAGAGGATTCGTGGAGAGATTAGAAAGATGATTTGAAGGAGATATCTGAAAAAGGAAGAACAAAAGAAAATCAGGGTTTAACGTATTTGATAATTTTTTGGCACTCTTTTGAAAATTCTTGGGTATAGGTGGGTAATTGAAATGTTTTGTGCTATAAAATTGGGTTTACGTTTCCCGGATTTATTTGGCAAATATTTTGAATTTTTGCCCACTTGTAGGCGCAACGTGGCCGTAATATAACCCTTTTTTATTGACTTTGTTTTAAAAATTTAACTAATCTATTTTACTTTATTAAAATCAGAACATGTTTCCTCACAGTATAAAAACAATTGAAGACATGTTTTATGAAAGCAAATTTGTGTTTTAAATTCTTTGAAATAGTTTTGCAGTTTTGGTAACACACAAATTAAAAATAGTACACAACAAATTTTAAGAAATAGTTTTCGGACTAGAATGTTAAAACACAGACGAAACTTTATATTTTAAGGGTTTAGGGTTTAGGATTTCTTTTAGAGTGAACAAAACCATATACCCTAAAAAGGAACCGTAAAACCTCATTATGCGGTTTCATTGTAGGACATCTCCAACCCACCCGTAAAACCTCAAATTTGAAGTTTGGAAAACAAACAAATTACACTCAATTTTACAACTAAAATTATTCAACAAACGTATTTTCCTGATACTCCCAAATATGATCAATCAATACATTTCTAAGTGATAAATGTGCTTCTTTATTTTTTATCTTAATATTGATAAATATATATATATATAGTATCTAAGTTAAAAATTATTTAATGGTCAAAAACTAATGAAATATTTAACTAGAGAGACTAGATTCCTAGAGAAAAGATGAAACCGCAAATGTGAGGTTTTGAGGTTTCTTTTGCTGTGAGTCAAACCTCGAAAATGAGGTTTTGAGGTTTCATTTGGAGATGCTAAAACCTAAAATCTGAGGTTTCGTCTTTTTTTTACATCGAATGATCTTAATCAAACATATATAGCGAGATAAAGTGGTCGAGAAATTAAATTATGATTTTTTGAATCTTTCTAGATATATGTGATTCTTTTTTTTAGTATATACGAACTTATCATGTTAAGAAAATTTAATAATATCGGTTGAGAGGAACATTGAATATTCTTCTTGTCTCTCATTTAATGTGTAAGCAATAAGCACAATCCTACCAAATCAAACGTTCAAAACAAGATTAGAGGGTGGCTGCAGCATAAACGTCCCGCCGAAACAGAGGAACTCTGCAAAAGCCTGCAAGAGAATAAAAGACAAAAACCAGTGCACGGTTCTATGTCTCTGAGGCTATACCAAAGCAAACGACAAAACAAGTATACAGTTCAAGGGCTCAGGGGCAACACTAGAACAAAAGACAAAACCAGTGTACGGTTTGTATAAATTTTAACCATGATATAACCAGGCATATCTAACAAAGATATTTAACAATGATTAATTGATTTGATTGGGGTCTCGAAGATACTCTCTCTCTCTCTCTCTCTCTCTATCTCTCTCTCTCTCTCTCTCTCTCTCTCTCTCTCTCTCTCTCTCTCTCTCTCTCTCTCTCTCTCTCTCTCTCTCTCTCTCTCTCTCTCTCTCTCTCTCTCTCTCTCTCTCCTCTCTCTCTCTCTCTCTCTCTCTCTCTCTCTCTCTCTCTCTCTCTCTCTCTCTCTCTCTCTCTCTTTCTTTCTCACTGTTTTGAAGTGGCGCTCGAGGCAAATTATTAAAACCCTCATTTCTTGTAACCTTCTTTAATTCAAGTCCTTTGTTTGGTGAGGGGAAGTTATTTTTTCGTAATAATCATCTTCTTGATTAACCTTTCTCCCACTATCATTTTCTCTGAAATAGAACCAAAGCACAATGGTCCATTACAACTACATAGCAGAAACACAACCTAACAGAGCCGAAACCGATTGGTGCTTCAGAGTTAAGATTTTCCGCTTCTA